>OU343219.1:80312432-80410782 GCA_910596185.1 Chrysanthemum makinoi | reverse complement strand
GGATACTATGATCACCATCGTGATACCTTAAAAAAATTCAAACCATGTTATCAAAGATACCCATAAATGCTATGATTCGTCTATTAATTAAATTAAAATCACGTATCCCCTTATCCACTTACATCAGTATTAAAATTGTTACATCAGTATACCAAAAAAGATAAAGCTGTTACATCAGTATTAAATTCAATGATACACTTATCAGTTATCCCCTTATCCACTTACATATCAATACCACATTAAATTCATCAATTCATAAATAAATTCGAAACCATCAGTTCATTAAAAAAAATTCAATACCACATTACATATCAATTAAATTCGTCACATCAATTAAATACTTACTTCCGTTGCATTGTTTTGTTAAGAAGCGAATGATTCATACGTAGGTAAAGAGGATGAGATTGATTCGTATGTGGGGTTTTTGAGATGAGCTTGATCCATTTGAATTGGTTAATCATGATTTTGAGATGAGATAGATTTGGTTCTTGCCAAGCGACTTTGGGTGAAGTGTGAAGACAGTTTATGTCTTTCTGAGAATAGAATGAAAAATAGGGGCGCACTATTTTGGACTAAACCTAATAAGTATTCGGGCCAGCGGGTAATTCGGGTTTTAGTCGGGTTTTTTCCCCGACCTGACCCGATACCGATAACATGGGATTTATCGAACCGAGTTCCGACCCGTATGATAGTCGGTCGGTTTGTCGGGCTAGTTGGGTATCGGTTGGTTTTGCTCAGCCCTACAAGGAAGGATGCGTCAGTTTTCGACGGATATCCAATTGAATTACATCACCGCTCTCCTTATCTTCATTAGAAGCAAGATCATACAAGAACGTATTGAAGATCTCCATCTTGGTGTTGAAAGTTACCAGAAGCAGCTCAATCTTACGAAACCGCATCTACACTTCAACGAAATCAACAGAGATCCACAATACAAACTCTTCCACAAACAAAAATTCGGATTCGACTACAAAAGTGAAAATCATCACACTTGCTTCATGGCATTTGATGAGATCCACAAGTTCTGTGACGATACTCTAAAGATGGTTCGTGATGGCTTGGATTCTCGTTTGAAGGACATACAATTGGGCAAGGGTAAAAGATGGAATTCTCAAGATCAACAGGGTGTTCGAAGGTTTGTTAAGAGGATCGAGGAAAGGTTGTAGCACAAAGATCAAATGAGGAGGCTTGAAAGCTATGTGGGAGGAAGACCTAGCTTTACTATTCTGACGTTTCAACGTCCACATATTGTGTATACATTTGAATTTCTTGAATACTCTTAACTGATATTTTGTTATATATATATATATATATATATATATATATATATATATATATATATATATATATATATATATATATATATTTATATATGGTTTGTGAACGTATGTCAATGTACAACCCGAACTTGTAAAGAGAGGACCCTGTGGTATGCCTCAGTGCCACAATTCTCATATAAGGAGCGAAAGCTTCTTACTTTTGAGTAGAATTAATTAAACTTTCTATATTTTCATAATTTTGCTCAAAAGAACAAGTATTCCCTCTCGTATTTCAAAACATTAAAAGTTAATATTACTTGTTGGGGGGAGTATTTGCAAAACAACTTTGTTCAAATGAAATGTTCTTGTGGAAAACTTCCCGCAAAACTCAGAATGGTCATATTTTAAATCAAAATCTCATCAAAAACGACATCAATATGCCATTTTTGAGGGGGAGAAAAATATATGTGATCAAAAATATGTTGTAAAGTAAATAGAATCTCAAAGTGCTCAGAATTAACCCATGAATTGACGAGCTTTGAAATGTCAGTAATCGAAAAGACTTGTCTTAGTAGAACGTACCAATTTGAGAAACCTCTGATAGACATGAACTTTGACGGGTTTAACATCCTTTTCAAGGTATGTTCGCATCTTCAAGGTAGTTATTAGGGCTAGTTGTCACCTAAAAGCTAACAATGGATCTCTTTAACTATACAACGTAACCGTGTCTCGCGGGGAATTGTCTATCAGGAGTCGATCAATTCAAAAGTACGCGCTCTACCCTTACTATGAAAATTTAAGTCAAAAGTAACAAGCACATGTGGAGGGGGAGTATTTATGAAAATACAAAACTCTCAAAGTGTTAACAAAACATGTTTCTATTCATAAACGCTTTGAAAAAGTCTCAAGTAAATGGTTTATGGCAACATAGGATAGTCATGGAGTTATAAGGTGACTAAGTTTAGGAATAAACGTCCTATGATCCGCCAGAGCCGGAGGGATCTACCCAAGGACATCACCAATAGTTAGAATTAGAAGTTCTTAGGTATGATTGAAAAAAGGAGAATATGAGAAACGGAAAAAGAAGGAGTTGAAGAATTAAAAAGAAAATATAATGAAAAGGGTGAAAATAAATAGCCCTCCATATGATTCAAATTAGGGCAGACACCAGGTTCAACTCATATACTACTGGTTGTCACAAATATGACACCTGTATTGAATACAAAGTCGTCATGGACCCAGTGACGCACTGCACTAAACCTTCTAAGCCACTCAAGTTCTCTCAAAAGAGCTTGTTTCATTCTCACGGAGAACCCTACATAATCTATCGACTTTCTCTTAGAGATGGTTGATATTGAAAAAGGAGGCCCTCTCCCTAGTCTCCGCATAAGAAAACCAAAGCGCACTAATCGAGTCTAGAGCCACGAGATTCATAAAAAGATCTTTTAGGAACACTTATTTTTTCATCATGTTCACAATAAGGACACAAGTGATATATTTTTAGTCTTACGCATCTTAGCAATCGCCGAGAACATATATGAGAGGATCACAATTGTGATCCTCGTGATTGAATGGAAACTTCTCGTGGTCAACATCAAACAGCCTTGACAACAGGTCACTTCGGTAATCCCTTGTGGGTTACGCTTAGTGTGTCTCAAACGGTCTATAGTTGTGAGGTGATGCTTTGGTGTACCTCAGCAACTCACCTGATTTGTAGATATACTTTGGTATATCGTGTTAGCCTTCTTGAGGGCCTCCAGTTCAGGAATAGCCTGTGTAAGAATAAGAGATGTGTTTTTACACTATGTTGTTAACACCCTCGACATTCGAACTTGTAAGTGCTCAAAATCCCGCCAAGGAGATTCCTTTCATGAATCGAGTCCTGATAACGTGGGTCATTACTTGAATTTATTCTAAGTAATGATAACTGTCCCTCAACGGGATTCAGACGACTGATTTGCCCGACCAAGGTGAATGGAATCAAGACATTCATCATTAAAACAATCGTAGTGGTCAATTCTATAAGAAAAGTCCACCGTGATCGATTGGTATTTCTCACTAACATATTCATGTAGGTACTTATGATTGTTACTTGGAGGAAAGACCGCACCATCTCTCCATGCTCATACCAACATCACAACACATGAAAGTTCTCTCAAATTCAAAGGCAACACAAAAGTAAAGATGATTTTTCGTCAAAGTCAAAGAATCTACAAAGTTTAAAGACTCGAGAACTACATCACATTTGGAATTCAAAGTCAAAAGAAGTATGAGCATGGTGGAGAAAGACGTGGAGACACCTAAACTACAGAAGTTGACGAATGGCGGACAACAACATATGATCACCACATCCACAAAGAACAAAGACACAAAAATACGTCAAAGCTGATAAGGTCAAAGAATCTAAAGCATGTCTACTCACAAGAAAGAAGAATGCTTGAAAGACGTCAAGCAACCTAAATGACCTAGTTGACCAACCCTTAAGGGGAGATTATTGGGATCACGTGTAACTATTATTCAAGTGTCGGTCATTAGATATGTAATAGCTTGCTTAATAGGCTTATATGTTTGTAATTAGTGCTAGGCTTATATAGTAAGCCCATGAGCCTATGCAAGGCCCAAACGAACACAAGGAAGGGACTAGAAGTGTTTCCCTAGCTTCCTTGCCTATAAATACACTGTAAACCCTCTTAGGAGTGTTGGAATCACTCCTAACTTGTATTTCAAGTGTTAGTCATTAATATGTAATAGGTTGCTTAATTAGGCTTTTATGTTAGTAATTATGGCAAGGCTCACGTAGAAAGCCCATGAGCCTATGCAAAAGCCCAATAAGGAAGGAAGGGACTAGATGTGTTGCCCTAGCTCCCTTCCCCTATAAATACTATTGTAAACCCTCACTTGAGGGTTGGTTGTTCACTCTAATACATTTCCTACGCCTAACCTTTATCTATTGTTATATCGTGTGTGTTTGAGTGTTCATCCGATCTATCTCCATCTATATTTCTTACATATTGATCCTTGTGTTAACTTATGGTGACCTAACAGTGGTATCAATCGCCATCTAGTTGGGTGAAACATATTTTTTTTGAAGTTTTGGTACTATACGCATGGGTTTAATGTTTCACACTTTTCATATGCTTAAATCTTTCATTTTTTCACTTGTAAACTCAAGATTCTTATGGTTTAAGGTTTATTTAGTGTTAAAGTTTCAGTTTTTTGCAAAAAGTCTCAAACTTTACGTGTTCAAAGTAGTTTTTTAAGCTTAGTTTTAGATACGTGTTTTAGTTTACCCGTAAGGTTGATAAGTTTTTTAGATCATCAAGTTTCAAACTCTATTGTTTTTTTGGTGATTTTTAAGCTGTTTCATCATTAAAATCAGGTTTACAAAACGTTTTTGGGCATAAAAATCAGTTTTGGTGAATTTTGTACTTTCTACGCCTAGAAAAACCCTAGTTTTATGCTTAATCATCTACGCCTAAGTCATTCCTACGCCTAAAATTTTCCTACGCCTAAGTATTTTCTTCATTGATCTTCGGTCGTTGTTTTACTCAGTGTTTTCTTGCTTGGATAATCCTGAAAACACTTCGACTTATGGATATCTTTTACACTTGGATAAGTGTAAAGGATTTTTGGGTAAAACCCTAAACTTACGCATAAGCTTAAAGGCTTACGAGTAAAATTTTACGCCTAAGTTATTCTTACAAATAAGTTAAATCTTACGCCTAAGGTAATCTTACGCCTAAGGTTCTTACTTCTAAGCATTTAGTTTATGCCTAAGCTTACGTTTAACCTAAAGCTTACGTGTAAGAAGTATTTACGCCTAAGCACTAGTTTACGTGTAAAAAGAAGTTACACATAAGGGTCACAGTCTATGCCTAAGTTGGTTTCTACGCCTAAGTGTACTTCATCAACAAAACTCAAGTTTCATTCGACTACCATCAACACAAGTTTCAAGATGTCTCAACCACCATACTCTAACTACTTTCCTCATTAGTATCCTCAACAACAACAACAACAACAACAATTTCAACAATATCCTCAACAACAATTTCAACCACCATCTCAAATGTACTTTCCTCAAGGAGCACAACCTCTTCCACCTCAGATGCCTCAACCAAACCCTCGTCAACAAGTTCAACATTGTAACTACTTCCAATATCAGTTTCCCGCTAAGTATGCTATGAATGTCACAACGCAAAAGGAACCTTCTTGGTTTGCAAAGATGTGTGAAGCTTTAAGTAGCCAACAATCTATTCATGAAGCTGGAATCCTTGATAGACCTCCAATGCTCACTCCTGGAAACTACAATTAATGGGTTATAAGGTTTTTTAGGTTTTGTGATCTCAAGAAACCACATGATAAGTTTTTGAAGAAGGTCATACTTGAAGGTCCTTTTCAGATGCCTACTATCACTATACCCGGAGATCCGAATGCTACTCCACCAAGAGATGATGTTACCAACGTTCTCAACATAGATCAACTCACTACTGAACAACTTCTTTACTTAGAATCTGATGAGCTTGCAATGCAATATATCCTTTTGGGTCTACCCAATCCGATACTTCGTAGTGTTGATGCTCAAAAGACTGCTAAAGCAATGTGGGAGCACATTCATCTTCTAATGGAAGGCACTGAACTCAATCAAGAAGACATGGAATCCAAAATTTACTTAGCATATGAAAACTTCATGATTGAACCAGGGGAGTCATTAGAGTCATACTATCATCGGTTCTCAGACATCATCAATGACTTGGACAAACACAATATCATTATGCCAAGGATTGCAATCAACACAAAGTTCCTCAGCTGTCTTGGTCCTGATTGGGAGAAGTATGTTACATTCATCCGTAAAGCTAAGAAACTTCATCAAGCTACTTACGGATTGATGTATGACTACTTGAAGCACCATCAAAAGGAAGTAGACAAAGACAGAAGCATTCGTGGAGTCCCTGCTTCTCCAACACTCCCGGATAATCAAACTCTTGCTTTGTACAATCAAGCAAGTTATCCTCAATTTTTGAACTTGCCAACTATCTTCACAAATCCACCACAACCAACTGCTCAAATTACACCATATGATCCATCACAGCAACAATCACAAGAAACTCAATTGGTTCCATACAACAACAACAATGATCAAGCACTCTACAGTGAAGCAAATGAGGATGCAGAAGCCTTCGATGCATTGAATCAAGGATTTGTAATGATTGCTAGATCCTTCGGGAGATTCGCTAACAAATCCAACAATCGCAATCATACCTCATCAAACACAAGAAAAGAAGTTGTTGTTAACAATGGAAGAGTTGAGGTTCAGAACCATGGAAATGGTCGTCAGATGGGTAGTGGTCAAGCATTTAATGTTAATCGAAGGAATAACATGGGTGCTCCACAACAACGGGTTCAAATGGTTGATCAGGGAAATGCTCAGACTAGGATTAATGGTCTTTGATGCTACAACTGCAACGAGAAGGGTCATCTGGCTAATGCTTGCTCAAAGCCGAGAATAAGAGGTAGCGCTTATCACAAGGAGGCTTTACTCTTGGCTCTCAAGGATGAAGCTGGTGGAACACTTACCAACAAGGAACAGAGCTTCATGGCTGATGCAGAGTCTGATGATGACATGGAGGACTTGCAAGCTAATGCAGCTTTGATGTTAATGGCAAACATACAAGAGCTTCACATGAGTGACACAGGCCCAGTGTATGACACTGATGGCTTGTCTCAAGTACCGGATCCTAATATACTAATACATGATGTGATATCTCTGTCTGCATCTGCATCCGACGAGGCACAGAGTGTTCAACATGAGCCTTCTACATCTCATTACGACGATAATCAAATGGAACCCGTAGTTACATTTGACGATCAAGATGACCTTATGGTTAATATTGATAATCAAGTTGACTCTGTGCTTATATTTGAGGATCTAAGTATTGAATATGTGGAGCCTCAAGTTGAACAAAATGAACCTCTGTCTAATCCAGATTCAGAACTCATGACCTTATGTCAGACCACCCTATCTAAATTGGAAAAATGCAATGAGATTAATAAGAAACTGCAAGATAAAATTGCACTGCTAACTAAGGATAATGAATGCTATAAGTTCCAACTCAACATTTTTGAAACCAAAGAGAAACGTGAACAAAGTTTTGAAATCGCTTTTGCAAAATCATACCAAAATGAAAAATCTTTGGAAATACAGATACGTGATCTAGTTGAATCCAAGAATGTATTGCTTTCTCAAATAGAACAACAAAAATTTGATCATAAACAACAAGTTAACATTCTAACTTTGGAAACTCAAAAAGGTAAGTCTGAGCTGTTAACATGTCAAAAACAGTTTTCTGAATACAAAAAACATTCGAGGAGACAAATAGATCAGTATCTTGATGAAATTGTCGATTTACAAAACAAAATCAAAGAGTTTCGAAATGTTGTTTATAAACATGGTGAGTCAATCACGACAATTCAAAAGTTTTCTTTTAAACCAAATCCAGATGGATATGGGCCAATTCTTGCTGATTACAAACCAAGTTTTTCACATAGAGCATTCAAACCAAATCCTCAAATTTACAGTGCAGAACATAGAATTGATGATTCAATTATGAGTGTTGTTGAATATAATTGTGATGAGGAATCAGATGCTGATGCTGAGAGTCGATTAAAAATGGAAAATGTTGAATATAACAAATCATTCGATTACTCCAAAATCATACCTTTTGTTAAACAATAGGATAACACTAACACACCTTGGGTTATCACACCTATTCCTGAGTCCTCTTCTGACATAGGTCCCCGAAACAATGTTGCACAAATTAATGGTCCTTTACCTTCATTCAGTGAAGTAAAATCATTACCCGAACGATGTCAAGTTCTTAAATATTTTGATACATTCATGTCTGACATCAAACTTTTGGAACATGAAATTGAAGTTAATTCTGAAATAAAAGCTGAACATTTTCAATCGCCACATGCGCGAAATCAAAGAGATATTTTTCAGAAAAGGCTTTTACCCCATGTCCGAAATTTAAAAATGTGTGCAATATATTGGGAACGGGATCTTCAGAAGGAGATTGGACTTATGAAAATAGTTTTCGAGAAAACAGAAACATCGATTTCAAATACTAAACGGAAAAAGAAAATATTACGAAATCATGTTGATCGATTCTTGGAAGATGTTATCTGTGCTGATACCATCAATGTTGTGTTGTTACATACTGTTGCATATGCATTTGATTATATTGCTGTTGATTTTGTTGACTCCGTTGATAATGTTGAGAATATCGATAATGTGCCTCAAATCGAGTCTTTGAAAATTGAAAATGAGCTTTTGTTAAATGAACTTTTGAATGCAAAACGTCGTCTTCAATGGTGTCAAAAAGATTGTCAAAATCAAGAACTTGCTTTGCAAAACAAAATCAACCAGTTGCGTGCAAAATATTTTGATCCAAAACTTAAACAACTGGATGATGAAAACGTGTCTTTAAAATGTCAAATTTCAAAATATGAACAAGAAATTGCCAAAGTCAAAACTGAATATGGTGTCATATTTGATTTGCTCAAAAAGACTCGTGCTAAAGCATCACAAGAACTTGATAATCATCTTGCATACGCTAAAGAAGTCTTAAAAGTTAGTGGAAACATTCGCTCTAAAAATCAAGATTTGTTGCACACTATTGTTGAGTTGAAAGAGAAGTTAGGGAAGTATGAACAAGATAAGTCTAGAAACACAAATGTTCTTGCACCTGGAATGTTTAAAATTGATACTAGAACGCCTAATGACAAACCACAAGATACTAATGTGCTTCCTTCCACTTCTACAGGAGTAGCTGCCTCTAATCCTAACGTTGGCACTTCACAGCTTAAGAGCAAAAACAGGAAGAATAGGAAGTTGCAACGTAAGAGAAGAACAATAAAGACCTCTGAAGTAGAAGAACACTTTAGGACTTTGAATAAAACTCATGTTGCATCCACTTTAGACATTGAGTTAGACAAATGTAATAGAATAAGTGATGTAACGAACGCTGAATCTTTAAGTACTTTGAATGTTTTGTTTGAAGCATCTTGTGTTGGTTGTCGTAAAAGCATGTTTTCTAGTTGTCATGATAAATGTGTTGCTAAGTCTATCTTATCTCGTAAGCGGAAACATAGAAATCGAACTACCTCTAGGCCCACTAATACTTCTAAGTCTGTGCTAGGTAACCCGCCTTCTAGTGTTTCTGCAACTATCATTGATGTACCCATAGAACCCACTTATTACACCCGTAACCCGATGAGGTATTATTTTATGATAAAAGTAATGATATTAAATTATCTAGGATGTACTTTTAGGAAAATGACAAAGTTATAAATTGCATATAAGCAAGTTTCAAGTAGTATAAAGATGTGTGGCTAAACTAGGAAGAATGAGATTTGAGGGGCTATGATTGCCATTGTGCAAAGATAAATAAATAAATATCTATTACTACTTAATTAAAGAAATTTCCAGAGAACTAGAGGTGTATGTGGTTGTTGGTGTCACTCCAGGAAGAAGAGAATAGAGGGAAAGAAGCAAGTTGGGTTTCTGAGTAACTGATCAAAGATTGAAGTAGGAAATCAAGTTCAAAGACCTCTCTAACCTATTAATCCACCACAAGTAAGTAATTATGTTATTTTGAAATTAGGGTTCATGAGATTGAATTGGGCAAAATGATTAAAGATTGGTAATTTATGGAATTAATGATGAATTAGTTATTAATTAGGGTTAATTCCCTTATAGGAACTAATTGAAGAGCAAGCATTGATTTTCCAAATAAGAGAACTAGTGGGTTATTGAGGTAAGTATATTGACTAAACTTGTTAATGTTTCATAATTTCAATTTATATTGAATTATGATGTTCTATGATACAATGATCAAGGAAATTGTTAATGTTAAGTAGCTTGGATCCAATGCTAGAAAGTTTGTAATGTTAGCATAGTAATTATGCTTGATTAGGGTATGTTTAATGTTTGTGAATGTATTCCTTGATATGTTGTAGCTTGCAAAATTGTTAGTTATGCCTTGTTAATGTTAATTTTATGTCATATACTTACTAAGCGTTTTTCTTACGGATAAGTTTAATGATGTTTGGTAGGTTCGTGTGTTGAAGGCAAAGGTAAGGATAAGGCTTAGGCGTTATCCATTGTAGGAGATTAACTTTCTGAGGTGGTAAGTAGAAGACCTCGTTTCTTGGACCAAGTGTGACGAAAGTTGGAAGCCCCAGAAGTGTCGTTTTTCAATTTGGTATATCTTTAGTTTCATTTGGTCTTTTATGTGTTTGTAGTCTTTGAATTGTGTCCAAGTTGTGTCTTGTAAGTGTAATGGGTCATGTCTTAGTAAATAGATGTTGATGATGTAGTTAAAGGGTGTTTGGCATATAGCCAATTTCACCCATTTTGGAATGTCATGGGTTAATATTATGTAAGAACGTTTTGTTATGCTTTGGTAATGTCATGTCAAATTGTATTAAGTATTGTTTTAGTGTGTAATGTAGAAATTTATGGGTATAAAAGTGTACATGTCAAAATGGGTCAAAAGTGTACAAAAGAGGTATGCAGAAAGTGGGAGTTTGGTGTGCAAAATGAAATTTCGGTTTGGAACTAAAATTTGGAGCAAAAACTCCAAATTTCGGTTTGAAAGTGGAATCTGGAACCAAATTTTGGTTTGGAACCGAAATTTGGAACCAACAGATTTTGTCACTTTTCAAAAAATCATATCTTTTTAACCGTAAGTCGTCACGGGTCGCGCCACCCGTCATTTTAAATGTAATTGAGTCTAGTTTCAGTTAAAAATAGTGTCAAGGTCCAGATGTTTATAGATTTTTGTCATAATGTAAAAGAGTGATAGTGGGTCATTTTTTTAGGTGTCCTTTTTGCGAAAAATTTTCACGTATTTAGTTGTGTTATTTCAAGGGGTGTTACAACTTGGTATCAGAGCCTTGGTCTAAGAGATTTAGGATGTCACCTAAGGATTTCCTAGACTTAGACTATTTTAGGCGCGCTACTATTAGTGTTTGCTGTTAGTGTATTGTTTTGATGGATTTCGGAGATACATATGTAGAGTATTTTCATGACTACGCTTGGCCACCGTAGTGATAAAAATATGATATATATGTATACTTGAAATCGTTGAGACTATACACCGCGACAAACTTTAGGTTAGATTGGCGTATAAGTAGTTTGTATTAAACATGCTTCATTTTTTAATGCCTTGATGTTGATAAATTAATTGTCATTTTTTTCAGAAGAAGAAAAAGATGGTGAATGTGCATCATAAGGAAGTTTTGAAAGCTTCAACTTCCAAAAGAGCCGAGTCTTCGGCTAGTGATGCGGAACGTAGTGAAAGTAATGATGGGTCGTCTTCTAGTTCAGAGAGCCTCAATTTCAAAGGGTTCACGGAAGAAGAGACAAAAGAAATAAGTTCTTTAATTTCCAAAAAGGTAGGAAAGGCGGTTAGGAATGCAATGCCTTACTACATCAAACAAACAACGAAGAATCTTAGAGAGGTGATACACAAAGAATTAGAAGATTTTAAGAAATAGGGTGTTGAGAAAGAACCTAAGAATGAGAAAGCCACGTATCGTGACTTCGCGGCATGTAAAGTGCCAACTTTTACGGGAACTCCTGATCCCATTGCTTTTACACGTTGGCTCACCGCCGTTGAGGGTGCTTTCCGCACAAGTCATTGTGAGGAAAGAAACAAGGTTACCTTCGCTACAAACTTTCTTCGTGATAGTGCCAAGATTTGGTGGGAAGGTAAGATATGTGAGAAAGATGAGACTTGGGTTGATGCGTGCACATGGAATGAATTCAAGGAGCTATTCAGAATGGAGTTTTCCCCAGCCGAGGAAGTTGCTAAAATCCGAGACAACTTTCAATCTCTTGTGAAAACTAAAGAGACGGTAAATGAGCTTTGGATGAAATTTGTTGATATGGTTACTTATTGTCCTGAATATCACAAGAATGAAAAGCTTAAGGTAGAAAGGTTTCAAAGAATGCTTCGTGAAGATATCCGAGAGGTGGTGTCACCCTTCAAGTGTACCACCTTAGAAGATCTCTTAAGTAGAGCTCGTGTGAGGGAGGCGGATTTATTAAGGAAAAAGGATTCGGAAGGGAGGGATAATAAAAGAAAGCAAGATTTTGTTGATTGTGATGCCAAGAAACCTAAGCAAGACTATGGACGAAAAGGGGGTAATAATCAAACCAAGACTCCTTGCAAAAAGTGTCACAAGTTCCATCTTGGAGAATGTCGGGCAAACTTATCGGGTTGTTACAAATGTGGTTCTTTAAGCCACATGAGTATGGATTGCAAGAAACCGATGATTATGTGCTATGGATGTAATGAGTTGGGACATAAACTTAGTGAATGCCCAAAAGAAAAGGCAATAGAAGTGAAACCTTTGAAGACGGTGAAGGAAGAAAAGGAGGAAGTTTCAAATCCTAAGGCTCGAGTGTATGTTATGTCCACTGAAGAAGCTAAATGTTTGCCCCATGTTGTCTCAGGTAAAATCCTTGTTAATTCCTCACCCGCTCGCGTACTTTATGATTCGGGTGCAAGTGTTTCCTTCGTATCTTATGAATTTAGTAAAAACTTATCCACTCCTCTCAATAAACTTTCCTTCCCCTTTGAAGTAGAGATAGCCGATAGTAAAATCGTAGTGGTATCTAATGTTTACTATGATGTAGAGGTAGAAATTGATGACAACATCTTTAGGATAGATTTGATCCCTATCATGCTTGGAGAATTCGATATCGTGATTGGCATGGATTGGCTTGGTAAACATAATGCCGCCATTCTATGTGGTCAAAAGCTCGTGCGAGTTGTTAATCCTCAGGGTCGTGAAGTCCTTATTTATGGAGAGAAAAGGATGGGTGAATTTAGGTTATGTTCGGTAATGAAAGCTAGGAAATATTTGTCACATGGTTGTTATGCCTTTATGGCACATGTGATAGATACTAGTCTTGATAAGAAAAGTATTAATGAAGTTCCGGTTGTAAATGAGTATAGTGACGTATTTTCGGAAGCTTTTTTGGGTATTCCACCTGAAAGGCAAGTCGAGTTTCATATTGATCTTGTACCAGGTGCTACTCCTATCGCAAAAACTCCTTACCGCTTAGCCCCATCTGAAATGAAAGAATTGATGAGCCAACTCCAAGAATTACTTGATAAGGGTTTTATCCGCCCTAGTAGTTCACCATGGGGAGCTCCAATCTTATTCGTTAAAAAGAAAGATGGTAGCATGCGGATGTGCATTGATTACCGTGAATTGAATAAAGTCACGGTGAAAAATGTGTACCCGTTACCAAGGATCGATGATCTCTTTGACCAACTTCAAGGCACTAAATGGTTCTCGAAGATCGACCTCCATTCAGGTTATCACCAATTGAAGGTTCGAGAAGAAGATATCCCTAAGACGGCTTTTAGGACCCGTTATGGACACTATGAATTCGTTGTCATGGCTTTTGGTCTCACGAATGCACCTTCGGTTTTCATGGATCTCATGAACCGTGTGTGTAAGCCAATGTTGGATAAATCCGTTATAGTATTCATCGATGATATTCTCATTTATTTAAAAAGCAAGGAAGAACATGAAATGCATTTACGAGAAATCCTTGAAACATTGAAGAGAGAGAAATTGTATGCCAAATTCTCAAAATGTGAATTTTGGCTACAAGAAGTTAAATTCCTTGGTCATGTTATAAATCCTGAAGGCATTAAGGTTGACCCGTCAAAGATTGAACCCGTGATAAATTGGCAAGCTCCAAAGAGTGTGGGTGAAATTAGAAGTTTTCTTGGACTCGCGGGGTATTACCGTAGATTCATTCAAGATTTCTCTAAGATCGCATCCTCCTTAACTAAACTCACTAAGAAGAATTCTCCTTTTGAGTGGGGTAAAGAACAAGATGATGCTTTTCGTACCCTACGACAAAAATTGTGTGAAGCACCAATACTTGTCTTACCTGAAGGAACCGAAGACATGGTAGTTTATAGTGATGCATCTTATTCCGGGCTTGGGTGTGTTCTTATACAACGAGGTAAAGTAATCGCTTATGCCTCAAGACAGTTGAAGAAACACGAGGAAAATTACCCAACTCACGATCTTGAGTTTGCGGCTGTGGTCTTTGCATTAAAAATTTGGAGGCATTATCTATACGGTGTAAAGTTCACAATATACACCGATCATAGAAGCCTTCAATATTTCTTACAAAAGAAAGACCCGAATATGAGGCAACGAAGGTGGCTTGATTTGTTGAAGGACTATGGTTGCGAGATTCGCTACCATCCTGGTAAAGCGAATGTAGTAGCGGATGCCTTGAGCCGTACGGAAAGAGAAAAGGTTACGAAGATTCATTCGTTACGGATGATTGTCACGACCGATCTTTTCGAGAATATTAAAATGGCTCAAACGGAAGCATTAAAAGAAGAGAATTGGGAAAAAGAACGTATTGGATCATATATCCCGCATCTTGAAGACGATAGTCGAGGAATCAAGACTTGGCACGGGAGAGTTTATATTCCTTTCGAAGTGATGTTAAGGAGTTACTATTAGACGAAGCACATAAGTCTAAGTATTCCATTCATCCGGGAGCTACAAAGATGTACCTTGACTTAAAGAAGAATTATTGGTGGCCGGGTATGAAAAGAGATTGCGTGAAGTATGTGAAAAGATGTCTTACTTGCTTGAAGGTGAAAGCTGAACACCAAAAGCCGTACGGAAAAGTCCAACCTTTAGATATTCCGGTATGGAAGTGGGAGAAGATTTCCATGGACTTCATTACAAAATTGCCAAGGATGAAAAAGAAAAACGATGCAATATGGGTTATAGTAGATCGCTTAACTAAGAGTGCACACTTCATCCCGATCAGGGAGAATATGCATGTTCATAAGTTAGCAAAGATTTATGTCAACGAGATAGTCGCACGTCATGGAGTACCCATTTCTATAGTCTCTGATAGAGACGGGCGTTTCACCTCAAACTTTTGGCAAAGTTTTCAAGAAGAATTAGGTACGAAGCTACATATGAGCACGGCTTTTCCACCACAAACCGACGGGCAAAGCGAGAGGACGATTCAAACTTTGGAAGATATGTTACGAGCTTGTATGATTGACTTCGGAGGTAACTGGGATGATCATTTGCCTCTAGTTGAATTCGCCTACAACAATAGTTATCACGCTAGTATAGACATGCCACCCTATGAGATGCTTTATGGTAGAAGATGTAGGATGCCAGTGTGTTTGGAAGAAGTCGGAAGGAGGGAATTGGCAAGTACGGATGTCGTGTTGGCAACAACTGAGAAGATTGAGATGATTCGGGAAAGACTTAAAGCGGCGCAAGAGAGGTAGAAAAGCTAGGCTGACAATCGAAGAAGGCCAATCGAATTCGAAGTAGGTGACTTCGTTATGTTAAAAGTCTCCCCGTGGAAGGGCGTTTTTAGGTTCAAGAACAAAGGAAAACTTAGTCCAGGGTTTATAGGACCATTTAAGATATTAAAGCGTGTTGGAGAAGTAGCATATGTCTTAGAACTACCCGAAGAAATGACTGGTATTCATAATACCTTTCATGTATCTTACTTGAGAAAGTGTCTAGCGGATGAGACTAGTGTGATCACGTTGGAAGATATTGAGATTGATCCAGAATTGCTTTCACAATAGGATGAACCGGAAGCGATATTGGGAAGAAAGGTGAGGCAACTTCGCAACAAAGAAATACCGTTGGTGAAAGTACAATGGAAACATCGAAAAGGTACAAGTATTAGATGGGAACCAGAGGAGAAGATGAAGAATAAGTATCCACACTTATTTCAAGAGTAGATTTCGAGGACGAAATCCCGTTTAAGGAGGAGTGAATTATTACACCCGTAACCCGATGAGGTATTATTTTATAATAAAAGTAATGATATTAAATTAACTAGGATGTACTTTTAGGAAAATGACAAAGTTATAAATTGCATATAAGCAAGTTTCAAGTAGTATAAAGATGTGTGGCTAAACTAGGAAGAATGAGATTTGAGGGGCTATGATTGCCATTGTGCAAAGATAAATAAATAAATATCTATTACTACTTAATTAAAGAAATTTCCAGAGAACTAGAGGTGTATGTGGTTGTTGGTGTCACTCTAGGAAGAAGAGAATAGAGGGAAAGAAACAAGTTGGGTTTCTGAGTAATTGATCAAAGATTGAAGTAGGAAATCAAGTTCAAAGACCTCTCTAACCTATTAATCCACCACAAGTAAGTAATTATGTTATTTTGAAATTAGGGTTCATGAGATTGAATTTGGTAAAATGATTAAAGATTGGTAATTTATGAAATTAATGATGAATTAGTTATTAATTAGGGTTAATTCCCTTATAGGAACTAATTGAAAAGCAAGCATTGATTTTCCAAAGTAGAAAACTAGTGGGTTATTGAGGTAAGTATATTGACTAAACTTGTTAATGTTTCATAATTTCAATTTCTATTGAACTATTATGTTCTATGATACAATGATCAAGGAAATTGTTAATGTTAAGTAGCTTGGATCCAATGCTAGAAAGTTTGTAATGTTAGCATAGTAAGTATTGATAAGATCGTTTATAAGCTCATCTAGGGATAACAATAACAAAGACAAACATGAATGCATAGCGGAATAATAAGAACATCAATGTTATTGCAAAAGGTTTCATTCCCTAACACTAACTAATCTTAGACGTTTATAGGAACACGTCTAGATAACTAAACTACTAACTAAACTAATAACCTAGGCATTTATAAGACTATACGCCCTAGGTTACACACACACACACCTTTAAGTCGACTACATCTTGGAAGACATGTATATTAAACCTACACCCCATGTCCTCTTTATATACTAGAGGATTAGGGTTTACAAATCTCTACTAAGGACTAATAAATAAAACTTCTTTTGCAAGCAAGTCCTTCCATCTTTTTGTAGGTTTCATTCTTGTCATATTAAGTCCCTCTTGTTTCATTCTTTTTGTCTTATCAACTCAAACGTATTATTCCCAACAATCTTCCCCTAGTTGATAATGACAAAACCATTCTTGAACGAACTTCCCTAGACGAAGTAGAGAAATTGAGATCAGGGATCTCACCATGAATGAAACAAGTATGTCTTCCTTTGTCTTCCCCTAAATCCATGCCAAGCCACTCAAACATCTCTTCCCCTTCTTGTTATTATCCAAATAAGGAACGTATGCAAATAATGATCTTGACCACCACGAACCAATATCATACTTCCAATCTAAGCCGTCCAATGTTTTGAATTGCCCTCCATGAAGAACACCAAAATGCTTACTAAAAATTAATCCAAAACAGTAGAAAACTCCAACTAACAGTAGTAATAATGATCAACAATAGTAAAAATCAAACACTTCCCCTTGAGTGGTGCATGAACATCAAATGATTCTTCAAATCTGTAAGCTCCTTGTAATGATCACTTGTGAAGAAAACCAAATATAACGAACTTGATGAAAAAGTAAAATAACCCAAACTTGGATCTTATGTCTTGTTTATCCATGTGACGTTGAACTTATATCGCTAACCAAAAATATAAGTAGATCGCAACCTCTTGACAAAATCCTCATCTTCAATGAGACATTGAGCACTACAATGTAACTCCTTTAAGTGATAGTTAACTAGGTCTTCATCCATCCACCCCTTGACCTATGAAAACTAGATTTTGCAAGTCTTCGTCAACATATTTTAAGCACGAACAAGTTATCTACAAAGTGTAACACCCACTTTGAGATATGATAAGAAGACAAACCTGTGAAACTCAACTACAACATCAAATAAATGATATTCAACCTTCTTCATAATCAATTCTTCAAATAATTCAAAAACGAGCTTTTTAAAACCTTTAAGAATAAATTCCAATCTTCTTTGTGTGTGTGAACCAAATCCCATGTGTGTGTCGCCAAAAATCCATAACAATTATTACGCTCAACTTCCCCTTAATTCCAAAATAAGCCTATTATATTAGAGACCCATGATCCCACCATAAAAAAATAGACCAATAATACACCACTGATGACAATTGAATCTTCACCAATGTCGAACAAGTAGTAGCAGCACTTTAAAACAATGAGCAATACTTTCAACTTATATGGGCAGAGCAGTACTTTTACAAGGATGAGCAGTACTTTCAAGGAGAAGCAGTACTTTCAAGGATAAACAGCAATACTTTGAGCAATTTAGGGTTTCGACAGCAGTACTTTGAGTATAAACAGCAATACTTTGAATATAAACAGCAGTATTTTGAATATAAACAGCAGTACTTTGAACAAGGAGCAGTACTTTGTCAGCAGCCATATTCGACAGCCTGTAACTTTTACATAAAAGCTTAGATCGACGATCCCTCTGATGGAAAGTTAGATGGCTATATAGAGAACGTCCACCTAAAATTTCGTCACAATCCAACGGTTAACGAAAAAGTTATGATCGTTTCAAAACAGTGCTGTTGTAACCTTACGAAATTTTTTTAGTTTCTGCAGCAGACTTCGACAGCTTATAACTTTTGATTGAAAGCTCTAATTGACAATCCCTCCAGTTAAACATTATATGGATATATTGAGATGCTCCAAAAATTATGCCCTGTTGAAAACAGTGTTGCAGAAGCATTACGAAAATTTTTCAGCTTCTGAAGCAAACTTCGAAAGCTTATAACTTTTGAATGAGAGCTCTAATTAACAATCCCTTCGGTGAAACGTTAGACGGATATATGGAGATGCACCAGAAAAAATTGTAGCTCGATCCAACGGTTCAAGAAAAAGTTATGCCCTCTTGAAAACAGTGTTGCATAAGCATTACGAAAATTGTTAAAATTCGATTTTATTCTTCCTTTTTCGCCAAGAAACCTTGTAGATCCCTATATCAAGAGCTCCCCGCTCTGATACCAATTGATAAGATCGTTTATAAGCTCAGCTAGGGATCAATAACAAAGACGTTTATAGGAACACGTCTAGATAACTAAACTAATAACCTAGGCGTTTACAAGACTATACGCCCTAGGTTACACACATACACACCTTTAAGGCGACTACATCTTGGAAGACATGTATATTAAACCTATACCCCATGTCCTCTTTATATACTAGAGGATTAGGGTTTACAAATCTCTACTAAGGACTAATCAATAAAACTTCTTTTGCAAGAAAGTCCTTCTATCTTTTTGTAGGTTTCCTTCTTGTCATATTATGTAACCACCCGCATTTTCAGGTTATTTTTCATTTTCGAGAATTTACTATTCACTTTTACTATTCACATTTACTATTCATTTTCACTATTCATATCGTAAATATTTTTTTTTTATTTTACTATCATGACAAGATAAATAAACTCGACAAGTCGTCCTGACGGCGCACGTTGAATCCATTCAGAACCGTTTTCACGAAACCGTGTCCGAGAACTACTTTAGGGTTAAAACGTCATTCGGACATCCCGATATGTCCAGTAAACCATATAAACATTAAAAATAAGTATTTCTACCATTTTATGACAATTCCACAAGTTTTGGAATTTTACGCTTTTCAGCTGCGTTCGCGAATTACGCGTTTTTTACCCGTGTTTCCAGCTTTAAGCAGCATTTTTGCACCCAATGAGACTTATCACTCATTTTATATTTTTAGATGGAGTATAATGATGAGTCTCATCATTCCTGTAAGTTTCGTATTTTACGATACCCGTTGTACGCTTTATGGCTTAACAACTTCCGGTTGGCATTTAACGGAACCAAAACTTACTCTAAACCTCAAGATAAGACCAAGGCTTATCATCTAAGCCTTGTCATTCATTAAAACCGACCTAAGGGTGGGGAGTCACCATTTATGTGGCTTGATCCTAAGCATGCATCATTTTGATCATTACAAGTGTCCTAACTTAACCATGGTTAATAATTAACCCAATATATGGTTAACCAAACTTACCCTCCTATAAATAGGAAGTGAAATACATCATAAACTCACTCACAAACTGATTTTGGTCGTTCATACCCTAAACCACTCACATCTTCCATCATTTGATCTATAAACTCCAAGTTTATGCAAGGAAGTTCCAAAGATCAAGCTACTTCATCAAATCTCTAGCAAGTTTAAGTGATCCTCTTGAGTTTAAATCCACTCAAGTCACTTAGTACTTCATCACCAACTCTTCAAGTTTGCAAGGGTGCCAAGGTGTGGAAAGCTAGCTCAATACAAAGTCTTACCCGATCAATCAAAGTCCTATCCTTACTAAGTTACTCCTTTCTATTTTGAAAGCCAAACGTTGTAAGCAACTTATCACCACCATCATCTCATCTTTATTATTCATAATCTTAACTATTTCATGCTATATATATAGTTACTATGTTGATTCATGATGTACATATACTCAATCACTTGTTTTAATTTACATATTGTCATAAAAGTAACAAACTAGAAAACTAGTCATATCCTATACATGTGAGACCATTAAAATCAGTAACATATGGACTATGTAACTTACATAATATGGTAGACAAGATAAAAGGTAAACATAGCAACTTGAATCACCCGAAATGGACAAACGAGTCAAAAGTTATAGGCAAAAGAAGTTAGCGAAACCTAAACGCCAAAACTGCCATATGGGGACTGTTTGGTTCTGCCATTTTGAAAGTCATACTTATGGTCCGAATCATAAAAAAGTTAAAACACGAAAGTTGTCCGGAACGACGTTTTCCTTCAATAACAAAGAAGCTCGGACCTTGAAAACGCTTAAATAGGCCAAAAATCATTCAAAATCAGAAACTGCCGTAAAAATAGTCTCACAACTATACTTTTGTCACAACTAAAAGCAAACCAAGAGGCCTAATGGCCATAAGCCAAGACCACGGCTACGGCTAAGGTCAAGGATGAGTCTCAAGACCATGGTAGTCAAGACCAAAGTCACGGCAAGACCATGGCTAAAGCCTCGAGGCTTGTTTGAAACGACGAGAACTTGTAAAACCTAGATAGTTATTAAAACATGATAAACTTTATGTTATAACAATCTTCACTCAAAACATATGTTGTATTTACTAAGTGCTACAATAGTAGGGAGCTTCATGTGAGGGGTTTCATTTGAGTAAAACGTATCGACGAGTTGTTGGATTTACGAATTAAAGTGTCCTAGCTCCTCGAACGTTTACTGCATGACCTCTGAATTATGATGGCCCGAACGGTAGTACGATATCTATAAACTAAATACGTTTTCACATATTAAAGATCTTTCTATAAACATCAAATGAAAATTGACTACATCATGATCAACATAGGGATATATATAGGATGGTTTATGTTTTCCTAAAACATTATTCCAAACTTAAGTCGCAACATTTCATTTTTAGGTTGCACGTAGAAGTCTTCCGACTTATCCATCACATCCGTTAGTACTTAACGTCATCAACTCTTGGTGAGTTCATAGCCCCACGTTTTATTACTTAATTGTTTTACAAACCCTTGGGGGAGATACATGCTTTATTTTAAACCGAACACATTGCTTTCAAACTGTATGCTTATCTGATTGTTTTATTAGCACTAAGTTACCGAATTTGCCAAACATAAGTCCCTAAATCATGAATCATTAATCACTATGTAAGAGGGGCGAATATTGTGAATAGATCTATTGGGATTGACGAATCCCGTTTGTGTTGGCCCGTTAGAGGCAAACAAACACACTATATTTGAGTAACATTAGGTAAAAATGGCAATTTTACCTACTAGGGCACTTACCAACAATTTCTCCAATAAAATTTGGAACACGTTAACGCCTTGATTGCATGATGCTTAGTCTAATAATATCTGTTTTGTTTTCAAAACCTTGGTGTAAGTCAAATTAACTCACACTACCAACATAATGTGTTCAACCATCAAACAAACTCTATGAATTTCACTCAACCTTTGTGTTGACAGTTTTAAGCATGTATTTCAGGTCCATAAAGTCGGAAGCTGGCACGGAAGGGCAAGATCAAGAAGGCTATACATAAATAATTTATCATTCACAAAGCATCAAAAACTTTATATTGATGTGTTTTGTAATCAATGGAACCAACTGGGACCTATTTTGTAAACTCTGATATATTTGAATGATAAAGCCTTTTTAAAACGACTCTTTTAGAGATCGTTTTCTATTATTATGACTGTTGTGCCATCAAGTAATACCCAGTTTGAATTCCGCTGCATACGTAGAATTGGGGGTGTTACAGATTGGTACCAGAGCCATAGTTATAGAGAAACGAGTCTAAATTATGACTTAAACTATAACTGCTTTTGCAAACAAAAATATTTTATAGCCTTCCGTTCTCCGTGCCTTCCATCCTCCAGACGATTATTGGCTTTCAAGACATGTTATAATAACATGAACATATTAGTATATTGATATATACACTTGAAATATTTAAAGCTTTCTCCTAAATATTATAACTATTTTAACATCATATCCTTTTGTAGTCACTATGTCTGTGCCTGCATCTCCCGATTATGTTCCGGCATCACCCGAACAAATTCCAAACATTCCAATCATTCCGGAACTAGATTTTCCTGATATTAATGACGACTACCTTGATGCTGTTGATTACGAAGATGAACCATACGAAGATATGGACGAGGAAGTAGAAGAGGATCTGATTATACCAGATTCTCCCGAATATAATGTTCAGGATTGGGTTGAATCCGAGGATGATCAAGAGGAAAACTATGTATATGGTGTAGCACCATTATCACCACCTCCTGCCTCAGAAACATCTTCCGAACCTAATCCTACTAACCCTACTCAAGGACCAACATCAACTCATGAAGTTGGCGGGTCATCCACAATGATACCTGCTTTCATAAACTCTGCCCAATACGAACTTTACCGTTTAAAACAACACCTGGACCTAACTCAACATAAAGTCCAAAGTATGGCATGGCAGATGAATCAACAAGAATCATTTGTCATTGCGGCCAAAACTGAGGCCATCCATGCTCGTCAACGCTTGGACTTATTCATACTAGATATGAGTTATGTGAAGAGGGACTTGGATTATGTTGCAGATACCATCTTCCATCCACTAACTGGATGGGAAGACATCAAAGATAGGTTATCAAGAGTGGAAAGAATCCAGTGCCAAGACGCGGCACAGATTCAAGAACTACGAAATCACTTAAGCTCGACAGAGATCCGACTAGACGTTGCTAACTTCGACCGATATTGTCTTCGAAAGGAGTTGTATGATATGCAATCTTCTATGAATGCCATGCAACAGAAAATACATCAAAAAGAGGTCGAAGAAAACTGTATAAGTGATAGCATCGATGTTCTAGCCGTATATGGAAACATCGATTCGTTCAACCAATCTTAGACTATGTGATATACTAGTTATCTTTTGTACTTCTAAACTGATTAGACTCAGTTAGAAAACTCTGTGTAACTCATGTAATAGCTAACAGTAGTAAAGCGTTGTAATTACTAAACTGAAAGTTTCAGTTAGTACATTTTGAAGAAGCTTGTAATAGGTTTCGATTTTGTAAATCAATCAACGTTATGTGAATAAAAACTCTGGTTTTATGCTATCATGTGTTATGGTTTAAAACTCCAAACTTTATTATTTCTAACCTTCCATCAAAAATCATGATCTTTTTATAACTCTTGATATCTCTTTTTAATAGAATCATGCCGCCAAAGAAAGCTAAAGCACCTCAACCAATGACTCCAGCTGCCATTGAGCGAATGATTACTACTCGAGTGAATGCAGCAATTAACGCGGAACGAGCAGCCGCTACCATAGCCGCTGAAGCTGCCGCTGCCGCTGAAACCGCTGCTGCAACAACCGCAGCCGCTGAAGCCGCCGCAGCCGCTGAAGCCGCCGCAGCAGCTGCCGCTGCCGCTGAAGCCGCAGCTGCCGCTGCCGCTGAAGCCGCCAAGCAAGCCGCCGCTGCCGCTGAAACTGCCGCAGTCGCTGAAGGCGCTAGGCTTGCCACAGCTAGTGCAACTAGAGGTTGCTCATACAAAGAATTTATGAGTTGCAAACCCACAAATTTCAAGGGTTCAGAAGGAGCCGTGGGTTTAACTCACTGGTTTGAAAGAATGGAATCTGTGTTCTCAATCAGCAAATGCGCTGAAAGTGACAAGGTTCAATATGCCACTTGTACACTACTGGATCAGGCATTATCATGGTGGAATTCAGTTGCTCAACCAATAGGCATCATGAGTGCTTATCAAATCTCTTGGGTTGCTCTAAAGGGTTTAATGATCAAGGAGTATTGCCCTCGTAGTGAGATACAGAAATTGGAAGTGAAATTCTGGAACCATGTTCTTAAAGGTGTTGACATTGCTACTCACAACCGTCGATTTCAAGAATTGGCGATACTATGTCCATCAATGGTTCCAACAACTGAAAAGCTGTTAGAGAGATATATCTGGGGACTTACGCCTATCATCCAAGGAAACGTGACATCGTTTGATCCAAAGTCACTTGATGATGCTATGCGAATGTCTCGAAGTCTCATGGATCAAGTGGTTCGAACAGGAGCTACCCAAAGACAGAATCTCAACACTACCACCAACAACACCAACTACTGTAATAACAACAACAACAACCGAAACAACAACAACAAACAACAATGGGATAACAACCAAAGAAACACTTTCAACAATCAAAATCGTAACACCCAACACCATCAGCAACAAAACAAAAGACAAGAAGCCTCAACGACTTATGTTGCAGCACCAGCTGGAGGAAATTATGGTGGAACCTACCCAAAGTGCAATAAATGCAACTATCACCATATGGGTCCTTGCCCAGCCAAGTGTCACAAGTGTCAAAAACAAGGACACCTTGCTAAAGACTGTAGAAGCAAAGTTGTGGCTACTGGAGCTAACCTTCAACCGATAGTTACATGTTTCGGGTGTGGGGAGAAAGGACATGTCAAACCCAATTGTCCTCAAAACCGTGGCCTACAAGGCGGAGATGCTCGTGGTAGAGCTTATGTTATGGGCAACGGTGAACCTCAACAAGACCCGAACGTCGTCACTGGTACGTTTTCACTCAATAATCATCTTGTTAAGGTCTTATTCGATTCCGGTGCTGATATGAGCTTTATATCTTCCAAAATTGCACCTTTACTTAATATTGCACCAATCACTATGGATACTCATTATAGTATTGAATTAGCCAATGGAAATTTAGTAAACACCAATACTGTGCTCCAAAACTGTACGCTCAACCTTTTAAATCATCCATTCAACATCAATCTCATGCCAATCGAACTTGGAAGTTTCGATGTGGTTATTGGCATGGATTGGTTGTCAAAACATCGAGCCAACATCATTTGTGGCGAAAAAGTTGTTCACATTCCTTGTAACAATGAAACTTTGGTCATCCGTGGTGATCAAAGTGGAACTCGCTTAAACATCATCTCATGTATGAAAACCATGAAGTACATTGAAAAAGGATGTTACGCATTTCTAGCTCATGTTACCGAGAAGGAATCCAAAGAAAAATGACTTGAAGACGTTCCTATCGCTCGTGAATTTCCTGAAGTTTTCCCTGAAGACTTACCCGGACTTCCACCATCACGCCAAGTAGAGTTTCACATTGATTTAGTGCCAGGAGCGGCGCCAGTGGCCCGCGCTCCCTACAGACTAGCACCATCCGAGATGCAAGAACTGGCAAATCAACTACAAGAACTTTCGGACAAGGGGTTTATCCGACCTAGTTCCTCACCTTGGGGAGCTCCCTTCTTGTTCGTGAAAAAGAAAGATGGATCGTTACGAATGTGTATCGACTATCGTGAGCTAAACAAATTAACCATAAAGAACCGATACCCTTTGCCGAGAATCGATGATCTATTCGATCAACTACAAGGTTCGACCTATTATTCAAAAATAGACCTTCGATCGGGTTACCATCAAGTTAAGGTTCGAGAAGAAGACATTCCAAAAACAGCCTTTAGAACTCGCTATGGTCATCACGAGTTCCAAGTAATGCCGTTTGGCTTGACGAATGCACCAGCCGTATTCATGGATCTCATGAATCGGGTGTGTAAGCCATACTTGGACAAGTTTGTGATAGTATTCATCGATGACATTCTCATATACTCCAAAAGCGAAGAAGAACATAAAGATCATCTGAGAACGATTTTAGATTTGCTCAAGAAAGAGAAGTTGTACGCAAAATTCTCTAAATGTGAATTCTGGATTCATCAGTACAGTTCCTTGGGCATGTTATCGATAACACAGGTCTACATGTTGATCCCGCTAAAATTGAGGCTATCAAGGATTGGCCAACACCTACGACACCTACAGAAATTCGTCAATTTCTAGGTTTGGCCGGTTATTATCGAAGGTTTATTGAGGGGTTTTCCTCCATAGCCAAACCTTTGACTACGCTAACTCAGAAAAACAAGAAGTACATCTGGAACGAAGATGAAGATGAAGCTTTCCAAATCCTGAAACAAAAACTTTGTAGTGCCCCTATTCTAGCTTTGCCAGATGGGATCGAAGATTTTGTAGTCTATTGTGATGCTTCGCACCAAGGATTAGGAGCCGTACTCATGCAACGAGAAAAAGTCATGGCGTATGCTTCACGACAACTCAAGAAACATGAAGAAAACTACAATACTCATGACTTGGAGTTAGGAGCAGTAGTCTTTGCACTTAAGATCTGGAGACACTATCTATACGGTACTAGATGTACTGTGTATACCGACCACAAAAGTCTCCAACACATTCTAGATCAAAAGGAATTAAACATGAGGCAACGACGATGGTTAGAATTGCTGAGTGATTATGATTGCGACATTCGTTATCATCCAGGAAAAGCCAACGTAGTAGCAGATGCCCGGAGCCGAAGGAAAGGGTTAAACCTCTACGAGTTCGAGCTTTAGTCCTAACCATTAACTCAAATTTCCCTGCTCAAATACTCAATGCTCCGAAGCCGGCCGTAAAACAACAAGACATTGAGAAGGAGAAATTAGATGGCATGATACAAAAGAAATTTGAAACCCGTTCTGACGGAACGTTATGCTTCCAAGGACGAAGTTGGTTACCACTTTATGGTGGTCTACGAGATTTAATCATGCTTGAATCCCACAAATCCAAATATTCCGTACATCCAGGATCCGATAAGATGTATCATGATCTAAAATTACTCTATTGGTGGCCAAACATGAAAGCCGACATTGCCACCTACGTCAGTAAATGCCTTACTTGTTCCAAAGTAAAGGCCGAACACCAAAAACCATCCGGTCTCTTGCAACAACCTGAGATTCCGATATGGAAATGGGAACGAATCACAATGGATTTTATCACTAAACTCCCAAAGACATCCAACGGTTATGACTCCATCTGGGTCATAGTGGATCGTCTCACAAAGTCCGCACACTTTTTACCAATCAAAGAGACTTACAAGATGGATCAGTTGACTCGACTATACGTCAAGGAAATAGTCTCAAAACATGGTGCACCGATCTCTATCATATCTGACCGAGATGGTAGATTTACCTCAAACTTCTGGCAGTCACTCCAAGACGCCTTTGGAACAAACCTAGACATGAGTACAGCAGATCACCCTCAAACCGATGGTTAGAGTGAACGAACCATTCAAACGCTGGAAGACATGCTCCGAGCTTGTATAATCGACTTTAAGGATGGGATAACCATTTACCATTGGTCGAATTCTCCTACAATAACAGTTATCACGCGAGTATCAAGGCAACACCCTTCGAAGCACTTTACGGTCGAAAGTGCCGATCACCTGTCTGTTGGGCCGAAGTGGGAGATGTACAACTCACGGTTCCAGAACTCATTCGTGAAACAACTGAGAAAATCATACAAGTCAAAAATCAGCCAAAAAGCAAGAGATAGATAAAAGAGTTATGCCGATGTACGACGCAAACCCTTGGAATTCCAAGTTGGAGACAAGGTTATGCTAAAGGTCTCACCTTGGAAAGGTGTCATACGATTCGGTAAACCTGGAAAACTAAACCCACGATACATAGGTCCATTCAAAATCCTCGCTAGGGTTGGTCCAGTGGCATACAAACTTGAGCTCCCATCGGAACTCAGTAATGTACATCCCACTTTTCATGTATCTAACCTAAAGAAATGTCTATCCGATGAATCGCTTGTTATTCCACTCGATGAACTCAAACTGAGCAACGATCTACACTTCATTGAACAACCTGTGGAGATCATGGACCGAGAGGTCAAACAACTAAAACAGAGTCGAATACCAATTGTCAAAGTTCGCTGGAACTCCCAACGTGGCCCAGAATTTACATGGGAACGAGAAGACCAAATGCGTCGAAAGTACCCTCACCTTTTTGAAGGAGCATCAACATCAAGAAACAATTAAATCACGAGGACGTTATTTCTCCAACGGGGGGAGACTGTAACCACCCGCATTTTCAGGTTATTTTTCATTTTCGAGAATTTACTATTCACTTTTACTATTCACATTTACTATTCATTTTCACTATTCATATCGTAAATATTTTTTTATTTATTTTACTATCATGACAAGATAAATAAACTCGACAAGTCGTCCTGACGGCGCACGTTGAATCCATTCAGAACCGTTTTCACGAAACCGTGTCCGAGAACTACTTTAGGGTTAAAACGTCATTCGGACATCCCGATATGTCCAGTAAACCATATAAACATTAAAAATAAGTATTTCTACCATTTTATGACAATTCCACAAGTTTTGGAATTTTACGTTTTTCAGTTCTGCGTTTTTCGCGAATTACGCGTTTTTGACCCGTGTTTCCAACTTTAAGCAGCGTTTTTGCACCCAATGAGACTTATCACTCATTTTATATTTTTAGATGGAGTATAATGATGAGTCTCATCATTCCTGTAAGTTTCGTATTTTTACGATACCCGGTTGTACGTTTTATGGCTTAACAACTTACGGTTGGCATTTAACGGAACCAAAACTTACTCTAAACCTCAAGATAAGACCAAGGCTTATCATCTAAGCCTTGTCATTCATTAAAACCGACCTAAGGGTGGGGAGTCACCATTTATGTGGCTTGATCCTAAGCATGCATCATTTTGATCATTACAAGTGTCCTAACTTAACCATGGTTAATAATTAACCCAATATATGGTTAACCAAACTTACCCTCCTATAAATAGGAAGTGAAATACATCATAAACTCACTCACAAACTGATTTTGGTCGTTCATACCCTAAACCACTCACATCTTCCATCATTTGATCTATAAACTCCAAGTTTATGCAAGGAAGTTCCAAAGATCAAGCTACTTCATCAAATCTCTAGCAAGTTTAAGTGATCCTCTTGAGTTTAAATCCACTCAAGTCACTTAGTACTTCATCACCAACTCTTCAAGTTTGCAAGGGTGCCAAGGTGTGGAAAGCTAGCTCAATACAAAGTCTTACCCGATCAATCAAAGTCCTATCCTTACTAAGTTACTCCTTTCTATTTTGAAAGCCAAAAGTTGTAAGCAACTTATCACCACCATCATCTCATCTTTATTATTCATAATCTTAACTATTTCATGCTATATATATAGTTACTATGTTGATTCATGATGTACATATACTCAATCACTTGTTTTAATTTACATATTGTCATAAAAGTAACAAACTAGAAAACTAGTCATATCCTATACATGTGAGACCATTAAAATCAGTAACATATGGACTATGTAACTTACATAATATGGTAGACAAGATAAAAAGGTAAACATAGCAACTTGAATCACCCGAAATGGACAAACGAGTCAAAAGTTATAGGCAAAAGAAGTTAGCGAAACCTAAACGCCAAAACTGCCATATGGGGACTGTTTGGTTCTGCCATTTTGAAAGTCATACTTATGGTCCGAATCATAAAAAAGTTAAAACACAAAAGTTGTCCGGAACGACGTTTTCCTTCAATAACAAAGAAGCTCGGACCTTGAAAACGCTTAAATAGGCCAAAAATCTTTCAAAATCAGAAACTGCCGTAAAAATAGTCTCACAACTATACTTTTGTCACAACTAAAAGCAAACCAAGAGGCCTAATGGCCATAAGCCAAGACCACGGCTACGGCTAAGGCCAAGGATGAGTCTCAAGACCATGGTAGTCAAGACCAAAGTCACGGCAAGACCATGGCTAAAGCCTCGAGGCTTGTTTGAAACGACGAGAACTTGTAAAAACTAGATAGTTATTAAAACATGATAAACTTTATGTTATAACAATCTTCACTCAAAACATATGTTGTATTTACTAAGTGCTACAATAGTAGGGAGCTTCATGTGAGGGGTTTCATTTGAGTAAAACGAATCGACGAGTTGCTGGATTTACGATTTAAAGTGTCCTAGCTCCTCGAACGTTACTACATGACCTCTGAATTATGATGGCCCGAACGGTAGTACGATATCTATAAACTAAATACGTTTTCACATATTAAAGATCTTTCTATAAACATCAAATGAAAATTGACTACATCATGATCAACATAGGGATATATATAGGATGGTTTATGTTTTCCTAAAACATTATTCCAAACTTAAGTCGCAACATTTCATTTTTAGGTTGCACGTAGAAGTCTTCCGACTTATCCATCACATCCGTTAGTACTTAACGTCATCAACTCTTGGTGAGTTCATAGCCCCACTTTTTATTACTTAATTGTTTTACAAACCCTTGGGGGAGATACATGCTTTATTTTAAACCGAACACATTGCTTTCAAACTGTATGCTTATCTGATTGTTTTATTAGCACTAAGTTACCGCATTTGCCAAACATAAGTCCCTAAATCATGAATCATTAATCACTATGTGAGAGTGGGCGCGAATATTGTGAATAGATCTATTGGGATTGACGAATCCCGTTTGTGTTGGCCCGTTAGAGGCAAACAAACGCACTATATTTGAGTAACATTAGGTAAAAATGGCAATTTTACCTACTAGGGCACGTACCAACAATTTCTCCAATAAAATTTGGAACATGTTAACGCCTTGATTGCATGATGCTTAGTCTAATAATATCTGTTTTGTTTTCAAAACCTTGGTGTAAGTCAAATTAACTCACACTACCAACATAATATGTTCAACCATCAAACAAACTCTATGAATTTCACTCAACCTTTGTGTTGACAGTTTTAAGCATGTATTTCAGGTCCATAAAGTCGGAAGCTGGCACGGAAGGGCAAGATCAAGAAGGCTATACATAAATAATTTATCATTCACAAAGCATCAAAAACTTTATATTGATGTGTTTTGTAATCAATGGAACCAACTGGGACCTATTTTGTAAACTCTGATATATTTGAATGATAAAGCCTTTTTAAAACGACTCTTTTAGAGACCGTTTTCTATTATTATGACTGTTGTGCCATCAAGCAATACCCAGTTTGAATTCCGCTGCATACGTAGAATTGGGGGTGTTACACATTAAGTCCCTCTTGTTTCATTCTTTTTGTCTTATCAACTCAAACGTATTATTCCCAACAATTATGCTTGATTAAGGTATGTTTAATGTTTGTGAATGTATTCCTTGATATGTTGTAGCTAGCAAAATTGTTAGTTATGACTTGTTAATGTTAAGTTTATGTCATATACTTACTAAGCGTTTTGCTTACGGATAAATTTAATGATGTTTTGTAGGTTCGTGTGTTGAAGGCAAAGGTAAGGATAAGGCTTAGGCGTTATCCATGGTAGGAGATTAACTTTCTGAGGTGGTAAGTATAAGACCTTGTTTCTTGGACCAAGTGTGACGAAAGTTGGAAGCCTCGGAAGTTTCGTTTTTCAATTTGGTATATCTTTTGTTTCATTTGGTCTTTTATGTGTTTGTAGTCTTTGAATTGTGTCCAAGTTGTGTCTTGGAAGTGTAATGGGTCATGTCTTAGTAAATAGATGTTGATGATTTAGTTAAGGGGTGTTTGGCATATAGCCAATTTCACCCATTTTGGAATGGCATGGGTTAAGATTATGTAAGAGCATTTTGTTATGCTTTGGTAATGTCATGTCAAATTGTATTAAGTATTGTTTTAGTGTGTAATGTAGAAATTTATGGTTATAAAAGTGTACGGGTCAAAATGGGTCAAAAGTGTACAAAAGATGTATGCAGAAAATGGGAGTTTGGTGTGCAAAATGAAATTTCTGTTTGGAACTAAAATTTGGAGCAAAAACTCCAAATTTCGGTTTGAAAGTGGAATCTGGAACCAAATTTTGGTTTGGAACCGAAATTTGGAACCAACAGATTTTGTCACTTTTCAAAAAATCATATCTTTTTAACCGTAAGTCTTCAAGGGTCGCGCCACCCGTCATTTCGAAGGTAATTAAGTCTAGTTTCATTTAAAAATAGTCTCAATGTCCAAATGTTTATAGATTTTTGTCAGAATGTAAAAGAGTGACAGTGGGTCATTTTTCAGGTGTCCTTTTTGCGAAAAATTTTCACATATTTAGTTGTGTCATTTCAAGGGGTGTTACACCACTTCACCTCCTAGGAAGAAAATATCACCTAGTGCATTCACTAAGACCAAAGCATGAACTAGTTGGACTTGGCAGAGATGGTTACAAAATACACCCGGATTTAAATGGATTCCTAAAATCATTAACATGTGTGTTTCAACTGTAACTGTAAGGGAACCCTCTAAATCTTCGAGTTACACCTCTACTTCTATTCCACATGTGTCGTCTGTGTGTAATGCAGGTGATACAGATCATCCTTTGGATAGTTGATAGCGGATGTTCCCGACACATGACAGGCAACCTCAAACTGTTATCAAACTTTGTCTCAAAGTTCATCGGCACTGTCAGGTTCGGGAATGACCACTTCGCAGCTATCATGAGCTACGGAGATTACATTAATGGGAACATCGAAATTAGCAGGGTTTATTATGTGGAAGGTCTCGGTCACAATCTCTTTTCAGTTGGTCAATTTTGTGATGGTGATTTGGAAGTTTCTTTTTGGGAGAAAACTTGTTTCATTCGTGATCTATAAGGAAACGATCTTATGTCTGGAAGCCGCACTTCAAGCCTTTACACAATCTCAATGCAAGACATGATTGCTTCATCTCCCATTTGTCTACTTTCTAAGGCAATATCAACAAAATCTTGGCTATGGCACCGACGACTTTCACACTTGAACTTTCAAACCATAACCAATCTTGCACGATACAAACTAGTTGAAGGTCTTCCAAGGTTTCGGTATTCTAAAGATCATCTATGCTCAGCTCGTAAACAAGGGAAAAGCACTCTTGCTCATTTTTCTTTAAAGGTGGAACACAGCTCTCAGCATGTGCTTCATTTTGTTCACATGGATTTGTATGGCCCGATGTGTAGGATCGATAATATTTATTGTGTTGATGATTCGGGTGGTCTTGGATGATCAAAATACATGTTTGCCATTAGAGAGAGAAAGTAGAGAGGGTGTTCTTGCTAGAGGTTTACACAAAGGAAAGGTTAGATTGAATGAGAAGCACCACCCCTTCCATGGATGGAAGGGGTATTTATAGTTACAAACATACCGTCCTCCTATCGGACTGTGGATCAGGCATACAGTGGGTAAAGACCCGTCCTTCCTCCACGGTGTTGCACTAAACTATTCTACGCTACTAATTAACTAATAAACTACTTAATAACGTAACTAATGATATGTCTACGAGCTAACTTATGCTAGATAATATTTGGGGTGACCGACCCTTTACTTATGGAATTTCCAATTCCTAACAATCTCCCCCTAAGGGAGGTCACCCCATGTTTTACATTTCGAATCCTAGCATTCTATTCTTGACTTTGTTATTGAGCTCGTAGACTTCAATTCTTCAATTCCGTAATCTTTGTGCTTTTGTAGTGCAACTTCAAAGTCCGAGTGCTTTGTACTTTCAGTGGAGGTCTTTGAACTGATCCACATCTTTGATGATCTTCGAGCTTTCATTGAGATCATCAGCCACAACAAATCTCTCTGGATCATCCATAGTTGTGTTGCCTTAATGTGATGTTGTGACTTTTGGACCGACATGCTCACACTTTTGAATCATGACATCTTTCCATTAGAGTAGCGGAAGCTTTACTGGTTCATGATATTTGCAGCACCGTAGCAAAAGCATAGTATAAAAATATCAGAACCAGGTTATGTAGATATGCACCAGTCATGAATTCTTCAAATGAGTGTGGATGCTGTGAGCATGCGGCCGTGAATTGACTTCCCAATATCGATCAGCTGCAACCGTCCAAATGTACCTACAAACAACAGTTAACAATAAAACACACGAAAGTGTCTTTGATCACTTTCGTTGAATTGAGTTACACGGCCCACGATTCCCCGTTGATTAGTACAAGTATTGCCTGTGATCAGGTAGAGTTCCGAAGAACCTCCTTGACAGGATTTCGTAGCTGTTCTAGCTGTTCTCAAACCGGAACGTCTCAAAGAAGACAACACGGAGTGAGTGAATCAGTGAATTGAGATTCACTGATTGATGAAAAATTGATTTGAGAAACACTCGCGTATTGCTTGGAAGAAAGAGTTTTGCAATACGACGAAGGTTTTATGAGAAAGATCAATTTTAAATCAAAAATACTTTTTGTATATAAAAGAGTACACATTCGTCGTGCTAGCGAAAAGAAGATATTCGCACATCGAACGGTTTTTCTAAAAGTATATTTCAATCAGAGATACTTTTTGAATTTGAAATGAATACACATTCGACGTGCTAGAGAAAAGAAGGTTTGCACATCGAACGGTTTTTCCAAAAGTATTCGTCAATTCCATTCCTGGACCAAGGTTGATTCAAGATTGAATCTCCCCATCGTTTCTATCCAGTTGTCACAAGCTTGATCTTACGAGAAGATCTCACATGTCACCCACCAAGAGCTTGTTTGATGTTGGCTCTAGAAGGATTTCCATCTTCATCGTGAATATTTTCATATAACTCGGATGTTCTGGCAATACTACAAGGATAATGCGTAGGACTCTAAATATATACTTACTTTCCACATTGTGTGAAACAGCAAGTCTTCATTAATTTTGTGTCCTAATGAGATATTGTGGATGATCTCTTGGCTCTAGACTCAATTGTGCACATTTGGTTTCCTATGCCGGAGACTAGGGAGAGGGTCTCCTTCTTCAATATCAACAATCTCTAAGAGAAAGTCGATAGATTATGTAGGTTCCCTGTGAGAATGAAACAAGCCCTTTTAAGAGGAACTTGAGTAGCTTGGAAAGTTTAGTGCAGTGCGTCACTGGGTCCATGACTTCTTGTCTTCAATACCAGTGTTACCTTAGTAAACACTAGTAGCATATGTATTGAACCAGGTTTTTGCCCTAAGGTTGAATTATTGGAGGGCTATTTCTTTTCACTCTTTTCACATTCATTTCTTTTTCACTCTTCAACCCCTTCAGTGCTTACCGAGACTTCATTACTAGAACCTTGTTGGATTTATTCCAGTACTAGCTCTGTCTCAGTCCGCACTCTTCCCATATCTCACTTTTCTCCTTTTTTTCATCATACCTAAGGACTCTACACTATCTAGTGGATTGTCCCTGGGTAGATCCCTCCGGATCTGGCGGGATCGTGGGAACGAATACCTAACCTAACCATCCTTATAACACCATGCATAAAGTAAAATGGTCGGTCTTTTGGTACAGTTCATTCTTCCTTGAAACCAATTGAAAAATCATTTGGAAAAACAATCAAGGTACTTGTGATACGAGATCAAAGCATTTTGTACCTTAATAGTTTTGATCATTTAGAAAAGCTCCCCCTCAACATGTGAATATGATCTTGAAATTGTTTAGCACATGGAGGCAAGAGTTCTTTGAAATATTTCTTTGAAATAATTTCTTGATCACAATTTCCTTAGAAAAAGCCATTTGATTTTCTTTGGTAAATTCTCCCCCTCAATATATGCATTGGATATTTGAAATCATTTTATCACATAGAGGAAAGAGTTCTTATGAAACACATCCACGATCACAAAAACCATTAAGAAAACCATTTGAAAACTCAATCAAGGTACTTTATGTTAAAACATAAAAGCTTGTGTACCTCGATAGTTTATTTTCTTTTAAAATGCTCCCTCAATATGCTTCGTGATTCGAAAGGGTTTAGCACATATGAGAGAGCAGCCTGCACAATTGAATCAAAAGAATCACCTTTTATCAAATTTCATTATTAAATCACAAATTCTCCCCCGATCAAAAATATCAAACCCTTTGAGATTTTGGATCCCACGTGATTTAATAAGGTTTAGAAAACATGGGAGAAAATGTGGCCAGGTTTAAATGTTCATCTTGTTTTTGGATAGATGCTCCCCCTCAACATGTGCATTATGTATTAGAAATCGTTTGGCACATGGAGGCAGGAGTGCCTTTAAAGGACTAAAACCAATTCCATTTAAACAAATTTGAGATTTAAATCACGATCTCTACGCTGATCAAAAATTTCAAACCTTTTGAGATTTGTAATCCCAATTAATTTAAATCATTTAAAAGATTTTAGGGAAAGACGTGGCTTGATTTAATTTTGAAAGATGATTGATACAAATCAATTTTAGACATTAAAGATTGTTAGTGTCGGGTATGATAGTTTTTAAGAGATCTTTAAGTAAAATAAAACAATTTCACAATCAAACAAGAACAGAAAAAAAATTTCATTTTGAAAGATCTTGATTCTTAATGAAAAATCATACCATGACATAACATTAAATCTTTAGATCACCATTTTTATTGTACTAACGGACTTTTTATGAAGAAATATTGTATGAAAATAATTTATTTTAAATCACTCTCCCCCTCAATCGATAACCGTAGTCGTTGATTGAGTGACTTAAGTTTTGATAAAATGAAGTCCGGTGATTTTTATAATTAAATCCAATTTATCTTCAAAACCAATATTTTTCCATTTTTCAAAACAACATTTTCAAAATTGTTTTAAGAAAATGATATTATCACAATTATCCTGCACAAAGATACGTTAGGTGGTTGAGCTGCTTCTGTTGATGTTGCTGCTGTTGGGCTTGGAAGAAAAACCGTCTGCAGATGCAGTGAGACTTCTTACGTTGCATTTTAATGCCAACTGAGGTCAAATTAAGCTCCGTTTCTTCAATCACTTAGAAGAAAACCATCTGCTGATGCAGTGACACCTCTTACGTTGCATTTATGCCAACTCTCCATTGAAGTCCAATTAAGCTCCGTTTCTTCATTTGTCAACCCAAGATATAGTTACCCTTTCCTTTCGGCATCCAATCATCTTCATTGTGGGATCCGGATAGGGAACATTCTTATAATCCATGATATCTGCATACGTTAGTAAACCCAAACAGATATATGGTGGTCGACATCACCCAAACACCCATCGACTAATAAAAGTCAATTCAACATATCAATCAGATCATATAAAGCATTGGATTATGTGTTCATCAAACTCTAATCATCTAAACCTAACAATCATATCCTAGGCACCTAGTCCTTCAACGTAGGTTAACATCATTTTTCAATTAAGCATTTAGGATAATTAAGAAAGCCCGTTAGATGATATAGATTTGAAAACATTCTCCCCCTCAATCAATGACTCATTTTCTGAAAAGATTAAAAGCGCTGAAGTTATTGATTGAGTTTTCAAATTTAATAGAACTCTGAAGCTGATTGTTTTTAAAGCAACTCATTTACCACCATTTAGTAAAACACCAAATATTTTTCTGAAGAATTTTAGACGGAAAAACATTTGTGTAGGAACAGCAGTCCTTTTGATGACATGCTTTCCTTGTTTTGTTTTAGGATAAGTGCACGAAATATTTGAAAAATTGGTTTAGCGCAACACTTTCCTTTCTTTTGAAGAGCGGGTTGCTATCAGAAATAATAGCAAACCATAGTTTTAAGCACGGGTTACAGTCTGAACTAACTGTAAGCCATATTTTGAGACATGTTTTGGAAAAGAATATTTACACCTCCTGCTCGAACTTCATCTATGGTCCTGTGCCATTATTGAATGACATTTCTAAGACCGCAGATGTTATCGATACCAGAAGACATTTCTTTGGAAACATATTTTTGGTATTTTTCAAATTTTCTGATGTTTATGGGTTTTTGTTGGTTTTATATTTTTCTATTTTCTTTTGTTGGTTTTATATTTTTGTATTTTGTTTTTCCGATAAATATTTACAAAGATAGATTAGATGATATAGTTTAAGAAGATGATGATACGAGTACCGAGATAACGATATCGAGCAGCCGCATTGTAGAAGATAGAAGTCATCATCCCTAAAACATTCACCACCAAAGGTTCCGAGGCTCTTGCATTGAAGAAAGAAATTGAACCATCTGAAAGTGAGACTTTGACAACTTCCCCCCAAACTGAAAATCCTTTAGCTGAGCAGATTCCAAGCTTTCTTTCAAGCTTCTCTTAGCCAGGTGCACAAAGAAGCACACCATTATCATTAAACTTGCTGCTCCTTTTAAGAATAATCACCGTGATTCATTGTTCGAGGTTATATCATCCAATAGAAGAACAGCAACGTATCATCCCACTCATAATTAATCTTCTCAAATTTCATAACCACTGAAGTCTGACGCAATCCATTCCAAAAGGTGTCAAGAGACCACTTCCCTCGAGTAGTTGAATTGATGCAGTCAGTCTCTTTGTATAATGCTCAAGAACTCTCCCGAATACACTTCATGACCAAGGTTTGACTCATGGCGAGTAAACTTCATGAACTTAACTCTTCTAAGTGATTGAAGATATCCCGGGAAAACAAATGTCATGACCGCAGAGAAACTCAAGGTTTTACTCATCAAGGCGTTTAGTGTTCTAATTCCAACTATGTGGGAGAAGAAATGTTAGAGAAAGTTTCTGAAGATAAAAGAGGTACACAAGTACGACATATTCAGGGGAGATAAATGTGTAACATGAGGGAGGTGTTATCAGTTATTCTCTCGTTGGGAATGTGTGTACTTCGGATTCTTGAGCTTCATACACATTCATCAGGGACGAAAGATGTGAACATAGGGGAGGTGTTCTTCATTACTCTCATGATGTGTATTCGGGAGAGTTCTTGGATATTGGTGTACTTCGGGTTCTTGAGCTTCATACACGTTCATCAGGGAAGAAAAATGTGAACATGGGAAGGTGCTCTTCATTCCCCTCATGAAGTGTATTCGGGAGAGTTCTTGATGCTGGTGCTACGGTTTCTGCTTTGAAAAGGGATAAAAGGGTGTACTTCATGCAATTGGAGTTTTTGATATTTTTGAGTTTCTCTGCGGTAATAACATTTGTATTCCCGGGATATCTTCAATTACTTAGAAGTATTAAGTTCATCAAGTTTACTCGCGTAGATACGTGTCTCTTCCCCTTGCTGTTTTGATACTTCAAAATCAGCAACATATTTTAAGCCCATGTACTAGAAATCATTTGAGAAGAACATCATTAGCTCAGATGTATCTGTGAGAATCAACTTGTTGCAGAATGTGAGCAAGTCTAATTGGGGATTAAATCTGACTTTTCACTCTCCCCCAATTAGTGCTCTCCCCTAAACCGACAATCTGTTTGATAACAGCCTAGATTAAGAAGAAGTCTTTAGATCGTTAATTGCAACTCGTCTTTAGTCTTCTAACATGTAGCAGGAAATGTAGAACAGACTGCAGACTCGACCTTCTTCAAGATTGTCTAGTTGGGGAATAGAGTGTTAACATCTTCAACTCACACCAAAACGCATCCCGCCAAAAAGCATCCCAATTAACTTACATCTTGCAAATCCCCTTAACTAGAATCCCTCCCAATCAAACAAGAACAGAAAGATGTTCATCAAGGAAATCAGCAATCAGGCCACAACGAACACACAAGATGGTAACACCAAACTACCAATCACATCAAACAAGAACAGAGAGATTGTTCGGAATCATCATGTTGATGTATACGTGAAGCATTAACCGGAAGCACTTTGTCGATAAACTCATCAATCCGAGTGAAGATGTCAACCAACGACTCTTAGAAGAAACTCCATGTAAAGAAGATCCGATAAGAAGAAGCTCGGATCTTACATGAGTTTGGAGCCGTTTGACCATTTATTCTCATATATCAATCAACCATGCAGTAATTTCACACTTCTTCTCCCCCTCAAGAATTGCATACGGAGTTGCCATTCTTGATTAAATAAATGAAAATATTAACCAAATGTAGTCTATTCACACTTCTCCCCCGCAAAATTAGCTCATGATGTCGCCATCATCATTATAGTTGAGCAAGTGTAATAAGAAAACAATCAACGGTAGCCCGGTTCACTTGATAATTGAAAGCGCGTGGAAAAAGTATGAAGCATGTTGATGAGAATGGTCATTAATGAGAAGATTTCTCTTCTTCCAAAGATAAAGCGCACTGACACATACACTTTTCTTTTCTTTGAGGAACGAGGCTTGAACTGTTGTGTTCAAACGTCATAATGATGAAGTGCGAGGCCTGAACTGATGTGAACAGACGTCATAATCTCTCTCTTTTCAGTCCCTTTTGGCAAAACATGTAATCATCCCCATTATCATTCTGTAGGCTCTTTGTCGTGACAGCTGATGGAGAAAACCCAATATGATGAATTTGACCGTGAAGTAAACTACCCCGAACTCGTGACTTAAACTTGCACATATGAAACAAAGAGCGGTGCTGATTTCCATTAGCATCTCTAAGTACTCTCTATGTACTCTATACTCTTCAACCAACCAACCATCAAGTATAAGACGTACATTACCTCTTGAAAATCCACAATTGAATGTGACACTGAGCACTACAACGTAACTCCTTAAAGTGATAGTTATTTTGAGGTGATAAGAGCCCAATTCCCCCAAGTGGTAAAAGAAAAGGTAAAAGTCACCCAACAATAACTAGATTTCCAAGTCTTCGTTTTTAATAATAAGCTTGAGCAAGGATCTTGAAGAATCTTCATCCATCCATCCCCGATACCTTCAGATACTAAGTACACTCGCCCGTGATATTTCACTTCAACCTCAAATAAACAATACTGAATTAACGCCGTTGTCACATCTTGTTAAAAGCTCAAATCTAGCCTCCTTTGCCCTTTAAAGTGAACTATGATAATGGTTTCATCCTGACCATGGTTACAAGCACAGAACCCCGTAAAACCAAGTAATAACCATACTGCCATGACGTAAATCCAAACATACATCCAATTGCATGAAGTACACCCTTTTATCCCTTCTTCGAAGCAGAAACCATAGCACCAGCATCAGAAAAGATCCCGAAATACACTTTCCTTTTCTCCAGGATGGTTCCATTAATACGGGATTTTACAATTCTATGGTTTAAACCGAGATATAGATTCTTTCGCGGGATTTTACAAAACCAAGAATAAACCGTAAGATAGATCCGAAAATGCACTCTACTATTACCAGGATGTTTCCATTGTCACGGGATTTTACAAGTCTATGATTTAAGCCGAGAAATAGGTTCTTTCGCGGGATTTTACAAAATCAAGACAAAACCGTAAACAATGTCAGCTTGAATGTGTTATGACAACTTTGGTTTCAGTGAATATCTGTTTTAGGGGAACATGCAGTGGTTCATCAACGGTTCATTATCCAACATCAACAATATCTTCAACCATCCTATAAACACTTTGGTAAACACATCATTCACGCATTATGTCGGTTGTTGCTGTGACCACTTGGTGAAGTAAACCCGAAATGTCAAACTTGATCATGAAGTGAACTTCCCCAGATATGTTACTTAAACTTGTACTAATGCTTGTAAAAAAGAAACGGTGTACCCAATGTACAAAACCTCTTGACGTATCCTCAACTGCGTGAGACACCAAAGTGATAGCTACGTTGTGGGTTAAACGAGAAAGAATCACAACCGCAACTAAATAGCCAAGTCTTTATCACACTCAATAAACGCCCAAACAAGTCATCTTCGCGGAAGGGTAGAAAGAAAGAAGACAAAATAAGTAAACAAGCCCGGAAAATCTCACTTCAAAGTCAAATAAGAAATACCGTCTGAACAACCCCGTAGTCAACTTTGTTCAAATATCAATCCAAGCCGAGACATAATATCTTTTGTGAAAATGTATATCCCAAAGTGTCAAACCACATCACACATTATGTCTCATCTCACACGTCAAATCTCAAATCCTACAACACGCACACTTTTCAACACGCACGTCTCAAATCACATCTTCAAATTACAACTTGTATCCTATAATGATAACACATTATTACAACATTTTATCCGCTCCATAACATTAACTCAAGTCAAGCGAGGATCAGACAAAGGTTAACTGAGAAATAATAACCCCGATCCATTCCATCTTACCCTAATAACACACAAGCCTGGTCCAAGACCCTTATCAAAATGCAACATATGATCAAAGTAACAACCACATCTGGTCCAACGTATGCTCAATATAATTCGGATCCAATCAACTCCCACATAAGCACAACATGCGGTTTATCCTTAATTGTAAACCTCGCCTAGCCTACTCTAAATTAAGTGACCATTTTAAAAATTATCCCACCAAAGTGATCCATATAATTCCTAACCTCAATAGCTCAAATTCAAATTTGGTTAGCACTGGTGATAACTAATGTGATACAAACTCATTTTACACAAGCGACTAGACCAAGTCCAATTTCAGATCCGTTAAGCCCAAGAGAGTTCAATACCTGGTCCAAAAAGATGTACATCCGATTCATCATCATTTGAGAGCCCAAGGGGTTAATAACTTACCCTAATTTCTCGTGTATAAAGCTCAACATTATAACACACTTTAACCCTAAAAATCCTCATATATCAAACGCCCCCATCATAACAGTTTCACTTACCCTAAGTATTCTCCCACAAACCCTAATATCACTCCACCAGTGTACGCCTCCATCACAAATGAATCTCTCACCCAAAATAATTACCATCCGCCTTCCTTTAAATAATCTTACAATCCAAAAGCAGTTAACTCATATGATAATCATTTTAATTCACCGTGTATGTGGTTAGAATGAGCTCACCACAGGGATGGTTCGAGCCTCATCTTCGATTCGAATGTCATGGGGTAGCCACAGGGATGGCACGAGATGAAAACCTTGGGCGACACAACCACAGGGATGGCTTAAAGTGCTTAGACATGGTTTCAAGGTTCAAACAAACGTTCATAGGTAAGCATCTTCCATATTTGTTAAAGTAGAATGAATCAAGAGAAACATTTAACAATCTTGTTAGATGCTTTGTCTTAAACATTCGGATATTCAAAAGGAGTGAAACTCCTAAATATATCTATGATGTAACGTTCCTATGTGAATAGATTAAATGATATCTATGAGTTTGAAGTACCACTCACATAAGGAACAATAACTGAGATCGATTTATTGTTAATTAGAATCATGTTAGATGATCAATGATGAGATGGTTTCATGTACTTGATCTTTATGGTCTTGAAGAGGCTGTGACACACGAGATTGTTGACTGAGATCGAATTAATCATGTACCAAGTAACAACTCAGATTTGTGAGGAAATATTTGTGGGGTTTTTTGGATATGAAAAGGTCCTTAGAGACAACTCTAACCCACGAATAACAGTTTCTGAGATCTTGCACACTATTTTCAGTTTTGAATGATGTTTGTAGATAGTGATGCTTGAACTTGTTAGCATGATGTAGATTGTTGTTGAGTCATACTAGTGATGTCTTCAATCGAAAAGAAAGTATTTAACAGGTTTGATGTGAGTATTGGTAATGTGTTTTGAGTCAAGGTCTTAGTTATTCTTCTTCTTCATTTCTGTCCATGTCAAGTCCAACGTGGTCACCAAGTCGCTACTGATTTATGAGCCAAGTCGCTAGGTCATGTTTTTATTCAAAGCAAATCGCTAGCTTAGTCAAAACACTCAAGTTGCTAACTTGTAAAGTAACAAGTCGCCAGCACTAAGTCGCAAGGTCTTTTCATGACATAAGTCGCCACACATTTTAAAAACAGTCAACAAGACACCAAGTCGCTACAGAAATGTGTAGACAACTCGTTAAACATTAAAAAATGTCAAGTCGCTACCTTAACTCCTATAAAGAAGGTACACTGAATCTGGACATGACCAAATCGCTAAGTAGAATAACCACAAGTCGCTAGCAAGATTTCCGACCAACTTCCGACCATATTCATATATAAACCCAGAAAACTTGTTTTGACCCAGTTTTGACTACAAGAAAGTGACCACATGAATATCATTTGACTGGTAACAAAATAATCATAAGAAAATGGTATACAAAATAGTTTGGACACTGACACAAGCATATGTATAAACGTGAATGGAACGTGTGACTATTGTGACCAATGAAGAGATATCATAACTGAAAAAAGTGTATAGACTGTTCAATACAAAGAAAATATTCCGAACAAAAAAATGCACAAAAAACAGTTTACAACGAAGTATAGTTACCATATTTCGAACATGTAAACCTGTTATACCAAAATACTGTAAAGGCATTTTTCGAACCAAAAATGATATAAAAACAGTTAACAACAAGAATCAAACACCACAATAAATCATCAAAACACAAAAAACCTTGGCTCTGATACATTTTTGCCATTAGATGATCAAAATACCACATTTTTGCCATTATTGTAGGATCGATAATATTTATTGTGTTGATGATTCGGGTGGTCTTGGATGATCAAAATACATGTTTGCCATTAGAGAGAGAAAGTAGAGAGGGTGTTCTTGCTAGAGGTTTACACAAACGAAAGGTTAGATTGAATGATAAGCACCACCCCTTCCATGGATTGAAGGGGTATTTATAGTTACAAACATACCGTCCTCTTATCGGAATGTGGATCAGGCATACAGTGGGTAAAGACCCGTCCTTCCTCCACGGTGTTGCACTAAACTATTCTACGCTACTAATTAACTAATAAACTACTTAATAACGTAACTAATGATATGTCTACGAGCTAACTTATGCTAGATAATATTTGGGGTGACCGACACTTTACTTATGGAATTTCCAATTCCTAACACGATGTGTGTGTAGACGATTAATGGCAAACGCTACATTCTAGTAATTGTTGATGACTACTCACGATGGACTTGGGTTTATTTTCTTCGAAGTAAAGTTCAAGCTCCACAAATGATTATCACCTTTCTTACGAAAATTCAAGTTCAGATCCGGAATACAGTAAGACAAGTAAGAACAGACAGAGGAACTGAATTTGTGAATCAAACTCTTCAAGAATACTATGAGGAAGCTGCAAGAACGATGTTGATCAATGCAAAACTTCCAAATTACTTATGGGTAGAAGCCGTGTCAACTGCATGCTACACTCAAAACCGTTCTATGATAACCAAACGCCACAACAAAACACCTTATGAGCTTATCCATAACCGTAAACCGAATCTCAAACACTTTCATGTATTTGGTGCTCTCTGTTACCCAAATAATGATCGTGATGACTTTGGAAAGCTCAAGGCCAAAGCTGACATTGGAGTCTTCGTTGGATACTGTGAAAACTCAAAGGGATACCGGATTTGGAATCGTCGTACAAGGGTGATTATGGAAACGATTCATGCTAACTTTGATGAGCTTACAGAAATGGCTTCTGAGCAAAACAGCTTGGAACCCGGACATAACCGTCTCAACTTCCCTCAAACCTCATCATCAGTTGAGCCAAGCTTACAGCTTACTCGTCGTCAAATGGAAACGTTATTTGCTCCTCTGTTTAGTGATGATATTGACCAACGTGCTCCAAATGTATCAAATGTTTCCGCTGCTCAACCTGATAATATTCAAATCCCTGATACACCTGAAACAACAACAACTGTTGCTGAAGCACCTCCAATTGATTCTACACCAACAGCCGAACAAACCACATCCAATGACACTGACCAAACTAATGATCTTCTGAATCAAGAAGTACCTGCACCAGCGGATTATGATGGAAATGCGTTCTTTAACCCTTTCGCTACTGAAACTGCAAACTCAGATGTTGCGGAATCTTCCACCAACCATCTGAATCCACCTAATCTACATAATGTATATCAACATCAACCCTCCACACATCGTTGGACTAAAGACCATCCTCTTGTCAACATTATTGGTAACCCTAATCAACCAGTCGTTACTAGAAAACGCTTTCAGACTGACGGTGAACACTGAATTTATGCCCTCACCGTTTGTCAAACTGAACCCAAAAACATAAAAGATACAATTTCCAAAGACAACTGGATTGAACCCATGCAAGAAGAGCTTAACCAATTCAAACGTCTAGAAGTATGGGAATTGGTTGAAAGACCAACAGTGGTCTATGTCATTGGTCTCAAATGGATTTGGAAAAACAAGTTAGATGCTGAAGGTAAGGTTATCAGAAATAAGTCACGTCTGGTAGCTAAGGGTTATAGTGTTAGCCTTAATAGTTTTTATTAGAAGTGATGGTCATTCACGTTTAGGAACTTTGTAACGTGTGTTAGATATCGTGATAGAATAGTCAACGGGCTCGTGGATTGGACTAAGCTAAATGGGTATTAGTTTAGTTAAGCTAGCCTTATATCAATCCATGTCCAATCCAATCCATACGAAACCCATACAAGGCCCATGGCCAAGCCTTAGGGCATCATCTCTCTTACTATAAATACCCCTCAAGTATGTCATTTGAGGGGTGTGCTTGAAAGTGTGTGTGTGTGTGTGTGTTTTCCATTGAAGCAATATACAACTTATTGTTTTCATCTTCTTTCCTTTAACTCTCTAAATACACATACGATTTATACATATCATTCAAGTCACCAAGTTCTTCTCTTAATCTTTTCCTTTCCTATTATTTACGCATAAAGTGTTGGTTTAACGTGGTATACTTGTGTTCGTTAAGTGGGTATTTGTGATAAGGTTGATATATCTTAGGTCCTAACAATTGGTATCAATCGCCTAACAATGGTTTAGGAGTGTTTTGGTTGAAGTTTGTTTGTGTAGAGTTACACGTAGTTTCGTTCTCAAAAGTGTCACGCATAAAGCTTTAATTTTTGCACTTAAAAATTCAAGATTCTTGTGGTTTAAGGTTTATTTGGTGCTAAAGTTTCAGTTTTTTGCAAAAAGTTTGAAGCTTTACACGTTTTACATCATTTTTAAACTCGTGTTTTTGAAGGTGGTCATTTCTACTCGTAACTTTTCTAAGCACTTTGGGTGAAAAAGGTCAACATTTTTGGGTTATTCGAGTGTTTTAAGGCTATCTGTGCAAGAGAAATCGTTTGAATCATTGGAAATTTTTTACGAGTAGGTCAAAACCCTAGTTCTACGCGTAAGAAAGTCAAACTACGAATAAGGTTCTACTCATAACTTTTTGGTGCAGATTCTTCGAGCTTCAACGGTGACTCGGTGCTTCCCTCACTTGGATAAGTTTGTGGAACACTTCGACTTTGGATATCTCTTACACTGTGATAGTGTAAAGGATTTTGGGCTAAACCCTAATCTTACGCATAAGCTTAAACTTACGCGTAGATTACTTTACGCTTAAGTATTTATCCTACGCCTAAGCCTTGTCTTACGCATAAGCTAAATCTTACGCATAAGTTTTCCTACGCCTAACTTTAAGTCTACGCATAAGATCCTACGCCTAAGGAATCCTACGCCTAAAATCCTACGCCTAAGATCCTACGCATAAGCACTATCTCTACGCCTAAGCCTCGTCTACTCGTAACTTCTGTTTCTACGCCTAAGCTCTTTCTACGCATAAAGGTTTAAAAAAAAAAAAAAATCAAATTTTGGGTGGAAAACTTGAGTAAAATTTAAATTTTTGAGGAGACTAAACGTTCAATTTTTACGCGAGATTCAAATTTTGGTTTAACTGTGAAAATTTTGGTCAAAAATTCAAATTTTGGGCCTAAATTCAAATTTTTCGGGTCAAATTTGGCGTCAAAATTGTCATAACTCAAATTTTTCATACGCCCTTAGAATTGATTTTTATAGTGAATTTCAAATTTTGGGCTAAAATTTTTTAGAACCAAGGTTACGAGTACGACTTTCGAAACACCTCAACCGAGCTTAATCGTCATCAACCACAACTCCTTTATCGTTGAATCGATCCAACATCAACTTTATCAGATCATACCTTCATCAATGGCAACTCAACAAGATATTCATGCAGCCGGTGCCGAAAACCGTCCTCCTATGTTGGAAAAAGGTGGTTATCTTCAATGGACAAGTCGAATGCTTCGTTACATCAAGACAAAACCTAATGGAAAATTGATGATCAAATCCATTCAGGATGGACCCTTCATACCTCGACAAGTCCAAGACCCTGGAAATCCTGATGCAACACCTCCCGTCCCACCATTTTTTCGTCTTCAAAAAGACACTGAATACTCAAGAGGATCGAAACAAGTCGAAGCATATGACATGGCAATTCATATTATACAACTGGGTTTACCAAGAGACATCTTTGCTGCCGTAGACAGTTGTGAAACCGCATGTGGGAACGTGTTAGACGACTTTGTCATGGAACGTAAATCGGTCAACAAGACACAGAGAACAAGTTGCTAACTGCATGGGAGAAGTTTACATCTACTCCAGGAGAATCCATTGAATCCTACTATGGAAGGTTTTGTACTTTAATGAATGAGCTGATCGGAAACAAGTTGACACCCAGAACTATCGTGAGCAACATCAAGTTCTTGAACAATCTACCAGAAGAATGGGGACGATATGTCACTATTGTCAACCAAACAAAGGACTTACATCAAGTGAACTTTGATCAACTCAACGATTTTCTAAAACAAAACCAAAATGAAGTGAATGAAGTCAGGCAAAAAAGATTAGCAAAGAATCATGATCCATTGGCACTCATTGCAAAGACTCAAACTCCAGTGAATACACAACAACAAGCTTCATCATCTTCCACTAACAACAACTTGCAAAGAATACATCCCTCAACAACAAAACTATCCACCAACAACAACATTACCAAGAACAAGGAATCACTAATCTTGAAATGGAACCAGAAGAAGCTTTGTCACAAGCATTTGTATTCTTGGGTAAAGCATTCAGAGGTCGCTATTCCACACCAACTAACAACAACCAAAGGATTTCATCAAACACTCGCAAAGGCAAATTGCACGTACCGGTGTGAACATAGGCAATCAAGGTCAAATGGTTGGAGTTATTGGGAATCAGCAGAGATATGCTACCGATTTCGCATGGGTAATTAGGCGGTTCCGTATCAGGGTAATCACGGGTCAGATGTTGGAAATCAGATGGACGAATGTTGGGAATAGAGCAAATGGGTAATCAGAATGGCAATGTTGCAGCTCCAATCGTTGGGAATTATGGAAATATGAATCAGGGTAATCAGGTTACGTGTTACAACTGTGAAGGAGTGGGTCACATGGCAAGGAATTGTCCTACTAAGCCGAAAAAGAAGGATTTTGTATCTTCTAAAGCTATCCTGTTAGCACAAAAGGCGAATCGGAATGCAGTTGAGTGCTGAGGAACATGACTTTTTCGCTATTATGGATGATTTGAAAGACCGAGAGGACATCAATGCAAACTGCGTCTTCATGGCAAATCTTCAGGAGACTAAGTACGACATGACTCTGACGCATCTCCGCCTATGACGCAAATGCAGTATCTAAGGTACCAATCATTGATCCATACTATAACAATGTCATATGTGATGTGTTTACTCATGACGAACAACATTCTGGACGCCAGACCTACTTATGATACATACCGACAATCCGAAGTTGTAGCAATACTAACTCTGAAACTCCAGATGTGGATCCTAGTGGAGACTGTGGCACAAAATACTGAGACTGATGAGGAAACACGTGCTTATTTTGAATCATTAATCAATAACTGTGGCATTGAAATTGAGAAAGTTAGTAAGGTCAATCGCGAGGTTAAGGCCGCTAATAAGAAATTGACCGCTGAGCTTGAGAGTTACAAGGAGCACGCCAAAGCCTATGAATTTCATACAACCAAAATGTCCGAATTAGAAATTGGTTATCGAGATTCTGTTTTAAGAGAAAAAGAATTGCAAATCAAGTATAACACACTTGATGTGAATTTGAACTTGAAAATAAAATCTTTAAACAAGGAAATTTCTGATCTTCAAAACAAACTTTCTAAACAACAAGCAACTTATTCTGATCTTGAAAAAGAGAAGAAGCAGTTGATTGCTGATTTTTCAAAACGAGAAGATTCTCTTCTTGATGAAATTCTGGAATAAAATGAAACTATCAAAAAATTGGATAATTTGCTTCTTACAACGGGTCCATCTGCTAAAACAAACAAGATGCTTTCTAATCAAGCAAATCTGATTTTTCACACTGCACATAAAATGGCTCTTGGTAACAACCCTTCTTCGTTCCTCAAGAAAGCTCAGAAATCTCAGAATGTGTTAAACAATGGAAAACCTTTGCATGAACCCATAATTGTGCATGATTCTCTTGAAACGTTGGAACTATCTGAGGAGAGTAGATCAAAAATGAAACAAAAGAATCCAGATCTTAAACCGATTGATTATAACAAATGGAACAAAATTAACGGAATTACTTTTGTTAATCAAATAGAAAAGTCAAAGTTTTCCATCACACCAAGTGTTTCAAACAAAGTGTCAACACCTGTTTCAAAATCAGTTTCAAAACCAGTTGTAGTTTCCAAATCTCTTCGAAATTGAACAAATGTCTTCAAATAATCCTTTTAACACAAGTGATGCCAGAAGCATTTTAGATGACTTTAAAACTAGAATTGGGTATCTTCAAGAGACTGTCAAATCTAAAACCAATATTACTACTAACATCTGGTTTACTCGTCATGATGACGAAACGAAAAAGTTTTTGAAACCCAAATTGAACCTCCTTAACCGCATCGCTAGGGTAATTCATTTGAACAAGCGTTTTTGAAAGAAACAACTGACTTTGTCAAGGACCATAAATCCATGGTAAAGCAAGCTAATGAAAGTGTTGAACACATCAAAGTTTTGGAAAATTTGAATGATTCTCTTCAAGATGTTATGACTACTAATATCATGTCCATTATCCTTCAAACATATTCTGTTGAAGATCATGAAAGACTCCAGTCTGAGACCTCCACAATTGTTTCAAAATATGAAAAGCTCTTGAAAAACTTGAAAAAGAAAACGTGTCCTATTTTAAACAACTTGATCAAAAAACCGAGGAATGCAAGTATGACAAACTGTCGTATGAGCGCGCCTACAAGGACATGCAAGAGCAAAATGATCTTTTGAGAGCTCAGTTGGAATGTCTAAAAGAAAAGGCTGTGGATACTAAGTTTGCAAAACCATTGACTGAGGAGAAAACAAATGTTCCCAAACCGTTTTCAAACCAAAAATGTTTATTTCTCAGTTTCCTCCAAAAGTCAATGAGAAAAATGACTTGTCAAAAACAGTCACTCCACAGTCCCTGCCTATTAAAAAGAGAATTGTCAAAAGTTTTGAAAAAGGAAAAGCAGTTGCTGAAACACCAAAAGTGATAACACCTGGCATCTCTAGGATTAGTACACGGAATGTGACCAAAAATCCTATTAAAGAATATGTCGGTTCTAACGACATAGTCCAAAATCACTATCTAGAAGAAGCTAGGAAAAAGGCACGAAAAGACGGAATTTTAGGTGCAACATCTAGGGTGATGAACTCTACAAGATTTCAAGGCACTGCTAGTAGTAGTAAACCATTACCTAGGAACTCACTACAAAAGACTAGGAATTGGCTTGCATCTAAGAGTAGTTAAGCAAAAGAAAATGCTATGCCCTTAGAAAACAACACTAGGAATTCTAAGTCTTTTTCAAACAAGAATCAATGTCCACAAGACTGTAGTGACAAAGTTAAAGCTGCTGTTTTAAACAAGAATATTGAATTTGTCTCACTACATGTAAAAATGTCTTTTCACTAATCATGATGCATGTGTCTCACAATATATCAAGAAAGATAAATCTCGTGCCAAGGCACAATCCACTAAGACACCAAATAGAAACAAACTCGTTGACAAGATGAACATCAAAAGGAAACCTAATAGGTGGATCTCTTCAGACGCAGTTTTTCAAAAAATGAGTCTTCCGCAGATCCGATAAGAAAACAACTCCTAGATCTTACCTTAGGTGGATACCCACAGGCAAAGTTTTCAACAAAGTAGGTCTTAGATGGATTCCCACAGGAAAGATTTTTGTTACTTGCACCAACACAGATAGTAGTGAAAATCATCAGGATAAGGAAGTAGAAACCACTACAACCATTGATAGTGATCACCCTCACCGTGAGGAATCGTATACTTCTAACACTGTTATTTGTGAAAACTCTTCTTCTTTGGTTGCAGGTGAATCAAATATCTCTGAACCCACCATCGAGGGTTCTAATTTCAGAACTCTTCGTCTTCATTCTCTCTATCTTCTATCTTTGATTTTCCATTTCTTTTATAAAACCAACAAAAACAAAATACAAAAATAGAAAATTTTCAAAAATTCAAAAACAATATAAAATCAAAAATCAATAAATATTCTTCTCACGACATGTCTCTCGTATAATCGATATTCTCAGACGTTTCTAGAAATGTCATTCAACAATAATACGGGTATGTACAGATGCTTGAGCGAGAGTTCTTTAAATGTTTTCTAAAACATGTCGTTTCTCAAAATTCTTCAATAATGGCTTTCGTGATACTCAGATACGAAACCCGGACTTCAAAATAATGGCTTCAACACATCGGCCAGACCCGCTTCAAAGAAAGGAAAAGTGCTTAACCAAATCAAAGGTTTTAAATATTTTTCAAGCACTATTCCTAAAAACATAATGGCTTGCAGTTATTTCAGATCCTGAACCCGATCTTTAAATAAACGAAAGTGCTACGCAAAATCGATTTTCATAAATATCGAGCACTTATCCTAAAACAAATGAGGATACTTCTTCTCTAATATCTTCAAAAGATTTTCAAAATCTTCTTCTCATCTTGCGTACCATTGATTCAAATTTTTTGAAAAAGATTTTTTAAAATCTCTCACAATTGGTACCAAGATATCTCCTCTAAACCCTTAATTGATTCTAAATTTTCTGTATGAAAAATATGCTTTCGTTAAGGGGAGTATTAAACCAAAGTTGTTCCAAAATTCATGCTAAATCGGTTTCTCTCCAAATGCTTTCCGAAAAACATATCTTTTAATCATTTTGTTTCAAAACATCATAGATATGCTATTTTTGAGGGGGGAGAAACGTGATTAAAAGGTGATCAAAAATGTTTTATGATCGGTGTTTGAATCTCAAATGAGCTCGACTCACCGTAACCAATGAATTGACGATAAAAGAAAGTCAGTAATCGAAAAGACTTGTTCCTGGACGGGTAATAATTTCAAACTGGTCTAACCAGTGATGTAAGCGTGTCTCGAATAGGACTTGTCTAAGTAGAATGTACCATTTCGAGAAACTTTGACTTGACAGCACCGTGTAATAATTTCAAGCTAGTTCACTAGTGATGTAAACGTGTCTCGAATCGGTCTTGTCTATTGAAAGTTGATCAATTCAAAAGTGCGAACTCTACCCTCTCTGTGCAGATTTCAGTTAAAACAATATAAGCAAATGTGAAGGGGGAGTGATTATGAAAATATAAAACTCTAAGAGTGTTCCAAACATGTTTTCAATCATAAACACTCTGTGAGATTTTCAAGTAAAATGGTTTTATGGCAACATGGGACAGTCATGGAGTTATAAGGTGACTAAGGATAGGAAATACGTCCTATGATCCGCCAGAGCCGGAGGGATCTACCCAAGGACAATACCCATAGTTAGTATTAGAAGTCCTTAGGAATGATTGAAAAAAGGAGTAAAGTGAGAAAGGAGAAAGAAGGGGTTGAAGAATTAAAAAGAAATGTAATGAAAAAGGGTGAAAAGAAATAGCCCTCCATAATCAACCTTAGGCGTAAACCGGTTCAATTCATCTCTAATCTGGTTGTCACTAAGTTGACACATGGTATTGAAGACAAAGACGTCATGGACCAAAGGACGACCGCACTAAACCTTCTAGCCACTCAATTCCTCTCAAAAGGGATTTGTTTCATTCTCACCGGGAACCCTACATAATCTATCGACTTTCTCTTAGAGATTGTTGGTATTGAAGAAGGAGACCCTCTCCCTAGTCTCCGCTCAGGAAAACCAAAAATGCACTAATTGAGTCTAGAGCCACGTGATTCATCAAAAGATCTCATAGGAACACATGACATGACATCGCTTGTTGTTCATCAATAAGGACACAAGTGATATATTATAGAGTCCTACGCAGATCTTAGCAATTTTCCAAAACATTTATGAGAAGTTTCACATCTGTGATCTTCAGTGATTGAATGGAAACTCCCGCCGTGGTCAACATCAAGCAGCCCGACAGCAGTCACTTCGTAACTCCCCGTGGATTACGCTTAGTGTGTCTCAAACGGTCTACAGTCGTGGGGTGATGCTTCGTGTACCTCACTCATCTGAACTGTGGATGTACTTCGGTATATCACGTTATCTCACTTGTGGGACTCCAGTTCAGGAACGGCCTTTGTGAGAATTAGAGACGTGTTTTCACACTATGCTGTTAACACCCTCGAAATTCAAACTTGTAAGTGCCGGAATCCGCTTATTACTAACCTGTTTTATGTTTTCTTCTTATGGAAGCTCCGGAGCGGATTGATCGTGCAGATTCACCACATGCTCATACCAACAACACATGAAAGTTCTCATCAAAATCAAAGGCTACTCAAAGTTAAAGATGATTCTTCGTCAATGTCAAAGAATCTACAAAGTATAAAGACTCGAGAACTACATCATTGGTAACCAAAAGACAAATAGAAGTGTGAGCATGGTGGAGAAATACGAGGAGATACCTAACCAACGAAGTTGACAACGGCAGACAGCCACATTAACTGATCACAAAGCATGAAGGAACAAAGAATCAAGACTATTCTATATCTACACACAAAGTTTGAGCTCAAGGAAAGTAAAGATCTTATCAAGTGGAGCATCATTTGAATGACCACCCCTTAGGGGGAGATTGTTAGCCTTAATAGTTTTTATTGGAAGTGATGGTCATTCACGTTTAGGAACTTTGTAACGTGTGTTATATATCGTGATAGAATAGTCAACGGGCTCGTGGATTGGACTAAGCTAAATGGGTATTAGTTTAGTTAAGCTAGCCTTATATCAATCCATGTCCAATCCAATCCATACGAAGCCCATACAAGGCCCATGGCCAAGCCTTAGGGCATCATCTCTCTTACTATAAATACCCCTCAAGTATGTCATTTGAGGGGTGTGCTTGAAAAAGTGTGTGTATGTGTGTGTTTTCCTTTGAAGCAATATACAACTTATTGTTTTCATCTTCTTTCCTTTAACTCTCTAAATACACATACGATTTATACATATCATTCAAGTCACCAAGTTCTTCTCTTAATCTTTTCCTTTCCTATTATTTACGCATAAAGTGTTGGTTTAACGTGGTATACTTGTGTTCATTAAGTGGGTATTTGTGATAAGGTTGATATATCTTAGGTCCTAACATATAGACAGGAAGAGGGGATTGACTTCGAAGAATCATTCGCACCAGTAGCTAGACTTGAGGCATACGGATTTTTCTGGCATTCGCGGCTCACATGAATATCATAGTCTATCAGATGGATGTCAAAACCGCTTTCTGAATGGTAAACTCAAGGAAACGGTATATGTTAGTCGTACCAGAAGGATGTGTTGATCCGAGTTCCCTAATCACATGTACAAACCTAAAAGGCTCTTTACTTGTCTCAAACAAGCCCCTGGGTGTATGATGAGTTGTCCTCCTTTCTCCTTTCTCATAATTTTGTCAAAGGATCGGTCGACCTAACACTGTTTATCCAATATCACGGGGCACACATTTTAATTGTTCAGATTTACGTGGATGGCATCATTTTTGGTTCTACCCACAAAAGTACTCAAACGCTTTTTCAAAACTAATGAAAACAAATTTTAAATGTCAATGATGGGTGAACTTACGTTCTTCTTAGGACTTCAAGTTCATCAATCACCCCGTGGTATTTTCCTAAGTCAGTCCAAATATGCTATTGAAATTTTGAACAAACATGAAATGAAAAGTTGTGACACCTATGCAACACCAATGGCACATACCAACAAACTGGATGCTGATTTACATGGGAAATTGGTTGACCCTACCAAATACTGCAGTATTATTGGGTCTCTCATGTATCTTACAGACCAGACCCGACATTGTATTTGCTGTATATCTTTGCTCCCGTTATCAGTCAAGACCAACTGAAAGACACCTCACTAAGGCTAAAAGAATCCTCCGATACATAAAGGGAACCATTAACTTGGGGATCTGGTATCCGAAGGATTTTGGTTTTGAACTATAAGCTTTTTCAGACGCTGATCATGCAGGATGCTTAGATTCATGGAAAAGTACTTCAGGAGGTTTATAATTCCTTGGTGATAAATTGGTGTCATGGCAATCGAAAAAACAAGACTGTACATCACTGTCCTCAACTGAAGCAGAATATGTAGCCATGTCTGCGTGTGGTGCTCAAGTCATTTGGATGAAAACACAACTCAAAGACTATGGTTATGTATTTGACATAATCCCGATGTACTGTAACAATCGAAGTGCAATTGCGATCTCGTGCAACACTGTTCAACACTCAAAGTCAAAGCACATCGATCTTCGATATCATTTCATCAAAGAGCATGTGGAAAAGGATACCGTTGAATTATACTTTGTAGGTACTGAACACCAACTGGCAGATCTTCTCACTAAAGCCTTGGCACTAGCAAGGTTTACTGATTTGATTCACCGGATTGGTATGAGGTGTTTGACTCCAGAAGAACTGGACGAACTTTTAACACATTCTTGAAAACAGTCAAACACTAAAACCTCTTTTGTAAATAATTTTTTTAAAAATAAAATATAAAAATATAAAATCCGATAAAATACAAAAATATTCTTCTCTCTAAATTTCGCTCAAACATTGCAAGTACAAATCTTCCGTCAACACTTTGTTCCATCAAACCTTTCACCAATTTTCCCGAACAAGTGTTGAGGGGGAGAATGTAAATATTTTTCAGTTTCATAAAACCTTGTACTTGCATGTTACCAAAATATGTTGTTTCTTCACAAATGGTGGATACGTTTCTTGTTAAATACTCCCCTCGGACTTAAATGCTTTAAAATTTTATCATTTCAAAAGTCGAAGGGGAGTATCGTCAAGTCTCTTTCCAAAATATGTTTTGTTTAACCAAAGTGGAAGTTATTGGGTCTTGATTGAAAATAGTTGAGGTGGAGGGGCCAATCTTGTCAAATTTGAAAAGTATTTTTTTATAAAACTCTCCACCTAACTTAAATTCAAACACATTTACTTCTACATTTATTATCTCAACCACCATAATCCACGCCTAAGATTCAATACTCAAATCCGTGCTTCAAATCTGAAATCTGTAAGTTGCAATAGCTTCTAATCGTGAAAACAAACAATGGTTTTAAATTTTATACGAATCCAATGGTTAAATCTATTAAAACCTATGATTTTGTGGTCTACGCATACGCGTATAAACATGTATTTGAAAAATTGTGTTTGTGATGATATGGGTAGTATTAAAAGGTTCTAATATCAATGTTATACCTATTTCCATCATTAAAATAAACCCAGAATCTTGTTTTTAATGGTTTTCAAATTTTAGGGTTTATATTAAAATTTGGGCGTTTCTTTGTTTGCATGATTTGGCATGATTAGATGCTTAGGATAGGTTCATAACATGTTTAATTACTCATATTCACTCTTGAATCCCACCCAGAAACAACAGATTTGTAGAATTAAGATTTCTAGGGTTCATGTGTCGTATAAACATGAACTTTTGATTCATTGAGTATTTGATGTTAAAACTTGTTGGAACATGTTTATTAGTCATCTAGGATTGTGCAGAATCAATCTTGTGATTTTCCCATGGTTAAAATTGTTATGCGTAATGATAGGGTTTAGGGTATAATAACTTGTTTACGCCTAAGCATTACTACGCGTATATGATTTGGTATTTGACATGTTTAGTGGTCTTGAAAGTGTTAGGAATGCATTGTAATCAGTTTTGTTTTGTTTGATTTGTTACAGGCTTCTACGCGTAAAGTTCATAATTAAGGTGTTCTTGGATTATGCTTAAGGAATACCTTATGCGTAAAGGTTACACATAAGAGAAATCTTACGCGTAACACTTACGCATAAGGGTCTACAGTGGGACTACGCGTATCCTGGAAGGATATGCGTAAAATTGGATGTCTACGTCTAAGGGCTACTCTTACGAGTAAACATTACGTGTAACTCCTTTGCCTAAGCCTACGAGTAAGCTCAAAAGCTTCGGGTACACTTCTACGCGTAAGACATTCTTACGCCTAAGGGTTGCCCTTACGCTTAAGCTTACGCCTACGCCTAAGGTCCTCATGTTTACGCATAAGCTCACTTGCTTACGCCTAAGCCAACTTGTAACTTTAATTTGAAATGTTACGCGTACAAAACTTGTAATAAGTTACTCATATGTCACAAAACCAAAATGTCACTCATAAGCTACAAAAAGTTAAAATGTTGTGTGATTAAGTGAAATTTGGACATTAAAATTCAAAACTAACATACTCACGTAACTTATCACTTCAACTTTGGACTATTGGACTAAATGTGACTTTAGACTCGTAACATTCATTAACATAACAACTTCAATCAAAAATTGGATAATAAAATCAATCTTAGACTAACATAATGTCTTTCGATATGTTGGTTCTTTTGTCTCAATACCTTTCAGATCACGAAATGGACATCAACATGGAAAATCTCAATGCATCCAATGAACTCACAATGGAAGATATCTTCCCAACGGATTATCGCAAAACAATTGGAAAGAACAACCTCAGAGTCGATTTTGATAACTTCACTTGCTCAGAATCATCATGCAGAGTAGCTGTGGACATTCTCAAGGAACATCCCTACCGCCTAATGCTATCCAACTCAGCTATAGTACCAGAGATCTACATCCATCAGTTCTGGCACACTATGGAAAATATTGATGGTCAAGATGCAGTCAAAGTGACCCTTAACAACAAGGAAGTCACAGTCACGATAGCGGATCTTCGCACTATTCTTCTTCTACCAGCCATTCAGTCTGCCGATTACGTGCCAACTCCCACAGAAGAGGCAGTAATGCAATTCATGGTTGATATCGGATATGACGAGGCTGCAGGAATCATCACGAAACACTCCACTGTTGATCTAAAGAACATCTCTCAGCCCTGGAGGACTCTCTACATCATGATCGCTAAGTCATTATCTGGAAGAGAAAGCGGTCATGAACATCCTAAACTGATGCACCTTCTGACATTTTGGGGAATGGTCAACAAACAACACATTGACTACGCAAGTCTGATATGGGAAGACATGATGCAGCATCTCAAGAAGCTTGGGTCAAAGATTCCATTTATCAGATATACAAAGTTGTTGATCTAAAACATTCTCGAGAAGAATCTGGACATTCCAATAAGAATAAATGACCCCAAGACTCACTCAGTGTTATATGAGCCAACTTTGAACATTGTTAGATTTAAGGACTCGTCAACACATAAACAAGGTGCAGAGTTACTTGACTGCCTAATCACTGATACAATCAAGGGTCTTCCCTTGTATCTTCGGTACAAAGAAGCAGTGAGAGCAGGAAAAGTTAGGTTTATGGATGAAAAGACTTCTGCAGTGCCTACTAAAAAGACTAGAAGATCAGGTAGTATTGGAAGCACGGGGAGTACAACTAAGTACAAGAAAAGACACCCACCCAGTAAGAAAAGAGTCCCAGATCAGATCATTCGTCCTCAAGTCGAACCTGAAGATATCTCACATGACGACGATTCTGAAACTGAGTTAGATGAGGTGACTTACTACTCTGAATCGCAACAAGATGATACATCTTCACCAATGTCTGAAGACAAACCTCTAAGTCCCTCATCAGAAAAACGGAAAAAGCCAGTGACTGAAGAAGAGGAAGAAGACTCGGATGAAGAGGATGCTCCAAAAGATGAAGACAGGGAACACCAGAAAACCCTAAAACAACTGAGATTGCAGCAAGCTGCCAAAGATTTTGTTAGGAATTAGAAAATTCCATGTTAAAGTGTCGGTCACCCCAATTATAAGTCTAGCATATGTTAGCTCGTAGACGTGTCGTTTGTTACGTTATTTAGTAGTTTATTTGTTTGTCAGTAGCGTAGAATAGTTTAGTGTAACACCGTGGAGGAAGGACGGGTCTTTACCCACTGTATGCCTGATCCACAGGCCGATAGGAGGTCGTGTATTTGTAACTATAAATACCCCTTCCATCCATGGAAGGGGTGGTGCTTCATTGTTAATCTAACCTTTCACATTTGAGAACCAAGTCTCTAGCAAGAACACCCAACTCTCTAACTTTCTCTCTCTAATGGCTAACATGTATTTTGATCATCCAAGACCACCCGAATCATCAACACAATAAATATAACGATCCTACAATTGGTATCAGAGCCTTGGTTTTGTTGTGTTGATGATTTATATGGTCTTTTACACGGTTCAATTTATGTGGTTTGTTTGGTTTTGTTTCGGTTTGATCCGAGGTTTTCTATGTTTTGATGATTTATTGTGTTTTTGAAAAATGGTTTTTAAACTGTTTTTACAAATGGTATTTTGATTCTTGTCAAAACTTTTTTTGGTACTTTTGTTAAACAGGTTTTTACATGGTTTTGTTGTATCCTCTTTATCGGTTTACACAAATAAATTTTTTTGTCAAATGGTCTATTCTTGATATTACTTGGTTTGTGTATCCGTATTTTGGTCCAAAACTGTCCTGCTCTTTCATTGTTTTCACACTGCTTTTGAGTCATTTTTGTCAAAACAGTCACTTTTATAACCTTTTGTTACCAAATCTGTGAAATTATGTGGTCAAACATGGTCATTTTCTGGGTCAAAACTGTTTTTCTGGGTTTATTATGAAGGTGGTCGGAAAAACTCGCCGGATAATGTTATAATGACTTAGCGACTTATCAATAAAAACCGTTCTTTCATGTTAGCGAGTTGACTATTGAGTCACTTGTTGTCGTGGCGACTTGTCGTGGCGACTTGTCGTGGCGATTTGGTGCTATTTATGGTTTAGCGACTTGACAATTTGACAGAAATGAAGAAGAAGAATCAACACTAACCACGACCTCATACCACAAAACCAAATACAAACATCACAACGACCTCTGTTTCTTCACATCATCAGTCCATATTCAAATCTTAAATGAAAAGAATTAACACTTCATTCACGAGACCATCAACATATCCTAATCCTTCTCCATCTCAACTGCCAAGACTCTATTCAAACAAGACTCACTTGAAACAAAAATAATATTTCGATCTCAGATTAATTCAAGGTATGGTCAAGACCGTCAAGTTCTCAACTCAGGCTTTCATAAAAACCCCTTGTCATTCATCCTCACAGATCTGGACTCAATCAAACGAAATGTAAACTAAAATACAATAAAGATCTCAGATCTATTCGTGTGTTTATAAGTTATATCAAAACCTTGAAGGTCTCTCATACGAATATACACATCATCACTGATCTAAGACTCATGACTCATTCAAAATGAAAAGATCAAAGTTATTACAGGATCTCATATTCTCTTTTTTTTGTGGGTTAAAGTTCTCTCAAAGATCCTTCTTTTTAGATCTATACATACCCAAAAGAGATCATCATAGATCGACTTTGCTTTGAAAAGCTTTATTCAATATTCGAAATTAAAGAAAGCTTGTGAAACAAATGTGTTTCAAACTTCTCTTTTGTTCGATTCAGTTACATAAACACAAAACATCTTCGTAACTTACCTTTTCAACATACGGAGTTGGTCTCATGTCATCAAGCCATCCCTGTGGCTTTGAAGATGGAGCTCTAGCCATCCTCGTGGCTAGGACGAACCCAAATGGGGTGTAGCAATCACACATCTACTCGTAGGTTTATGTGAAGAGGGAGGCGTTTGCTAATTGAGATTAGGGTTTTAATTGAGTTGGATGATATGAGATGTTGTGTTTGTTCCTGGTCTAAAGTTTGAGATGGGGGCTGAGGAGTTTTGTTTGTGACATTAGGGTTAAGAGAAACAGATATGTGAAGGGAGGCGAATATTTGGAGAGTGTTTTTAGGGATGTAATAAGGATTAGGGTTAGTGATATGTGTAAATGCTCTATTTTATACCCACATTCGTATGAGAGGTAGTATTCTGGATCACTTCTAGCTCACATGGACCAACCGGGTTTTGCTATTGGGCCGTGTAAAGTTTGGACCGGGCCTGAGCTTGTTGATGATTTTGGATTGAGTTAAACCTGATTTGGAATGGGCCGTGTGATTGGTTATCTGTTGTGAGATGGGTCTCATGATTTTGAGTTTATTCTCATTGGCCTATACGAATGGTGTACTAATTCATGGGATTGCATGGGTCGGTTGGAATTTCTTTTATTTTGAGCTAGATGAGTTTTTGGACTAGGCTTGGTATTAGTTAGATGCGTTATATGTTTATCTTGGGCCGAGTTTTTGCTAGAATCTCGTGTGACATGGTGTTGAGGCCAAGAAATATATACGCATGATTGACTTTCTCAAGTTTAGCTTACTTAGCCGAGTGATATTATGCCATGTGATATCTTGAATTATTTAACAAGGTATAATTGCTTGAGCCGGATTGTTGACTCTTACATGTTGGATTGAATGATTTTATGAGAGTTGATATACTATGAGAGTTATCAAATATGTGATTTGTTGATATGGTGCTTATGAGACTTGATGAGTTATGAGATTTGCTATGTTGATTAGAGTGTTGTGGTATGTACTTTGATATATACATTTTCACGGAAAATATGTTGTCACGGCTTGAATTGCTATTTGAACAAATGTTGACTATGGGGTTGTTTGGACGGTGTTTCTTATTTGGATTTGAAGTGAGGTTTTTCCGGGCACATTTACTTATTTCGTCTTCTTTCTTTCTACCATTCCGCGAAGATGACTTGTTTGGGCGTTTATTGAGGGTGATAAAGACTTGGCTAATTAATTACTTGTGATTCTTTTCTGCCTAACCCACAACGTAATTATCACTTCGGTGTCTCACGCAGTTGAGAATACGTCAAGAGGTTTTTGTACATTGGGTACACCGTTTCTTTTTCACGAGGATTAGTACAAGTTTAAGTAACAAATCTGGGGAATTTTACTTCATGATCAAGTTTGGCATATCGGGTTTACTTCACCTTGTTGTCACAACAATTGCCGACAGAATGAGTGTATGATGTGTTTTCCAAGGTGTTTATTGGATGGTTGATGATATTGTTGATGTTGGATTATGAATCATAGATGAACCGCTGCATGTTCCCCTAAAACATATATTCACCGAAACCAATGTTGTCATTACACTTTCAAGCTGACATTGTTTACATTTTTGTCTTGATCTTGTAAAATCCCGCGAAAGAACCTATTTCTCGGTTTAAATCATAGACTTGTAAAATCCCGTGACAATGGAAACATCCTGGTATTAGTAAAGTGCATTTCCGGATCTATCTTACGGTTTATTCTTGGTTTTGTAAAATCCCGCGAAAGAATCTATTTTTCGGTTTAAACTATAGAATTGTAAAAACCTGTGATGATGGAACCATCTTGGAGAAAGGAAAGCGTATTTCGAGGTCTTCTGATGCTGGTGTTACGGTTTCTGCTTCGAAGAAGGGATAAAAGGGTGTACTTCATAAATTGGATGTGTGTTTGGATATTCGTCATGACAGTTTGGCTATTACATGGTTTCACGGGGTTATGTGCTACTAACCATGGTCGGGATGAAACCATTATCAAAGTTCGTTTAAATGTCAAAGAAGGCTAGATTTGAGCAGTTAACCAGAAGATGTGACAACGGCGTTAATTCAGTATTATGTATTTGAGGTTGAAGTGAATTATCACTGGCGAGTGTACTTAGTATCTGAAGGTATCGGGGATGGATGGATGAAGATTCTTCATGATCCTTGTTCAAGCTTATTATTAAAAACAAAGACTTGGAAATCTAGTTATTGTTGGGTGACTTTTACCTTTTCTTTTACCACTTGGGGGAACTGGGCTCTTACCTCAACAATATAACTATCACTTTAAGGAGTTACGTTGTAGTTCTCAGTGTCACATTGAATTGTGGATTTTCAAGAGGTAATGTACGCCTTATACCGATGGTTGGTTGGTTGAAGAGTATAGAGTACACAGAGAGTACTTAGAGATGCTAATGGAAATCGGCACCGCTCTTTGTTACATATGTGCAAGTTTAAGTCACGAGTTCGGGGTAGTTTACTTGTGGTCAAATTTATCATATTGGGTTTTCTCCATCAGCTGTCACTACAAAGAGCCTACTGAATGATAATGGGGATGATTACATGTTTTGCCAAGAGATGATGAAAAGAAAGAGATTATGACGTTTGAACACAACAGTTCATGCCTCGTTCTCTAAAGAAAAGAAAAGTGTACGTTTCAGTGCGCTTTATCTTCAAAAGAAGAGAAATCTTCTTATGACGTCTGTTCACATCAGTTCAGGCCTCGTACTTCAACATTATGACGTATGAACACTACAGTTCATGCCTCGTACTCTAAAGAAAAGAAAAGTGTACGCTTTCAGCGCTTTATCTTCCAAAGAAGAGAAATCTTCTTATGACGTATGAACACAACAGTTCATGCCTCGCCTCAAAGAAAAGAAAAGTGTACGTGTCAGTGCGCTTTATCTTCGGAAGAAGAGAAATCTTCTTTTTAATGACCATTCTCATCAACATGCTTCATACTTTTCAATGCGCCAGTCATAAAGTGAACCAGGCTACCATTGATTGTTTTCTTAATTCCACTTGCTCAACTATAATGACGATGGCGACATCATGTGCTAATTTTGCGGGGGAGAAGTGTGAATAGAATACTTTTGGATGATTTCACTTATTTAGTCAAGAATGGCATCTCCGTATGCAATTTTGAGGGGGGAAGAAGTGTGAATTTTTTTTTGCATTGTTGATTGATATTTGAGAATATAAATGGTCATACTGCTCTAAACTCATGTAAGAACCGAGCTTCTTCTTATCGGGTCATCTTCACATGGAGTTTTTCTCTAAGAGCCGTTGGTTGACATCTTCACTCGGATTGATGAGTTTATCGACAAAGTGCTTCCGTTAATGCTTCACGTATACATTAACATGATGATTCCGAACAATCTCTCTGTTCTTGTTTGATGTGATTGTTTGTTTGGTGTTACCACTTCGTGTGTTCGTTGGCCTCGATTGCTATTTCCTTGATGAACATCTTTCTGTTCTTGTTTGATTGGGAGGGATTTTAGTTAAGGGGATTTTCAAGATGTAAGTTAATTGGGATGCTTTTTGGTGTGAGTTGAAGATTTTAACTATCTATTCCCCAACTGCACAATCTTGAAGAAGGTCGAGCCTACATACCGTTTCTACATTTTCTGCTACATTTTAGGAGACTAAAGACGAGTTGCATTTAACGATCTAAAGACTTCTTCTTAATCTGGGCATCTATCAAACAGATTGTCGGTTTAGGGGAGAGCACTAATTGGGAGAGTTATAAGTCGATTCAATCCCCAATTAGACTTGCTCATATTCTTTAGCAATGACTCCTCGAGACGTTGTTATTGACTATTTCACGTATTGGACATTTGACACAAGTTAATTACTTCGGAGTTAATCATTTATCACTTATTTGAGATTGAAGTTGACTTTCACAAAGGCATGTTCTTATTTGATAACTTGCTCGGGCTTAAGAATTTGAGTTGAAGACTTGGTTTATCTAGTTACCAGCAATCGAGGTGGATGGTTGAAGACCTGGTTAACTATCACTATTAGGAGTTACTTTGTTTTACTCAGTGTCACACACATATGACGGTGTGGATAATCGCAAGAGGTGTTAATGTCTCATACTTTGTTTGGGTAGTGAGTACTTAGAGATTTGCTTGAAGCATAAACTCTCTACACCGTTCTTCCATCTTTAGGTGCAAGCTTAAGATACAAATGTGGGGATGTTCACTTCAGTTTCAAGTATGTTATATCGGGTTTTCTTCTTCAGTGGTCACTTCAAATTGTCTACATATGGGTTGATAAAAATAGTCAGAGAGAGTCTTCAGCAAGTTGATTCTCACAAGAGTTCAAATGTTCTTCTCAAAATATTTCTAGTATACGGACTTACAAAGAGTTGTTGATTCTGAAGTGTCAAAAACCAGCAAGGCGTAAGGAGACAAGCACCTAAACGCGAGTAAACTTGATGAACTTAATACTTCTAAGTAGTTGAAGATACCCCGGGAAGACAAGTGTTATTACCGCAGAGAAACTCAAGGTTTGACTCATGACGAGTAAACTTGATGAACTTAATTCTTCTAAGTGATTGAAGATATCCCGGGAAAACAAATGTCATGACCGCAGAGAAACTCAGTTTTACTCATCAAGGCTTAGTGTTAGTATTTCAACTACGTGGGAAGTGATGTTAGAGAAAGTTTCGAGATAAAAGAGGTACATTAGTGTGGTGATTTCGATGGTATCGCAATGATCAGGGGAGATAGAGTGTGTACATTGGGAATGCTCAGCTGTTTCACTTGAGTGCTTAATCAGTGATTCAGAGATATAATCACTTATTCCGAGTTGACATCCGCAGAGATTGTCATCCGTAGAGATAATCAGTGACTCGGCCTGCTTCTTCAATGTTATCGCTATTCCTTCCTTGGGTATTGGTATACTTCGGATACTTGAGCTTCATACACGATCATCCGGGAAGAAAAATGTGAACATGGGGAGGTGTTTTCATTCCCCTCATGATGTGTATTCGGGAGAGCTCTTGGTATTGGTGTACTTCGGGTTCTTGAGCTTCATACACGATCATCCTGAAGAAAAATGAACATGGGAAGGTGTTTTCATTCCCCTCATGATGTGTATTTGGGAGACTTCTTGAGCATTATACAAAGAGACTGACTACTTCAATTCAACTACTTGGGGGAATTGTTCTCTTGACACTTTTTGGAATGGATTGCTTCAGACTTCAGTGGTTATGAAATTTGAGAAGATTATTTATGAGTGGGATGATACGTTGCTATTCTTGTTGATGATATAACCTCGAACGAAGAATCACGGTGATTATTCTTGAAAGGAGCAAATGGGATTTATGATAATGGTGTGCTTCTCGTGCACTGCTAAGGCAAGCTTGAAATAGAGCTTCGAATCCGCTCAGCCTAAAGGATTTTCGGATTGGGGGGAAGCTGCCAAAGTCTCACTTTCAGATGGTTCAATTTCTTTCTTCGATTCAAGAGCCTCGGAAGCTTTGGTGGTGAATGTTTAAGAGATGACGATTTCTATCTTCTACAACGGGTCGCTCGATATCCTTATCTCGGTATCGATCATCATCTTCTTTAACTATATCATCTATTCTATCTCTGTGTATATTTATCAGAAAAACAAAATACAAAATTATAAAACCAACAAAAATAAAATAGAAAAATATAAAACCCTCAAAAGCCCATAAAAATCGAAAATTGAAAATACCAAAAATAGGTTTTCAAGACATGTCTTCTGGTATCGATAACATCTACGGTCTTAGAAATGTCATTCAATAATGGCACGGGACCATAGATGAAGTTCGAATAGGAGGTGTAAATATTCTTTTCTATACATGTCTCAAAATATGGCTTGCGAAGCATCTTCGTGACTGTGACCAGCTTAAACTATGGCTTGCTATTATTTCAGATAGCAACCCGCTCTTCATGAAAGGAAAGTGTTGCGCTAAACCAATTTTTCAAATATTTCGCGCACTTATCCTAAAACAAAACAAGGAAAGCATGTCGTCATAAGACTGTGTTCCTACACAAATGTTTTTCCGTCTAAAATTCTTTAGAAAAATATTTGTTGTGTTTTAAAAAATGGTGGAAAATGAGTTGCTTAAAATCAATCAGGTTCGAGTTTTATAAAATTTGGAAACTCAATAAATGACTTCAGCACTTTTTAAATCTTTTTTAAATTGAGTCATTGATTGAGGGGGATAATGTTTTCAAATCTATATCTTCTAACGGGCTTTCTTAATTATCCTAATGTGCTTAATTAAAAATGATAATTGCCTATGTTGAAGGACTAGGTTTCTAGGATATGATTGTTAGGTTTAGATGATTAGAGTTTGATGAACACATTTATCCCATACCTTATATGAACTGATTGATATGTTGAATTGACTTTTATTAGTCGATTGCTGTTTGGGTGATGTCGACCACCATATATCTGTATGTGTTCACTAACTAATGCAGTATCTTGGTATAAGATTGTTCCCGATCCGGATCCCACATAATATGATGTTTGGATGCCGAAAGGAAAGGGTAACTAGATCTTGGGTTGACAAATGAAGAAACGGAGCTTAATTGGACTTCTATGGAGAGTTGGCATAAATGCAACGTAAGAGGTCTCACTGCATCACCAGATGGTTTTCTTCTAAGTGATTGAAGAAACAGAGCTTAATTTGACCTCGGTTGGCATTCAAAATGCAACGTAAGAAGAAGTCTCACTGCATCAGCAGACGGTTTTTCTTCCAAACCCTACAGCAACAACAACAGAAGCTTCTCAACCACCTAACGTATTTTTGTGCAGGATACCATTTTTAAACAATTTTGAATAATTTGATTAAATTGTTTTGAAAATGGAAAAATGTTGTTTTGAAAATATATTGGACTAAATTTTGTAAATCACCGGACTTCATCTTATCAAAATTTAAGTCACTCAATTATCGACTTCGGTCATCAATTGAGGGGGAGAGTGATTTAATTTAAAATATTTTCAAACGATGTTTCTTCACAAAAGTTCCGTCTTGTACGATAATAAGTGGTGATCTAAAGATTTAATGTTATGTCATGGTATGATTTTCTTTAGAATCATGAACTTTCAAAATGAAATTTTTTCTGTTCTTGTTTGATTGTGAAATTGTTTTATTTTACCTAAAAGATCTCTTAAAACAATCATACCGGACACTAACAATCTTTAATGTCTTAAAATGGTCCTTATCTGTCATTTTTCAAAGTTAAATCAAGCCACGCCTTTCCCCAAAATCTTTTAAATGATTTAAATCAATTGGGATCACAAATCTCAAAAGGTTTGAAATTTTGATCGGGTGAGAGATCGTGATTTAAATCTCATATCTGTTTTAATGGAATTGGTTTTAGTCCTTTAAAGGCACTCCTGCCCCCATGTGCCAAACGATTTCATACACAATGCACATGTTGAGGAGGAGGATTTATCCAAAAACATGATGAGTATTTAAACCAGGCCACATATTCTCCCATGTTTTCTAAACCGTATTAAATCACTTGGGATCCAAAATCTCAAAGGGTTTGATATTTTTGATCGGGGAGAATTTGTGATTTAATAATGAAATTTGATAAAAGGTGATCGTTTTGATTTAATTGTGCAGCTGCTCTCTCATATGTGCTAAACACTTTCGAATCTCGAAGCACATATTGAGGGGGAGCAAACAAACTATCGAGGTACGAAAGTTTAGTTTTCAAATGGTTTTCTTAATGGCTTTTGTGATTCGTGGATGTGCTTCAAAAGAACTCTTGCCTCTATGTGTTAAAATGATTTCTCTTATCCTATGCACATATTGAGGGGGAGAATTTACCAAAGAAATTCAAATAGCTTTTTCTAAGGAAAATGTGATCAAGAAATTATTTCAAAGAAATTATTTCAAAGAACTCTTGCCTCCATGTGCCAAACAATTTCAATATCATATGCACATGTTGAGGGGGAGCATTTCTAAAATGATCAAAACTATTAAGGTACAAAATGCTTTGATCTCGTATCACAAGTACCTTGATTGTTTTTCCAAATGATTTTTCAATTGGTTTCAAGGAAGAATGAACTGTACCAAAAGACCGACCATTTTACTTTATGTATGGAGTTATAAGGATGGTTAGGTTAGGTATTTGTTCCCACGATCCCGCCAGAGCCGGAGGGATCTACCCAGGGACAATCCACTAGATAGTGTAGAGTCCTTAGGTATATTGAAAAAATGAGAAAAGTGAGATATGGGAAGAGTGCGGATCGAGACGAGCTAGTACTAGAATAAACCCAACAAGGTTCTAGTAATGAAGTCTCGTAAGCAAAGGGGGTTGAAGAATAAAAAAGAAATGAATGTGAAAAAGGGTGAAAAGAAATAGCCCTCCATTAATTCAACCTTAGGGCAGAACCGGGTTCAATACATATGCTACTGGTGGTTACTAAGGTAACGCCGTATTGAAGACAAGATCATGGACCCAGGACGACCTGCACTAAACTTCCTAAACCACTCAAGTTCCTCTTAAAAGAGCTTGTTTCATTCTCACGGGGAACCGACATAACCTATCGACTTTCTCTTAGAGATTGTTGATATTGAAGAAGGAGACCCTCTCCCTAGTCTCCGGCATAGGAAACCAAATGTGCACTATTGAGTCTAGAGCCAAGAGATCATCCACAATATCTCATTAGGACACTATATTCTTGAAGACTTGCTGTTTCACACAATGTGGAAAGTAAGAACATATTAAGAGTCCTACGCATTATCCTTGTGGTATTGCCAGAACATCCGAGTGATATGAAAGTATTCACGATGAAGATGGAAATCCTTCTAGAGCCAACATCAAACAAGCTCTTGGTGGGTGACATGTGAGATCTTCTCGTAAGATCAAGCTTGTGACAACTGGATAGAAACGATGGGGAGATTCAATCTTGAATCAACCTTGGTCCAAGAATGGAATTGACGAATACTTTTGGAAAAACCGTTCGATGTGCAAACCTTCTTTTCTCGTGCACGTCGAATGTGTATTCATGTTTTCAAACTCAAAAAGTATCTCTGGTTGAAAAAATTACTTTTGAAAAAAAAACCGTTCGATGTGCGAATCTCTTCTTTTCGCTAGCACGTCGAATGTGTATTCTTTTCAAATACAAAAAGTATTTTTGAATGAAAATTGATCTTTCTCATAAAACCTTCGTCGTATTGCAAAACTCTTTCTTTAAGCAATACGCGATTGTTTTTCAAATCATTTTTCATTAATCAGTGAATCTCAATTCCGGTTCACTCACCGTGTTGTCTTCTTTGAGACGTTCCTGGTTGAGAACGGCTAGAGCAAATGCGAAACCCTCTCAGGAGATTCTTCGAATTATACCCGATCAGTGCAGACTTGTACCGATCAACGGGAACCGTGGGGCAGTACCTCAATTCAACGTAAGTGATCAAAGACACTTTCGTGTGTTTTATTGCTAACTGTTGTTTGCAGGTACATTTGGACGGTTGCAAATGATCGAATTGAGGAGTCATTCCAAAGCCGCATGCTCACAAAATCCACACTTAATTTGAAGAAATCATGACTGGTGCATATCTTCATAACCTGGCTCTGATATTTCATACTATGCTTCTGCTTCACTGCTGCAAATATCATGAACCAGTAAGGCTTCCGCTACTCTGATGGAAAGATGTCATGATTCAAAAGTGTGAGCATGTTGGTCCAAAAGTCACAACTTCACATGATGGGAACACAATAAAGGGTGATCCAGAGATTTGTTGTGGCTGATGATCTCAATGAAAGCTCGAAGATCATCAAAATGTGGATCAGTTTAAAGGCCTCCACTTAAAGTACAAATCTATGCGGACTTTGAAGAATCGCTACACAAGCACAAAGAATGCGGAATTTGAAGAATTGAAGTCTACGAGCTTGGAACTAAAGACAAAGATAGAATGCTAGGATGCAAAATGTATTTCATGGGGTGACCTCCCTTAGGGGGAGATTGTTAGGAATTAGAAAATTCCATGTTAAAGTGTCGTTCACCCCAATTATAAGTCTAGCATATGTTAGCTCGTAGACGTGTCGTTTGTTACGTTATTTAGTAGTTTATTTGTTTGTCAGTAGCGTAGAATAGTTTAGTGTAACACCGTGGAGGAAGGACGGGTCTTTACCCACTGTATGCCTGATCCACAGGCCGATAGGAGGTCGTGTATTTGTAACTATAAATACCCCTTCCATCCATGGAAAGGGTGGTGCTTCATTGATAATCTAACCTTTCACATTTGAGAACCAAGTCTCTAGCAAGAACACCCAACTCTCTAACTTTCTCTCTCTAATGGCTAACATGTATTTTGATCATCCAAGACCACCCGAATCATCAACACAATAAATATAACGATCCTACAGATTTTGAAGCTCAACAATTAAAAGGCCCTGGAGGTTCCAGCGGTGGTGTTCCAGTCACACCAGTTCTTGATGCAGTTAATCAACCCAATAAGGGAACTGGTGACACCATAAAGGAATCTACGAAGCAGCAGCAATAGGATTATGAAGTTAAGTTCGATTTTGAAGAAGAGGAACAAGAAGCTACTAAGATGATTACTGATGCAGATGTGGAAAAGGCTAAAAGGGAAAAGGATGCTGAAGAAGCACGTGCTAAAGAGGAGCTTGCTAAGAAGGAAGAAGAAAAAAGGATCAGACTTGAAACAGACAGCTATATCAAAGATAATCTTGAATACAATCCTGAGCAACACTCAAAGCAACCTAATGACCCATCCACAACTGAATCATCATCCCACTCATCTCCACCACCATCAAAAGACACAACAACAAGATCATCATCCAAGTCAGTCAAGAAAACTGCAGATACATGGGCATCTCGAGCCAAGACCAAGATCCAAAAAGCTGTGAAACAAGCAAGGAAACGTAGTATGGTTGACAGAAAACTGAACTTGCTGGCTGACAGGGTAGCAATGAGATGAACACGTTCATTGAGGAGAGAGATCAGATCAAGCTATTCCTGAACAGAGACATTCAAGGAGAAATGGACGAGAAGATCAAGGAATATACTCATCAGTTCCTTCTCTAATATGTCCCTAGAATAACTAAAGACATGTTCTCTAAACAACTTTATCCAACTTTGAGAACACTGATCAGACAGACAATTACAACAACACCGGTGACAATGCAGACTCGACCAGTCCAGCCACCTCATGTCACGAAAACTGATCTACTATCACAGTTAATAACTCAGATGACAGGTCGATCTTCGACACTAACATCTGATGAATTTAAGTTTCTTGAGGTTCTCCTTGCTCATCAACTGAAGACTACATGCAAGGAAGCTACTGGTATAGATAAGCATTACAGAGATGATGATTACACAGACGAAGACCCGAACGCTAAATGACAAAAGAAAACTGGCGAGTCTTCATCATCTATGCCACCACCTCTGCAAAACACCACCACCACATCGACAACTCAAGCTACACAGCAACCTCCTGCATCTGAAAAACCTCGGGATACTGAGTCTCTACCACCATTGGAGAAAACTGGTGATCATTTTCAATATACCAGTGGTGAAGACGAAGAAAATCCTGAGCCCCAACAACAGCCATCATCCCCACCATCAACTAAGCAACAACCGGGATCATCCTCCAACTCGAAGAAGAAGAAATCAAGTTTTGTCATCTCCTGGTTAGATGAAGATGACACTGAAGAGTGTGACTTCTTTAGCAAGTTAGTTGATGCCACGCCTTGATTACCGAAAGGTCAAGAACCGGTAGATGGTCGTACTATGGAGCAAGTCAAGATTATCCAGGATGATTTCAAAGCCAAGAAGATGACGAAGAAGGAATTACGCCAGATCAAGAACGAAGCGTTCCAATTGCTAAAAGACAGATCCGGGAGTGCTATTGAAGTCGAATACCATCTCGACAACATTGCGCGAGCCATGTCTAACAACATTGACTGGATAAATCCCGAAGCAAACATCGACGTGTCAAGACGGGATAATTCTCCATATTACACCGATTGGACTAAACCACTACCAACCATTGGCCGACCAGATCAACCCAAAATTCCATACCGCTTCTTCATTAACAATGACCTAGAGTTTCTTCAACATGGAAGTAGCATAAGCAAAAAGTATCCTACATCACTAACCTTCAACATACCAGCTGCAATCTTCTCCACCAATGTTCCCATCAAGGCAGAGGCCACTAATGTTTTCATTGACAAAGTGGTGGACTAGTATATTGATACTAAGTATGGAATTCACCATTGGCCACCTAGGAGAAGCTTGTATTACAGAAGCTGCCAAGTTCTACGGTCAAACAAAGAGATGTTTAGTGAAAAAAAGATCGTTTCTATAATGAATGTCACGTTGGCTACGAAATGGGATTATTCATTCTTGAAGGAAAAGGTCAAACGCCAGGATGAACAAGAATATGATTTCACTGAGGCTGATTTTCCGAGATTGTCGCTCAACGACATCGAAGATATGTATCTTGCTAAGGTACAAGGACGGATGAGACAATTCTCTACTAATATTCAGCTTCAGTACATCACAGCCTTACTAATATTCATTCAAAGAAAAGTGATCCAAGAACGTGTTGAAGATCTCCAGCTCGCAGTCGAATCATACCAGAAGCAAGTCAACCTTACACCACCGCTGTTACACTTTCCCAACATAAACCAACTATCTCAGTACACCATCTTGAAGAAACCAAAGTTTGGAGTTGTTTACCGCAGTGAACTTCACCATAATTGCTTCATGGCGTATGATGAGGTTCATAAGTTCTGAAATCACACATTGAAAATGGTTCGTGATGGGTTAGCGTACCGGTTAAAGGATATTAAGAAAGGCATTGGGTCAAAGAAGAGGTGGAACTCAAAGGAACAGCAGGAAGCTAAAAGGATCATCACGAGTCTGGATGAAAGGATTTTTTATCGGGATCAGATGAGGAGATTAGAGAGCTATGTGGGCGGAAGACAGCGTTTCTCAATTACAACATTTCAACGAGAAAAGAGAACTCCTGATCTACTTGAGTAATTGTTTGGTACTCCTAAAAACTCTTGATTGATTATTTGGATTGTTTGGTTTGTATATTCATAATGTCTTGTGCACACATAACAGTGTACAACCCGTACTTGTAATGAAAGGACCATGTGGTACGCATTAGTGCCACAATCCTTATAAAAGGAGCAAAATCTTCTTACTTTTGAGTAAAACTTATCAAAACTTCTATTTTCAAAGTTTTGCTTAAAAGAACAAGTACTTCCACTTATGTTTTCAAAACCTCAAAAGTTAATATTACTTGTTGAGGGGGAGTATTTGCTAAATATCTTTGTTCACAAAATGTTCTTCGTGGAAATCTTCCCACAAACCTCGAAATGGACATATCGATATCAAATTTCATCAAAAACAACATTTATATGCCATTTTTTAGGGGGAGAAAAATTGTGTGATACAAATATGTTGAAAATGTGATTGACTCTTCGTGTGCTAAGACTTAACCCATGAACTGTTGAGTTCTGAACTGTCATAAATCGAAAAGATTTGTCTTCCAAGACTTATCCAAGTAGATTGTACCTATTCGAGAAACTCTTGATAGACATGAACTTTGACGGGTTTGACAACCTTTTCAAGGTTTGTCCACACCTTTAAGGTAGTCATTAGAGCTAGTTGTCACCTAAAAGCTGACAATGCATCTCTTTAACTATGGAACGTAACTGTGTCTCGCGGGAATTGTCTATCTTGAGTCGATCAATTCAAAAGTGCGAGCTCTACCCTCACTGTGCAGATTTCTATGAAAACACTTAAGCACATGTGGAGGGGGAGTATTTCTGAAAATGCAAAACTCTCGAAGTGTTACAAAATATTTTTCATTCATAAACACTTTGAGAGATTTTTGAGAAAATAGGTTTTTGGCAACATAGGATAGTCATAGAGTTATAAGGTGACTAAGGTTAGGAATAACCGTCCTATGATCCGCCAGAGCCGGAGGGATCTACCTAAGGACACCACCAATAGTTAGTATTTAGAAGTCCTTAGGTATGATAATAAAACGTAGAAAATGAGAATAGGAGAAAGAAAGAGTTGAAGAATTAAAAAGAAAAGTAAAGAAAAGGGTGAAAAGAAATATCCCTCCAAATTATTCAACTTAGGGCAGACACCGGGTTCAATTCATATGCTACTAGCTGTCACTAGATGACACCGGTATTGAAGATTAAAGTCGTCATGGACCTAGTGACGACCGCACTAAACCTTCTTAGCCGTTACAGTTTCTCTCAACAGAAGCTTGTTTCATTCTCACATGGAACCCTATGTAAACTATCGACTTTCTCTTAGAGATTGTTGGTATTGAACAAGGAGACCCTCTCCCTAGTCTCCGCTCAGGAAAACCAAAGCGCACTAATCGAGTCTAGAGCCACGAGATTCATCAAAAGATCTCTTAGGAACACTTGACATTTCATCACTTGTCGTTCAACATTAAGGACGCAAGTGATACATTTTAGAGTCCTTCACAGATCTTAGCAATCTGTCGAGAACATTTATGAGGGGATTCACATTGTGATCCTTAGTGATTGAATGGAAACTCCTGTCAGGGTCAACATCAAACAGCCTTGACAGCAGGTCGCTTCGGTAACTCCTTGTGGGTTACACTTAGTGTTGTTTCAAACGGTCTATTGTCGTGAGGTGATGCTTCGGTGTACCTCAGTGACTCACCTAAAATGTAGATGTCCTTCGATACATCGTGTTATCCTACTTGATGAACTCCAGTTCAGGAACAGCCTTTGCTAGAATTAGAGATGCGTTTTCACACTATGTTGTTAACACCCTCGAAGTTCGAACTTGTAAGTGCTGGAAATCCCGCTAAGGAGATTCCTTTCAAGAATCGAGTCCTGAAGATGTGGGTCATTACTTGAACTTGTTTAATGTAATGCCAACTATCCCTAATGGGATTTGGACGGTTGATTCGCCAGACCAAGGTGAATAGAATCAAGACATTCATCAGAAGAACAATCCTAGTGGTCAATTCTTTAAGAAACAATCACAATGATCGATTGGTGTTTTTCACTAACCAATTATTATGTTTTTCACTAACCAATTATTAAGTTTTTGAGGTTTTAAAACTTCCTTTTGCCGGGCAAAAACTTGATAACGCTACACGCGTCGTTCGGGGTCAAAGGAACTTCCTTTTCGTCGAGCAAGTTTTTCAACACCCTAGGCAGTGAACCTAATCGTTGTAGTGTAGTAATTGGGGTAAGCCACGGGTATTAATATTGTTCTCTAGGGGAATAGGAATGCTAGTAAGAAGTTACTACGCTAAGGTTGGGGTTGAGGAAGATTATTTTTTATCTTTTTATGTTTTTTTAGGAAATTGAAAGGTACTAATCTCTGGTTTGGATTGGGGGGGGGGGTTGGTATTGCTACCGATTACTCTACTTATCTAATTATCTAGTCTAAGGTGTATGTAGTCTATGTCTAATTATTGTGTGCTCGTATGATAGTTTAAAGATGTGTTTACTTAGGTTTTACTACTCCTTAATTATCTCCTATTGGTGGTTGAATTGTCACGTCCTTATTCTTAGTTGCGTTGTGTGTCTAAAGTCTAGGGTATGTATGTTCCTAACTCTTTGAACTTACCAAAGAGTCTCGTCTACAAAACCCACTAGGGATAATAAACTCTTACTCTAAGGCACTCTTCGGATGGTTTAGCTTACAACTACTCAAGGAGCTATATTCTAAGGTTCACAAAGATTTAATCAAGCATTAAGTACACAACGAATGACCTATCGCACTACTAGATCATTAATCAACTAAGATAAGAGACAACCAATCAATATTCAATAATTAAGTTTCATTCCCTAAGCAAACACACAAGTAAATTAGCCGAACATGGAAAACATGCAAGCATACACACAAATAATCAAAGACATAATTGAATTAATGAAGTAAAACACTTATCTTGGTGTAAGATAGGGTCTGGAACCCTAAAATACTGTACAAGATGCCTTTGGTTTAGGTTTTACTCCAAAAGACTACACATAAATACCGAAAAATTCGGATTCTATATATAAGATTACACATGCGACGGCGTCACCTTATGTTTTGTGACGCCGCCGGGTCCGTCATTAGGGTTTCGCTTGGCCACATTAGACTTGCCGCCACCTTGTGATTGTGATGCCCTCTTCACTTCGCCGACCGTCGATTGAATCTAGCCGTCGAGTTGCGACGCCTTCTTTATAACTTGATGTCGTCACTTGAAAATAAGAGTTTTAGCGTTCGCCACCGACGGCTGAGCCGCAGAGTGACGCCGTCACCTTGTATTTTCAGTAGTGGAGCCTCTGATTCTTGACTTTGGCCATTTTCTTTGATCCGCGTTCGCCATAAGTGCATTACATAATTTGCCTTCACGACCAAAGTGAAAAGGAACTAAATTAAGTAATAACGGATACAAAAGTGATCAAATAAGGGCTTAAATGACCCCTCAAAAAGGTACCTTTTAAAACCTAAAAAGTGATAAGGTTTTAAAATGTACCTTTTTGAGGGGTCATTTAAGCCCTTATTTGATCACTTTTGTATCCGTTATTACTTAATATCGTTCCTTTTCACTTTTTAGGTCTCTTGAAGGCAAAATGCTGTAATGGCACTTATTTGGACGAAAAAGCGCGGATATAAAGAAAACGGCCAAAGTCAAGAAATCGAGACACTCAAGTCAACAAACACAGGTGATGCACATCGCTAATTACGCGACGCCGGAGCATTTTGTGACGGACAGAAGTCAAATTTTTATTTTCAAGGACGGTGTCAAGTTTTACAAGAGTAGGCCGTCGCAACTGACGCCTAGATTTGATCCACGGCCGAAGATGAACGACGGCCACAACCATAAGGTGACGCCACAAAAGCTTCAACATGCTGGCAAGTGAGCGATCGCTTTTGGCCATAACTTTTGCATACTAACTCTTAGGAGATTCAAAAGCCCACGCGATCGGAACGAAAATCTATAGTTTAGTGAAATGGTCGCGCGACGCCACACTTATAAGTGACGCCATCACCCTTTGCCAACGAAAATCGCCTATAAATAGAACATTATAACTTCACTTTAAGGAGGCTCAAAACCCTAACTCCGACCGTGGCTTAGATAGGTGTTTTTCCAAAGAACTTCGGTTTCAATCACTCCTAAAACATCTTGTAATGGTTTGTTGATTATATCTTAATCCATATATTCAATTTATCATTATGTCTATCCTATGTTTGATTGATTGTGTGTATGCTTACATGTTCACCATGTCCGGCTAAATTACTTGTGTGTTTGCTTAGATATATGAAACCTAGTTGTTAATTATTGTTAGGTTGTCTCTATCTTGATTGTAATTGGATTAGGAGTGCGACTAGGCTATCGTTGTGTTTAATACTTGATAAATCTTTGATAGTTTATGAATGACTTAGTGGATTTCGTTTACTAAACCCAAAGATAACCTCAAAGTTAGTTTATGAATGACTTAGTGGATTTCGTTTACTACACTTAAAGGTGACTTCAAAGAGTTAGGGAATGCACACCTTACAACCTTAGAAAACACAACGCGTTAAGAATAAGGACGTGACAATTCAACCATCAATAGGAGATAACTATGGAGTAGTAGCATCTAGGTAAACACATCTTTAACTATCATATGAGCACACAAAAATAGACATAGACTATCCTCACCCTAGATTAGATAGTTAGATAAGTAGATTAATCGGTAGCAATACCAACCCCCAAATCCAAACCCCGAGATTCGTACCTTTCAATTTCCTAAAAAACATAAAAAGATAAAAAATAATCTTCCTCAACCCCAACCTTAGCGTAGTAACTTCTCACTAGCATTCCTATTCCCCTAGAGAACGATATCAATACCCGTGGCTTACCCTAATTACTACACTACAACAATTAGGTTCACTTCCTAGGGTGTTATAAAACTTGCTCGAAGAAAAGGAAGTTCCTTTGACCCCGAACGACGCGTGTAGCGTTATCAAGTTTTTGGTGCCGGTGCCGGGGAATAGTTATTGTTTAGGCTTGATTTATATCTGTTTAGGTCTACCACAAGATTCCTATCAAGTGAGATTTTTCTTTTATTAGCTTCCTCGTAGTCTATCCCCTTCTTTGTGTTTGTGTTCTGTAAACCCTTTTCTATTTGTCTCTAGGCAAGTGAAGTTGCATTTGAATCTTTAACAAATGAGGAACAATTGAAGTTCGCAGATTGGTTTGGTTTTTATTGTTCTAATGAATTTGTGAGTGAACTTAGAGGTATCCAAAAGGAGACGGGTGTAAGGTTGGATGGATTTGATATATTTTGTGCTTGTGTGGCTTCTATTCAACGATCGTTGTCAGGATCAACTCCTTATAGTGATACCATCTGAGAATTTTTCGGAAAAGCCTCCTATGCATAAAATATCAATTGAATGATCTTAGGCACCATGATCAAAAAGACCTAGTTCTTAAGAACATGGAACCTAAACCCGAACAAGATTGTGAGATGGTTGATGTCAAAATATTTAGTTTCATGTGTGGGATAGATTTCAAAACATATGACACATGTGAGGAATCCTTTAGGCAAATAGAACATAGTGATCAAAATTTTGAGAATGATTCATATGAATCGGACCAAGAATTTGAAATGGCCAAAGAAGGATTTGACATGCTTAGGAGTGTATTTGGGTTAGATCATACTAAAACACATGATGAACATTTAGGAGATCTAGATATAATGGAGAATAAGGTGGAAACCCCAAGCCCACAAGCCCTACCATCACTTGAGGAACACACATCGCCTATAACTTACCCGGAAGAAGTAGAAGAGACTACAGGAACCCCAATTGATATAGAACCTTTGGACCTAATTCCACTAGAGAATGTAGGTTTAGATGCTTATTGTCATGACCTCTCTCTTAGTCCTAGGGAAGTTCCTAATTTTGATGAACCGGAGCCTCAACCAAAAACCTTACCCAATTTTCCGTCTTTAGATGTGAATCTTGAAATTGAATTAGGCCCCAATCCACCCATCAAAATAGATAGTCCGGGTAGTTGCTTGATAAAGGTGGTAGACTCTAGGCCATGTAGAGTGGAAGCTAATATAGGAGTAACCCATGACCTTACACACTTATATCACTCATTCATGGTTGATAACAAGAAACATTATGGGTTTAAACCGGGTTTATTAGGTCAAGATGGATCCTTAACTAAGAATCTTTTGAAGTTAATAGAAGATGATCCATTTTTAGGAGAGAGATTTGATTCACCCGCTACATCAATAGACTTAGGTAAGGTTATAATGAATGGAGCACACTCCTTTGAGCATATAAATCACCCATCACCCTCTCCCCACGTAGCAAATTTCCACCCTAAGGGTGTGTATCGCTACTATCACCCGCACTTAAACTTAAGTGTAGGGAAAACCTCCCCTTTATCAGTTAAATAAGGGTAGAGTCAGGCTCGTGACTCGAACAAAAACAAGCGCTTCTTGGGAGGCAACCCATGTGTATTTGTTTTTCATTTTCATTTGTGTGTCGTATATCTTTTATTAATTGTTTATTCTCATGTTTGAATTTGTAAAAATGCTTTATTTTGTCTTTAACCTCGTCTTAATTACATATAAAGGTATTTTACATAAGGGATAAGTGTAGGGAGAATTACACACGTTTTCAAAAGAAACGTAAACATGAGAATTTCAATTATTTAAAAGATATACATGTGTGTTTGTTCGAGTCAAATGCTTGTATCGAGTCATAATGGATGTTATTGCAGGAAATTTTTCCAGATTTTAAAGGTAAAATTTTTCCAGAATATTTTCGAAAAATCGCAGAACAGTAACGTTTCTGTCATGATAACTGACGGCGTTGGTCGCAACCTCGACTGCGGTCAGGAGGAGTAGAAACTGCTACTACTTTTTCTCGTTTTATGTGCTACTTATAAAATTTTTGGAATTTTCCAGGTCTTAATTTTCTAGAAAATCTGCAAACATCCATTCCACAAGCATTATATCTTATTTAAGTCCGGAATTACATCTTGCTGTGATTTTTTCTTTGTTCGGTTTGATGCGTTGGGTTGTCTGTTTTCGTAGAAGTGTGCGGTGTTTTATTTATCAAGAAGAAGATACATAAGGTTGGAAGGAGCTTTTCACGCATACATTTTCTTGGAAAGGATTTAACCACCACTTTACACGGATCCTACCGAGCTAATCGGGGGAGTACTAGTTTCTTTCGCTTTTAATTACCTTCCATTATCATAACTTTGATACTTTCGGGGAACATTGGGGACAATGTCAGTTTAAGTGTAGGGAGGGAAAATAAAACGGGAACTTTGAAACTATGCTTATCCTTGATTATTTGCTTTGTCCAATTGTATTTGTGTAATAAACCATGAGAAAATGTCGGTTAGGGTAATTTTGGCACCAAATTTTTAATTTTTCATGAAATATAGGAGTGGGCCATTAGTCTTAACAAAAGCGTCTCACGGATAGGAAGTTGCATGACTAGCACAAAAACCCTTTACCACCTAAATTCCACCCAAAATGTGAGGATCGCCCTTAGATTAGTAGGAATTAAAGCATTCATCTTTAATGCTTAGAGTGTGAACCGGTAGTATATTAGATTCTAGAACTTGTTTTGTGATGCATTCCGAGATTGCTAGTAAGAGTACACTTGTGTAGTTAGGAATAACTAAATGATAAGAGGCATTAGGATAACCCTTGTTTGATACCCGTAATATAATTACTTCTTCCACATTGGTTGAGTAATTCCCCCACACCCTTTGCGTTGTACTCATCTTTAGTACACGATACCCCTAGTTAACCCCTCAGAGCCTATCCTTTTCGCGGTTCTCGTGATGTTTTGGTTTTTCCGGAATATCAATGAAGAGCATTGTTTACACCCCACCCCCAAATGTACACCCAAATCGCCTTAGCCTACCTTGTATGCACTCACTTTTAGTGCATTATTGTTATCACCCTAAACCCTTAGTTCCATTATCTAGTTGCTTGCATGAGTTTCTAAGTCGAGTTGTCACACCCCCAATTTACCTGTTTTGCAGCGGAATGGAATTCCTGGGGGTTGACTGTCATAGCATCACAGTTACAGATATATTGAACGACCTAAAGTGTCTTTTGGAAAACACATCGTTTGATTTAATAAAATAATTAGAGTTTACAAAGTGTAGGTCCCAAATGAAATTAACTTGTGCGGAAATAAATTTGTTACAAGCCAAACGATGTTTTTAAAATGCATAAATCCCATGTGTGACGCGTCGTCACCACGACTCTATGATAGGTCCACATGCATGCCATGAAGTGAATGCCTTAGATACCTGAGATAAAACATGCTAAAAAGTGTCAACACAAAGGTTGAGTGAGTTCATAGAGTTTGTGTTGAAATGTAAAAGCCTTTCAAAATAGTTTATGCAGCAAAGGCATTGCAAATCCACTCAGTTCCAAGTTCCGCCCATATAAAACTTGCAACCTGTGTGTTTACAACCCATTGCCAAAATATATATAGTTTATGTTCAAATTCATGATGTCAAATGAATTCACATAACAGTAGATAGCTTAATGTAATAATATTCAATTGATATAACACATATGAGTGTTGTTTCAAATAATTCCAAGACCATTAGTTCATGATTATACCAAGACATTTAGTTCAATGATTATACCAAGACATTTAGCTCAATAATTATCCCAAGACCTTTAGCTCAATAATTATCCCAAGACATTTAGCTTAATGATTATCCCAAGACATTTAGCTCAATGATTATCCCAAGACACTTAGCTCAATGATTATCCCAAGACCTTTAGCTCAATAATTTATGATATAGAATATGACTAAACATTCAATTCAGATAAACATATAGTTGCAAATAATCATGAATGTCATAAAAATTGATGAGCATGTATCTCCCCCAAAGAGTTTAATAAAAGCATTAAAACAGTTGAAAATGGGGCTATGGAACTCACCTGTTGCAATGATTATAATGACAAAAGTGGATACACCGAAATGTAGCGTGAATCTCTATACTTGACCTATTATGAATGATATGATACATAATAAGTTATGATGTAATGTTACGCATGCAATTCGGATGATATCTATACCACTTATGAATTTTTGAAAATAATATTTCTCGTCGAGAAATAATCTTTTAACGTCTTGACCATTTTTAAACTACTTCACATGTATTTACGTTGAAATGATATCCGACGATAATCATTTAGTGATTCATTATGAAATTATAACTTTTCGTCGTAAAATAATGTCGTTGAAATTTTCATGAAAGTGACTAAAACGGCCTCGAAAAGCTAGTCGTAAAATGGTGCACGTCGAGTGTTAGGAAACAAACTCAACGGTTTTGGTAAGCTTGTATCATTATCTCAAAGTTTTAGCTTTTAAGTTTTCATCCTAGAGGTCTCGATCACGGAGAAAAATATAGGTAAAGTATGGTACTTGTGTCCAAAATATTGTTTAAGGATAGTTTTCGGCAAAATTTAAGTGACCGTATCTTATTCGTTACAACTCCGCTTGACAAATGGTTTGACATTTTGAAAAATATGCTTGGCGAACTTAATTTTACTAGAAGACATGATTTTGTAAAAAGTTCTACATCCGTGTTTTAAACGACCCTCAACATGGTCCTTGGTGGCCGTTATATTTGTCTATTAGAAAATATATATGTTATACTTGTACTAAAAATTACGGCAACTTGTTTAAAATGTGAATAACTTTGTCGTTATAAGTCCGTTTTCTACGTTTTATATATCCACGGAATCGTGATAACATATACTAATATATTTTGGATAAGTCGACACATTTAACAACGCTTAAGACTCATTTTTTACTCGTAAAAAGTCGAGACAGCATGCTGAATTTTCTGGAATTAATAGTTTTCGTCGTCAAACTTCAAAGTAGCATAACTTTTTCGTTATAGCTCCGTTTTAACCCGTTCAAGCGGCCACGTTTTCGTTTTAAAGTATATTTTCCAAATATCTAGCCCAAAATATTTTTCAAACTGTCGAATTTTCTCAGATTTCACAGAACCAACAGACCCTATTTTATAGTTGTCGAAATGAGTTTTTCTCGCGCAAAACCTATTCCAACCAATTCAAAACAACTCCGAAGCTATTCTAATCCTACCATACACCTTCTTAGGGTGTCATGGGTTCCTAGACATCACCAAGAGTGATTAATAACAAGGAGTAATTATAGGATGACATAAATATATATAACTCTTAAAATCAATGAAAAAGTGGTATAAACATCATATGACTTGCATGTTTTCTCAAATATGATGAAATGAATATAACAATGAATATGAAATATGATCATGAATATGGATGCTTATTAGTTAACTTGATGAGGTTTATGAGCAAAGGTTTTTCCTAATCACCCAAGGTTTTTATTGCAAATCCTTAATAAAGAGTGAGACTAGAGTGTTAAATTCTTGTCTAGCAAAATTTTATGATGATCCTTCATGGTCCCTTGGTGTGGCCGGTTTTGTGAGGAAGAGAGGAAGAGAAGAAAATGATTTTCACCTTGAGATATGTTTGTGTGTGTGTTAATAAGAGTATAATACATTTACTTGGAAGATATTTAGGCAAGCACAAGTGACTCACCCCCCCCCCCCTAAGTCGGCCAAGGGGTGTTAGTCATCATTTAATATATATATTTTTTTTAATATGTATAAGTGTAATTAAGTGTAAGTTAATTGAAAATATGTGGTAAGTGGAATACACATTTGAGTATTTAGGGTAGCGTTAGATAAAAATAACTTTTAACGGGTCAAGATAAAATATATTGAGGTCATAAAAATTATAAAATTACATTTCTTACATGAGTTGAGTGAAATAAATATTTATCGAGTTGAATTTATGAAAACCGTCGTAATTATATAAACATAACAATTTATATACGAAATAAATTGAAAACATCGGGTAAAATAATAATATAATTTTTATAGTCTTAAAATGAGTATAAAAATATATTAGGAATATTTTTGGAAGTGTCGGATCAAATGTTCAAAATAAATGTTTACGCGATAGCGTTTATTTAATAGGAAAATAAACGTTTAAGGTAAAATGCAAAACCATGCATGAACTAATATGATGATAATGATGCCAATGAAATGTAGACTAAACCTAGCCTATATGAAATGCCCTTGATGATATGATCATGAATTCACAGCTAAACCACTAAGGTTACGCGAATTTTGAAACTCGTAAACCTAGTTTACGATAAATGATGAAATAGTGAAACTTTTAAAGTTTGTAAAATGACCTGAAATTATGAGTTGTCACACAAGTCATATCCTTTGTATGCAGTTTTGGGACGATTGGGACTCATGGGAAAAAGTTAAAGTTTAAATGATTAGAAGGAAACGTTAAATTCCCTTATTTGCGTAATAATATACCCCAAGTGTTTTGATCTTTTCAATTTGTGTCAAATTAGTGTTAGAGTAATAAAAACTCAAGTGTAGGGATGTGCCTATAAATCCCTATCATTTTGATGTTACAGTAGAGGATGGTAGAGTAAAAGTGTATGATAAAAATATAATAATAATAATAATAATAAATAAATAAATAAATAAAATCGAAAAAAATAGAAAAAGAGAAAAGAAGAAAAATAGTGTAAAAAAAAAAAAAAAAAAAAACGGGCTACCATCCTACATCTATCCTTTAAATTTATGTTTGTTTATTTCAGTTATCTAGAGTTTAGAGTGTCGAGTCTTGGTTTAGCAACGCCATTCTTCGTATGCTTGTAACATAGAGATTTTTGACATGCCACCACTAAATAGCCTATCCCACCAAACCCTTTGTTTCCCTACCGTAAGCCTAACATTACAACCCTTTAAAGACCTCTTTGATAGTCTTTCCGAGGTGCTTACGCCAAAGCGATGGAGGTTTGATCTATTCTCAAGCCTATGGTAATCTATGTACTAGGACCGGTTAATGAGTGTTTATCTTCCATTTCCAACTTGCTATATTTCATATACACCCGAGAGATGTGAGTATCCAAACACCCCATGTGAGGTGCTAGTATGTAATTTCCGTGCTTGTTATGACTTTTGGGACTTATATGTGTTGTGGACTGTTTTAAAACCAATGCTTCATGAACCCTAACTTATAAATTAATTGGATAAAAGCACATTTGCTTGAGGACAAGCAAATACCAAGTGTAGGGATATTTGATAAGGTTTAAAATGTACCTTTTTGAGGGTCATTTAAGCCCTTATTTGATCACTTTTGTATCCGTTATTACTTAATATCGTTCCTTTTCACTTTTTAGGTCTCTTGAAGGCAAAATGTTGTAATGGCACTTATTTGGACGAAAAGGCGCGGATATACGAAGAAAATGGCCAAAGTCAAGAAATCGACACTCAAGCTGCTAACAAGGTGACGGCGCCACTGCTTAACTGCGATGCCATCGGAGCATTTTGTGACGGGACAGAAGTCAAATTTCTTATTTTCAAGTGACGGTGTCAAGCTTTACAAGAGTAGGCCGTCGCAACTCGACGCCTAGATTTGATCCGCACGCGTCCGAAGATGAAGCCGACGGCGCCACAACCATAAGGTGACGCCAAAAGCTGCAACATGCGCGTGAAGTAGCTGATATCTTGATTTGGCCATAACTTTTACATACGAACTCGGATTTAGGTGATTCAAAAGCCCACGCGACCGGAACGAGAAAATCTACAGTTTGGTAAAAAAATGGTCGTGACGCCGTCACTCTATAAGTGTGACGCCGTCACCCTTTGCCGCAGTAAAATCTGCCTATAAATAGAACATTATAACTTCACTTTTAGGAGGCTCAAAACCCTAACTCCGATTCCAGGGCTTAGATAGGTGTTTTTTCAGCAACTTTGAAGGTTTCAATCACCCCAAAAACATCTTGTAATGGTTTGTTGATTATATCTTAATCTATATATTCAATTTATCATTATGTCTATCCTATGTTTGATGGATTGTGTGTATGCTTGCATGTTCACCATGTCCGGCTAAATTACTTGTGTGTTTGCTTAGATATATGAAACCTAGTTGTTAATTATTGTTAGGTTGTCTCTTATTTTGATTATAATTGGCTTAGGAGTGCGACTAGGCTATCGTTGTGTTTAATACTTGATAAATCTTTGATAGTTTATGAATGACTTAGTGGATTTCGTTTACTAAACCCAAAGATAACCTCAAAGTTAGTTTATGAATGACTTAGTGGATTTCGTTTACTACACTTAAAGGTGACTTCAAAGAGTTAGGGAATGCACACCTTACGACCTTAGAAAACACAACGCGTTAAGAATAAGGACGTGACAATTCAACCATCAATAGGAGATAACTAGGGAGTAGTAGCATCTAGGTAAACACATCTTTAACTATCATACGAGCACACAAAAATAGACATAGACTATCCTCACCCTAGATTAGATAGTTAGATAAGTAGATTAATCGGTAGCAATACCAACCCCCAAATCCAAACCCTGAGATTCGTACCTTTCAATTTCCTAAAAAACATAAAAAGATAAAAAATAATCTTCCTCAACCCCAACCTTAGCGTAGTAACTTCTCACTAGCATTCCTATTCCCCTAGAGAACGATATCAATACCCGTGGCTTACCCTAATTACTACACTACAACGATTAGGTTCACTGCCTAGGGTGTTATAAAACTTGCTCGAAGAAAAGGAAGTTCCTTTGACCCCGAACGACGCGTGTAGCGTTATCAGATGCTCCTGGGAGGAATGATCATGCATATTCTCCTCATGCTCATACCAACAACAACCCAATTGAAATTTTCTTGAAATGCAACTCAAAAGTCAAAAGGATTCTTCATCAACCAAAGAATCTACAAAGGTTAAAGACTAGAGAACTACATCAAATCTAAAATCCAACGTCAAAGAACGTATGAGCATATTGGAGAAAGATGTGGAGACACCTGAGCAACGAAGCGGACCAGATGCAGACAACAACATATTATCACCACATCCACACCATAACAAAGAACAAAGAACAAAGAATTCGAAGACGTCAAAGCTGAAAACTTCAAAAGAAACAAGATCCTTACTATGGAGAGATTGTTGGAATCAAGGCACTTCTTCTCACAAGAAAGAGGAATGCCAGAAGACGTCAAAGAAACCGCTATTACATCAACAACAACTTATCCAAGATTGCTGGATTCATCACTAACACTTAGGGGGAGATTGTTGGAATCACTCATAACTTGTATTTCAAGTGTTAGTCATTAATATGTAATAGGTTGCTTAATTAGGCTTTTATGTTAGTAATTATGGCAAGGCTCATGTAGAAAGCCCATGAGCCTATGCAAAAGCCTAATAAGGAAGGAAGGGACTAGATGTGTTGCCCTAGCTCCCTTCCCCAATAAATACTATTGTAAACCCTCACTTGAGGGTTGGTTGTTCACTCTAATACATTTCCTATGCCTAACCTTTGTCTATTGTTATATCGTGTGTGTTTGAGTGTTCATCCGATCTATATCCATCTATATTTCTTACATATTGATCCTTGTGTTAACTTATGGTGACCTAACAAGGAGGGTGTTGGTTCATTTCATAATACACTTAACGTTTCATTATTCTTGTGTGTAAGAAGAATCCGACCACTCTATCCTTTCTCTCTTTTTATTTACATCTAAACATACTTGTTTTATCATATCATGGTGACCTAATAGTTGTGAAGGCTTCTCCACAAAGAAAAGGAGCTTGTGTTGTATAGTGATTACAAACTCTCGAGTTGGGTAATCAGGGAGTGGAGTAGGGCAAGGAAGGTGACCTTGTAGCCGAACCACTATAAATACTTTTGTTATGGTTATGTCTTTCTTTCTCTGTCTCATACTATATAGTTTAATCACATCTAGCTATTAATCCAACATCCAAAATAGATTGACATAAGTCAATCTAAAACTTTCAAAATGAGGCTTTAATTGATAAAAATATTCACCCCCTTCTAGCTTTCTACAACAGCCATGTTGGGTTAACCATTCTCTTTACCTACAGTTCCCTTCCTCTTGACCCTAAGGTAACGATGATAAATATTTGCACTTGAATGTTGTGGTGACATAATATGCTTATACCGGTATGTTGTGGTGACATAATATGCTTATACTGGTATCTTGGCACAACAATATGACTTTAATTAGAATTGTAGCCATGGCCGGTATATTATGTCGAGTTTTACGGTTGCAGATCTGAGCCTTATACATATTTGAGAAAAAAGCAACCATAATATGATCACAAGCTATAATGAGTGCTTATACCATTTTCTGTTTTGCTGAACAATTCGGTATGCGAACCTTAAAAAAATCCCATTGAGGCTTTTTTTTGGGGCAATGATGACTTTTTCTGCATATTAACTCTTACATGGGGTAGCTCATGCATTCGCATATCTTGGTGGGGTAACCGCGACTATTATGTGGTTGCAGCCACGACGGGTATGTCGAGTCACCCAAGGAACTACATATCTGAGCCTCATCTTAAATGTCAAGAACGACAAACATGGGGTGATCTTGATTGAGAGTGCGGGTTTGGTTGCACTTGCTCTGATTTACTAATAGATATACAACTACCAAGAAATTTGATATCCTTACACGCGCATCTTCCACAGTCACTTTTCGAACAACTAATGTCAATGAAAAAGCCACGGCAACAGGTATCTTAAATCAAAGAATATTTCATTATATTTTTGCTGAAACATTTGTTTGGGCTTGCTGAATATGTCTTTTCTGATGAGTTATTTCATTGGTGGATCTTTAACTTTTTACTCTTCTTTATTCGGTTCGTAGGTTTTTTTTTTTTTAAATACTAAAATCGAATCAAAATCAAAGGGTGAGAGCATCGTAACGATCTGAATCAGGGATTACTCTGAGACTGTTCTTTAATATCGCTAGGTATGCTACTAGAACTGTTGCAACAAGGTTACCCCCCAGTAGGGTATCCTGGTCGTAAACATTTTCAAGAATCAAGAAGAAAAAGATCCTAGACTTTTTTCATAAACGTACCATGATTGGAATGTAATTTCTTCGCTTGCAGATATGTTTGAGTAACAGTGGAAGGGGTTATTTAATAGCAATGAGAATATAACATTGTTTTGAATTCATATTTAATCGCTTACAACAATATTATATTATGCGTATCTCTAGTCACTGAAGGTATACCAAGTAGGTAATCATTATGGTACCAATTAGTTTACTTCAGTATTCGGATAAAAAACTAAATGAAGTTTTAAATTACCACTTGAATTAAACCGATGAATCAATATGCAACATAAAAAGGATACAAGTATGAGAAATTGGTTAGAGAAACTTATTGGAGAAAACCGGCATATTTTAAAGTTGCACACTAATTCATCAGTTTAAATTACCACAGTAGCATTATTCGATTATAAGAAACTAATATAACATCCACTCATATCCCAACTCTATTAACGATTCCAATAAAGCCTTATATCGGGTCTTCAATTTTTTCTTTCTGTATTCATGCTAGAAGATTGTAATAGGTACTAAGCTGTAATAAACATATAACATCGTATGCAAATATTGGCGAATAAAGAACGTGGTGCACTTTACAGTGCAAAGATTCCAGTCAAAGGCATTTTGTATTTAATCATAATTATCTCCGGTTTAAATTTTCAGTTTCGCACAACGTCTTCCTTGTTGTTATGACACATTATACCATAAATGTCTCATTAGATGGTAATACAGTACTACTATCAACCAGACTCTTTCCACTTTAAAGTCCACCGTGTTCTTCATTTGCAAATATTGACATACGATGTTCAACATAGTTACCCACTCTGAGCTTCTCCTCCAATTCCTTTTGTTATTTCAACAATCTAGCAATGTGTCTGGTGCAGGCCTTTGCACAAAGGGTGTTGAAAGGGAAAACGGAATTGGAGGGGGCCTCAAAAGGGTTAACTATGTTGCTTTTTTGCCTATTATAGTTATTTATAAAATACATTTAATGACGAGAAATGGGAAAGAAATAGAGAATATCGTATAAGTGTTTCTGGTACAAATCATTTTTTCATATTCTCTATTACCTTTTCATTTCTCACTATATAGGCATACTTTATGTGTACATTTTGCGTCGCACGTGTGCTTCCACAAGTTTTGACACTCAATTAAGTACAACATTGTGTCTGCCATGATGTTATGCCAAAATGTATTTGGTTACCTAAACAAGTAGCTTTATATATGTATTAGGTAGATGGTTAACCTCATAACTCATATTGGAATTTAATAAAAACGCCTTTAACACTACTAAAGTCCTTTTTCTGAATTAAAGTGTCATTTACGAGCTTAAACCAGCCATCTATGAAGTAATGTGTGTAATGATCCATTTTTCCCCCCTTTTTCTCCTTTTTTTCCTTTCTTACATATAAATATTTATCATGTATCTGATTGTTAAGAGTCACCACTTCTTTTTAAAATTAAATGCCTTGATCTTTTGGGTGGTTTACATTACTTATTTACTTATCTGATTGGTGTACATTTTTAAAGCATCAAAATTTGTTTTATACATGTTGCCAGATTCAGTCCCACAAAAGGCTCTGATCATCGGTAGAGTGCATTTCACCAAAGAAAGATGTGAAACTGAAGAGAATATTTTAACAAGTAATTTTTTGCATATTACTTTTCGCATCATCCTCTTTATCTTTCTATGAGAACTGAAGTCTATTATTGATCAGTGCCTTTTGTAAAACTTAAACCGAAAATATGCAAGAACATATTTTCTATCACAAAGATGGAACATCGAGTGTCAATATTGGCAAATAAAGAATAATGTGTACTCTTCATTTGTTAATATTGACACATGATGTTCAACATGGCTGCGTAATCTAATCTTCCCTCGAATTCCTTTCGTTATTTCAACGGGCTAGCAATACGTCTGGTGCAGACCATTGTGTAAAGACCGTTTAAATAGCAAAAGCGATTTGAGGGGGAGGTAAGAGTTCCCAGCTATGTTGACGTTTGTCTGTTATAAGCCACCCCCGTTTTCCAACTTGAAATGACTAAATTATTTAATTTCATTCATAATTATTCCATATAATTATCCTATATAATGAAAGGGAGAATCCGTTCTGTTCAAAAACACTATTTACACTACTGTAACACCCCCGCAACCATTCCATATAAACCTTCTATGGTCACAGCCATGGCGGGTGTATTCTCTTTGCTTAAACGTAATTTGTTATAGGCATTAACAATATGCTTTAGTTAGGCGATGATGATTGTTTTCTAAATCTATGGTTTATCGGACTACAGTTTAATGACACCCCTATCTTGGCGGGGTAGCCACACCTCCGAATGCGGTTGCAGCCATGGCGGGTGTTTTGTACCATTAGTTGTAAAACCCGAAATTTTGTTATAATGAAAATTTGTGGTTTTTATTTTTATTTTTGTATTTTTCTTTAACTTTTAGAACAAAATATAAAGTAGATAAATCCTTAAGGGTGATTCTTGTATTATCATAAAGTATATATAGAAAATTAGGTTATATATTTTATAACACTAGAACTAAACGTATAAGTAATGGTTGTTTAGATGTGGTTACTGGACTTTTAGATAAGACGGGATTCTTACGAGATTTTTGGCACAAGTCGTGTTTAGGTATCACAAGAACTGCCCATTATCTATTCATAAAATAAAAACACCAAACCCTAAGAAAGAATAAACGGCACAGAGTGGTTCCAGAAGAGAGAAAACAACAGAAAACAAAGAGTAAGATCGTTGTGAGTTTCGTGAGGTTCACAAGCTATAGTTTCGTTGTCACTCAAGTAATCCCTTTTTCTAGTTTGAAACAGATAGCATGGTAGGAGCATACGTTACATTGACTTGGTCGAGTTTATATATGATAAATAATTTTATTACGTGTACGATGTTATTGTTTTAGAAATCGTTACGATTACGATTTAAGTCAGGTTTACATTAGTAGTTGAAGAACCTGTTTTTATTTGATACAGATCACTATAGCAGGTAGATTGTATATATGTTAAAATCATTGAATCGTCTTTATGTAAAGAAAAATATGAAAGCTTTAAAGGTGTTTAATGGTGTACGTGAGATGTAGTAACTAGGGGGAAGACAATGCTTTACTTGAAATATTTACATGGCCATTGTTTAAAGATCATTTATTGATGAGTTATTATACAATTAAGTCTAGGATTTCAAGTCATTAATATGTTTGAAAGGTTTCGAGAATTTTATTTTAAAAGCATATCATGGTGCTAGATTATTAGTATGAATGATTATAATAAAGAAAACAATAAAAGAAAAGAAAAACGTTCACACATGATTGTTATTATAGCTGCTCTTTTGAAACAATAAGTGTGGCCATGTATGAATGCTTCGAGTCATGTTTTCTAGTATATAGTTTTTTTTTAGAAGTAATATAACTTTACCCTTAATTTGTAGAATCTTCAAAGTTAACACAAAAGAATTCTTGTAATTGATAATAAATGGGTATGATCGTGAACATGTAATGGAGACTCGATCAATCAACTAGAGTTCCTATGTAGAGATTATAATAACAACGTTGTACAAAGTCTTAGTGTGTGCTTTATTGTAGCAGACCTTGATTATAACGAGTAACAGCTTGTCACGATTATCAGGTGAGTTTTCATGTGCTTTTAAATTGGGTAGCAATTTTAATTTGAATATGATATCATGCAAAGTTGTTTAAATGATTGATAATTGCTACGTGTTGATTATTTGATAATATGTGAAAGTTGTGAAATATGCTATATTTACATGATGAGATATATAAATGTTGACATGAACCGTTAATTGTGGATTGTAAATCATGAATAATGAATAAGTTAGAACCGTTGAACCGAACGGGTAAAAATGTGACTTGTTGGAACCGTTGAACCGAACGGGTAAAAATGTGAATCGTTGGAACCGTTGAACCGAACGGGTAAAAACGTGAATTGTTGGAACCGTTGAACCGAACGGGTAAAAATGTGAATCGTTGGAACCGTTGAACCGAACGGAATTATATGAAAAATTGGTATATGTTGTATATGAAAAGAGTTGAATTGTTGGTTTATTATATGAGTTGTTGGTATTGAATTGATTAAGAATAAGTTATAACTGAATAGCATTTATATGAGATTTGAAAAAATTGCATGATTATTTTATAAAATTGATTTTTTGTAAATTGTTTTGTATGTGAAAACCATGAATTCTCACTAGGCCTTGGGCTGACTCAAAACTCTTTTAAAATTTTCAACCCAGATGAGCTGCTTTTAGGAATCAAGAGATTATTTGAGACCGAGTAAGAATAGACGCTTCCGCTGATATAAGGTAAATAAGAGGATTTAACGCTCCGAAAAGGCGGGGTGTTACAGTTGGCATCAGAGCCAAAGGTTTAAGTGAATTAGGTTTTAGGAACCTAGTCTTAATCGTAGATTAAGTATTTAAGTTGTGAAAACATTTGATATTTAGTGCCTTATAGGCTCATTAAAGATAAGGAGTAATAGTTGTATTTTGACATGAATTAGATGCCTTTATATAGATAGATACCCAAAATGAAATGTGTAATATATATCTAGTAATAGTTAAATACGTTGGCCTCTTTAATGTCTTATCGACTTCAATTAATATGGGACAGAGAAATGGAAGGAAAGGGTGGTGGTGGTTCCAAGCAACATCCAGGAAAGAACCAAGATGTGCCTGTTACCAAAGGGGAACTAAGTAACGAAATCATAAGGATTATGTCAGAACACATGCCCACTATTTTGGCTCAAAGTCAAGAAAATTTTAGGAAGGCAGAAGAAGCTAGAAAAGCTGCAGAAGAGGCTGAGAAGAAGAAAAAGGCAATTGAAGAAGCTGAGAGGAGAAGAAAAGCAATGGAAGATAAGAGAGCTGCAGAGGAGCAAGAAAGGAAAAGAAAGGCCGAACATGATAGGAAAAATGCAGAAGATGCTGAGATATTAAGAAATGAAGAAGCCCAAAGAGACGGATATAGCTACAAGTCATTCTTAAACTGCAAACCGACTGAATTTCATGGAGATAGCGACCCTGTGATTGTTACCAACTGGTTAAAGGAGATAGAGGACATCTTTGAAATTAGTGAATGCTCACGTGGACAAAGAGTGAAGTATGCATCCCATTTGCTTAAAGGAGAAGCGCGACATTGGTGGAATATGATCAAGATCGCTCGTGGTAATGAAGCTGTGAGTGCTATGACATGGGAACAATTTGAAGAGTTGGTCATGGAAAATTATTGTCCGCAAGGATTGATGGATAAGCTTGAGGAGGAATTCTTGAAACTACAGCAGAATGATATGACAGTCCCGAAATACACGACAAAGTTTAATGAAAAGGCAAGATTTGCAAAATACCAGGTAGCCACTGAGGAAAGAAGAATCAAACGATACATATGGGGTTTACGAGTCGGGATTAGGGGTCCAGTTCAACAAGCAAGACCCTCAACTTTTCAAGAAGCCGTGGAACTTGCCTTAATGGTTGAGAAAGAGAATAGTCGTCAACTAGAAGAAGGAGGAGACAACAAAAGAAAGAGAGAGAATCGGGACGATGACATGAAAAAGATAAAAATAACTAGTGAGAAAATGGAGAATGCAAGTGAGTATAAACCATGTACGATATGAAAAAAGACACATAGGGGGAAATGTTGGCATGAGGATTGTCATAATTGTGGGAAACCGGGGCATGCAACAAAGGACTGTAAAGCTGATTGGGTTTGTTTTAGACGTAAGAAACCGGGACACAAGATTGCTGATTGTCCTGAATGGAAGCCTCTTGATCCCCAAGAGAAAATCGGATATAGCGGCAACCGAGTGGAGTACAAAGATACTCAACCACTGAAGACAAAGGGAAGAGTTTTTCAACTGACAGGTGAGAATGCTCGAGACACTCCGCATAAGAAATAAGATAATGAAGAAGCATGTGACGTCTAGTAGTACCTTTTCAATTATTTTAGGATTATGCATTTTGATGTGTTCGAATTATTAAATTTCGTTTATTTTTGATGAAACATTCACTTATATGCTTGTTGCAAACATTTTGATAATATTTGAATTTTTAGTTACATAGTAAAGCTTAGAATATTGAATAAAGATGATGTTATGACAAGGTACCCATAATAAAACTTAGAATATTTGAACTTTAGGTAAATTTTGAGGACAATTTTTTTTTTAGTAGGGAAGAGTTGTAAAACCCGAAATTTTGTTATAATGTGTTAGGATCCTATATTTATTGTGTTGATGATTCGGGTGGTCTTGGATGATCAAAATACATGTTTGCCATTAGAGAGAGAAAGTTAGAGAGTTGGGTGTTCAAGCTAGAGACTTGGTTTACAAATTATGGAATATTAGATTGAAAGCACCACCCCTTCCATGGATGGAAGGGGTATTTATACTAACAAACATAACGACCTCCTATCGGCCTGTGGATCAGGGATACAGTGGGTAAAGACCCATCCTTCCTCCACGGAGTTGCACTAAGCTATACTACGCTACAAACTAATAAATAAACTACTAAATATCGTAACTACCGACACGTCTACGAGCTAACATATGCTAGACCTTAATTGGGGTGACCGACACTTTAACATGGAATTTTCTAATTCCTAACAATCTCCCCCTAAGGGAGGTCACCCCATGATTTACATTTTGAATCCTAGCATTCTATTCTTGACTTCGTTCTTGAGCTCGTAGACTTCAATTCTTCAAATCTGCAATCTTGTGCATTTGTAGCGATTCTTCAAAGTCCGCATTGATTTGTACTTTAAGTGGAGGCCTTTAACTCGATCCACATCTTTGATGATCTTTGAGCTTTCATTGAGATCATCAGCCACAGAAATCTCTGGATCACCCTTTATTGTGTTGCCATCATGTGAAGTTGTGACTTTTGGACCGACATGCTCACACTTTTGAATCATGACATCTTTCCATCGGAGTAGCGGAAGCCTTACCATCGGTTCATGATATTTGCAAGAATGAAGCGTAGCATAGTATGAAATATCGAGCCAGTTATGTAGATATGCACCAGTCATGATTTCTTGAAATTAAGTGTGGATGCAGTGAGCATGCGGCTTTGGATTGACTCCTCAATTCTGATCAGCTGCAACCGTCCAAATGTACCTGCAAACAACAGTTAGCAATAAAACACATAAAAGTGTCTTTGATCACTTTCGTTGAATTGAGGTACACGGCCCACGGTTCCCGCTGATCAGAGATAAGATAAGTACTGCCTGTGATCGTAGGATTACTAAGAATCTCCTTGATGGTTTCGCAAATGCTGTCTAGCTGTTCTCAAACCGGAATGTCTCAAAGAA
>OU343219.1:80243414-80312332 GCA_910596185.1 Chrysanthemum makinoi | reverse complement strand
TGATAACTAGTTAGGAGGATTGACTAGGTTAGCACCACTATTCCTCTATTGATTTCCTTTCTACCATTTTATTGCTTTTATATTCTGCATTCGTAGTTTAATTAATTAAAACCATATAAAACCATTTATATTCTGTGACAATTAGACTTAGTAATTATCCGACACACATAGCTCTTGGGACGACCTCGGCTTGACCATTTACTACACTACACCACAGGGCGGGTACACTTTTGTTAGTGCATTAGGGTAGACCATAGGTATAACGAGACACTATAAATATTAAGACCTGGTCAGTAAAACCTGCATCAAAACTGTTTGATCCAATGTTTGATGAACACTATGAGCTAATTGCTAATGATCTGTCAAATCCATCAACAGAGGCTGCTCGTATACATTGCCAATGAAGTTAACCCTTTAGTTTCTATGTCACTAAGTCAAGAAAGCATTCGCGATCACTTGCGTCTCATCATCAATGCATCAATCATCTAGTGTACTCAATGGAAATGTTGCTTTCTTTTTACGGATGATAAAATCCTTTTGCTCCTCCAGAAGATGAACCCTTTGAAACATATTTGCTCCGAATCATCATCCGAACCATCTTCATCAGAGAAATCGACTCTGCTACTTACGTTCCTCAACAACAACCACATGAACACCTTAGAAATGGACACATGATCACCCATTGGACAACATCATTGGAAACCCTTCCGTCCAGTATCCACTGCGACAACTTGCTTGCCGATGCCTTATGGTGCTTCTTCAACTCTGTACTCTCTAAGATCGAACCAAAAGGCGTTAAAAGCGCTATGAATGAAGGCATTTGGTTCAATGCCATGCAAGAAAACTCATGCGTTTGATTGACTAGATGTATGGAATTAGTACACTGCTCTGACACGTACTATGATCATTGCCCTAAAGTGGATCTTCAGTAAAACTTGATGAGCATGGTGATGTATTAAAGAACAAGGCTCGATTGGTTGCAAAAGGATACCGTCAAGAAGATGGTATTGACTTTGAGGAATCATTTGCTCCATTGCTGTGTAGGGCAATCGAATCTTCTTGGCTAATCTTGCAAGTAAGAACATGGTAGTCTATCGGATGGATGTGTAAAGACGGCTTTTCTTAACGGAGATCTTAAAGAAGTCGTATACGTCAGCCAACCTGAAGGCTTTGTGAATCCAGAGCATCCTACTCACGTCTATCGTTTGAAGAAGGCTCTTTACGGTTTGAAGCAAGCTCCAAGGGCATGGTATGATACGCTATCAAAGTTTCTTCTATCCTAGGTTGTCAGGATCGGGATCCTACCTAGGATCGTTTTTGGTTTTGCTAGATCGTAATCGTAGGATCGGATCAGGATCGTAAGATCCTATGAAAATGTATATATTTTTGTATAGGGGTTGTAGTTTTATATTTCTATATGATATTTCATATGATTAACGAATCGAAATGGATGATAAAATAAAAAGTTATATTTTCAAGTACCGTAGTAATAGAATACTAGATATACTTCAAGGCATACTTGCACAAAGTTACTACATACGTGCACGATGCACCTACTTTTTGTTTTAATGTTTTTTTATTATAGGTTTTTCGTAATAATATTTATGCAAAAAGATAATGTTAATTTATTAGCATGTGATTCTATCACTTTTTTGTTACAGTATATAGATTAATGCAAAAAGATAAAATGATTGTATCTAAAAATGAAACGACATAATTTATAATAGAGGGCAACACAATGTTTTTTTCTTGATGACCAAATAAATTAAATTAGAATATTGTGATAATATTACTGAATTGTTTTCTTGATGACCAAATAAATTCAATTAGAATATTCATGCTTTTAAATGTAACATTAAATAAAATATGAACAAAATTGGGTCAAGTATGTAGATAGTTTACTTCAAAAACAAGCTTCTGACATTTTACAAAGCACGAAATCGTTTTTCATAGTAATCCCAAAAAGACACATATAAACTATTTCTAAATAGTCCGTAAAAACATAATGATTTTACACTCATTAATCTTGCAAGAGACAATAAATTAACAACACCAAAATTATATATATATATATATATTTGAAATATTCTTAGTCATTGGCTTTAAGAGATGAGCTTACACTTAATAAGTTAATATACCAAAACCAAAAGGAAAAAGAAAAAAAAAGGCGATCCTATCACGATCAATCCGATCCTATGCGATCCTACGAATCCCATTTGCGTCCTACCTGGATTACGATCTTGTTAAGATCCTGATCATTTTTTGTGTGTAGGATCGTAGGATCGTACGATCCTACGAGCAGGATCGCGATTTTGACAACCTTGCTTCTATCTATTGGATACACCAAAGGAGCAGTTGATCCGACATTGTTCACCAAAAAGTCAGGCAAACATTTAATTCACGTTCAAATCTATGTTGATGATATTATTTTTGCCTCGACTGACCCCAATGAATGTGACTGTTTTTCAAATGAAATCGGTTCCAAATTTCAAATGTCAATGATGGGACAAATGTCATTTTTCTTGGGATTACAAATTTCACAAAGTCACGGAGGCATTTTTATAAATCAACCTAAATATGCAAATGAGATTTTAAAAAAAATTAGATTTGATTCTTGTGACCCTGTTGACACTCCCATGATAGAACGTACTAAATTTGGATGAGGACCACTCGAGGATCATGGTAGATCAAACGAAATATCAGATGATTGGATCCCGATGTACCTCACAGCCAGTAGACCAGAAATTTTGTTCGCTCTATGCATGTGTGCTAGATATCAGGCTAAGCCTACTAAAAAGCACCTTGAAGCGGTTAAATGGGTCTTTCGGTATCTCCAAGGAACCATCAATATGGGACTTTGGTACCCGAAGGACACTGGTATGTCATTAACAGCCAGTAGGATCGCGATCATGCAGGATGTCAAGATACTCGTCGAAGCACGTCGAGGAGCTCGATTTTTGGGTGATAAGCTTGTAAGTGCGTCAAAGAAACAAATGAGTACTTCTATATCCTCTAAGAGGAATACATAGCCATGTCATCTTGTTGTGCTCAAATCCTATGGATGAGATCCCAATTATCTGACTATGGCTTTGAATTCAACAAAATTCCTCCATCTTGTGATAATAAAAGTGCTATTGCTCTCTCACGCAACAACGTTCAACACTCAAGAGCAAAGCATATCGACATTCGACATCATTTCATCAGGAACAAGTGAGAACGGTGTGGTGGAACTCTATTTTGTGAGGGCTGAATACCAATTGCGTAATCTTCACCAAAGCTCTTCCTAGAGAACGTTTTGAGTTTATTCTTCCACGTCTTGGTCTAAAGAGTTTACAACCGGAAACACTCAAATGTCTTCAATAGGAAGACGAGGAGTAAAGGTCTTTCTTCATCCATCTATTGTAAATATTTATTCGAAAAACAAAATACAAAATTACAAAACCTTCAAAAAGAAAATAGAAGAATATAAAACTTTCAAAAATCCATTAAAAAAAATTGAAAATCTTGAAAATTTTCAAAAAATTATTGTCATTTTGTCATATTTTTCTCGATTCGATAATATCTACGGTCTTTGTGCTGTCATTCAAAGAATGACACGGGTCTTTAGATGTTGTTCGAATGTTTAAAAAAAAAGAGAGAGAAAGTAAAACAATGGTTTATTGTCATTTTAGGCAGTAATCCATTTTTCAAAGAAAGAACAGAGCCATGATTTATCTTAAATCTTCAAACCTCATGCTCTGATTCTAAAAACTAATGTTTGTCATTAAAAAGACAAATGTTTTCTTTCAAATATTTTTTCTTCAAATGATTCTTCTGAAAAATATTTTTCATCTAATGAAAACAAAATTGCTTTGAAAATACTTCAGACTCTACTTTTGAAAATCATCCGGGCCTTTCATTTGTCAAAATCTCTATCCTTCAATCAACAACATATGTCATTGATTGAGGGGAGAATGATTTCAATCAAAAAGAGTATTTTTCACACAATTGGCACGTAATTGAGAAAGGTATACTCTTGAATAATCAAAAAGAACAATGTTTTACAATATTGTATACATTTGATACAAGACTTTTGTTATAATTATGTTTTTCAAAAGATACTCAAGCATGTTTAATCTTTGAAGTCTAAAAGTCTCAAACTTGATCCTTATCGGTTAAATGTTTCTTATAATCAAGTCACATCTCCCCTCAAAAGCTTTCAAAATCAATTTAAATCTACAGAGATCACAAATCTCAAATGATTTAAAAATTGTGATCAGGGGAGAATTTGTGATTTTAATTGGATTTTAACTGATAATTCGATAAATGGTTTCATAAGTGTTTAGCAAGCTTTCCTCCCCACATGTGCCAAACAATTTCAAATTTTCCATGCACATGTTGAGGGGGAGCATCTTTTTAAACCACAAAGAATTGAAACGTGATTGATTTGTCTCTAAGTGCAGGTTCCTTCTAATATGTGCAAAACTCTTTCAAACCTCGAGGCACATATTGAGGGGGAGCAAATTTATGAAAACCTCATCCTTCCCCAATATGCTTTATCTACTTGATTTGATCAGGGAAGTGATGTTGATATCTTTTAGAAAATGGTAATCAAAGAAGTTAATTCTTCCTCTTGCCTCCGTGTGCCAAAACGATTTCAAATACATGATGCACATGTTGAGGGGGAGCTCTGTTTCTAAAAAATATCAAAAACTATTCAGGCACAAAATGCTTTGATAGTATATCACAAGTATCTGGATCGATTTTCAAATGGTTTTCAATTGGTTCCAATGGCAGATGAACAATATCAAATAGACCGACCAAATTTATACCCAGGGACAATCCACTAGATAGTGTAGAAGTCCGTAGGTATGATGAAAAAAGGAGAATAAGGGAAGAGTGCGGACTGAGACAGAGCTAGTACTGGGATAAACCTAACAAGGTTCTAGTTATGAAGTCTCGGTAAGCACTGAAGGGTTTGAAGAATGAAAAATTAAAATAAGAAAAGGGTGAAAATAAATAGCCCTCCAATAATTCAACCTTAGGGCAGAAACCGGGTTCAATTCATATGCTACTGGTGGTTACTAAGGTAACACTGGTATTGAAGACAAGACGTCATGGACCCAGTGACGCACTGCACTAAACTTCCCAAGCTACTCAAGTTCCTCTTAAAAGGGCTTGTTTCATTCTCATGGGGAACCTACATAATCTATCGACTTTCTCTTAGAGATTGTTGATATTGAAGAAGGAGACCCTCTCCCTAGTCTCCGACATAGGAACCAAATGTGCACTATTGAGTCTAGAACCACGAGATCATCAATTAAATCTCTTTAGGACACTGTCAATGAAGACTCTCTGTTTCACACAATGTGGAAAGAGAGATTATATTTTATGAGTCCTAAGCATTATCCTTGTGGTATTGCCAGAACATCTGAGTGATATGCAAACATATTCACAATGAAGATGGAAAGCCTTCTAGAGCCAACATCAAACAAGCTCTTGGTAGGTGGCATGTGAGATCTATCCAATAGATCAACCATGTGACAACTGAACAGAAACAATGGGCGATTCAAAATTATGAATCAATCCTGGTTAGGGTTATGGATTGACGGATACCTTTGAAAAACCGGTCGTTGTGCTTAAAACTCTTTTCTCTAGCACATCGACTGTGTATTAATATTTCAAAAATAAAAGGTGTTTATGATTGATAATTGATTTTTCTTTAAAAACCTTCGTTGTATTGCAAAAACACTTTATTGAGCGAGTACTCAATTGTTTTCAAATCTCTTTTCAACAATCGGTGAATCTCAAATTCGTTGGTTCACTCACTCGGTTGTCTTCTTTGAGACGTTCGGTTTGAGAACAACTAGAACAGTGCGAAACCCTCAAGGAGATTCTTCAATATACGATCACAGCAGTACTTATCTTGATCAACGGGGAACCAGTGGGCGTGTACCCAATTCATAAAGTGATCAAAGACACTTTCGTGCGCTTTATTGCTAATTTGTATGCAGGTACCCCGACGTTTGCTAGTCAGAATGGAGAGGTCAATCCATTGCCGCATGCTCACATAACACATTCATTTCCAAAGATATCATGATAGGTGCATCAATGACTCTGATATTTTCACTCCATGCTTCTGCTACGCTGCTGCAAATATCATGAATCAACTAAAGCTTCCGCTACTCTGATGTAAAGATTTCATGATAGGTGCACATAATGTCAACACCACAATGGAAGAGTCAGAGATTTATGATTGCTGATGATCTCAATGCTGGCTCAAAACTCATTATCACGTGGATCAGTTAAAGACCTCCACTTAGATTAACCAAACATGCAAAAATGAAGAATCAATGACTACGGGCTACGAGCAAAGAACATTATCAAGAATCCAAGAACAATCTTAATGTAATATCTGTTTGTATTCAATGTAATTTGAGGTGACCTCCCTTAGGGGGAGATTGTTAGGATTTAGTAAATCCGGTTATTAAAGTGTCTGTCACCTCAAGTATATGTAATCGTTAGATAGCTCGTAGTTGTAGTTATTTAATGTTAAGTAGTATTTAGTTAAGTAACACCGTGGAGAATGGACGGGTCTTTACCCATGTATGCCGATCCACGCCGTAGGTGGCGTTTTGTAAGACTATAAATACTCTCTACTTCCCAAGGTAAAGATTTGGAGCTCATAATAAGATTTTCACTTTCTCTCACTAAGTTCCCAAACCTCTAACTCTTTCTCTCTCTAAAACCTAATAGTATACGCCTTGTGTGAACATGGTTTGATGTGTTTGTGAAATCCAATGTGTAACAGAAGCCCTGCAACTCCCAAGTTGGGTTCAGGCCATGCAAGAAGAACTACAACAATTTGATAGAAACAAAGTAATGATTTTGGTCAAATGTCCTCAGGACGTTATAGTTATTGGCTTGAAATGAGTTTTCAGGAACAAGACTGCTGAAAATGGCATAGTCATTAAAAAACAAAGCCAGGCTGGTTGCTAAAGGATACAACCAACAAGAAGACATTGACTATGATGAAACCTTTGCCCTTGTTGCAAGGATGGAAGCAATCAAGATCTTCTTGGCCTTTGCAACTTCAAAGTCTACCAAATGGATGTCAAGAGTGCATTCCTAAATGGAAAACTCAATGAAGAAGTTTTTGTTCAAAAACCCCTAGAATTGAAAGCAAAGAGTTCCCTGATCATGTTTGTAAGCTTGATAAGGCCCTTTATGGACTGAAACAAGTCCCAAGAGCATGGTACGAAAGACTCTCAGCCTTTCTTATACAAAACAAGTTTGTTAGAGGAGAGATTGATAACACTATATTTGTCTATAGGACAAAAGATGATGTGATACTTGTTCAGGTGTATGTTTATGACATCATATTTGGCTTAATTACTTACAAACTTTGCAAACAGCTTGAGAAACTGTTGACAAATAAATTTAAAATAAGCATTATGGGTGAACTCACCTACTTTCTTGGATTACAAATTAGGCAGAATGACAAAGGAATCTCAATTAGTCAAGATAAATAAACAAGAAGTCTCTTGAAGAAGTATGAACTTTCGGATTGCTCATCAGTGAAAACACCAATGGTTCCCCCAAACAACCTTGGTCCTGACCTCGCTGGAAAATCAGTGAATCAAAAGCAATTCAGAGGAATTGTAGGGTCATTGACGTATCTCATTGCCTTAAGGCCTTATATTCAATTCTTAGTCTGCTTGATTGCAAAATATCAGTCTGATCCGAGAGTCACATCTCATTGCTTTAAAAAGAATCCTTAGATACCGGAAAGGTATTCCAAATCTTGGAATATACTACCCCAAATGTTCAGGATTTGATCTCAAAGGATATTCAGACTCAGACTATGCAAGCTATAACATGGATAGAAAAAGCACCTCCGGCACTTACCAATGTTTTGGAGGAAAATTAGTATATTAGAGTACTAAGAAACAACATTCAGTGGCTATGTCATCAGATGAAGCTGAATATGTAGTTGCCGCATGTTGTTTTGCAAATGTACTATGGATGAAAAGTCAACTCAGTGACTATGACATCCATTACAAGATGGTACCCATCTTTTCTGATAACACAAGTGCAATTGCCATCTCCAACAACCCTGTACTCCATCAACAAACCAAACACATTAACATTAGGTATCATTTCATCAAGGACCATATTATGAAAGGTGATATTGAGCTACACTTCATCCCTACTGAATATCAGCTAGCTGATATCTTCACAAAATCCCTGGATGAACCTACTTTCACAAGACTGAAAGTAGAACTTGGAATGTCGAACATTGACTATCAATCCACTGATTGATCATGTTCCACATAGTGTACATAGTCACTGAATATTGGTCCCTGATCAAAACAAACACCTAAATCAATTTCACTGAATGAGTAAAACTCATTCAGGGTCCCTGACATTGGATATAGAACACATTAAATGAGTAACTAAATTCTCTAAGTATCCAATTACTTAATGTCCTAGGTTGGTATACAAGCCAATTAAATATAGGAATATATGTTCTTTGGCCCTTCTGTCATCCATGTCATGGGCCCCCACATCCTTCACCTTATCCCACTTGGCATTAATTGCCAATAGACACATCAAATATCCTTAGGATATTTTATTGGTGACATCACAACTGCAAAAGCACTTTTACTGTGTTGCGCAACTGTTTTTTCTTGAAACTCGCAAAATATTGCGGGTAATGGAGTGGTAACATTAAATGTGAAAAATCAAAGTTTTTCAAAAACAGTTTTCCAACATTAAATGTGAAAAATCAAAGTTTTTCAAAAACAGTTTTCCAAAATTCCACATGTGCAAAAAAAACCCTTTTCACCACTCTATAAATACCCTATTATAAAACCTAAAAACACACACACACACAAAATTTTTGCAAGCAAACTCTGCTAAAATCTCTTCTCAAAACTCAAAACTGTGTGTGTTTTTGAATATGTTGGTATAAAACTTCTTTCATTTTGCTATACATTAAAAAGTTTTTTTCTGAAACTCTTGATCTTTCTTCTTAAAAATCATCTAGTACAATCTCTTTGATTTTCTTGTCATAAAAAATCTTCATCTTCAAAGAAAATGGCAAAAACTCAAAGCATCATGTTTGCACCAAAGTGGGTAGGAGGTCTAGAAAATGTAGTTTTAAACAAACAATGTTATAGGCAATTTTGAATATCCAAATAATATCCCAACCTAAAAGAGAATCATGAAGTTTTTATATAACTGCCCACTGAAAACGGCCTTTGTAAAATCACCCTATATTTTGTACCAAAACTACCTCAGGGTGTTTTGGGCAACTATTGTGGCCTTTGACTCGACACCCTCTACTGATGAGAAAATACCAAGAACCCACAGGGAGTTTCTCATCAAATTTTTAGTCTTAAATGGGGAGAAACAACTCACCTTGGATTTCAAAACTTTTTGCTCATCAACAGGGCTTGATTATAAGAATGGAAATTATGTTGAACACCCTGACCCAGCTGTGGTGAAAGCTGAGTTAGAAAAAAATTTCTTTTGATTCAAAATCACTGGACAAGACCCTTGTCACTAAGAACTCCTTTCTCGTGGCTTGGAAGATCCTATTCACTTTTTTATTCAACTTCTGGGCGGGAACCACTCATCCACAAAATAGATTAACTCTATTCAGTTGATGATGGCATACTGCTTAATGACAGGGACCATTGTCTACATAGGAGAGATCATTTACAGTGATCTCGCAACCAAGATCTTGAGCAAGTGTAGGATGAAATACGTTTCATACCCTAGATTTGTCTCTTGTGTTTTACAAGAGTTACTAGGATGCAATTACACTCAAGACTTTCATTTTGGTGCTTTACCTGTCGTCCTGAGTGCTTTAAACTTTACAAGGGTCCCATCCTTAGTCTTTGAAATTGAATTGACGGCCCACATGGTTGTTGTAAACAACGAAAGGGACTCAGTGTCTCCAAACCCTGCTTCTAAAAAGAAAAAGGGTAAGACTCAGAATTGGACTAAAACCAAACCCAAGTCCCAGGGCCCTGAGGCTTCTGGAACACAACCTAAAAGGCCAAAACGACCCCAGCTGACAAGACACCCAAGAGTGACAAAAAACACCACCTCTGGTGACAACAAAGGACACTGATACATCATAGGCAGTGCCCTTGGTCCCAACTACTACTCCCCAAGATCCAGAGGGAAACAAACAACCCGCTGGTAGGGAAGCGCCTTTCACCGTCCCTAATGATAGCACTGGGAAACTCCCACCGGTTCTTGAGGGGACACTGAGAGACAAAGACTCAGAGGGAAATATACCCCCCGCTGATATGGAACTAATCACCAAAACCACTAACCCTAGTGATGACACTGGGAAACACTCATCAGTGTCTGAAGGTTCCTTGAGGGACAAAGACTCAAAGAGAAATATACCCCCCCACTGATACGTAACTCACAACCAAATCCATTGATCCTTGTGATGACACTGGGAAAAACCCATCAGTGTCTGAAGGGTCCTTGGGGGACAAAGACTCAGAGGGAAAAAAACTACCCACTGATATAGAACCCATAACCCCTTTTGGTTTTCTATCTGTGGCAGATGTTGAGGCTTTTATTCAATCAGATGAAGAGCTTGAAATAGAAACTGATGAGGAACTTTTTTTTGCTGGCGATGATATGGACACTGATGTTCAATCCACTAAACAAGAGCATCAGTCTCCTCCAAAAGAGCTTGAAGAGTTACCCTTTCAGGCTGATGATGATTCTTCTGACTCTGCAACATCTTCTTGCCCTGAAGAACTGGAAAAATATGACAATGTTCTTCCTCTCACTGAACTAAAATTGGTCAAGTTCTTAAAGAATGCTACTTAGAGGCTTTATTATGGTTTTAATGATTAAATATAGGATCAACATGTGGAAGTTGCTGCTAGTTATGCTGATCTCAAGGCTTCTGTTGTTGATAATTTAAAGGATAATGGTGAACACAGGGAAATAATGTTAACTGCTTAATGGTATTTAGTAGGACACTTCGGATATCAAGCCAATGGTATCTGAAATTTATCAGGCCTTCAAGGGTCAAGCTGCTTCCTCAACTTCAGTGCCCGAGATAACTCTTGCTCTCACTGAGTTCCCAGCAACAGTTGAGGGGGAGAGAGTCACTGAAGCTGCTACAGGTGAACCAACTCCTTCTCACACTGAAGGGGGGCACAAAGAAGCTGGAAATACTACACCAACTCCAGTTGTTCCAATTTCAACAGTCCAACCTACTGAAGCAACTCCATCATCATCAGTTCTTCCCCAAGACAAAGTAAAAGGCATTCTAACAACACACTTGAGCTTGAGCAACAAACTCAACTGGTACATGCTTCCACAACCGTCATACCAAACCCTGATGAACCTATCAGGATACCTTATGTAATATATGGCAAACTATATCATCTGACTACGAAAGAAATAAATGCTCATCTTAAAAAGGAGGAAATGACAAAGAAAGTAGTTGAAGAAGAAAGGATAAGCAAAGCTTCTCTGATCGAGGTTTTAAATGAAGAAGCTGAAAAGCTTGGAATTGATCCTAAGGCACTGGAAGGAAGACAAGCTGGTGAAAACTTCAAAAGAGCTCAGGATGCTGAACTGCTAGCTCTTAAGAAGAAAAGGGATGAAAGGGTAAAGAGGATGGTTGAACTGAGAAAGCAAAGGATTGATCATTACAAATGGGTAATGACAAGCAGAAAGAGGCCTGAACCTATATCTGATATCAGGATTCATCCAAACACCAAGCCTGTCGTCCTCAGTATCTATAAAGGAAGTGATAAAAGAACCTTAGAGGTTCATGATCCGTTTAAGTTTTCTGACTTTGGGATCACTGAGCTGGATGAACTGGCCTCCATCATCCTGAAGAAGAAATATACAATTGTCAAATACCTCATGGACTCACTGAGAAAAAGATACGAAAGACTGAAGAAAATACCTGGAGATCTTGGCATCTAATCTCTTCTTCTAGTCCCAGATAATCAACCTGCCCCTCTCAGTCCTCCAGGAGAAAGAGGAAGACATTGGAGCGAGAACCAAAGGTCAAAATTCATGGCTTAGATGCAACAGAGCCCTCCCTGAAGGAGTTACATTTTTGAACCACCTAGCCATTAAACATCCTGAGCGAGGTATTTTCTTCACTGATGAATTTGGTGATCCTTCCTTCCAGAAGCGGAGCGATATTGACTTAGATGGAATTGAAGCAATGGTTGGATTTTTTTTTTATGGCCGTTCAGATTCGAAGTCAAAAAAATATAAGGTTCAGTCACGACATGAGGATCAAGATAAATGCAAACCCTGATCAAGAGAAGCTAAAGTCCAAGAAACCTAAGCTTGAAGACCTCGGATACCAGTTGGATTAAAACTACATCTGCTGCACCACCACTATCTTTTATTTTATCATTGTAACTTTAGGACCATGTAATATATTTTTAATGAAAAATGATGTTTTATGTTATTCTGTGTCTTTTAGTTGCTTTGTAGAATATTCAGTGTGAGAATAAGACCTTTGCTCACTCACACTGAACTAAGAAACACTTATGCTATTTTTATATCCAAATAGGGGGAGATTGTTGGGTTAGTGAATTCCCAAACTCCCTGACACAAAGATTTGAAGATAAAATATCCTAATTATTTAATAAACTTAAACATATGCAAGTCACGGAATGAAGAATTGTTCAGTGAGTCATCTTTAAGAAGCTCACGACGAGCCTAAGAAGAAAGGTTTTCCATTCAGTGAGGCGGGACTCAGTGAATGATACCTGAGCCAACGAAGAAGATGATGGATTCAGTGAGTGATGACAATAGCTCACTGAATTCCAAAACTCCTCACCAACTATAAAGAATGAAGACGTAAAGCCTGAAGATATGATTACTGAAGTGAAGGCGGGATAAGGCTAGATAAGTTTATAGGATAAAGAAGTGTCCTTATCTTGCAAAGGTTAACTTGCCCTGAATGGATAAAAGACCAAGAGTGTGTCGACACTGACACAAGGAAAGCAGACATGTTCTTTACTAGAAACAGCTTTGTATAATAGAGACAAAATACGTAAGGTATTTTGTCATCTGAAGCTTATGTCAGTTTTGTCTTTTAGGAAAAAGGTTGTATCTTATACTTGCATAAATAGCACCCATAAGGTGGAGTAAAAGGGTTAAGCTTGTGCACTAAATGCTTAGACATTCACAAGCTCTTTTACTCCTCTAAATACAACTAATTCCTTGAGGTTAGCTCAGTTGGTTAGCATAGTTGTACTTAAGCTTAGCTTAAGTTGAGTGAGGAGTACACCATATATTGTCATTCAATCCCAAGTGTTGTTCCGCAAAAACTTGGGAAATATATTCTTTGATTAACTTTCTAACAAGAATATAAAGTTTGAAAAACCTCTTGTCTATTTTACTTCACGTTTTAACTTGTTAAACTATTTTTCAAACAACATTGTTAAGCCATGGATCTTGGATAAATTAACTTTATAGTTAATTCAAACCAAGTTAAAGGGAACAACAGAACATGATGGTGTGGAGGCAATAAGATACTAGGGATGCTGCACTTGGGCCAAAATTTACTGTTAGCAACACATTCAATCTTATGGTTGTACGTCTTTTTCCATGTTTTTAGCCAATATGCTTGATGTACCCAATTCTCAGGTATACCTACCTCCATACCATCACTTGCGATGTTATACATTGCTGCCACATCATGTTTGCATGGAATACTGGTTAGCTCCCATCTCCTACATGTACATGTCCTTGACCTCATATTCACTGGTATATTGGGTTAACTGTCAGTGTTATGTACATGGAATACTGGTTAGCATAATCACTTCATTTATTCTTGAACCACCCCATCTCCTACATGTACATTTGTTCTTATACATGTACATGTCCTTGTCCCTTACACTGGTAACTGTCAGCTTCATTCCAAATAACATCATAGTCATTAGCTTCTCGCTTAATAACATCATAAATGGATGTTGCAGTTGGGGTTAAGGGACCATCAGACTTTCTATGACCTTTTGCACATTCAATATCTTCTTCATCAAATACTCCCTAATGTATTCCAAGCAACCTATTATTGGTTTATCTCTACCATCTACCAACTTACTATTGAGTGACTCACAAAGTTTGTTGACCAGATTTCACACTTAGCTTTGCCTGATTTTTGATTAAATATTAAGGATAAGTAAATGTCCAATATATACACACTTAAAGCACAACTAAGACATACTGGATTAAAACATTGCTTATGTGTAACGAATTATTTTGTAATCAGTGTTAATTGAATTTCTTATACCTTTTGTTTATCTGAAATGAAAGTGTAGTTATAGTTTAGTTGTAAATAAACGTAGATTTTTTAGGAACCATAACCAAAAACTCTTGCATTCGGCCTCAACAATGGCATATGCAAGAGGGTAAATACCATTGTTACCATTAATACCAACATCCATCAAAATTTTCCTTGTATATGGTCCTTTTATGAAAGCACCATCCAATCCCAATATCTCTCTTCTTGTAGCTATATACTCAGCTTTAAGTGCACCAATACACACATAAATTCTTTTTAATACCCTTGAATTAAGGGTCAGACCTGTGTTGGTTTCCACCTGGATCTTGTAACACCCCCAAAGTACCGCAGCGGAAGATTGTGTCATTGGGGTGCTACTTCATAATACAAAGTACAAGTTCTAGAAAATGACCTCTAAATGAGACGTTTTGAAAAGTTACCATTCGATTAATGAAATCAGAGTTACAAACAATGAGGTCCCATGGTATAATATATAAATGTTTACAAAATGTTTCGAATGGTAAATGATAAAAGCGTAAGTCTTCAAAATATGTCGTGCGACTCTATGCTTCAAACTCTAGCTATCGCCTTATGACCTGAGATAACATGCTAAAAAGTGTCAACACAATGGTTGGTGAGTTCATAGAGTTTGTTTTGAATAAGTTGAAAAGCCTTTAAAGAATGTTAACACAAAGGCAGCATTTAAATCCACTCAGTTCAAGTTCATATACAAAACTTGCAACCTGTGTGTTTACAACCCATTGCTAAAATATAGTATGTCAATCATGTATGCATGTATCATAGTAGTAAAAAGTATAAATGTCACCACAAGGGTCTTCCAACAAATTAATTTGAGATGTATCTAATTTAATAGCCTTCCAACAACTTAATTTGGAGCCACTAAATTGATGGTCATCCAACAACTTAATTTGGAGCCACTGAATTGCACGTCTGGGCCTCTTCCCAAAGATTAATGGTCATCCAACAACTTAATTTGGAGCCACTAAGTTAATGGTCATCCAACAACTTAATTTGGAGCCACTAAGTTGAATAACGCAATTAAGTATAATGCACTCAAGAATAACGCAAATAAGTTAAACACAATCATGTATAACGCAATCAAGTACAATGCAATCATGTATAATGCAATCAAGTATAATGTTTTGAGTATTTGTAAAAGTAAAAGAAAATAGTTGAGCATGTATTTCCCCCAAAGAGTTTGTAAAACAAGTACTAAAAGAGTAGGGGCTATGACTCACGGTAATCCTTAAAAGTTTAGAGTACTTGTGAAAGTAAATGAAAATAGTTGAGCATGCATCTCCCCAAAAGTATTTCAAAACGTATAAAAGTAGGGGCTATGAAACTCATCTTAAAAATGATATCACAACGTATAACGGAGTTGATGGATAAGCCCGAAAGTCTCTACGTATAACCTAGAATATGATGTCAACTCTTAGGTTCGGAATAATGCCTAAGAAAATATGAACGAGCCTATATATGCCATTATATTGATCATGACGTAGTATTTGTATGTTTGTTTATAGAAATGGTTTTAGTTTGTATATCTCGTACTACCGTTCGGGCCATCATAATTCAGAGGTCATGCAGTAAACGTTCGAGGAGCTAGGACACTTTAAATCGTAAATCCAGCAACTCGTCGATCCGTTTACCCAAATGAACCCCTCACATGAAGTTCCCTAGTGTTGTAATGCTCAATACGTAAAACTTGTATTTTGATTATATGATATAGTAAGAGTTTATAAATACGATAAATAAACTAACAAAGTTTATAAGTATTTAAATAAGTTTGAGTTATATATATACTTACCTTAAAATAGAATGCTTGAGTATTATGGAAAAATAAAATATTAACGGAGCTTCGACGTAGAATTTGCAATCTTCGAAAACCCACGGCTATTAGAAGATTATAACAACGTCTTCTTGAGAACCCGAAGAAGAAAAGAAGATTATAACAGCGTCTTTTTGGAGACTTGAAGATATTTGAAGATTATAACGACTCTTTCTTGAAAACTTCCAAGAACGAAGATCAAACGCTAGTTTTCTTCAAGAACACATGAATGTTCTTACAAGATCTATAAGAAATGCCTTAGGTTTAGGACTTTAGATGATAAGAAGGGGTGGTTCAAGAATAAATGAAGTGATTATGCTTGGTATTTATAGGCTAGAGATTTTAGTTAACTATATATTGGGTTAAAAACTAACCATGGTTAAATTTACACATGTAAATGATCTAAAGGAAGCATGCTTAGGATTTTGACACCAAGGTGATTACTCCCCTCCCTAATTTCGTTCATATAGAGATAAGATGACTTAGGTGGATAGTTTTGGTATTATCTTGATTACGGAGTGAGTTTTGGTTCCGTTAAATGCTAACCGAAGCGATAAAAGGTAAAACCGGGTATCGTAAAAATATGAAACTTGCAGGAATGATGAAACTCATCATTATACTCCATCTAAAAATATAAAATGGTTGATAAGTCTTATTGGGTGCAAAAACGCTGCTTAAAGCTGGAAATACGGGTCAAAAAAAGCGTAATTGCAGTTTTAAGGAAAAGAACGAAATTTCAGGGAAACGACCGTGAATTTATTTAGAGTAGACTAAAATTAGTTTAAAAGTGATATGAGATGTAAAAATATGGTTTTCATCATACGTGGGATAACTTAACAGTTATTTGTTAAGTTTAAAAATTACGCGATTTAAGAAAAAGGTAGAACGTACAAGGTTAATTTCTTTATGGTCAAAGGAGGAGGGAAATATGTTTGACTTTTCCAAAAATATAAAAGTTTCTAATCATCTTAGGAAATACAGTGCAGGAATCGTTAAGTCTGGATGTAAGTAGAATTGTTTAAAACGTAAGTTTAGTTTCGTACTGCACTGGGCTTATTGGGTAACAAAAAAATAAATCTTAAAAATTCTCAAATTAATCATGAGTGATCTAAAAATTTAGAGTAAAGTCCAAAAAACATCCCTGTGGTTTCCCTGTTGAGCGGTTTACATCCCTAAACTTTTTTTTGGCACAAAATCATCCCTCCGTTAGTAAAGTTGGTACAAATACATCCCTCCGTTAGCAAATTCAGTTAATAAGGACTAACGGTGCAAATTTTTCTCCGTTATCTGCCACGTGTCATCGGGTCGAATCAATGAACAGGTCGGGTTGCCACGTGGACCAATGAGGTGGTGCCACGTGGCATTGGTAAAATATATCACGATTTTGGCTCTCCCTGGATTCGAACCCGGGTTGTTTGTGTGGGAAGTGAACCTATGCCCAGTTGTGCTAAGCATAGTTTCATTAATAATACTCAAAATCAAATACATAACCCTTCTTTATTATTTGGCCCAATTCAATAATATAAGGTTCAATTTAGGTTTTGGCCTATCAATTTATGAGGTTATATGGACTGTCAAAAAATAAATAAATACACCGTCGGACTCGTTTTTTCGTGCTCTTTCCAATGGTATGCTCGGGGAATTTTTTCGACTTAGTTTGGACCTCGAAAAATGCAAAAACAAAGAAAAAACGATGATTTTCGCATTTTTCGAGGTCCAAACTAAGTCGAAAAAATTCTCCGAGCATACCATTGGAAAGAGCAAGAAAAAAAACCCGGTATTTCTGGGAATTTTTTCGACTTGGTTTGGACATCGAAAAATGCAAAAACAAAGAAAAAACGATGATTTTCGCATTTTTCGAGGTTCAAACTAAGTCAAAAAAATACATTAGAAAGAGCAAGAAAAAAAGAGTCCGACGGTATGCTCGGGGAATTTTTTCGACTTGGTTTGGACATCGAAAAATGCAAAAACAAAGAAAAAACGATGATTTTCGCATTTTTCGAGGTTCAAACTAAGTCAAAAAAATTCCCCGAGCATACCATTGAAAAGAGCACGAAAAAACGAGTCCGACGGTGTATTTATTTATTTTTTGACATTCCATATAACCTCATAAATTGATAGGCCAAAACCTAAATTGAACCTTTTGTTATTATTGAATTGGGCCAAATAATAAGGAAGGGTTATGTATTTGATTTTGAGTATTATTATTGAAACTATGCTTAGCACACTGGCATAGGTTCACTTCCCACACAAACAACCGGGTTCGAATCCGGAGAGCCAAAATCGTGATATATTTACCAATGCCGTGGCACCACCTCATTGGTGGCAACCCGACCCGTTCATTGATCCGACCCGATGACACGTGGCAGATAACGGAGAAAAATTTGCACCGTTAGTCCTTATTAACTGAATTTGCTAACGGAGGGATGTATTTGTGCCAACTTTACTAACGGAGGGATGATTTTGTGCCAAAAAAAAGTTTAGGGATGAAAACAGCGCAACGGGGCAAACCACAGGGATGCATTTTGGACTTTACTCAAAAATTTATCTGATGCGGGGAAAATTGTCAGAGACGGTTTTCGTTATGTGCGGGATGTTAAAATGGCATTCCGACCAAAATAAAGCTTTAAGACGATGTTTTCTTAATAACTTTTGCGAAAATGATCTAACGATTGTCGAACTCTCATGTCATTTTTAAAATAATTTATCCTATGAGAATGTGAAATAAAAATTTTACAGGATGAATAGTGAAAAGTGAATAGTAACAGTGAATAGTACAAATGAATAGTGACCCGAAAATGCGAATTGTTACAGTCTCTACCCCTTAAAAGGAACTTCGTCCCGAAGTTCTGTTGATGTTCACTACTTACAGTGTGCATAGTCTAAGGGATTACGTCAAAGCTCATGTATATGGGTTTCTTCTCTACTTAGGTACGTTCTTGTGACTATCGCGACTATTGCCCGTTCTAAAGACATACTCTCTTATGGCTAGGTTTGATGAGGCAAACTTTCCCATTCTCGAGCAAAACCCTCAAAAGACTTTTAGGTAACCGATTTTTACTTAATCCCACAACTCATCAAACAAGAACTGTCATACGATTAGGCTAAATCGGTTTAAGTAACAACTTGTTTCTAGCTTGATCTTTGCAACTCATCAAACAAGAACTGTCACTCGGATCAAACTGGAAACAAGTGGTTTGAAGAAAATCTTTTGAAAATTTGGCTCGATTACGGAATTGCTTACACATATGAGACTACTACTCCCTTCATTGCATGATTCTTCCTGAATTAGACATAGGTGATCAGGCTATGTATAATTTAAGAGTAACTATGCAACGCTTTGACTAATCGACTCATATGATGTTTGGTGTTTCAGCCAGTTCATAGAAATCTCTCTTAGGTGCTAAAATTACGAAAAAGTCTAAAGTGTGCAAGGCGATAGGGAGGAAGGTAACGTATATAGTAGTTATAGTCTAGGCTCTAAATGCAACCTAGTTCTCTATAACCAATGCTCTGATACCAATCTATAACACCCCCAAAGTACCGCAGCGGAAGATTGTGTCATTGGGGTGCTACTTCATAATACAAAGTACAAGTTATAGAAAACGACCTCTAAATGAGACGTTTTGAAAAGTTACCATTCGATTAATGAAATCAGAGTTACAAACAATGAGGTCCCAAGGTATAATAAATAAATGTTTACAAAATGTTTCGAATGGTAAATGATAAAAGCGTAAGTCTTCAAAATATGTCGTGCGACTCTATGCTTCAAACTCTAGCTATCGCCTTATGACCTGAGATAACATTCTAAAAAGGGTCAACACAATGGTTGGTGAGTTCATAGAGTTTGTTTTGAATAAGTTGAAAAGCCTTTAAAGAATGTTAACACAGCAAAGGCATTTTAAATCCGCTCAGTTCCAAGTTCCGCCCATACAAACTTGCAACCTGTGTGTTTACAACCCATTGCTAAAATATAGTATGTCAATCATGTATGCATGTATCATAGTAGTAAAAAGTATAAATGTCACCACAAGGGTCTTCCAACAACTTAATTTGGGATGTATCTAATTTAATAGCCTTCCAACAACTTAATTTGGAGCCACTAAATTAATGGTCATCCAACAACTTAATTTGGAGCCACTGAATTGCACGTACTGGGAGCCTCTTCCCAAAGATTAATGGTCATCCAACAACTTAATTTGGAGCCACTAAGTTAATGGTCATCCAACAACTTAATTTGGAGCCACCAAGTTGAATAACACAATTAAGTATAATGCACTCAAGAATAACGCAAATAAGTTAAACACAATCATGTATAACGCAATCAAGTACAATGCAATCATGTATAATGCAATCAAGTATAATGCAATCAAGTATAATGTTTTGAGTATTTTTAAAAGTAAAAGAAAATAGTTGAGCATGTATCTCCCCCAAAGAGTTTGTAAAACAAGTATTAAAAGAGTAGGGGCTATGACTCACGGTAATCCTTAAAAGTTTAGAGTACTTGTGAAAGTAAATGAAAATAGTTGAGCATGCATCTCCCCAAAAGTATTTCAAAACGTATAAAAGTATGGGCTATGAAACTCACCTTAAAAATGATATCACAACGTATAACGGAGTCGATGGATAAGCCCGGAAGTCTCTACGTATAACCTAGAATATGATGTCAACTCTTAGGTTCGGAATAATGCCTAAGAAAATATGAACGAGCCTATATATGCCATTATATTGATCATGACGTAGTATTTGTATGTTTGTTTATAGAAATGGTTTTAGTTTGTATATCTCGTACTACCGTTCGGGCCATCATAATTCAGAGGTCATGCAGTAAACGTTCGAGGAGCTAGGACACTTTAAATCGTAAATCCAGCAACTCGTCGATCCGTTTACCCAAATGAACCCCTCACATGAAGTTCCCTAGTGTTGTAATGCTCAATACGTAAAACATGTATTTTGATTATATGATATAGTAAGAGTTTATAAATACGATAAATAAACTAACAAAGTTTATAAGTATTTAAATAAGTTTGAGTTATATATATACTTACCTTAAAATAGAATGCTTGAGTATTATGGAAAAATAAAATATTAACGGAGCTTCGACGTAGAATTTGCAATCTTCAAAAACCCACGGATATTAGAAGATTATAACAACGCCTTCTTGAGAACCCGAAGAAGAAAAGAAGATTATAACAGCGTCTTTTTGGTGACTTGAAGATATTTGAAGATTATAACGACTCTTTCTTGAAAACTTCCAAGAACGAAGATCAAACGCTAGTTTTCTTCAAGAACACATGAATGTTCTTACAAGATCTATAAGAAATGCCTTAGGTTTAGGACTTTAGATGATAAGAAGGGGTGGTGCAAGAATAAATGAAGTGATTATGCTTGGTATTTATAGGCTAGAGATTTTAGTTAACTATATATTGGGTTAAAAACTAACCATGGTTAAATTTACACATGTAAATGATCTAAAGGAAGCATGCTTAGGATTTTGACACCAAGGTGATTACTCTCCTCCCTAATTTCGTTCATATAGAGATAAGATGACTTAGGTGGATAGTTTTGGTGTTATCTTGATTACGGAGTGGAGTTTGGTTCCGTTAAATGCTAACCGAAGCCATAAAACGTAAAACCGGGTATCGTAAAATATGAAACTTGCAGGAATGATGAAACTCATCATTATACTCCATCTAAAAATATAAAATGGTTGATAAGTCTTATTGGGTGCAAAAACGTTGCTTAAAACTGGAAATACGGGTCAAAAAGCTGCGTAATTCGCGAGTTTATCGAAAAAACGAAATTTCGGGGAAACGACCGTGTATTTAGAGTAGACTAAAATTAGTCTAAAAGTGATATGAGATGTAAAAATATGGTTTTCTTCATACGTGGGATAACTTAACAGTTATTTGTGAAGTTTAAAAATTACGCGATTTAAGAAAAAGGTAGAACGTACAAGGTTAATTTCTTTATGGTCAAAGGAAGAGGGAAATATGTTTGACTTTTCCAAAAATATAAAAGTTTCTAATCATCTTAGGAAATACAGTGCAGGAATCGTTAAGTCTGGATGTAAGTAGAATTGTTTAAAACGTAAGTTTAGTTTCGTATTGCACTGGGCTTATTTGGTAACATAAAAATAAATCTTAAAAATTCTCAAATTAATCATGAGTGATCTAAAAATTTATCTGATGCGGGGAAAATTGTCAGAGACGGTTTTCGTTATGCGCGGGATGTTAAAATGGCATTCCGACCAAAATAAAGCTTTAAGACGATGTTTTCTTAATAACTTTTGCGAAAATGATCTAACGATTGTCGAACTCTCAGGTCATTATTAAAATAATTTATCCTACGAGAATGTGAAATAAAAATTTTACAGGATGAATAGTGAAAAATGAATAGTAACAGTGAATAGTACAAATGAATAGTGACCCGAAAATGCGAATTCTTACAGTCTCTAACCCTTAAAAGGAACTTCGTCCCGAAGTTCTGTTGATGTTCACTACTTACAGTGTGCATAGTCTAAGGGATTACGTCAAAGCTCATGTATATGGGTTTCTTCTCTACTTAGGTACGTTCTTGTGACTATCGCGATTATTGCCCGTTCTAAAGACATACTCTCTTATGGCTAGGTTTGATGAGGCAAACTTTCCCATTCTCGAGCAAAACCCTCAAAATACTTTTAGGTAACCGATTTTTACTTAATCCCACAACTCATCAAACAAGAACTGTCATACGATTAGGCTAAATCGGTTTAAGTAACAACTTGTTTCTAGCTTGATCTTTGCAACTCATCAAACAAGAATTGTCACTCGGATCAAACTGGAAACAAGTGGTTTGAAGAAAATCTTTTGAAAATTTGGCTCGATTACGGAATTGCTTACACATATGAGACTACTACTCCCTTCATTGCATGATTCTTCCTGAATTAGACATAGGTGATCAGGCTATGTATAATTTAAGAGTAACTATGCAACGCTTGGACTAATCGACTCATATGATGTTTGGTTTTCAGTCAGTTCATAGAAATCTCTCTTAGGTGCTAAAATTACGAAAAGTCTAAAGTGTGCAAGGCGATAGGGAGGAAGGTAACGTATATAGTAGTTATAGTCTAGGCTCTAAATGCAACCTAGTTCTCTATAACCAATGCTCTGATACCAATCTGTAACACCCCCAAAGTACCGCAGCGGAAGACTGTGTCATTGGGGTGCTACTTCATAATACAAAGTACAAGTTATAGAAAACGACCTCTAAATGAGACGTTTTGAAAAGTTACCATTCGATTAATGAAATCAGAGTTACAAACAATGAGGTCCCAAGGTATAATAAATAAATGTTTACAAAATGTTTCGAATGGTAAATGATAAAAGCGTAAGTCTTCAAAATATGTCGTGCGACTCTATGCTTCAAACTCTAGCTATCGCCTTATGACCTGAGATAACATTCTAAAAAGTGTCAACACAATGGTTGGTGAGTTCATAGAGTTTGTTTTGAATAAGTTGAAAAGCCTTTAAAGAATGTTAACACAGCAAAGGCATTTTAAATCCGCTCAGTTCCAAGTTTCGCCCATACAAACTTGCAACCTGTGTGTTTACAACCCATTGCTAAAATATAGTATGTCAATCATGTATGCATGTATCATAGTAGTAAAAAGTATAAATGTCACCACAAGGGTCTTCCAACAACATAATTTGGGATGTATCTAATTTAATAGCCTTCCAACAACTTAATTTGGAGCCACTAAATTAATGGTCATCCAACAACTTAATTTGGAGCCACTGAATTGCACGTACTGGGAGCCTCTTCCCAAAGATTAATGGTCATCCAACAACTTAATTTGGAGCCACTAAGTTAATGGTCATCCAACAACTTAATTTGGAGCCACTAAGTTGAATAACACAATTAAGTATAATGCACTCAAGAATAACGCAAATAAGTTAAACACAATCATGTATAACGCAATCAAGTACAATGCAATCATGTATAATGCAATCAAGTATAATGCAATCAAGTATAATGTTTTGAGTATTTTTAAAAGTAAAAGAAAATAGTTGAGCATGTATCTCCCCCAAAGAGTTTGTAAAACAAGTATTAAAAGAGTAGGGGCTATGACTCACGGTAATCCTTAAAAGTTTAGAGTACTTGTGAAAGTAAATGAAAATAGTTGAGCGTGCATCTCCCCAAAAGTATTTCAAAACGTATAAAAGTAGGGGCTATGAAACTCACCTTAAAAATGATATCACAACGTATAACGGAGTCGATGGATAAGCCCGGAAGTCTCTAAGTATAACCTAGAATATGATGTCAACTCTTAGGTTCGGAATAATGCCTAAGAAAATATGAACGAGCCTATATATGCCATTATATTGATCATGACATAGTATTTGTATGTTTGTTTATAGAAATGGTTTTAGTTTGTATATCTCGTACTACCGTTCGGGCCATCATAATTCAGAGGTCATGCAGTAAACGTTCGAGGAGCTAGGACACTTTAAATCGTAAATCCAGCAACTCGTCGATCCGTTTACCCAAATGAACCCCTCACATGAAGTTCCCTAGTGTTGTAATGCTCAATACGTAAAACATGTATTTTAATTATATGATATAGTAAGAGTTTATAAATAAGATAAATAAACTAACAAAGTTTATAAGTATTTAAATAAGTTTGAGTTATATATATACTTACGTTAAAATAGAATGCTTGAGTATTATGGAAAAATAAAATATTAACGGAGCTTCGACGTAGAATTTGCAATCTTCGAAAACCCACGGCTATTAGAAGTTTATAACAACGCCTTATTGAGAACCCGAAGAAGAAAAGAAGATTATAACAGCGTCTTTTTGGAGACTTGAAGATATTTGAAGATTATAACGACTCTTTCTTGAAAACTTCCAAGAACGAAGATTAAACGCTAGTTTTCTTCAAGAACACATGAATGTTCTTACAAGATCTATAAGAAATGCCTTAGGTTTAGGACTTTAGATGATAAGAAGGGGTGGTGCAAGAATAAATGAAGTGATTATGCTTGGTATTTATAGGCTAGAGATTTTAGTTAACTATATATTGGGTTAAAAACTAACCATGGTTAAATTTACACATGTAAATGATCTAAAGGAAGCATGCTTAGGATTGTGACACCAAGGTGATTACCCCCCTCCCTAATTTCGTTCATATAGAGATAAGATGACTTAGGTGGATAGTTTTGGTATTATCTTGATTACGGAGTGAGTTTTGGTTCCGTTAAATGCTAACCGAAGCCATAAAAGGTAAAACCGGGTATCGTAAAAATATGAAACTTGCAAGAATGATGAAACTCATCATTATACTCCATCTAAAAATATAAAATGGTTGATAAGTCTTATTGGGTGCAAAAATGCTGCTTAAAACTGGAAATACGGGTCAAAAACACGTAATTCGCAGTTTATCGGAAAAGAACGAAATTTCAGGGAAACGACCGTGAATTTATTTAGAGTAGACTAAAATTAGTCTAAAAGTGATATGAGATGTAAAAATATGGTTTTCGTCATACGTGGGATAACTTAACAGTTATTTGTGAAGTTTAAAAATTACGCGATTTAAGAAAAAGGTAGAACGTACAAGGTTAATTTCTTTATGGTCAAAGGAGGAGGGAAATATTTTTGACTTTTCCAAAAATATAAAAGTTTCTAATCATCTTAGGAAATACAGTGCAGGAATCGTTAAGTCTGGATGTAAATAGAATTGTTTAAAACGTAAGTTTAGTTTCGTGTCATGCACTGGGCTTATTTGGTAACATAAAAATAAATCTTAAAAATTCTCAAATTAATCATGAGTGATCTAAAAATTTATCTGATGTGGGGAAAATTGTCAGAGACGGTTTTCGTTATGCGCGGGATGTTAAAATGGCGTTCCGACCAAAATGAAGCTTTAAGACGATGTTTTCTTAATAACTTTTGCGAAAATGATCTAACGATTGTCGAACTCTCAGGTCATTATTAAAATAATTTATCCTACGAGAATGTGAAATAAAAATTTTACAGGATGAATAGTGAAAAGTGAATAGTAACAGTGAATAGTACAAATGAATAGTGACCCGAAAATGCGAATTGTTACAGATCTTGACTATTGTGTCTAAGTTTTTTTATCTAAGCTCCATATCATAATCTCTAAGGAGGGCATACTATTGTTTGTGATCATCTGTCATCTTCTCCTCATCAATTTCCTTTGCCCTGAAAGCTTTATCGAATGATACGTTTATTTGTAAATTTTGTATTAATTCAAGTTGTAATGCTTTAATTGAGATTTTGGAATTTCTATGAAAAATCTGGCTGACATAAGTTGACAGAAACCTAGATGTAGCAGTAGTAACATCTCTTGTTTGGATACATTTATGAGCATCTTCTAATGTTTTAACTAAACAACACTGCTCATCCCCCCACTTTGGGATGAGTAGGTCCCATGGGCAAGGGGGTTTATGATTCTTGAGTTTATACCCTTTAGCACTAACACCCTTGCATTTCAGGTCCTTCTGTTTTTTGGTTTTCTCAAATTGGCCCCGAGTCTTTGAGGTGGATGGCATATCCTCTTCTCTGCCATGTGTTGGATTGAATTTTGTTGCACCCACCACAGTGTCGTAACACTTAGCTCTGACCCTATTGTTATCACATATTAGAACCGAAATAGCTCTCCAAGACTACAATGCATGCATCTTCACCTTTTCAGTCACTTCTTTTCTTGTAACAAACTCCTCTCCCACCTTAAATGCACCTTCTTTGATTTTAGACTTACCCTTATATTTCCTTCTCAATAGCTTCAACCTTCTCTTTCTTTGACCTATATCCTGTTCAATATCTGCTTCATCAGCACTATCAAGATCATCAAAGTCAATTACAGGTGCAAGTGCATCATCAAAAGACTCTTTCAGAGGAAGTTTGGCAGCAGCTTGTCTCCTACTGTCTTCAGTGTTTGAATTTAGCTGAAATGAGAAACTACACATGTCAACATCAGGTTCAGGTGTTGGCATGTCACTGGCATCATGCTCAAAATCACTACCACCCCTTCTGGTTATGGTTATTTCCTCTGGCCAAGGACATCTTCAATATCAGGTTCTTTCCTTTCTACAACTTCCTCATCAACCTCTTCGAGAGTATTTCGAAAACTCACACACCTATTTTTTTTGTATGTAACTCTTCAATCATTTCTGCAATATCTTATGGCCTATCATAAAAGCATCTATCTTGATCCAAATTCACTACACTATCTTGCTGGAACAAGTCGTCATCAAAATATGTCTCAGCTTATTTACGCTTCGAATGCATAAAACCACCCATAGGGTCACAATCACTGTCTTGCATCAAATTTAAGTAACTTAATGCAGGGATGAGGATGGTAGCTCATTTTCACAATGCATGAATCCTACGTTAGCAGCATTAACAGTACTTTCAACCAATGGACAAACATTAGTGGTTGAAGCTTGCGTTTGTGCCATTTTATGATTATACCACTCTAACAACAAGAAATTTCCTTTGTTTTTCTTAACAGGTGCACTGACCACATTATCCTCGTTAATCTCTTCAATCACTAGACCCTTTGAGGACTGAGAACCCCTTTGAGGTCGTTACTAAATAACTTAAAATTCCTTTTTTATACGTTTTCATCTGTTTTTATACGTTTTCATCGGTTTTTATACGTTTTCGTCCGTTTTCTACATTTTCATCCGTATTTAAACTTTTTCGTCCGTTTTTAACATTTTTATACGTTTTCGTCCGTTTTTATATGTTTTCGTCCGTTTTCTTATGTTTTCATCCGTTTTCTTACATTTTTTTACGTTTTCTTATGTTTTTCTACGTTTTTACACGTTTTTGTCCGCTTTCTTATGTTTTCATCCGTTTTTATACGTTTTCGTCCATTTTCTTACGTTTGTTATATGTTTTCGTCTATTTTTATACGTTTTCATCTATTTTCTTACGCTTTTATCCATTTTTGTACGTTTACGTCTGCTTTTATACGTTTTCGCCCATTTTCTTACGTTTTTATACGTTTTCATCTGTTTTTATACATTTTCATCCGCTTTCTTGTGTTTTTATCCACTTTTATACGTTTTTATCTGTTTTCATACATTTGTATCCGTTTTTATATGTTTTCATCCATTTTTACACATTTGTTCTCTTTTTTAGACATTTTCGTTTGTTTTCTTACCTTTTTATCCATTTTTATATGTTTTCGTCTATTTTTATACGTTTTCAACCATTTTACACGTTTTTGCTCGTTTTTATATGTTTTCGTTCGTTTTTATACGTTTACAATCGTTTTTATACGTTTTTGTTCGTTTTTACATGTTTTCGTTCGTTATTATATGTTTTAATCCATTTTTAAACGTAAAAAACAGATGAAATCGTTAAAAAAACGTAAGAAAACTGACGGAAACGTATAAAGACGTATGAAAATGGATGAAAAAGTATAGAAACGGACGAAAATGTATAAAAACAAATGAAAACGGATGAAAACGTATAAAAAAACGAAAACGTAAAAAAACATAAGAAAACACACGAAAACCTTTAAAAACAAAACGTAAGAAAACGGACAAAAACGTATAAAAACAAATGAAATATAAAAACTGACAAAAACGTAAGCAACGGAAAAAAACGTATAAAGACGGACGAAAACGTATAAAAACAAAAGAAAATGAATAAAACAGACAAAAGCGTATAAAAACGGACGAAAACGTAAGGAAACTGACGAAAATATATAAAAACGGATGAAAATGTATAAAAACAGACGTTTTCTTACGTTTTCATCCGTTTTCGTTCTTTTTTACGTTATTAAACATGTAATAACAAACGGAAACGTGTAAAAACGAACAGAATCGTATAAAAACGAATGTTAACGTATAAAACAAGAAAAAACGTGTAAAAACGGACGAAAACATTTAAAAATGGATACAAACGTATAAAAATAGACGAAAACGTATAACAACGGATCAAAACGTAAGAAATCGGACGAAAACATATAAAAACGTAAGAAAACAGACGAAAACGTAAAAAAACGGACGAAAACGTAAAAAAATTAAGAAAACGACGAAAACGTAAAAAAATTTAAGATAACGGACGAAAATGTATAAAAACGTAAGAAGACGGATGAAAACGTATAAAAGCGTAAAAAACGTAAGAAAACGGAATTTTAAGTTATTTAGTAACGGCCGTTAATGTAAAGGACTAACGATATAACGCTTAGCTTAACTGGATACATACAATAACACAAATTCAAAAGATTTGTGTTACAATGAGAAAAAAAATAATTAGCTACACACAATCTTAGAAGTAGTCAAGTTCGATGCATTTTTTTGTCATTGTCTCGTATAGAAAATAAGTAATTAAGATTGATCATTTAGCATATAAATAAACTTTTGATGTGTAAATGAACTTAAATCATCTTATCCTTACTAATGTCGCATAATGATAATTCATGAATCATATAATTAAAAATCTACGTTCTTATAGCCAATAAATGATATTTGTATAACACTAGATATACAGCTACAAAATTCTTACGAGAATAACTTTCTCTTAAAAATTCTTTCGACATTATGGGTACATTATATTTTTGTTTTATACTCACTGCGTCCCAAAATTATAGTTCCCGTTTGACTTTTTCGGTCTTTCCTTTACAACTTTGACATTAAGTATTTTTGTTTGTGTTATATAATACTTGATGTAAATTATATAAATGGATGAGGTGAGATCAATGACAAACAAATAAAATCAAAAGAACAAATAAGCACATCTTAGCCATTCATTTTGATTTCATCCGATGGTAGAGATCAAACCCAAAAATAACAAAAGAAGGGCAAAATTGTCATTCTAGCCCATTTAATAAAAAAACCCACTTTCCACCTTTTAAAAAAAACAACATATCTTGCAAACGGTAAATCTTCAAACTACAAAAAATATATCATCGTGACGAGAATTAAATTTTCTTTCTATAGATATGTACTTTTATATACTTTCGACGAACTTTTTTTTCAAAATTTCCGTACAGAAGAATCACACGTGATTCGTAAAAAAATCACATGTGATTCTATTTTTGTTGTGATTCGTGTATAAATCACACGTGATTATGTTTTAATCTAAAAATTAGTAAATCACACATGATTCTGATTTTTTGTTGTGATTCGTGTATAAATCACATGTGATTTGTTATTTTAAAAATCGCGTGCGATTTTATAAATTACAAAATCACATGTGATTTTAGCCGCTCGTAATGTCGAGTCAGAAACACAGTTTATCAAAAACAAAATCACATGTGATTTTACATGTCACATTCGATCTTTAGAGTTATAAATCACATGTGATCTTTAATTTCAAATCAAATTTTCCTTCATTTCATAAAACTAATTCATGAAATCACATGTGATTCTGTTATTTATATTTTTGCTTTGTTATGAAAAATATAAATTACGTGTGATTTAGTCTTTGCTGTTATAAACTGAAACACATGTTTTAATATAAAATTCACTTTCAAAAAAATAATTTACGATAAATCACATGTGATTTGAGGTAAAATCACATGTGATTTACACAAAATCTCAAGAGCTATTTTGAAGACGCTTATTTTTTACTATATCACAAATCCCATCACAACAAAAATTTATTTTGTCACATGACTCCCTTTATAAAATGAAACAAAGGTGATTCTATTTTAATTTAGAAATGTGTGAATAATAAGTAAGTGTGTTTTTTTTTTATTGTGATTCGTGTGTAAATCACACATGATTTATAAAATCACATGTGATTTACCAGAAATTACATGTGATTCCTTTAAATGAATCACATGTGATTTATTAAAATACTTACTTATTATTTCTGAAGATTGCGTCTAAAATGAGACCATACTAATGATGCAACTTTTTTTAGTTACTTATTATCAATTACTTAGATACAAAGTAATTAGCTTTTTATAAATTTCTTATATAAATTAGACCTTTTTAAACTTGTATAATGGAGATAATGTTTTATTTTGTTGAGTTGTTAACATGAATCTTTTTTGAATGATGAAACTTAAACTTAAATTTAAAATTTGAGAGATGATACATAGGCTTGAAACTTGGACATAAAAATGGACCTAAAAACACTTGGCAAGACTCTGACGGCTGCAGACAGGGACCGTTTATTTTCAACCCCTCAAGATCTTGCCAAATATTTTTAGGTCCACTTTTATGTCAAATTTTAGGCCAATATATCATTTCTTTTAAAAATTTTAACTAAAACAACAACACCTATTTATAACTAAAAATTTTAAGTGAAACAAAAGCACCTATTTATAACTTGTAGGACTATGAGCCAAAGTAGTGACACACAAAGTAAAAAACTAAACACATTCCTCGACAAGTCGGTTCGGTTTGATACCATTAAAATGCAACATCAAATAATATAAAACCTCTAGCTTTATGATGTTAATGTGATATTCTGTAAACTGGTTTTTATTGTTTAAAAGGTACAAATTTTCAAAGATTGTTTAGTTACTAGTAGCTTTAAGAATTGTAACTTCTATTTATGCTACAAAATAAAAGAAATTAATAATACAAGTAGACAATACCCAAAAGATTATTTAATATGCACAACAATTGAGTGAATTTAGTGGAATGTGACCTCACTTTTTTAAAGTAAAATAATGATTCTACTTCATCTTCCCCAAAACCTTACGTCTTTAAACTTATAAAAAAACTACGTTTCTCACCTTGTTTAGTTACGCACCTAGCTATGTTCAAAAAAAATACCTAGCCTATTTTATCCCAATTCCTTCCCTGATCAACCACATCACTACCTACTAAAAACTTCAAAAACCGCAACTTACGTCTTTAAACTTATCAAACAACACATCCGGATTCCGGATCCTCACTCCCATGCGCAACTTAATGCACAAATCTTAACAAAATAATGCAAATAAACCACAAGCGTGTCCCATGCGCGCGGTAGCCACAACCGATCCAACAACCATAAGACACCAATCCAGCTTATCCGCACAGACGAAAAGCTTCGAAAACGGCACCGCAAGTGGCGGCGCCTCCATTTCTTCATTCTCATCATCCATCTCCTCATCTCCTTGGTCAACTTGTAAGTCTGTCTACGGGGAGGGTGATTCAGGTGGCTCGGAGATTTCTGAGACTGGTGTCAGTGGTTGAAATGAATTAGATCGGTATGTTATATGATGTGAGTTATGAATGATTACAAAAGTGTGTTGGGTATTTTTCCTTGGCCCATGAGGAAAGCCCACAAAATAAGCCCAAATATATAGTCAATGTTATTTGTTGACTTGGAGGATGTATGTATTAATCTTGGGCAGCCACTACCACACCAGATGAACAATAATAGAGAGAGAGAGAGATCAAAAGAGAGAGTAAAGTGCAGTCCCGTTTTTCTGTACAGCAGCCCACAAAACTGAAGATCGTCAGAGTTTGAACCGTTGGATCGTAACGATTTTTGGGCTGAAGCTTCCTTACATATAAAGGAAGGTTTTGACCGTTGGGAATCTGATTTTGAGGCCTGGAAGTCCTGGTTCTTGCCCAGGCAGATTGCATCGATTTTCGGTGATGTTGTTCCTCTTTTGTCTTTAGTTTGTTTTCATACATCTTGATGCTTTATTCCAAGTGTATGATAATTGTTGTATGCCTCTAGTATCTAGAGAAGGTCTGATTGTATTGCTCTATTATTGGTGGTAGTGGATTTTAAGCGGCGCTAGGTGTCCCGTGGTTTTACCCGCTTTGGGGTTTTCACGCTAAAAGCTTGGTGTTCTTGTTGTGTGGTTGTTTACTTTATTACCTGTGATTTGGGGCTGATTTAGTTTGTTAGGGGCTGTTTAGAAGTTGTGATTAGTGTGCCTTATTTGTTTACTTCCTCATAGGTTCATACGGGTTTGGGTAGGTGTTGTCAAACGAAGGTTTTGCTTCCGCATTTGTGTTTATACCGTTGTGACCCATTTACTTACCCGTCAAATTGGTATCAAGAGCTTGGTTCTTGGTTTGGGGACTTAACCTGTTTGAATGATGGAAACTAATACAAGTAGGATGGTTAGTTTGAATGGTTCGAATTATCATGTTTGGAAAGGAAAAATGGAGGATCTCCTTTATGTTAAAGATTACTACTTGCCTGTATTTTCTACTGAGAAACCTGAAAACAAAACAGATGCAGAATGGAGTATTTTGCATAGACAGGTTTGAGGGTATATTAGGCAATGGGTTGATGATAATGTTTTGAACCATATTTGTGAGGAGACACATGCTCGTACTCTTTGGAACAAACTTGAACAGTTATATGCTCGAAAAACTGGAAACAACAAGTTGTTCTTAATCAAGCAAATGATGAGATTAAAGTATACTGATAGGTCTCCTATTACTGATCACTTAAATGTTTTTCAGGGTATTATAAATCAGCTTGCAAGTATGGGTATCAAGTTTGAAGATGAGATTCAAGGCTTGTGGCTTCTTGGTACCTTACCGGATACTTGGGAGACTTTTAGGACATCATTGTCCAACTCACGCAGATGGTGTTATCACTATGGAATTGGCTAAAGGCAGTATTTTGAATGAGGAAATGAGAAGAAAGTCACAAGGTTCTTCTTCACAGTCAGATGTCTTGGTCACGTAAAGAAGGGGGAGAAGTCAAAGCAGAGGTCCGAGTAACGTGGTAATCATCGTAGTAGTTCCAGCAAAGGAAGATTTGCTGATGTTGAATGTTATCATTGCCATAAAAGGGGCACCGCAATGATGAATTTTTGCTTAGAAAGTTGAAAAAGGAGAACAAGAAGAAGAACTACAACAACCAGAAGAACAAACACAAGAAAGATGATGATGGTGATGACAATACTGAAGTAAATACCACCACGGATGAGTTCTTTGTTTGTTATGATTATGATATGGTCAACCTTGCTAATGATGATTCGAGTTGGATTCTTGACAATGGTGCTACATGTCATGTTGCAACACGAAAAGATTATTATTCATCTTACACACCAGGTGACTTCGGTGTTGTTAGGATGGGTAATACTGGGTTATCTAGAATTCTTTGGTATTGGAGATATTTGCTTGAAGTTTGACACGGGGATGGAATTGGTTTTGCGTAATGTAAAACATGTCCCAGATATGAGACTCAATATTATCTCAACAGGTCTTCTTGATGAAGATGGTTACCACAACAGCTTCGGTAATGGTTTGTGGAAAGTAACTCTCGGGTACTTGATTGTGGAAAGAGGAAAAAGGGAATCCAAGTTATACGTGACACATCCGAAGATATCCAAGAGCATTGTCAATGCTGTAGACAATGATGATATGACCGAGTTATGGCATAAAAGACTTGGTCACATGAGTGAAAATGGGATGTCTATTCTTTCTAAGAAGAATGTGTAATCTGGTGTGCATGATATCAACTTGAAGAAGTGTTCTCACCGCTTTGGCAGAAAGTAAACTAGGCTTGCTTTTAAGAGTCGTCCTTCTTTCAGAATGGAGAACATACTTGATCTGGTACATTCTGATGTTTGTGGTCCCATGAAGACTAAAACACTAAGTGGGTGTTCTTATTTTGTCACTTTCATCGATGATCACTCAAGAAAGGTTTGGGTATATACCTTGAAGACTAAAGATCAAGTATTGGATGTGTTTAAGCAGTTTCATGCTTTAGTTGAGAGGCAGACAGGGAAGAAAATTAAATGTATTCGAACTGACAATGGAGGTGAATACATTGGCCCCTTTGATGCTTATTGTAGAGAGCATGGAATTCAGCATCAAAAGACTCCACCGAAGACACCGCAGTTGAATGGCTTAGCAGAGCGGATGAATAGAACTTTGGTTGAAAGAGTCAGATGTTTGCTTTCACATGCAGGGTTGCCTACCTCTTTTTGGGGTGAGGCTTTGAATACGGCGGTACATGTTATTAATCTAACCCCTTGTGTTCCTTTGCGTTTTGATGTTCCTGACAGGGTTTGGAGCGGCAAAGATGTTTCATACCGTCATTTACGAGTTTTTGGATGCAAGGCTTCTGTGCATATTCCCAAAGATGAAAGATCAAAGCTTGATGTGAAGTCTAAGCCATGTGTGTTCCTCGGGTATGGTCAAGATGAATTTGGGTATAGGTTGTATGATCCGGTTCAAAAGAAACTTGTTCGTAGCCGAGATGTAGAGTTTGAGGAAGATCAAACTTTGAAAGATGTTGAGAATGCTGAGAAGAAAACAATTCCTCAACATAATGATGATCTCATTGACTTGGATCCGGTTCCTCCTAAACATGTTGACCCACAGCTTGGAGATGATATTCAATGATGAAGAACATGGTGCGATGATGTTGATGATCAAAAGCAACCAAACTTAGATGAAGACGTTCATCCTGAGTTACCGCACCTAATATGCCACCATTCATTCCGCTTAGGCGGTCTACTAGAGATCATCATCCTTCCACACGTTATTCTGCACATGAGTATGTTTTACTTACTGATGGGGAGAGCCCGAAGTGTTATGCGTAAGCTATGGAAGATGAACACAAAAAGGAATGGGTTGAAGCCATGCAAGATGAGATGAATTCCTTGCATGAGAACGCTACTTTTGATTTGGTAAAGTTGCCTAAGGGTAAGAGAGCTTTGAAAAACAAGTGGGTTTTCAAATTGAAGACTGAAGAGCATACTTCTAGACCGAGGTACAAGGCCAGATTGGTGGTTAAAGGTTTCGGTCAAAAAAGAGGCATTGATTTTGATGAGATTTTCTCTCCGGTTGTGAAGATGGGATCTATTCGAGTTGTTCTTGGTTTGGCGGCTAGCCTCAATCTTGAGGTGGAGCAAATGGATGTCAAGACAGCTTTCCTTCATGGTGATCTGGATAAGGAAATCTATATGGAGCAACCTGAAGGCTTTCAGGTTAAGGGGAAGGAAGAATACGTGTGTAGACTTCAGAAAAGTTTGTACGGGTTGAAGCAAGCACCGAGACAGTGGTACAAGAAATTTGAATCGGTCATAGGGAAGCAAGGCTACCGAAAGACTTCTTCAGATCATTGTGTTTTCTTTCAGAGGTTTGGTGATGATGACTTCATCATCTTGTTGCTATATGTTGATGATATGCTGATTGTTGGCAAGAACGCTGGAAGAATTGCCCAAGCGAGATTTGAGCAAGTCTTTTGCTATGAAAGACTTGGGGCCAGCAAAACAGATCCTTGGCATTCGAATTTTCCGTGATAGAGGTGCCAGGAAGTTGCATATATCACAAGAGCAATACATTGAAAAGGTCTTGTGCAGGTTCAACATGGATAAAGCTAAAGTGGTTAGTTCCCCTCTTACTACCAACTTTAAGCTAACTGATAAAGATTGCCCTTCTTCCAAAAAGAGTATTGAAAAGATGGATAAAGTTCCATATGCCTCAGCGGTTGGTAGCTTGATGTATGCTATGGTGTGTACAAGGCCGGATATAGCTCATGCAGTTGGTGTTGTCAGTCGGTTCCTATCAAATCCTGGTAAGAAGCATTGGGAAGTCATTAAATGGATATTTAGATATCTGCGAGGTACTTCCAAATTGGGTATCACATTTGGAAATGGGAAACCCGTGCTTGTTGGTTACACAGACTCAGATATGGCGGGAAATAAGGACAACATGAAATCCACTTCTGGATATTTGATGACCTTTGCAGGGGGAGCTGTTTCATGGCAATCTAGATTACAAAAGTGCGTGACCTTGTCTACAACAGAGGCTGAGTATGTGGCAGCAACAGAAGCGTGCAAAGAACTATTGTGGTTGAAAAGGTTTTTGCAAGAACTTGGTTTCAAGCAACAACTTTATGCGGTTCTTTGTGACAATCAAAGTGCTATTCACCTTGCTAAGAATTCGATGTTTCACAAAAGAACAAAACATATTGATGTTCGTTATCATTGGATTAGAGATGCTATTGAAGATGGTATGTTTGAACTTAATAAAGTTCATACGGATGATAATGCTTCCGATATGTTGACAAAGGCTGTAGCAAGAGAAAAGTTGAAGGTGTGTTGCTCGATCGCCAGGATAGCGAACTCTTCCTCATAGGCAGGAAAGGGGGAGATTTGTTGGGTATTTTTCCTTGGCCCATGAGGAAAGTCCACCAAATAAGCCCAAATATATAGTCAATGTTATTTGTTGACTTGGAGGATGTATGTATTAATCTTGGGCAGCCACTACCACACCAGATGAACAATAATAGAGAGAGAGAGAGATCAAAAGAGAGAGTAAAGTGCAGTCCCGTTTTTCTGTACAGCAGCCCACAAAACTGAAGATCGCCAGAGTTTGAACCGTTGGATCGTAACGATTTTTGGGCTGAAGCTTCCTTACATATAAAGGAAGGTTTTGACCGTTGGGAATCTGATTTTGAGGCCTGGAAGTCCTGGTTCTTGCCCAGGCAGATTGCATCAGATTTTCTGGTGATGTTGTTCCTCTTTTGTCTTTAGTTTGTTTTCATACATCTTGATGCTTTATTCCAAGTGTATGATAATTGTTGTATGCCTCTAGTATCTAGAGAAGGTCTGATTGTATTGCTCTATTATTGGTGGTAGTGGATTTTAAGCGGCACTAGGTGTCCCGTGGTTTTTACCCGTTTTGGGGTTTTCCACGCTAAAAGCTTGGTGTTCTTGTTGTGTGGTTGTTTACTTTTATTACCTGCTGATTTGGGGCTGATTTAGTTTGTTAGGGGCTGTTTAGAAGTTGTGATTAGTGTGCCTTATTTGTTTACTTCCTTATAGGTTCATACGGGTTTGGGTAGGTGTTGTCAAACGAAGGTTTTGCTTCCGCATTTGTGTTTATACCGTTGTGACCCATTTACTTACCCGTCAAAGTGCCCTTCAATAATTAATTAAACTAAAATTAGGATTAATTTAGACCCTTAGATTTAAAATAGATGGATGGCTGAGATCTCTTGATTTGATCTTTAGATAATTGTTGTTCTGCATTAAACTTTTGTCATAAATGGATTGTGTTTTAAATGTATTTTCATTTGGTATAATTTTCATCAACTATTATATAACACAAACAAAAATATTTAAAGTCAAAGTTGAAAAGGAAAGACTAAAAAAGTCAAAAGATGACTATAATTTTGGGACGGAGGTAGTACAAAATAGAAATTGTGTTTAAATTAAAGTTTTTTTAACAATTTTTTTAAAAAACATAAAACATGCATTTCATAACTTAATATAAAAAAAACAACAAAAAATATATTTTTTTGTTTTATTTGTTTTCTTTGCAACCTGTTTTCTTTTCTGAATGTAGAAAATAATGTTATATGAAAGCGGTTCTTGCGTTTTGTGAAAAATTTAAATCCCCTCCTTTTTTTCAAAAATGAAAATTGAAAATTGAATTTTTTTTGTCCAACTAAATAGAACGTATAGTTTCTCACATTTTGATCGACAAAATAACATAATTTAGTCATACTTTTGGGATATTTTTGGTTGTGAAAATTTTGAATCATGGACGGTGTTCAGATCATGGAAACAGATGGACCACCGACCATATTGCGAATGGGGGCTGGTTGGGTGTTGAGCTCATTAATGAACTTCTCATCCTTTTATGATTTTAATTCCACTTTGCGTTAGAATGTTGTTCAACATTAAGTCTATAAAGTGTTTAATGAAATTGCATACAAAGTGTTTAATAAAAGTCGTGTCATTTATTTAAAATCCAGTGAAGATTTATTAGATGACTAGGCGAGTACCCGTGCCTAGCGACATCGGTTTTTAGCGGCAGACAATTAACGATATGCAATATTTCACTTTTCCAACATTTGACTAATTGATCATTTTTCTTTTTAATGTAGTATAGATATAGATAGGTCCAAAGTTCAAATTGTACAATCCTATCATATGAATGATACATTCAATAGATACTTCGGATTGTGCAACTTGGTTGTTTAGTGATGTTCTTTTTTCTAACTTTTTGAGCATCACATGACGTTTATGAGCAAAGCTTTCATCTCACAAGCATGTACTCCTACTCAAAGTGTCTAGTTAATGGGTCTACAAAATTGCATGACCGTTATTGAATTAATAATATTTGACAATGAATCCCTCTTAACATGCTGCCCCCACCCACATGTTATACCATTTGAGGTGACCTAACGTATAAATACAAACACGCACATGACCTATTTAATTGATTACCTTTGTACAATGTAACTCAACATTAGTCTATTAGGCAACATGATTTTGGGTAATGGTTAATGCTATGAAAATAATTGTTTACTAATATAAGAATCCTTACTTTGTCAATATTTAACTTTGGCGAGCTGCACCACAAAAGTGAGAGGCCCCTGATTGTGTTTTTGTCGGCGTACGGAGTAAACATGTGTGCCCAACTATCCCAAAAGGTACACGTGACTCTCGTACCCCTGATATGAACATGGTTATATTAGAAACCATTCCTCAAAGATTGTATACAACAAAAGTCAAATAAAAAGTAACATCAACTATTATACTAACTCATGATCTTCAATGATGACACTTTGCCTAACATCTGCAATTCATAATATTTGCTTGTTTCTGCACTGTCTGCAATAGCTATAAAACTACGGAGTAATTTGTAAGATTGTATTGATATGAACAAAATATGAACACAGTGATCACCATACATATCACAAAAAAAATACTCACTTTTTTTTTAATTGAGAAAACAATATCCTTTCTAAAAACATAATTCGGAAAAATCACTGTTGGATGTATTGATGATAAATAAGTTAATAGGCGAATTTTGTGGTATTGTCGCATAAACTAAAATTACTTCATACACTTCCCCTACGACAATCATTGACCGCCCTAAATAATCAACCCGTTTACCTAGCAAACAATGACAATAGAACATTAAAAGGGTACATAGAAATAACTTACATGATATTGATGATGACTGACACATCAACGCTGATCTCTTTACTGGCAGAATCACTATGTTATATACAAAATAAAAGAATTGGGAAAACAGATGATAAAAACTTGAGAAAAAAAGATGATGCATTGGTGATTGTTCAAGAAAAAATGGACTTCAATTTAGTTGAAACTCAAACTTACAGATGAATTGAAGTTTCCTGCAAAATCAAATGATAAAATTAGCCCAAATAAGAAATCATTATAACATTCAAAGTAATTACTTGATAATTGTGCAGACCAATATGGGAAACAGAAAAAGTATGTTCGGTTAGGGTTGATGCGAGAGAAAAAATGAGGTGAGAGGGTTTGATTATTTTTATTTTACGACAAATATGGTCCGATTTATTTAGCTTCCATAGTAAGTTTTCATAATGTTTTTTATTTGGGGTGGGTTACAACTGGTTGAGGATCGAATAATGGGAGGCTTCAGTGGGAAGCTTTGATTATGAAAGTATCATTTCTATATAAAAAAAATCAAGTTTTAATTACTTACCATGAAATACGAATGGGCTGGCATCCATGCAATATTTCCATGTAAAAATTATAGGCTGGCGTTAATATGCAAAACTCAAATGCTGCGTTGACTAATTGACTTTTTTCACTTTTCCACTTTTCCAACATTTGACCATTTGACCATTTTTCTTTTTAATGTAGTATAGATATGGACTAAGTTTTGTTTCATGAAATTGCATAATATTAAGTGTTTGACGTAATTCCCAATGTAATATATCTTGTAATCGAGCAGAGATATTAGTGATGCATATTATGCATCTTTACTACATAAAATGTAAAAATGATCAAAGGGTAAAATGAAAACTTGAAAATTGAATGTTGAAAGTCAATATTATTGAAACAATTTAAAAAGTAAAAATAAAAATTAAATGACAATGTCCATATATAAAACAAACTTCAGCGCCTCGATTCCTTTCCTTTTCCATGTTTCACACTATAAATTTCGACTTCTTAACTTTATTATTTAGAATTATGAAAATTGAAAGGCTAGCAATTTACATACACCATGAGTTTTGTCTTGTAAGTAATGAAATGGTTCTTTTATATTGTACTTCTAAATATAGTTCCAAACATAATATCCCAATCAATACTGAATAAGTATTATTTAAAAATATAATATTTATTTGACACACCTAATTTGACATTTTCAATATTAATTTGATTGTGACATTTATAATACTACACGAGTACCCATGCATAGCAACGAGATTTTATAGCAACCGATCGTTTTGTGTTAAAAAAAAGTTTGTGAGTTATAAACGAAAAATAATAAAAGTTTGAAAATTTGGGGATTAAACATAATGTTTTGAAAACCCGGTTCGATCTAGGTGGTTCAACCGGTTGAACCGTTCTGATCTAAAAACATGTCGATTTAAATCGAGTCAACCTGACGGAAACGGGTCAAATTAAACCGGGTCAACCCGGTTTTCGATATGTATTAATAGTTTCTTTTTGAAATATGTGTTTTCAATATACAAAGTGTTTAATAAAAGTCGTGTCATTTATTTAAAATCCAGTGAAGATTTATTAGATGATATGGACTAAGTTTTGTTTCATGAAATTGCATAATATTAAGTGTTTGACGTAATTCCCAATGTAATATATCTTGTAATCGAAAGAGAGATATTAGTGATGCATATTATGCATCTTTACTACATAAAATGTAAAAATGATCAAAGGGTAAAATGAAAACTTGAAAATTGAATGTTGAAAGTCAATATTATTGAAACAATTTAAAAAGTAAAAATAAAAATTAAATGACAATGTCCATATATAAAACAAACTTCAGCGCCTCGATTCCTTTCCTTTTCCATGTTTCACACTATAAATTTCGACTTCTTAACTTTATTATTTAGAATTATGAAAATTGAAAGGCTAGCAATTTACATACACCATGAGTTTTGTCTTGTAAGTAATGAAATGGTTCTTTTATATTGTACTTCTAAATATAGTTCCAAACATAATATCCCAATCAATACTGAATAAGTATTATTTAAAAATATAATATTTATTTGACACACCTAATTTGACATTTTCAATATTAATTTGATTGTGACGTTTTATAATACTACACGAGTACTCATGCAGCAAACGGAGATTTTATAGCAACAGATCGTTTTGTGTTAAAAAAAAGTTTGTGAGTTATAAACGAAAAATAATAAAAGTTTGAAAATTTGGGGATTAAACATAATGTTTTGAAAACCCGGTTCGATCTAGGTGGTTCAACCGGTTGAACCGTTCTGATCTAAAAACATGTCGATTTAAATCGAGTCAACCCGACGGAAACGGGTCAAATTAAACCGGGTCAACCCGGTTTTCGATATGTATTAATAGTTTCTTTTTGAAATATGTGTTTTCAATATTTACTTTTTTAGTTTCAACTTTTCACTTTTTACTTTTTGGCTTTTCCTTTATATATAATATAGCAGGGTACTCGCGCGTTGCGACGGCCGGTACTCTGTGACGATTAACCGCAGAAATAGATCTCGATGAGACCTGATTCACCAGTTTGTATCAAATTCAACGGGTTTTCTCTGGTTCATTTTCGGATGCCTTTTATTTGTTAGCTTGAACCGATGGTATTACACCGGTTCCCGGTTGAACCCGTTGGTCCGGTCCGATTTTCAAACTATATTTACCATCAACTTGTTAGCTTGTATGAAACTTTGTGTGTTTTATTAATTTATATAATGTGTATAATAACATGTACTTTTCATTTTAGGGTGTTTTAAAAATAACATTAATTAGTGCGTCTAATTATTTTATATTTTGGATTATGTTGTAGCTTGTTTAAATTGTACATTGTGAAAATTTTATTTTATTTTTTAGTAAGGGGTGTTTTGATTGGTTGATTTTAATTTGGTAGATATGCTTTTAATTGGTTGTACAACGTGAATAAATTATTATACTTTTAAGTAATGGGGTGTTTTAATAAAAGTATTAATTACATTCTTGTATAAAGCGTTACTTGCCACTGTTCGTTCTCGTGGTCTTATTGCACTTGCTGTAACACCCCCAAAATATCGCAGCGGAAGACTGTGTCACTGGGGTGCTACTTCATAATACAAAGTACAAGTTATAGAAAACGACCTCTAAATGAGACGTTTTGAAAAGTTACCATTCGATTAATGAAATCAGAGTTACAAACAATGAGGTCCCAAAGTATAATACATAAATGTTTCGAATGGTAAATGACAAAAGCATAAGTCTTCAAAATATGTCGTGCGACTCTAAGTTCCATGCAACCGCTATCGTCTTATGTCCTGAGATAAACATGCTAAAGTGTCAACACAATGGTTGGTGAGTTCATAGAGTTTGTTTTGAATAAGTCGAAAAGCCTTTAAAGAATGTTTACACAACAAAGGCATTGTAAATCCACTCAGTTCCAAGTTCCGCCATAAAGAACTTGCAACCTGTGTGTTCACAACCCACTGCTAAAATATAGTACATTTTATAGTTAAGCACACATACAGACATAATAGTTCACATTATTGCACTTAGTGTTGCTCCGTCTATATTGGGAGACTTTCAAGTTTACTAGTGGACTGCTCCGAACAATGGAGACTTACCATCGTCTTATCAAGTTTCCTAGTGGACTGCTCCGAACAATGGAGACTTACCATCGTCTTAAGTATAACACAATCAAGTATAACGCAATCCAGTATAACGCAATCAAGTATATGGCAATCAAGTATAATGCTTTGAGTATTTGTATTTGTAAAAGCAAGTAGTTGAGCATGTATCTCCCCAAAGAGTTTGTAAAACAATTAAACGAGTAAAAGTGGGGCTACGAACTCACGATAATCAGTAAAAGTTTAGAGTACTTATGAAAGTAAATGAAAATAGTTGAGCATGTATCTCCCCAAAGAGTTTGTAAAACAAGCATTAAAAGAGTAGGGGCTATGACTCACCGATAATAACCGATGAATGATACTAGAAAATTGGGCAGCGCTTCGCATCTAAATTCAAAAATCCATTTCCTAAACTATAAAAACCTCTAAATCACCTCATATCTACCCCATAACTATCCCAATAGCTTCAAAAACAAAAACCCATCTTTAATATTGTCCGATCTATTCTTGCAAAAGTTTTGAGAATTTCCTGGGACCCACAGCTCCAACCCACCATTGTGTAGCTCTTAATCCAACCGCGGAAATACAAAATAAACTAAATTTTTACGTAGAGAATACTAATGCCTTCAACTTATGTGTATAACTCGGAGCCTGAAAATCAAGTATGGAGGGTGTATGAAGGGTGGCGACATCAAGGAGGAGGGGGGAAATGTGTGTGTTTTTCTGTGAAATAAAATGAACTAGTTTTCTTTCTATTTATAGGGAAAATATCTGAAAATATCTAGATATTTTGATGAATAGTGTTTAGATATTTTGATGAATAGTGTTTAGATATTTTTGAAAATATCTAGATATTTATAAATAGTAACTAGATATTTATATATTATGAGTACAGAGTACATTGTTTATGCATGAAAATTGTTTAAAAGTATTTACTTGTTTAATTTATGCGAAATCAGTAAATAATAAAAATTACGGTGAATAGTAACTCGTGAATAGTAACTCGTGAATAGTAATTTTTGGGAAAAAATTTGAGTTTAAATAATGACCCAAAATATGATGAATAGTAAAAATGAATAGTAACAGTGAATAGTAAAAATGAATAGTGACCCGAAAATGCGAATTGTTACAGTCTCTACCCCTTAAGGAAACTTCGTCCCGAAGTTCTGTTGATGTTAACTACTTATAGTGTGTCTAAGAAAAGTGTGGTTTCTAAACAGTGGGATTCTCTCTTATTTAATAGGAATAGTGTATGGGTTACGTTGTAATACACCCATAATGTGGTTAGGGAATCGTATTGGATGCAAATAAGCCCACTTATTTATAATTCATTACTTACATAAAGAAGCGTCCAAATTTATGTAATTAATGGATTATAAACTTATGGTTCGGTGGTTTATAACTTCTTTATTTGAATAAAGAGGCGTCCCAATCCATTCAAATAATGAGATTATAAATCATCCTACTTAAGATTTCCCGAAACAAAACTCGTTTGCAGATAATAAGATAACCAAGTCATCAAATCCCTAAAGCTAAGTAATAATATTATTTAACTCAAATCTCATGTCTCATCAAACAAGAACTGTCACAAGATCAAGTTAAATAATTAGTTATTACTGAGCTCCATATTTTTAATGACTCAATTAAATTATGTGGTTTCCTTATTATTACTAAAGTCATATCATCCAACAACGTGGATCTAAGCAAACAACTAACAAGAAGCATATGCGCACGAAGTGTGTGTAAGGCAATCATAGTGGAGAGTCTTAACGGATAAAGCAGTTATAGTCTAGGCTCTTAAATGCAACCTAGTTCCCTATAACCAACGCTCTGATACCAATCTGTAACACCCCCAAAATATCGCAGCGGAAGACTGTGTCATTGGGGTGCCACTTCATAATACAAAGTACAAGTTATAGAAAACGACCTCTAAATGAGACGTTTTGAAAAGTTACCATTCGATTAATGAAATCAGAGTTACAAACAATGAGGTCCCAAAGTATAATACATAAATGTTTCGAATGGTAAATGACAAAAGCATAAGTCTTCAAAATATGTCGTGCGACTCTAAGTTCCATGCAACCGCTATCGTCTTATGTCCTGAGATAAACATGCTAAAGTGTCAACACAATGGTTGGTGAGTTCATAGAGTTTGTTTTGAATAAGTCGAAAAGCCTTGAAAGAATGTTTACACAAAGAAAGGCATTGTAAATCCACTCAGTTCCAAGTTCCGCCATAAAGAACTTGCAACCTGTGTGTTCACAACCCACTGCTAAAATATAGTACATTTTATAGTTAAGCACACATATAGACATAATAGTTCACATTATTGCACTTAGTGTTGCTCCGTCTATATTGGGAGACTTTCAAGTTTACTAGTGGACTGCTCCGAACAATGGAGACTTATCATCGTCTTATCAAGTTTCCTAGTGGACTGCTCCGAACAATGGAGACTTACCATCGTCTTAAGTATAACACAATCAAGTATAACGCAATCCAGTATAACGCAATCAAGTATATGGCAATCAAGTATAATGCTTTGAGTATTTGTATTTGTAAAAGCAAGTAGTTGAGCATGTATCTCCCCCAAAGAGTTTGTAAAACAATTAAGCGAGTAAAAGTGGGGCTACGAACTCACGATAATCAGTAAAAGTTTAGAGTACTTATGAAAGTAAATGAAAATAGTTGAGCATGTATCTCCCCCAAAGAGTTTGTAAAACAAGCATTAAAAGAGTAGGGGCTATGACTCACCTGATAATAACTGATGAATGATACTAGAAAATTGGGCAGCGCTTCCGCATCTATATTCAAAATCCATTTCCTAAACTATAAAAACCTCTAAATCACCTCATATCTACCCCATAACTATCCCAATAGCTTCAAAAACCAAAACCCATCTTTAATATTGCCCGATCTATTCTTGCAAAAGTTTTGAGAATTTCCCGGGACCCACAGCTCCAACCCACCATTGTGTAGCTCTTAATCCAACCGCGGAAATACAAAATAAACTAAATTTTTACGTAGAGAATACTAATGCCTTCAACTTATGTGTATAACTCGGAGCCTGAAAATCAAGTATGGAGGGTGTATGAAGGGTGGCGACATCAAGGAGGAGGGGGGAAATGTGTGTGTTTTTCTGTGAAATAAAATGAACTAGTTTTCTTTCTATTTATAGGGAAAATATCTGAAAATATCTAGATATTTTGATGAATAGTGTTTAGATATTTTGATGAATAGTGTTTAGATATTTTTAAAAATATCTAGATATTTATAAATAGTAACTAGATATTTATATATTATGAGTACAGAGTACATTGTTTATGCATGAAAATTATGTAAAAGTATTTACTTGTTCAATTTAGGCGAAATCAGTAAATAATAAAAATTACGGTGAATAGTAACTCGTGAATAGTAATTTTTGGAAAAAAAATTTGAGTTTAAATAATGACCCAAAATATGATGAATAGTAAAAATGAATAGTAACAGTGAATAGTAAAAATGAATAGTGACCCGAAAATGCGAATTGTTACAGTCTCTACCCCTTAAGGAAACTTCGTCCCGAAGTTCTGTTGATGTTAACTACTTATAGTGTGTCTAAGAAAAGTGTGGTCTCTAAAACAGTGGGATTCTCTCTTATTTAATAGGAATAGTGTATGGGTTACGTTGTAATACACCCATAATGTGGTTAGGGAATCGTATTGGATGCAAATAAGCCCACTTATTTATAATTCATTACTTACATAAAGAAGCGTCCAAATTTATGTAATTAATGGATTATAAACTTATGGTTCGGTGGTTTATAACTTCTTTATTTGAATAAAGAGGCGTCCCAATCCATTCAAATAATGAGATTATAAATCATCCTACTTAAGATTTCCCGAAACAAAACTCGTTTGCAGATAATAAGATAACCAAGTCATCAAATCCCTAAAGCTAAGTAATAATATTATTTAACTCAAATCTCATGTCTCATCAAACAAGAACTGTCACAAGATCAAGTTAAATAATTAGTTATTACTGAGCTCCATATTTTAATGACCCAATTAAATTATGTGGTTTCCTTATTATTACTAAAGTCATATCATCCAACAACGTGGATCTAAGCAAACAACTAACAAGAAGCATATGCGCACGAAGTGTGTGTAAGGCAATCATAGTGGAGAGTCTTAACGGATAAAGCAGTTATAGTCTAGGCTCTTAAATGCAACCTAGTTCCCTATAACCAACGCTACGATACCAATCAGTAACACCCCAAAATATCGCATGGAAGACTGTGTCACTGGGTGCTACTTCATAATACAAAGTACAAGTTATAGAAAACGACCTCTAAATGAGACGTTTTGAAAAGTTACCATTCGATTAATGAAATCAGAGTTACAAACAATGAGGTCCCAAAGTATAATACATAAATGTTTCGAATGGTAAATGACAAAAGCATAAGTCTTCAAAATATGTCGTGCGACTCTAAGTTCCATGCAACCGCTATCGTCTTATGTCCTGAGATAAACATGCTAAAGTGTCAACACAATGGTTGGTGAGTTCATAGAGTTTGTTTTGAATAAGTCGAAAAGCCTTTAAAGAATGTTTACACAGCAAAGGCATTGTAAATCCACTCAGTTCCAAGTTCCGCCATAAAGAACTTGCAACCTGTGTGTTCACAACCCACTGCTAAAATATAGTACATTTTATAGTTAAGCACACATACAGACATAATAGTTCACATTATTGCACTTAGTGTTGCTCCGTCTATATTGGGAGACTTTCAAGTTTACTAGTGGATGCTCGAACAATGGAGACTTACCATCGTCTTATCAAGTTTCCTAGTGGACTGCTCCGAACAATGGAGACTTACCATCGTCTTAAGTATAGCACAATCAAGTATAACGCAATCAAGTATATGGCAATCAAGTATAATGCTTTGAGTATTTGTATTTGTAAAAGCAAGTAGTTGAGCATGTATCTCCCCAAAGAGTTTGTAAAACAATTAAGCGAGTAAAAGTGGGGCTACGAACTCACGATAATCAGTAAAAGTTTAGAGTACTTATGAAAGTAAATGAAAATAGTTGAGCATGTATCTCCCCCAAAGAGTTTGTAAAACAAGCATTAAAAGAGTAGGGGCTATGACTCACATGATAATAACTGATGAATGATACTAGAAAATTGGGCAGCGCTTCAGCATCTAAATTCAAAAATCCATTTCCTAAACTATAAAAACCTCTAAATCACCTCATATCTACCCCATAACTATCCCAATAGCTTCAAAAACAAAAAACCATCTTTAATATTGCCCGATCTATTCTTGCAAAAGTTTGAGAATTTCCTGGGACCCACAGCTCCAACCCACCATTGTGTAGCTCTTAATCCAACCGCGGAAATACAAAATAAACTAAATTTTTACGTAGAGAATACTAATGCCTTCAACTTATGTGTATAACTCTTGAGCCTGAAAATCAAGTATGGAGGGTGTATGGAGGGTGGCGACATCAAGGAGGAGGAGGAAATGTGTGTGTTTTTCTGTGAAATAAAATGAACTAGTTTTCTTTCTATTTATAGGAAAATATCGAAAATATCTAGATATTTTGATGAATAGTATTTAGATATTTTGATGAATAGTGTTTAGATATTTTTGAAAATATCTAGATATTTATAAATAGTAACTAGATATTTATATATTATGAGTACAGAGTACATTGTTTATGCATGAAAATTATGTAAAAGTATTTACTTGTTCAATTTAGGCGAAATCAGTAAATAATAAAAATTACGGTGAATAGTAACTCGTGAATAGTAACTCATGAATAGTAATTTTTGGAAAAAAAATTTGAGTTTAAATAATGACCCAAAATATGATGAATAGTAAAAATGAATAGTAACAGTGAATAGTAAAAATGAATAGTGACCCGAAAATGCGAATTGTTACACTTGCCACCGCTTCGTCCGGGGTTGCGACAAATAACATGACTGGGGGAAGAACTGCTCACTCTCGATTTAAGATCACATCAAGCTTAATACAAACTCAATATGCAACATCAAAAAACAAAGTGGCCTTGCTAAGCTACTTTACCAAGCCAAGTTGATAATTTGGGATGAAGCATCAATGGCTAAAAGGCAAGGTGTGGAAGCGGTTGATCGAACTATGCAAGACATTAACGGGGTCAAACTTCCATTCGGCGGCAAGAGAATGGTTTTGGAGGGATTTTAGACAAGTTTTACTGGCCATAAGACGTGGAATACGGCATGCCAGATTGTAGATTCGAGTCTACGGATGTCACCTCTTTGGTCTAGAATTCAAAAAATGTGGTTAACCATAAACATGAGGGCATGGACAGAACCATGGTTTTCAAACTACCTATTACGAGTCGGTGACAGAGTTCAAGAGGTCATCGATGAAGACTATGTACGCAAAGCTGATGACATGACGATTCCATACACAGAAGATGCTGCCTCAAAGGATGCATTGGTCGATGAAGTGTTTCCTTCCTTCGCCACCATAGCTCATTCACCCACTGATATAGTTTCAAGAGCAATTTTATCCACTAAAAATAAACATGTTGACAGCATTAATGATATGTTGATTGACATATTTCCTGGCGAAGAGAAGGTTTACTATAGTTTTGATGAAGCAGAAGACGACACCCATAACTTCTATCCTTTGGAATTCTTAAACTCGCTCAACGTGAGCGGATTGCCTCCTCATTACTTGCGTTTGAAAATTGGATGCCCGATTATTCTTTTAAGGAATCTAGATCCGGCAAATGGATTATGTAATGGCACGAGGTTGATATGCAAACGTTTTGATCCTAATGTCATCAATGCTCAGATTGCTGTGGGATAGCACGCTGGAGTTAGAGTGCTCTTGCCAAGAATTCCTCTTACTCCATCTAAAGACGACATGTTCCCTTTCAAAACTAAAGAGAACACAATTCCCTGTGCGCCTTAGCTTTGCGATGACTATTAATAAAGCTCAAGGCCAAACAATTCCAAATGTGGGTGTCTATTTGCCAGATTCTGTTTTCTCGCATGGCCAGCTTTATGTGGCATTGTCTAGAGGGATATCCCGTAGAACAACAAAGGTATTGGTTAAACAAGTCAAAGAGTTCCGTCAAGCAGGAATCTATACCTCAAATGTCGTGTATCAAGAAGTTTTACGCAACGAGTAACGTGTGTTGTTAGTTAATATTTCATAATTGATGTAATGTTTTGTTTTTCAGTCTCACTAAATATTTTTATATGTCGATTGATACATATTAAGAATTTTTGTTGGAGTTAAATTATCGGATGTTACAACCGTTTGCAATTACATTTTGATCTTTTCACGTTCTATTTTGAATGTTAAACGAAACACTTGCCATAATATCGCATATCGTTAATTGTCTACCGCTGTGAACCGCTGCTGCCAGGCGCGGGTACTCGCCTAGTTCTTCAAAATGGATCAATATCGCCAGTTGTATCTTTTATTTCTACTTCCACTTCTTTTTCCTTTAAGATTTACTAATGAAATTTATTATTATTATTATTATTATTATTATTATTATTATAAACACATAACTTCATTAGAAAATCAAAAGAAATTACAAGAAATTAGTGGGGAGCCGAGAAAATAACTGGGCCCCCACTCCTCTAGCAATAGCAAAACAAATCCTACTAAATTTTCGAGAATTTATGTCAAATGCAGCTATCTTCACTCACTTATTTCCAATTCAATCTATCTACACACCTATATTTTCATGAACTAAACTTTATTTCTGTAATCAAGACATGAAAATATCCATTCATCGGACAGGTTATTAAGCTAGTTGAAGGATACGACAAAAGTCTATTTAAGAAAAAGTTATAATGTCAAGAGACATAGCCCATAGGGTTTTTTTATTTTATGTAAGTGGTTTTTAAGAAACTGTTGGCATGTGTTAGATTTGGACACACCTTAAAACTATGTTCCAAACTAAGCCAACTCCTTGACTTTGGTATATAAAAATTCGTGATGTCTTAATAAAAAGTGAGACATTATAAGTATGTTTGGTTGAATGATTTAGACTTTTAGAGCATCTCCATTCATAACACAAGTTATAGTTTAACATCGTCCATGTCAGCGTCACATCAGCTTTAACATTTCACCTTAACATCCTCAAAAAACACCCACAACAATAACACCTCAAGTTAAACTTTAACTCACCAACAATTTACAAAAACAACCCCTCATTTAGGGGCAGAAATGAAAAAAAAAATGCAATTAACGCCCATTGGGGCTTTAACGCTGGGCAAATAACGCGGCTTTAACACCGGAGGTCCAAGGGCTAACGCCCGTTTTTTACACCTTAACGCCGTTAAGGCGTTACTAATGGAAATGCTCTTATGTAATGAATACCAGTGAGTTGTTAACGAGCAAAACAAAGTAGTTGCTTCATAGAGTGCCATTTTTCATTTATATTGTAACAACATAAATGTGTAGAGGATGTGAGAATACATACATGCATCATTTCATTTCATACGATGAGTAAATTAAGCATATCTTTTCAATACTATTACTTCTTCAAAGTTAGATGCGTATGCTTTTAATAAGCAAGAAGCATGCTTTTGCAATTGTAAACCCTTTTATAAGTTGCTAGTAAGACATTCATATTTGTAGCTTTAACCACTCAGATTATAGTGTTCTTATTATGAATTGTTTACTTTCTTTTTGCTCGTGTAATTGTGTTATAACGCATATAACCACTTTTCAACATATCTATGTGTCACTTTGATTAGTTAGTCAGTAGGAAATTAGTTAACCAACCAGAGAGATGTTACAGGTCGGTGATAGTTGTTAGAAGTCAGTAACGATATGTTTCATATCAGCGTCATTTTCCTATACTGAGCATGTTTGAATAATTGGATATACCGGACTTAAAACAGTCATTAACACATATTTTTTGGGGACAAATTAATAACTGATGGTATTAGAGCACTATGATTTATCTACCATGAAGATCTGATTTTGTTAAGAGTCACTAAATAAACATTAATAACAAATTCCATAAACCATATTCCCTGGCTGCAACTGTTGGGATTTTAGAAGCAGTTAACCAGTAACATCTACGAGTACGCAGCGGATATTGGATCTAGTTAATACAATTATGTTACCACGTAATTAATAAACACATAATTAATACAATATTAATTAATTAAAAGGGATTAAAAAAAACTAACATTGCTTGGCAATTGATCTCTAGTAACGGAACAAGAAACCTTACGAAACCTTAAGTATCTAAATTAGATACCTCGAAGAGTATCACACACAAACCCGATTCACGTATACGTTCGATTAACGCTAGCCGAGAACGTAATATATAAAACCAAATTAATAGCTTAATACTTGAATGAATCCCACTTGAGCTCCACGTACAGAAAACCAAAAGATCTTGTCTCCTTCTGTCCGAGATACCCAATAGCTGGAAAACAGCTTCTTAATACTACCCGATATCGGACACGCCTTGTCCGATATCACTACCAACTGTCCGAGAAAAGAAATCACGAGCAGAAGCAGTAAACACCTTAGTTGCTGCTGATGTATGTCGCCAAGGAGACCAGGAACAAGGTGTAACCAACAAACTAAACACTTGAATCAAGAACAAGTTTAGAGTTCACTTGAAACCTTAATCTCTTAATTGACTTAAAGATTCAGTTGACCAAGAGAAGAGCAGAAACAAAGTGAATTGTTTTTAGGTATATGGAAGTAATATTGTACGTGAGTTTTGCAAGCCTAGGGGTTTGTTTATATAGCTTCATAAACCGACTCCTACATGGAGTATGATACTTGTTCGACAAGTATAAGCCCAAGCTAAAACTCACTCCCCTCTTTGCCCGATCATTTGGGAATGTCAAGGCCTAAGGCTTACCTAAATATGACCCAAACAGGAACCTTAAAGGCCCATGGATCAAATCTGTGATCGGGTCAAACAATATTAAACGGGTATGAAATATATTCAAGTATAATTACGTTCTACACGTATACTCGTCTTTATCGCGTGTGCCCCCATCGAATCATACACTATTAGTCGTTTTGTCGTGTTTTAAGACTCCCACAAACCAACAGCTCCCACTTGGGAGTTGGTGTGTCGAATGGCACACAAAACTAACGACGAAAACGCCTAGCAAACGCTTTCACTCGCTTTTTAACTAAAAGTGTCTGAGAGAATAGTTTAGTAAAAGTTTCTCAGTAGCATGGTCATTCAATGTCTTGCTTTAATCATCCTTTGTTATAGATACCGTTAAACCATGGATTATGGATCTTTAATCATTCCATATAGTTTAACCATTTAGAATCTCGTTATAGATTTTAATTCAGATATACCAAATGTAATCAAGAATCATCTTGCACTACCCTTTGGGTCCGGCCGACAGTTATCGATTTAATCGGAGAGCGCCATGATATCTTTCGCACATATCAAGTGGAGTAACAAATCCTTTATTGACTACAAGTGTTGTGGATGCCGCTTCACATCACTCCGAAATATAGCTTTTATAACTACCTTGTTCGGATAGCGTTTGCATATACTTACAAAAAGTGATATCCACACATAACAGAACTTACTTGCATCTCAAGTCTAAGGACGAAGATAACAAACCATTTTCAATATTTTACTTATGACAAGGATCCAAAAGTAAATGTTTGAAAGTTGGGGAATCCAATATGCATCTCTAGTGAATACATATGAGTCTGGCTGGAACAATCCGAATTCTCATTAGAATTATAACCAACACTCACATTTGCCTTATCATAACAATATTCCCATATTGTTAACCGACAATGGACATACTTTGAATGATAAATCATTTCATGGATTAAACATGCAAAAATGGAATAACATATTATATGAATATAATAACAAATACCTCGTATCTTTATTAATCAGAAAATAATGATTGTCTTACAACTCCAAATTATCCAAATACTAATTGATGCGCTCCAGAACAGTCAAGCTTTATCACACAAGCCTGCCACTTGTGATTGGCAGACCGTAACAAGCTTAAAACGGCTCAGGAACGAACTCAATGAAGATCTGGGGAGTATAGTGTTTCCCCGGGTCGTTATGTCCCAGCGAGCTGTGCAATGGATCACCAAACGAATAGTGATCGAGAGATTTGAACGGGAAAGAGATTTTGAGTTATTACAACTACAGAAAAAGGACATAAATTACAAGGGCTAAAGAGTAAATTAAAGAAATCAAAAAGATAAAAATATTAAATAAACGCTATCACTATTTTTAAAATGATGAACGTTTAAAACTTAAAGCTTACGTTTAAATAAAATTACGTAAACGTACAAAATAAAAAGTGAGATCTAAGAAATAAAAGTCCTAAAAATATGAAAATGACATTTTTACAAACCTAATGATAAAAGAAAATATTTAGAAAAAGAAAATTATTTTTATAACTATTTAATTAATTATTATTAATTAAAAACTAATTTTAACTATTTAATAATTACCTAAAATACAAGAAAATAGGAAATAAAGCTAGAAAAATGAAATTAAGACTTAGAAAAGTCTAAAATAACAAACTAGAATTTTCAAAACTATTTTTGTATTTTTCTGATTATTTTTCTATTTTCTAGGAATTTTAAACTATTTAAAACTAATTAAATTATTTAAAAATATAAATTTAACTAAGAAAAATATGGAAAAATATTTTTTTGACTTTTTATATTTATCTAAACTTAAGAAAAATGAAAAACTATTTTTTTGAACCTTTTCTTAATTTTTTGTATTAAATGCTATTTAAAAGTACTTAAAAACTAGTTTAAATTAAGAAAAATAGCAAACAAGCTTGGAAAAATCTGAAAATTTCAGGAAAAGTCTAAAACATTATAAGGAATCTGAGAAAAATGGAAAAACAAGGGGTTATATGGAGGGATTTGAAACTGAAGTGCAAATGGCTTATCAATAAGCTCTTGGAATAAGCTAATGAGCACCAAAGTGAACCAAACTGAAATGGAAGCTACAATAAGCTAACAATGACCAAAAGCAACAATAATAAGCAAGCTATAACCTCTGATAAGCAAATTGCAACAGATTGATGTTTTGAGAATAAGCTAAAAAACAGTTAACATGTAGTCTACTTTGGACACAAGCACAATCAACACAATAAGCTAGAAAGGAAAAACAAAAGTTGAAACTAACACTAGACCTGGCTAAGACCAAATGTACCAAAATTCAGACCATGGAAAGCTCTTTTGAGCCCTGTGCACAAGCTGCACAAACTGAGAAAAAGCTCAGTGCTGAGCTCATGAGCAGGTGCAACTAGGCCAAGTTCACAAGCTTGTTTGAAGCTTGTAGAAAAATGACTAAAATCCACAAAAATGCAGATAAGTAAGGGTACCAGTTGAACTTTCTAAAACAACAAATCTCACTAAATTTGGCTTAAAGATGAAGCCAAGAAAATTCCTTGTAGTTGGCTCAAAAACAGGTTTTTGGATTTTTTTGACTTTTGAAGAAATGATGAACTTTGACTTTATCCAACTTTGGATCCAATTTTATCACTGATCTAGGTGTTATATGATGTTATAAACCTAATGCAAGCAATATTGATGATTTCTAAACACAAATTAATGAGTTACAATTTTAAAACTCCAACAGTGAGCAAGTGAGACAGATTCAAAGGAACTTTTGACTTTTTGAGCTAGCAGGCACAAGATTTGGACTCAAATGAGCTCAAATACACTTAATAAACATAAACCAATAGAACTTAACTACTGAGTACACCATTATGACAGATGGATCAACAAATCCAAACACCCCTTTTAAAGACAGTTTTGAAGCTAAACCCACTAAACAATCTCTCTGACCTTAAATACTGACATAACAAGTTCTAATATGCAATTCTATTCCTAAACATATCAAGATAATAGCAATACAATGCCTCTATTTATATAAGCTAATGAAGCAAAAGTGTACACAGAAATGGCTTACAACTAGAATTCGACTGAGAATAATGAACCAAGAACCATGAATAACCTCCTACACTCCCCAAGGAGTTTTACTTCCCAATGCAATCCATATTCAACCCTGCTCCAAGCTTTAGCACCATCTTCCCTTGTTTTTTATTTTCTCACTATTTTCTTGGAATTTTTGTGAATTTTTGAATTTTGAATCTAGATTGAATTTGAAAATATCTAAAAGCTTATGAGAGCTTTAGAGAGAGCTTATATGAGCTTTTGAATGCTTAACAACAAGTTATAACAACATTCACTTAACATGAGATTTCCTTGATCTTGAAAGTTTACATAAACTGAAAAATGAAGAGAAAGCTTGCAATTGATTATCAAAATAGGTTTATAACACACTGAGATTACTTAATACAAAGCTTGAAAGATTAAATAAACACTGGAAAATAAAAACGACATAAGGAAAATTATATAAACTAAACTACTCTCTTGAAACTGCTTCTTTCTTCTCTTTTATAGCTCCAAGTTGCCTCTCTCATCTTTCTAAGAAAATCCCACCATAAATCCTGACCCTTGGATGAGATAACATGATCATGGCCATTCATCACTTTTTGGCGGGAAACTTTGTTTTGACAGTGGGGATTGAGTGTGGATGTTGGAGGTGCATTTAATGCTCTTGGCAGGTTGTTGAGGAGGGGGGGAACAAGGGAAGAGGAAAGGTGAGGAGGGGGGATGGTTTGGTTGGTTTTGCAGGGCTATATGTTGGGGAAGATACTGAAAAAGGCGGGTAGGGGTTGGTTTTGACCAATTGTTTGACTGATGGCTAATAATATGAGAAGGGTCAAAATAGGCAGGGGTCAAAATGGTTGGCAGGGTCCAAAAAGGTGCAAAGGTCCAAAGGTGCATGGATTAATACAAGGACTATTTTGTAAATTCTGAAAATTGCAAGGACCAATCCTGTCAATTCATCAAAGTTGATCCAAGGGTTAAAAGTGACAATCCTCAAAAGTACAAGGACCAAACTTGCCATTTTCAAATTTTCCAGGGACCATTTTTGCCAATTTTCAAAGTTGGAGGACCAAACTTGTAATTTTCTCAAACTTTTGACATTTTTCACCAAAGGACTAAATTTGACAACTTATGATTTTAAAAGGTCCTTTGGTGATTTTTCTTTTGAAATTATGGCTCAGGGACTATTTTTCACAATTTTTGAAACTTGGGGGACTAAAACTGCAATTTTTGCAAATTTGATATGTTTTTCATCTGATTTTGATATTTTTGCACTTAAAACACATAAAACACTGATTTGTGATATTTTGATCATTTTGATGTGTTTCTGAGTGTTTTCAGATGATTTTGCAGTTTATATTGTACAAAAATGATGAGTATTTACACACTCATCACTAATTAACACACAGTTTACATGAAACTACTAGCAGGTACCAAACCTATTTCTCTAGTCAATTTAGAATGCTTAGGGAAATCCAAAGCTTTCGTAAATGGATCAGCTAGATTGTCATCTGTGTGAACCTTTAATATCTTCACATCTCCCATTTCAATGGTCTCTCGAAGATAATGAACTTTAGCGCGATAATGTCTAGCACCTTTAGTGATTCCGCTTTCATTAGCTATAGTAATGGCTCCAGTATTATCACAATACATATTTATGGGTTCTTCAATTTTCGGAACGATGTTCAACCCAGAAATGAGTTTACGAATCCATATAGCCTCTTTTGATGCATCACAAGCAGCAATATGCACAGCTTCAGTAGATGAAGTAGCAAAAATACTTTGCTTAGTGCTTTTCCAATCAACAACACCTCCATTAAGAACAAATACATATCCAGTCTAAGATTTTAAGTCGTCAGCATCTGTCAGATATCCAACATCAGTGTAGCAAGAAACCCTGAGCTCTTGTTCATCTTTCCCTCCATAGATCAGAAACATATCCTTCGTATTGCGTAAATACTTAAGAATATTTTTCACAGCAGTCCAGTGAAGTTCACCTGGATTCTGTTGAAATCGGCTTGTCACATTCTGTGCGAACGCAACATCAGGACGAGTACATCTCACAACATACATAATAGAACCTATAGCCGAAGTATAAGGAATTCTTTGCATGCGCTCTTTCTGAGCAGGTGTTTCAGCACCTTGTGACTTACTCAATTTAGGCTTCTCTTGCATTGGGATAGCGCCACGTTTGGAGTTCTCCATACAAAATCTTTTCAAGATTTTCTCAATGTAAGCACTTTGACTTAAACAAATCAATCGTTTAGATATGTCTCGATAGATCTTAATTCCAAGAATATATGCAGCTTCTCCTAAATCTTTCATGGCGAAACATCTTCCAAGATAGGATTTTATATCTTGTAACATAGGAATATTGTTTCCCATAGTCAATATGTCATCAACATATAGAATTAGGAAAGTGACATAACTCCTACTAGCTTTCTGATATACACATGGCTCATCTTGATGTTGAGAAAATCCAAATTTCTTTATCTCATCATCAAAACGTTTATTCCATTGCCTCGATGCTTGCTTAAGTCCATAAATGGAACGCTTGAGCTTGAATACACGGTTAGGATATTTTGGATCAACAAAACCCTCAGGTTGCTCCATATAAACCTCTTCGTAAAGATGTCCATTGAGGAAGGCAGTTTTTACGTCCATTTTCCATATCTCAAAGTCATAGTATGCAGCTATGGCTATGAGAATCCTTATAGCTCTAATGTCTGCTACAGGAGAAAAGGTTTCTTCATAATCAATCCTGTAGGTTTGAGTGAAGCCCTTTGCTACGAGACGAGCTTTAAAGGTGTATACCTTACCATCCATGTCAGTCTTCTTCTTGAAGAGCCACTTGCTACCACCTGTCTTGCAGTTAGGAGGAAGCTCAACTAAGACCCAGACATCATTGTCTTTCATGGATTGCATTTCCACATTCATTGCATCAAGCCATTTCTTGGATTCAGGATCCAGCAATGCAGCTTTATAGTTATTGGGTTCACCAAGATCCCCTAACTCATGTTCCTCAGCGTCAATGTATAAACACATACGGTCAGGAGCACGGCGTGTCCTATTGGACTTTCGAATCGGAACAATATCACTTTGAGGTTCTTCAATTTCTTGATCATCCTCATCAAAGTGAGTCATCCTATCGGTCGGATCTGATCTCGTTAACTCAAGAAGGATTTGTATCTTCTTTTTGAATTAACTCAAGATCATCCATACTCCCACTTGCTTTAAGATCCATAAGATTACTCTCAAAGAACTCAGCATTTCAAGCAACAAAAACTTTGTTCTCAGATGGAAGATAGAAAGAATATCCCATAGTTTCCTTAGGGTATCCTATGAAGATACACTTAATAGCTCTAGGTTCAAGTTTGTCAGGTTTGGTAAGTGTATCACGCTTAGCAAGTGCCTCACAACCCCAGACTTTTAAGTAAGACAGCTTAGGGGCTTGCCCATGCCATACTTCGTATGGTGTCTTATCAACCTTCTTAGTTGGAACCATATTGAGAATGCGTGCCGCAAACTCAAGGGCATAATCCCAAAAGGACTTTGGAAGAGTAGTTTATTTCATCATAGAACGCACAATGTCAAGCAGGGTTTGATTTCTCCTCTCAGATACACAATTGTGTTGTGGAGTATAAGGAGGAGTTCGATGGGCAATAATCCCATGCTCCTTAAGATGATCCAAAAACTCTTGACTCATATATTCACCTCCACGATCAGAACGTAGTGATTTTATGGTCTTCCCGAGTTGATTTTCTACTTCCTTTTGAAACACTTTGAATATTTCAAACACTTCATGTTTATGTTTCAGCAAGTAAACATAACCATACCGACTATAGTCGTCAGTGAAAGTCACAAAGTAATTTGCTCCTTGTCTTGAAGTGATTCTAAATGGGCCACATACATCTGAGTGTATAAGTCCAAGTAAATCTTTAGCCCTTTCCACTTGATGTGAATAAGGTTTTCTAGCCATCTTACCAGACATACAAGCAACACACTTTTCAAGAGACTTAATGTCAGATGAGTTGAGAAGTCCATCGTGTTGCAACTTCTCCATGCGTTTCTTGCTAATGTGTCCAAGACGACCATGCCACAAGAGATCAGAGTCTAAGTTATTCTTGGCTCTTTTATTGCTTACAACAAACATAGAACTTTCATTTGTATTCGAATAAGATATTTCAATTTCAAAAACACCATCACGAGGAATAGCAGTAAAATAAACAACGTTATTCTTAGAAACTGAAATATAATTATTCGATTCAAAACAGTTAATAAAACCATCGTCATACAAACGAGAAACTGAAATAATCCCCCTAGTAATAGAGGGAGCATAATGACAATCTTTTAAAACAATAACTAATCCACTAGGGAGTGATAAATGATAACTTCCAATAGCTTCAACTTCTGCCCGTTGACCATTGCCCACGTATAGACTTAAAGCTCGGCTTCACTTCCTATCGCTGCCCCTGAGACCTTGAGTATTATTACAGATGTGAGTACCACATCCAGTGTCATATACTAAGGATGATTTAGGGAAAGATTAGAGTTCTATAGTGAAAATACCTGAAGAACTAGCTGCAAGAGACTGTTTCTTCTTTTTCATTAACTCAGCAAGATACTGGGGACAATTCCTTCTCCAATGTCCGGTCTCACCACACTGGTGACAGGTAGCGTCCTTTGCTGGATTATCCTTCTTGGGTGGTGGAGGAATTTTGGGTTTGGATTTATAGGAAGTAGCATCATAACCAAACTTGCTATTTCCATTCCCGCGATTCCCCTTAGCAGCCTTGAACGATTTGTTTTTCTTTTGGTTTTTCTGGACCTTACCACCACGCACATAATGGAGTGCAGGTGCAGTATCTTTCTTTGGCAACGTCTACTCATGTTGTTTAAGCATATCATGCAGTTCATTTATAGTCTTCCCCATGCTGTGCATATTAAAGTTCTGCACAAACAATATGTACTCTTTAGAAAGACCAATTAAGATCAGACTAATGCCATAGTGCAGAGTAACTGGGTGACCAAGACGTTCCAAACTGTCAATGTAGCTCTTCATCTTTAGAACATAGGAGCTAACCGATTTACCCTCTTCCTGCTTGCAAGCGTGGAATTCACGTGCAGTTTGTAAAAGCTCTTGTTCTGCTTGTTGGGAGAACATTGACTTCAACTCCTGAAGCATGTCATAAGCACCAAGATGAGTTAGATTTCGTTGGATCTCTAACTCCATGGTCATGAGCATGAAGGCAGCTATGTCCTTTGAACCTTTGACCCAAGCAGTGTGAGCTGCAAGAGCCTCAGGTAGGACATGGTGGCCGGAGTAGCAACAGTCTGCAGGTATGGGATGCTCTAGATAAGCTTCATTCTCTTCAGCTGATAGTATAATGCAAAGCTGGTGATACCAATTAATGAAATTAGGTCCAGTGAGTTTTTGTTTCTCAAAGAAACTCCTGAGTACCAAACTGTTTCCGATTGAAGTTGTCATCTACAATTGAAAAGTTCAAATAATTAGTATTTTCGATAATAACATTCTTAAAAGAATTAACTATCCAATTAATTACTAATAAGACTAAGACCCAACTTGCAACCCCATTTAATTACCATAGGTCTGACCAATGTGTAAAAAAATGGGACAAGAGGTAAGCGACGAGCGTTAATTGCATAATGCAACTCTTAGATTTATGAGACTGTTTAAGGCATTAGTATCAAGTAATAATGTCAAAAGCATGTTTAGTTCTCATCTTATGCCTCGGGTCCGAGGTCTGACCAGGTTAACTCGATATAAGTCGACCAAGTATGAACGTGTAAAAATAATCAGAGGTCTGACCAGTGAGAAATAATTACCATGGGTTGTAAAGGCCCTTAGGTCTGACCAGAGAAGTCAATCCAAGTGCACGTGTCCATAGTTGGGTGGCATAGACTTAATATTAACAAATAGGTATGCACACATAAATGTGGCAAAAGTCGTGTACAAAGAAGCATGCAAAACAACTTTGTAACACTAATTTTAAAAACCTGGTAATGACACTGTAGTGATCATCATGGTTCACGGTAGCTCCAATCGAACGCACAGGGAGGCAGAGGACCAGGTAAGCGCTGAAGCATAACCTTAGACATCCTTTCGGCGTGACTGTGCACACCTATTTAAACCCCCTTTTGAGTTTGTTCTAGTGGGTGAGCCGTACATCCCAAGTGTCCATAGCGTCTAGTTTTTAAATTCTTGAAAACGTGTTTCATATATTAGGTCACTTTATTTTACAAAAACAATTTTCCACGAATCAAATAGCAGGTCACAATGAGCATGGTATTTAGGCGTGTAAATAAAGACCAATATTAATGTTATGGTTACGATATGTATTATTCCATATTGCATACAATTAGGTGTCAAAGCAAGTAATAATGCACATATAGGAATCACAAACATACAAGCATAATCATCAATATAAATAACCACATATTGTTCCGAGTCCTCTTGCGAGTCTTCCCCAAACGGAGAACCATAAGACCATCACTAGGATGTAATACCTAGATCGCCCCATACATCACTTAGAAAAGCAATTGAGTGAGTCTTGTGGCCAGAAAAACACATAAAAGCATGGCAATCCCAATTATCAAGTAATAAGGCAATTTATGTATTTATAAATCAATATGTAATTCTAATTATCATAATAATTCTAATTAACAATTAATAAATACAAATTAACTTTTAATTCTAATTAGCAAGTAATTTTAATTTAACATGTAATTCTTAATTAACAATTTAATTTTAATTAACAAGGTAATTATAATTCACATGTAAATAAAATTCTAATTAACAAATTAATTCTAATTATCAATATAATTTTAATTTGTGTGTGACTAGTTATTATTTATTAAAATTTTGACAAGTATTGCATATAATTGTCAAAATTAAAATAAAACAAAATAACTAAACTAGGTTTCATGCAGCCCTTTTAAAACATGTTTATTAATATCAGAAACGTGTAACACCCATAATCGCAGAAACGAGTTGACTCGTGATGCCACTGTTGAGATTTTAGAAGCAGTTAACAAATAACCTCTACGAGTACGCAGCGGATATTGGATCTAGTTAATATAATTATGTTACCACGTAATTAATAAACACATAATTAATACAATATTAATTAATTAAAAGGGATTAAGAAAAGCTAACCTTGCTTGGCAATTGATCTCTAGTAACGGAACAAGAAACCTTACGAAACCTTAAGTATCTAAATTAGATACCTCGAAGAGTATCACACACAAACCCGATTCACGTATACGTTCGATTAACGCTAGTCGAGAACGTAATATATAAAACCATATTAATAGCTTAATACTTGAATGAATCCCACTTGAGCTCCACATACAGAAAACCAAAAGAGCTTGTCTCCTTCTGTCCGAGATACCCAATAGCTAGAAACCAGCTTTTTAGTACTACCCGATATCGGACACGCCTTGTCCGATATCACTACCAACTGTCCGAGAAAAGAAATCACGAGCAGAAGCAGTAAACACCTTAGTTGCTGCTAATGTATGTTGCCAAGGAGACCAGGAACAAGGTGTAACCAACAAACTAAACACTTGAATCAAGAACAAGTTTAGAATTCACTTGAAACCTTAATCTCTTAATCGAATTAAAGATTCAATCGACCAAGAGAAGAGCAGGAACAAAGTGAATCGTTTTTTTGGTATAAGGAAGTAATATTGTACGTGAGTTTTGCAAGCCTAGGGGTTTGTTTATATAGCTTCATAAACCGACTCCTACATGGAGTATGATACTTGTTCGGCAAGTATAAGCCTAAGCTAAAACTCACTCCCCTCTTTGCCCGATCGTTTTGGAATGTCAAGGCCCAAGGCTTACCCAAATACGACCCAAACAGGAACCTTAAAGGCCCGTGGATCAAATTTGTGATCGGGTCAAACAATATTAGACGGGTATGAAATATATTCAAGTATAATTACGTTCTACACGTATACTCGTGTTTATCGCGTGTGCCCCCATCGGCTAATACACATTTAGTTGTCTTGTCGTGTTTTAATACTCCGACAAACCAACAACAACTTGGATACATTAAAGCGCCAGGTATCGTGGCATGTCAAAACAATATTTTCAGAGTCACCTCCATGCCATTTCAGCATCTCACTTTTAATAGTTACACACCAAAATATCCCCTCCTTCATAACATGCCATTTCACATGTCAAAAGAGACCCACATACAATTTTATTTTCTTTTCTATTTCTCAAACAAAATAAATTTCATTCATTTAAATAAAAATACAATACGAAACTTAAAAAACATACGAAAATGAAAAAGATACGAAAAAAATTAAAAACAATACGAAACTTAAAAAATATATATAATAACTAATTTTCTTGGCTATATTTTTTTCACTGTTTCTTGTTTTTGCATGTTGATGACGAAGGCTTGGTTTTCCTACAACTCGTTAGTCTTAATCGTGAAAAACTCTAATTCTTTACACTTTATTATTGCCCCGGTCTTTCTCCTTCTTCATCTCGTACGCCGATTCAGCAACTTTCCATTTGCATCTAAATTCTGCATGTAAAGACTCCTATAAAGAATCTTGTGAGTGACTTCCCGATGCTCGACGTGGTTTCCGATCTGGTTTTTAATGCAGGACGAGGTTTGTCGGGGGACGTCAGGCATCATCGCCGAATAGTTCGGCATGCCCGGTGAGATCATCCGGAGCGCGTGTTTTTAAGTCACGTCACGCGTGATCTTGAGTAAACTTTGTTGTCCCCTTTTCTGACTCATCACGATATGCTTGCATAGCACGTTCCAAAAGATCTACCTCGTTTTCCCCGCTTTTAAACGTTTGAAGATAATGTTGAACTTTTAGCAATGATCGTTCAATGTAGCCCACATCCCCGTTATCATATCCTTGGTACGTTGAACTTTTGAAGTTTCGTTAAACTTGTCCGTAACTTGCCACCAAAGTGAGTCATCCTATCGGTCGGATCTGATCTCGTTATTCTTGGAAACGGAGACCCAACACTTGGCTAGAAACTTTTCCTCTTCCGTCGTACAACGTTGGACAACTCGTGGCACCGCCACGTCCACCTCGACATCGTCCACGTCCACCGTGGTGTGGTTGTTCTTTTTTAGGGTCGTTTTCCTCTCCGTTTTGTCTTTTGTTCATGGGTTACTTGTGGTGGTGGTTTTGTTTGTTATGATTGATAAAATAGTGGTGGTGGATTATTTTAGAAATTTTGAAATTGTATGTTGAGTTGTTGGTGTTGTTGATACGTTTGTTGTTGATGATATAGTTGTTTTGGTGTGTATGTAGGCATATTATATTTGGTACCATAGGGTGGAGAAATAGTATTGCTGTGAAGAAGATATCGAGTTTTGTGACGAAGGTGTAGGAGGGTTTGAAGAAGGCGACATACTGAGAAGAGAAATAAAAAAAGATCATTTAGTTGTTGAGATATTTTTTTGGTTTTAGTTTGTGTGTAAATGAAAGTGATATTAGAAGTAATGTGTGTAAAAAAAGCGTATAGGGATATATAACTGTAAAGTGTTGAAAAGAATTTTGAATTTTTAAAAGAGGGTTTATAGACAGATAGGTTATCCAACTTTCCAACTTTATTCCCTAAGTTACCAAACTTTAATTTTGTTCACTTAGGTTACTGAACTTTAGTTAAGCATTCAACCTCTATTTTTTCAGTGTAATCAAAGTAACCCAAATGCATTTTTTAGGTAAGTTAAGTAACCTAAATGTAACGTTTTAGAAATTCAGTAACCTGAATGTAGCATTTTTTTAGTTGAGTAACCTGTTTGCACAAAAAAAAAGTTGGTAACTTAGGCGAATAAAGTTGGAAAGTTGGGTAACCTATCTGTCTATAAACCCTTTAAAAGACTTAGGCTATGTTTGGCGACATGTAGCAGTAGCAGTAAGTAGTAAGCAGTAAGCAGTAGCAGTAGGCAGTAAGCAGTAGCAGTAGGCAGTAAGCAGTAAGCTGTAGTTGTTTGTTTGAAAATTATGTTTGGTAACGTAGCTGTAGCAGTAATTATAAATTGTAAAATTACGAAAAAGGTCATATACATATTAAAGTAAAATAAATGATTAAACAAATGAGGGTATATATGTAATTTCATAAACTAAACGCTTGGAGCAACTGTGGAATGCTTAATCAAGAAGCATTTAGATTGGAGCGGTAAGACAGTATTCTAACGCTTGTTGAGGTGTTGCCAAACAAGTTTTTCATCTATAATGCTTACCGCTTGTCGCTTGTCGCTCCTAAACGCTTCCAAATGCTTGTTACCAAACATGACCTTAGTCATTGGAGAGCCAAATGGCTATTTTTTTAATTTTCTCTATTTCCGTTCTCACGCACGCTAAAAAATTGGCTAAAGAGATGGCACAAGGGTGGGTAGGGTGGCGCGCGGCTGTTGACGCCAAAAGGCATGCCACGTTGGAGATTAGTGTTTGTGTTTTTGGTGATGGTGTTTTGTTTGGGGGGGGGGGGATGCACACGATATTTCCTCTTATACTCAAGGTTGTAAAAGCGTTAGTGAGACGGTTGGGTAGGGCCTAGCGATTTATCGGTTAGGCGAGGATTAATCGGGGATTAATCGGATTGGAATTTTTATGCGCAAAAATGAAATTTTAGATAGATAAAAGTACCAAAAAGTGCCAAAATCTTTTTGGTAGTCCCCTTTGTGGTCAATTTTTCCTTCAATCTCCAAAATGGTCATGCGCAGCCACTCGACTCCGCAGCTCCACCAAAAATGTGACACGTGTCAAAAGGAAAGTACACTTTTTACTTTTTATTCTACCCAAATAACCACCAAATTTGCGCAACCGACGGCTACTCAACCTACTTTTACTCAACTTGCATTTATCCACGTGCAAAAAGTACAAAAAGTAAAAAAAAAAAGTGCAAAACTACTTTTAACCGGTGTACCTCCTTCTTTCTTTTCCAATGTACATGGAAACCCGATCGAATGCAATAACCATCGGATCATACACAAGAATTCATCGATACATGATTATCAATCCAAATCTGATTATCATTCTCAAACTTAAACACAAACACAAACACAAAACAGCATATATTGTCACCGATTGAGTAGATAGGATTTTTGTTTATGTCCAATGGATTCACCCTTTCATCGCGTTGATATAAGTATCATATTTAGATGTAATAAATGTTTAATCCTTTAGCTAGGTTTGGGATTGTTACAGATCAGATTGTACTTTAATGATCAAGTCTTTTGGGTATATCAATTTTGGTTGAAAATAGTTGGTATCTTGTATTTTTTGTACCAGTAACACAATATACCCATGAAGACTGAATAATCTTGTAGCTAGTATCATGTATAAATTAGTTTTATTTTTAATATTTTGTTTTTTGTTAACCTAGGTTTATGATTCGAAGGTTAGTTTGAGAACTAAGCTACACCTTCTGAAAACAATAGCAAAGAAGTTGGCTCAACAGAAGATGCATCTCATAGACCTTTAAAAAAGAGGAAGGTTATTCCGCGTACACATGTTCACACGGAGGTTCTGATACATATTGGATTTCACATACACATCATAACACAAACACAATTAGGCGTATAGTTTAGATGGTTTAGAGAGAGAATGTGGGATATTCTAGAAAGAGAAACTCATGGAAGGTTAGATTCCAAATGAACATCCAACCCTCTCCCTTATGAGGAGAGGGCTATTTATACAAAGAGTCACACCCTCCTACGGGCTGTGGATCAGGCATACAGTGGGTAAAGACTCGTCCTTCCTCCATGGTGTTGCACTAGACTAAACTACACTAATAACTAATTAACAAATAACATACTAAACGATATGTCTACGAGCTAACTTAAGCTAGATTACATTTAGGGGTGACCGATACTTAACTATAGAATTTCCAATTCCTAACAAACTCCCCCTAAGGGAGGTCACCCCATGAAATACAATTTGCATACTAGCAAACTATTGTTTCTTTAGTATTGAGCTCGTAGACTTTAAATACTTCAAATTAATCAAACATTGTGCTTCCGTGGTGATTTCATCATTGTTCAACTGCAATGTATCTTTCTTGGAGGTTATAGAGCTGATTCACTTGATAATGAGTTATTTGAGCCAGCTTTGAGATCATCAGCAAACATAAATCTTTGACTCATCCTTTGTGGTGTTGGTATTATGTGATTTTGTGACTCTTGGACCGACATGCTCACATTCTGGATCATGATGTATTTTTATCAGAATAGCGGAAGCTTTCGTTGATTCATGATATTGGCAACAGCGTAGCAGAAGCATGGAGTGAAAACATCAGAGTCATTGATGCACTAATCATGATTTCTTTAGATTTGAATGGTTGTGTGAGCATGTGGCTATGCATTGACCGCTTCATTCTGATC
>OU343219.1:79681648-80233240 GCA_910596185.1 Chrysanthemum makinoi | reverse complement strand
TAGTAAATCAATTATCGCCAAAAACTCAACAACATCTCTAATTATTTATTCACAGATATGGGTGAAACAATTTTGTGGGAACAAAAAGCCATAAGTACCTTCGATGGGCTCTAAAGAGAACCATCTACTCCACGCTTAGCATCTAAACTCATAAGTAACTCTATCACCTCGATCTCCAAATTTAAAATCCCAAATAATGAGATCCGCGGATGCTTAGCCAATAATTTTGATTATATATGGTTGGAACAACACTACCGGCCGTTCTAATTCTATTCCTACTCACCCGCCGAAAGTCAACAAGGTGTTAAAACATATTCATTAATTTAGCAAATGCTTCGTCTAATGAAATTAAGTCATGCATATTTAAAGTCACTCATGAAACTTGCAAATTCAGGGCCTTGTGAGCTAGAATTCGCATTTTATAGCTTCTTGTCTAAGAGACTAGCAAAACTTTTCAATCAAAAAGACTTAACAAAAGCTTCCAAAAATTTTTAAATTTTCTCATTTTTTGCACAATTTTTAACCTTTTTTTTTAAGGAAAAACGGAGTTGCACGAAAGACACTAAGTAAGGCTAGGCAAAAATCTAATCGAAAGATTACCCACCCCGTGACAAAACTAAAACATTGTCCCCTGTTTGTTGTAAGGGTTCTCAACTCAAATCTAAAGCCATTGGTTAGTTATGCTAATAGATAAACGATAATCGATAAAGATTTTGGATATCGGATTTCCATAAGAGCGTCAAAACATGAAACTCGAGTGGAGAAAAGACAAAACTTCGAGCACTAGAGTCTTCATGTATCGAGGAGAATCCCGACATAAACAACAACAACAACACGAAACACGAGAAATGGAAGAGGCGAACCTCCTCACGCCACTTATTAGAAAACATAAATAAGATAAAAGGATAAGCATGGGGTGCCTCCCACTGAGCCATCGCTTTTGTTAAACGAAGTCGCTAGCCTGAATCGTCCCCGAATTCATTTTTCCTGGGGAAACAAGCGAGAAGGATACCCGGATCAAAGATGGTATCCTCACTCCGGAGGGAAAGAGAATGTGGGTCAAGGGAAAGAAAATGCTCGGGCGCAAGCACAAATGGGATAACTTCTCCCAAACTCACATAAGGTATATCAAGAAAGAATGATCCATCATCCGGTGGTTTTATGGGCTGACGCCGGGATGACGGATCAAAGAGAAACAACTCCATAGAAGAAGGGAGTCCATGGTAAAGAGAGGTGTTTCTTAAAGGCTCAAACATGAAGGCATCCAAGAGAGGATCCTTTTTCCGAAAATTTTTTGTTTTATGAATGTCTTCTTCGATGAGTATCCCAGGGTTAAAAATCTTGTCCTCTGAAAGAAACGAAATCAACGATCATCTACGTGAAAATCCTCACGAAGAGGAATCACTCTCGGATAAAAAATAGTGTGGGCCCAGTGATCAATAAGTCATCAACAAATCTTCACTTCCTTTTCTTTCTTTGGGTAAAATGGATCATCGTGATTCGCTTTAATCTCGGAAAGAATCGAGTCGATGGGAGCAAGTTCATCGGTGAACTACTCGAAGTAAATCGACGGATCTTGATATAACAAATATTCAATTTCGCGAAGCTCTCTAAAATCAAAGACGTCATCCTCATTTCCTGGAAGAGGATCCATGCAGCGAAGTTCATCTGAAAACCTCGAGAAGTAAATCATAGAAGAATCCTTGAGCCGGGCCCGGGATTAGTAGATGGCTAATTTCATTTTTCTGAGAGGAAGAGAGCATTTCTTCAATTAAACGAATATCTCCCTCGATGTAGATGTCGGCATTATCAATTTCCAGGAAACCTGAATCACTTTTCAAATAAGCTCAATTTCTTTCATGATAGAATCATCCTCCTCAGATTTAGTGAGGGAAGAGGAAGAATCATAAATGATTTGTTTAGAAGAAAGTTCCATATTTTCAGAAGAAGGAGTGGGATTGCCACTCAAAGAAAACTCGACGTTCTTAAGTTCAACACAACAAAAAGAAAGCGGAGGTGGGGAAGTGGTGTGCCTTAGAGCTAGCATTTTCCACCACAACCGTTGTAGTCTCCTTTTCTAATTTCTACTTTTGCTCAGCAAGTATCGTCGATAAACTCTTAAACGTGAACGCGGAAAGGCTCGGATCAATTCTCGATGGTTTAGGCCCAATTTTTTGAACCACCGGAGTTGGACGCTTTTGGTACTTCCGTTATTAGTAGGAATTCCGGGTCCTTTGTCACCCTGTCATAATTTTGGCCACATCATATTGATAGGTTAAAGATTTAGAAGTATGGTTAACGTTAAACGTGACGGCTTTTTTCCAACTCTAAAGTGATCTCTCCTTTATATACATCAATCAACGCATGGCGCCAGCCCTAAGAAGCATCTTCCGGGAATAAGGGGTACTCCGGGGTAAGCATAAAAATCAACGACAACAAAATCCGCGGGGAAATCGAACATCCCCACTTTAACAAAAACATCTTCGGCTATACCGATTGGTTTTGTCGTAGTACGGTCGTCTAGCTCGAGGGTCATACACGTTGGGGTAAGTGGGGGCAATGAAAGCTTTTCATAGATTGATTTCGCATCAAATTACTGCGGCAAGATCGCCAAGGCGAGCATCAATAATTCCTTGAAAATCGCACGTATGAGAAACTTGCAGGGTCACCTAACTTTTGGGAAGTTTCTTGAGAATAACCACAACAATTCTCATTCAAAGACGTTTTGCCAAATCCACAATTTTCTCTTTGTTACTTAATAATCCTTTTAGTGTCAAAACAAACTTAGGCATGAGAAGAAGAGCATCCGCGAAGCTAATTTCGAAGTGAAGATCTTGAAATATTTGAAAGAATTTTTCCATTTGAAGATTTGCTTAGGCTCGACGCCGACAACCGGTTGACATTCTCGGACTCCCTTATTGTAGGGAAGCACCGTCCTTTGTCACCCCGGTCTCACGGTCTACCACACGAGACGGAGAAGAAGAAATAATGGTAGGAGCCGTGGGTCCATCAGTAAGCAACACCACTCGGTAGTGATCGCTTTCATGTCACCTCTCGGGTTAGGAATCGTATTACTTGAAGAGAACCGGAACCCGAGGGTTGAGAATAAGAAGTAGACAGTTGATTGGCTTGAAAGAAACTAGCCATCATATTCCTCATTTCAGTCATCCGCTTTTTACCGTAGCTTCCATTTCCCTTTTGAAATCATTCCTCATACTAGTGATTTGAGTTTGTAAACTTTTAATGGTGTTATCAGAATTCTTCATGTAAGTTAGAAACTCATTGTTTGGAGCAGTTTTGATGGGTGCTTGATATTGTTTTTGAGGAGGTTGTTGATAAACTTGAGGTGGAGGAGCTTGGTAGTTTTGATTACCATGATTGAGATTAGCTCCTCGGTTTTGATTGTAAGATTGATTTTGATAACGGTTTTGGTTTTGTTGAGGAACGGTGCAAAACGGGTGGTCCCATTTGGTTGGCACGGGTCCCTGGTTCCATTTTGAACGGATTAGCGATGCTACGGAAGCATTTCTGAGATCGCCATCGGTGGCTTGACAATTATAGTACGGATTTCTGACTCTTAAACTCTCTCATCATAGAAGTAATAGCATGAGTAAGATCACCAACTCACTCTCTAACATAGTTATTATTCGAAGCAATCTTAGAAACACCGGCCTGTTTTCTAGACGAGAAAACTTTTGACTTATTTTCGATTATCGTTCTAATATCGGCGGCATAACGCCTCAAGATTTGCCACCGCGCTGCGTTTTAATCTTGATCGGCCGTTAAAGCATTTAGAACGTATCAATCTGATAAAGATCGTAAAACCATGATTTGGGCATTTACGAAAAGTTCTTGAATCTATCCAAAACTTTCATCGAATTTTTGTTGAAAATTAATGATTTGATTTCGTAACATCGTAATTTTTGAAGGAGGAAAGAATTGATTCACAAACTTCTTAGAAAGATCGGCCCATGTTGTAATTGATTGAGAGGGTTCTTTTTCAAGCCAAGTCCCGCCCCTCAAGAGAAAACGGAAACAATCTCAACTTAATCAACTCATGAGTGACGCCCGAAATTTTATCGTGAGATCAACTTGATTAAACCAGCGGAGGTGTGCGTGGGGCTCCTCATGATCTAAACCACAAAAAGGTTTATTTGAAACCAATTGAATTAAGTTCGCTTAGTTCAAAATTTCTCGGATCAAGTGGTGGAACAACGATAGCATCACCGTAGCCGTCTTACGGAGCTTGAAGTAACTCGATCATCGTCGAGTGTCCGCCATAACGACGGTTCTTCAAAGATAGTACGTACCCGGGTACGCCTATTCTACATTTACGTACGCGTGATCTGGTGAACGAAAGCATGCACTAAAAATCCAAAAATCAAAAAGTGAAAAATAATTTTGAAGAAAAAATCTTTTTGGTTTTTATATTTAAGAAAATTTTGAAAACACAATCTTTTTATAACCTTTACGTCAACCGGTGCTCGGTAGCTCCCAAAAGTACGCGCAGCGGAGTGGGAACGAAGAGTGGATCGTTTCACCGCAATTTAAGGTCAAGACTTCCGTTTACCCCGTGTATAGGTTGTACTTCTGAGGTGAGCCGACGTAACAATTGACGCTCGGGTTTGTTTTGTTGGTTTTTTACTTTTTATGGTTTTGTAAACACTCTAGGAAGAATGTTTTGGTTTTTAGATTTTTTGGGTTTTTGAAAACAATATACAAAACGACGGTAACTTCACTCGGGAGGATCTTCAAATTCACGCTAATCGAGACGGAATACGAAAAACTCACTACATGCTCCCGCAGCGCCAAAATTGATTCTTAGGAAAGAGATCAATAATGAGAAGTGTAGTATTACGGGGTAACTCAAACGTGTTAGGTTTGAGCACCGAGATCGTTCCAACGAGTTGAATGGAATTTCCAACTCACCTCGCGATATCGGGATTTGAATGTGTTAAAAAGGATTTTGAGGATTTCTAAACTATGGGGCAAGCAATAATAATAAAATGCATATAAATCTACTAATCCTAAGGTGCAAACAAGTAATCTCAATTAAGTACGTAAATAGAACTAAAGACGCAAATTACTTTATGCAAAAAAAAAACGTATTCTAAAATGCAAATTAATCTATTTTAACCCCTAAAAGTGATCTAATATTTTTCTACAACTAAAAATGTGATTTAAAAATTATCTAAAATTTAAAACTATATATTTTTTTTTGGTTTTTGATTTTTGATTTTTTTGACGAATATATATATATATATATATATATATATATATATATATATATATATTTTTGAGTTTTTAATTATTATTATTATTATTTTTTTTAAGAGATTTTTTTTAACTAATTTAACTAATTAAAGTTTAAACTAAAATTTAAATGGCAAACTACAACTAGTGACGATGAATATTAAGCTAAGAGTATGATACTAAAAAGACTTAATAAGCATCATACGAAAAATTAAACGGAACGGTAAACTAAGAATCTAAACAAAAAAAAAAAAGGTAAGAGAATAGAACCCGATGATTTTTACCAGATAAATACCACCCAATCTTATGAACTAAATAAATTATTAAAGGTTTTATTTTAACTTTAATTTTGCTAATTAGTTAAATAAAGTTTTGAGCTTTATTAACTAACTAACTTAATAAAAGTTATTAAATTTGTAAACTTTAATGATTTTTAAGCTTATAAGACCCCTAAGCTCCACGCCTTATGAGGTAGGATCGGATTACACAAACAAAATCAAAACTTTAAGGGTTAGCACAAATATATAAATATAAGATTTTTATAATAAAAAGCTAAAAAAATAGATAATCTTAATAAATCAAATCTTAACCACCAAACTCTCTCAAGGAGATATGTTTCCACAAAAACTAATTTGGGTATTAAGGTTAAAGATTTAAAATATAAGATTTTTTATTTTTTATTTAACAAGAAAAGAGAAAATATTAAATAACTAAAACAATTAGGAAATTTAAAATAAAATAGTGAATTAAAAAAAATTAACTATTTTCACAAAAAAAAAATTAATTAAAAACAGAGGAAAATAAATTCGGAATTTTTTTTTATTTTTTATTTTTTTTTATTTATTTTTTTTTTTAAGGAAAGGAAATAAATCAATGAAAAATATCAAATTAACTCTGAAAATTGAAAATGTTTTTTAGCAACGTCAGAAAAGTGATAGAAGCTCACAGAAAAGTTTTTAGAATTTTCGGAATTAAATAAGTATTTTGTTTTCGATTTTTATGTTTAAAATAGGAAATAAATTAAAATAAATAGTAAACTAGTTCAAAAAAATATGAAAAATTCACACTAGCTTAAGAAAACTATGAAAAGCTACTAGAAAATCTAACAATATTTTTTTGACTTTTTTTTCTATTTTTTAAAAATACAATTCGAAACAGTTTTTTAAAAGAAAAATAACAGATCAGTTTTTGATTTTTTAAAAATATTAAAACAACTCGGAAAAATACGAAAATTTTATGACGAAAATAAAATATATTTTTGAATTTTTTGTAAAAACGAAGAGATTTTTAGAGACTTTTTACTATTTTTAAGCTAAATAAAACAAGAAAAAAAAGTGAAATTTAATAAAAATAAACAATAAAAAAAATCTAAACTTTTATAAAAATATAAATATGATATGTTGTGCGTGTGCACGGAGCGTATAAAATACACTCACACAATCTTACTATAACTCAACTCTTCATGGGATATTTTTATAAAAAGTTTTATAAAAATAAAATGAAATAAAAAGGATTGAGAGATGAGAAAATAAAAGAGATGCAAAGATAATAAATAAAATGAACTAACTTGCAATAAATAAATAAGACTTTTATAAAACTAAATAAAAAGTACAAGAGTTTTGGTAAGAAAAATAATAAAGGAGATGATAAAATGAGGTGAGGAGGTGGGTTTTTATAGACCCATAAATTACACTTTGGTCCTAACTAAATTTTCATAATGGCCCATAAACTATTAGAACTTGGTACAAAAATATCCTAACAAAACTTGGTCCCCAAGTTTATATTTGTAAGCTTAGGATTAACAAGGATAATAGCCCGCTGCGTTGCAGCGGGTATTGTATCTTTTTATTTTCTAACTTTATGTGCACGTTATAGTATTTTGTTCAGGAAGGTACTCGCTGCATTGGCAGATGGGTTGATTTCAAACCTCGTTTGTTGCGTAACACCGAAATACAATCTTGTTGCATTAGGGTGTTGGTGCCACGAATATTAGTATGCATGAGTTAAGATGAAGAGTTGTTTTAAACCCTTTAAAGCACATATCAGTACCAATATTGTATGAAACTTACATTATGAAACCACACTAATAATTGTTAATGTGTAAAAAATCCTGAGATTATCTGACACTAAGTTTGCATAATTAAACATTGATAAGAGGACAAGTGGACCATCCCATCCCCAATTCCATCCATGCTCGGCAATGTATCAACCCTGTTAGTAACCTGTACCAAGAAGGGTTCGTTGGTGACAAATCCAAATGTCAGAGAAAATGACGTAATAGAATGTTCTACAACATAGCTCAAAAACAAATGACAGCCTCTTCGGCGTATCTTAATATCGATCGAAGATATTAGGGAAAAGAAAACACATAAATGTGAGAGGTCTTAAGACTAATTAACCAAACCCTGATTTCATAACGAAAAATGGAAAATAAACCCATTATAAAACAAATAGCCCCAATGAAACCTAACTTTCTTAAGATAACAAATTCAGTTACATCATTTCCAAAAAAGATAGGAACAAAATAATCGCAATACTGGAATGTGATATACTATAATTTATCGCAAGACCTGTATTTCGGCCCTGAAAGAGTATGAACCAAATATTCAATTCATATAAAGCTAACGGGATCACATCTGTACTGGATCATTGCAGGTATTTCTTTGTCAGTAGGGATGGTCAAATGTTACAATTTGGATTTGTTGGCGCTATCAGATACCAAATACTATAATACGCAAGAGCAGTACCCTAGATGAAATGTATCTCATATCAATTGTTTAGCAAGTTAACAATTGTCTATTATAGTGCAACAACAACTATCTTGGGCCATTTCAACTGAATTACGAGTAAATGTATAAGCGATAGCAATCTATAAAGTGTATTCTAGTATGCAAAGTTGAGTAGCAAACACTATCTCTTATCTTCAGGTATGCCAAGTATGCAGGGGCTTTGCTGGGCCTCATTTATAAATAAATTTGCGAATTATTATGGACATCAATCTAGAATGATGAGTTTCTTGTAAAGGCAACTAACCTTTTAACAAGCATAATGGGAAAAAATTCACAACAAATGTCAGATGTGTCGATAGTTTCTTAAGCACCATCGGACGATGTCGGCAACAGCTGACTATTGCCCAATGAAGTGAGTAACTAATGACAGGAGCATCTATATATGACATCTGGACCAAGAACTGTACTTGTGCAGGCAATGCCGAGTGACAATGATCTTTGCTTATTTTTTTTTTTTTTTTCCCCAATATAACAATCGTTAAGTCTATTTATGCCACATTTTTTGCACATCAATCTAGCCCTAAATAGAATTGAAAAGACCCGCGTAATAAATATGCTGCATTTTTTTTAGTATCAAAATATTCAGTCTCAAAGTTATCTCTTGCCGTGGATAGGGTTCGTACAGCCCAGCCAACAAAGTAGCCAAACACACGAAACATAACCTGTCTACCTAGTTGCCCTCTGTTATCTGAGATCAATGGAATCATACGCTTCGTTGTTTCGCTATCGATAGCTGTTTACTGATGCTACCAGCAAAATGCAGCCGCAACTGCAGCGTTAACAGGAAATGAATACTTGTCGTTGACAAAACCGTAAAAAACAGTATGATCATACATGGAAACACAAATCATAGCAATATAAACATTGTGGCAAGTGCCATTGTCAGTTTTTCACTTATTGCATGTTGAGTAACCTCCAATTGTGTAGGAAAAATACAAACTGTTGAAAAAGGTGGTTATTGAACTAAAAGCACAAAAGAGATGAAAAAAAATAACTGATGTTATAGTTATCAGAGGTCGATGCCTCTTTCTTTTATCTGGATATTAGGAAGCGTTTGTTTAATATGCTGAGATCATGACATTCTGAAATTACCTCGATAAGAGTGATGACATATGTGATATAGTTAAACATAGGGCCTACCTAGTAATACGTATTCTGATCCTCTTGAATGGTTACTGCGGCTGTGTGTCTTTTGAGACGTTCTAGTACCGTATGCCTAAGCAGCCGCCCTTTTCAAATTTCTACGGGTCGCGCAGTTTCCTCTATAAAATGCAGTCTCTAACACATCTTTTAGTTTCCGACAATGCTCCAATCAAAATAAAGCATCTGCAATAAAGTGTTTCCTCGCCACCCAAAAAAAAAAATATTAGATCATTCAAAGAAGTGCAATAATAAATAGAAGAAAAAGCAAGAAAAAGTTATATAAAGGATTCATATTCTATGACACAATGAGGTTGCATCATCATGGCAGGCACAGGTTTCACAAAAAGGATAGAAGCAATTAATCCAAAACTTAGAAACCATAAAACTTATGCACAGCTTATACCCAAAAGTTACGAAACAATGAATCCAAAACTTATAAACCAAAACTGGCCTCGATTTGTAAACGGAAAATGGTATAAAAAAAAGAAAAGAAAGAAAAGGTCAGAATCTGCCATAACGACCAATATCATTTGACTCCAAAGAACACATATGTTAATGATCATAGCCAATTTTGTGTTTTGCATCAGTCAACGTCAAACAGTCATATAATCTTTTCTACAGATTCAAGACTAAAATGATCCTTCTCACTGGTACTATTTCGTGAACAGTCTTTAATCCTCATAAGCTGACCAAACAATAAAAATTCCAGAAGTTTATAACCCATCCTCATTTCACACTTACAAGCCGACCACTTAGGTACAAAAAACGTTTTGTGTGAGTTAGGTTTCGAAAGTTAGTAACTTACAGATCGACCACTTCGGTATAAATTTTGTACAATAAATACTTAGGCTCGGATTTGTAGATAGAATTGGGTAAACAAAATCCAAATCCCGCCATGGCTGCAAAAAAAGATAGTTGCATAGTAACACAGTACCACCATGCCCTCGCGTCCTTGCCACGCCAAATGACGGGTAGAATTTCGATGTCCACTTCATTTGACTCAGAAAGCAACAACAAATCATCACAGCCCACTATCGTATTCTTATTAATACTAAGAAGAAAGAGATACTAAACTTGGGTAGCCCTTTATTACCGGAGTTTAAGGAACCGGCGTATCCGAGTTTCCTATCAACCGCATTTTGTGGTGTAACTCCTAAAAATTTTGAGCGTCGCCTACAGAACCCTCTAGCCCTAGCAGCAGCGCGTACAGTTTCGAGACCACCTGTAAAAATCAGTTAGCAAACATTTTAGCGGAGAAACAGTGAATATATCAGTCTTCAAAAGTGTATAAACAAAAATGTCAAGTTCCAACAGGTTCAACACCTATCATCGTTAGATCACAAACTGTGTGAGTGTTTGTAAATGTTTATTCAAGCCTTTTTTGCATTGCTATTTAAACATGCAGACGTTCTTGAATGTTTGGATAGCAGATAATAACTTCAAGAAAGCAATTAGACAATGATTAAGTAGAAATCCTCACATATGTTCCTGACTTCCTGTGAATCTCCAACCTGGCTTAACTCTTTTCATGATTCTTCCAAGCTTGGATCTTAACCTCTTCTTACCTTGGCCTGTCAATTAACTAAATTAGACAATGCTAAGTAGAAATACGTTACCGAAGCGTTAGAAAATGATTATAGCGACTCAAATTCATATAAAACCCGAAAATACAGTAAGAGCATCAATAAATACAGTAAAAAGATCTGTAAAAAACAATGTTGCAAAAATCGCGAATCGGTAGTCGGGCGGTCGACCTCCCTGTAGCTTGTAATCGGTCTAGGCGGGATTAATCGGTGATTAATCAGATTGGCATTTTCGACAATTTTTTAGTATTTTCAGCAAACTTTAGGTATTTTCGACAAGTTTTAGGCATTTTAGACAAGTTTATGTATTTTTGGTAATATTTTTCTTGAGAAACATCTTGTAATAGATATAAACAATGACCATAAGTTATTCAAACAATTTTATGGGTAGTTTTAAGTATTTTCGGCAAGATATGAAGGTTTTCGATAAGTTTGACCACCATTAACCGTCATTGACAACCATTGACCACGGTTGACCGATTTACATAAATCGGAAAGGTTGGTGGCCTTGCAGCACCTAATCGGCGATTAATCGGCCTTGTAGGCCTTGTTTTGCAACACTGGTACAAAAAAAGTTCACGTTACCATATATTTTGTACATTCGCTTGTGCACCATGCCATCGGGCGTCTTTCAAGAGGATTTAACATACAATTTTGACTATCTGCAATTTTCGCATCCTGAACCTGTGGAAAATACTGCCAGTATCAAAATCCAAACATAATCCCATAACTTCATTAAAACTCCTACATCCTATAAACACACGTACCTAACATGAACTAATGGCAGCCTATGTTGTGGCACACACACCTAAATCCCGAAGACCAGTTATGGCCACTCAAACATATAGTAGTACTTTACCAACTGAAATAAATTTAACCTTAAAACGACTTTGATTTAATAAACTTAAAATACACATATGAAGACACTTTAATTAAGCATATTTGACCACTTACCAATTCAATCGTTTAGTTTGTCAGATGTATCCTACCACGATTCCGTTGCCGCCAACTCTCTCCATCTATTGAACATTGAACTTGGCGTCGCTACAGTACTGTCTACATCCATATTCGATATAATTAATCCTAATACAAATTGAATGGCGGGTAAATAAGCGTTTATATGTTAACTGAGCTCCCTACTGATTTAGTACCAATTGGATACCTTTTTATCACTTTGGATTAATAATATAACACATCTATATGATTTCAAAAAGTGGGGTGATCATTAATGGTTAAACATGTTAACATTGTTGACAAAGACCAAATGGAGAGAAGCTATGTACCTCGTCAGCAGACAAGACCTCGGGTGATTGCTGCAGGCGAGCTCTCTACATTAGCAGTCTTTTCTTTGGTCACCTGGACGTCGACATCTCCTTCTGCAACATATATTGAAAACATATTAAATATTGTCACAAATAAGTATACCCTAAAGGTTGGTGCAGATTAAACCGGAATGATTAAACCAATAGGCAAACCCAAACACCAATAGGTAAAACCAATAGGCTACCGACAAACATACCGAGAGGTGTGCCGCAAGTAAAGGTTGACCCAATCTGGCCCAAACATGGTGATGGTAATTGAGAAACAGTAGAGACCCTAGCTGAAAAATTACACCAAAAACAGGTAAGACCTGTCAATTCGCCGAGCGTAAATCAAGATAAGACCCACACATTAACAATTCACTTCCATTTCATATATGATCGTAACATTAACCTAAATTCACAGCAAAACACCAGAAACTCGTAAACTAACCACACATAAATCAAAATCCAAAAACTAATTACCCTGTAACACATCTAAAATCAAATTTAACCTCCATTTTTCATCTATTTCTCATTACATCAGACTGAAACCTAAATTTTACAGCACTTATATCAACACCCAAAAAGTTTAAATTATCAGACCACACCACACACACAAACATTCAGATTCAACCTCCATTATAGTTATTTCTCATTACAGCTAGCTAAACTTTACACAAAAACCTCTGAACTTAGAACTTACCAGCATATTTATTAACAGTATAAATAAAAAAGATAGCTGACATCAACCCTAAAAGAGTATGGGATTTGATTGTGTATAATCAGAGAGGGTATAGGTTTGCTTGACATCAGGGATTTGTGAATAAGACCAAACTTTAAAAAAGTCATTCATCAAACATAGCACAAAAAATAAAAACCAAACTGATAAATTAATCTACAAACCAAAACCCAAATAAACCCAAAAAGTTGGCACCTGATGAGAAAGAAACGATCAAGTTTAAGGCGGTGAGGAGACACGGATAATCGTTATCCAAAGAAGATGTGGGAAAATGGCGGTGAAAATGATGAGGATGAAGATGAGTTGTGGGAATGGGCTAAAAAGGTAGAGGCCCAAAAAAAGGGAATATTCCTTCGAATATAGAAGATGCTTTCGGGTTTTGTATGATAGATATAATTTCATTTCTGACTTGTGCTTGGCGCTCGTTTGAATGGTAGCTGGGCTTGGCAACTTTGATCTGCAGTTGGGCTTGTATTCGCTGGGCCTCTCATGGACGCAACTGGGCTTGGCTGAGATGGGCTTCGTGGGCCTTGGTGGCTCGTCTGGGCTTGAGCAGATTTTTCATGTTGCAATAATTTAAGTGATACAAAAATAAATATGTCATGGGTGGGATTAGAACCCAAAACCTCTTGCTTGATAAACATGTCCCCACCTACTAGACCAAGAGCCTTTTTGTGGTAAGTATTGCATTTAATTTCCATTTAATCTCCTTTTTTCTGCTGATCCATTTTTTCTTTATTTTAAGCATTTTAATTAATTGCAATCTTCGTTCGGGCTTCGTTTGATTTTTAAAATTTTCTTCTCTTGCCTCGATGCTCCAAATAAAATTATCATTAGACCCGTAACTTCGTGCTCCTTCCATTCTCGTGCTCGTTTTTGTCCATTTGTCTTCTTTTTGTCCATTTTACAATATCCGTTACCTGCACATACATAAACACAAAAATACAAATATTTATGGCTTTAGGGGTTAGTTCTTGGTCTTTTTGGTCCGGTTTCGATAAAGAAAAGGTATATGTTTTCACATATACCAAAATACCCCAGACTAAAAGATTGTCGTATCCTCACGCAATGTAATCAACTCACGCTTCTAAAAACAAAGATTTCAATCTCTTTCTACTAAACCTATGAAAAGTAGCAAAGATTCCTCAAAAGAGATTAAGAAACCCTTATTTCTAAAAACGCCCCGTTTACCTTTTAATTCACATATAGATATTACGGTTAAGCACATTCCGATTATGAGTGACGGTTTTTTGAACTTTCATGTCGATCAATAACTCCAACATTTTTCAAAAGACATTTTTAGGATCACGGAGTAGGAAATACAACTCAGCGAGGAGTGACCATACGGATAGAATACATCGTCCTTGATTTTTCACAAGTCCCCAAACTAAGCGTAAAATCGAAATCATTGTTAAATATGACTTTAGATGCTAACACTACCCATGGAAGTTACTTGTGTAATTACCTTTTGCTCCCATTTTCCTATTTTCCTCTAGATTTTTTTTATTTTTGTGAGAAATGAATTTCTTCAAATTTTTCGTTTCGATAATTCTTATTCCGATAAAGATATGAAGCTAAGTCGATAATTAGTTATCCATCTTCTATCAAGAACCATTGTCTTAAAAATGAGGTCCACATCAAGGAATTTTTATTCACTTATATTTTTGACTTTTCCATTTTTTTTTTATTTTTTTATTTTTTTTTTCATCATTTTTTTTATTTTTTTTTGCACTTATACTTTTACTTATATGAGCTATGAACTACGGAGCTTCCCGGGGTAATTCCAAGACCTTACACTTTTTCAGAATAAAGGATCCAAGGGCCGTTACGACGGAGAATTCCAAGACTCTAGGTTTCATGAAATGAGGATCCCAGTGGGTTAGACCAAGAACCTCACCCAATCCCGGCTAGAGGTCCAAGGGCCGGCGTAAGAGGGTAGCCAAGACCTAAACGCTTATTATTGAAATAAGGATCCAAGGGTCCGATCTCGAACCGCAGCTCATAACTTTATTTATTACTTATTACGAGTCCTTGATGTGTACCCAATTTTTAAAACAAAGATTCTTTTAAGAAGATAAAGAACTAACTATCGCCAAAAACTCAACATCTCTAATTATTTATTCACATATATGGGGTGAAACAATTTTGTGGGAACAAAAAGCCATAAGTACCTTCGATGGGCTCTAAAGAGAACCATCTACTCCACGCTTAGCATCTAAACTCATAAGTAACTCTATCATTCCTCGATCTCCGCAAATTTAAAATCCCAAATAATGAGATCCACGGATGCTTAGCCGATAATTTTTGATTATCTATGGTTAAGGGAACAAGCTAGGGCTCAACACGCCCGGTCAAGTCAGAATTCTATTCCTACTCTCACCAGCGGAAAGTCAACAAGGTGTCAAAACATATTCATTAATTTAGCAAATGCTTCGTCTAATGAAATTAAGTCATGCATATTTAAAGTCACTCAGGGAAACTTGCAAATTCTTGGCCTTGTGAGCTAGAATTCACATTTTATAGCTTCTTGTCTAAGAGACTAGCAAACTTTTCAATCAAAAAGACTTAACAAAAGCTTCAAAATTTTAAATTTTCTCATGTTTTGCACAATTTTTAACTTTTTTTTAAGGAAAAACGGAGTTGCACGAGTACACGGCACAGTGCTAGGCAAAAATCTAATCGAAAGATTACCCACCCCAGACTAAAACGAAACATTGTCCTCAATGTTTAAAGGTAAGGGTTCTCAACGTAAATCTAAAGCCATTGGTTAGTTATGCTAATAGATAAACGATAATCGATAAAGATTTTGGATATCGGATTTCCATAAGAGCGTCAAAACATGAAACTCGAGTGGAGAAAAGATAAAACTTCGAGCATGAGAGTCTTCATGTATCGAGGAGAATCCTGGACATAAACAACAACAACACGAAACACGAGAAATGGAAGATGCGAACCTCCTCACGTCACTTATTAGAAAACATAAATAAGATAAAAGGATAAGCATGGGGTGCCTCCCACGAAGCGCTATTGTTTTTGTTAAACGAGTCGCTAGCCTGACTCGTCCCCGAATTCATTTGTCCTTGGGGAAACAAGCGAAAAGGATACCCGGATCAAATATGGTATCCTCACTCCGGAGGGAAAGAGAATGGGTGGGTTGGGAGGGAAAGAAAATGTCGGGCGCAAGCACAAATGGGATAACTTCTCCCAAACTCACATAAGGTATATCAAGAAAGAATGATCCATCATCCGGTGGTTTTGCGGGCGGACGTCGGGATGACGGATCAAAGAGAAACAACTCCATAGAAGAAGGGAGTCCATGGTAAAGAGAGGTGTTTCTTAAAGGCTCAAACATGAAGGCATCCAAGAGAGGATCCTTTTTCCGGAAAACTTTTGTTTTATAAATGTCTTCTTCGTTGAGTATCCCAGGGTTAAAAATCTTGTCCTCGGAAAGGAACGAAATTAACGTATCATCTACGTGAAAATCCTCACGAGAAGAGGAATCACTCTCGGATAAAAAATAGTGTGGGACCTCAGTATCAATAAGCTCATCAGTCGAAATCTTCACTTCCTTTTCTTTCTTTGGGTAAAATGGATCATCGTATTCGTTTTCTTTTATCTCGGAAAGAATCGAGTCGATTTGAGCAAGTTCATCGGTGAACTTCTCGAAGTAAATCGACGGATCTTGATATAACAAATATTCAATTTCGCGTAAGTCGGCTCTAAAATCAAAGACGTCATCCTCATTTCCCGGTGGAAGAGGATCCATGCGAGCGAGTTCATCGGCAAACTCCTCGAGAAGTAAATCAATAGAAGAATCCTTGAGCTCGGGCTCTGAAGGATTAGTAGATGGCTTAATTTCATTTTCTTTCGTAGAGAGTGAGGAGAGCATTTCTTCAATTAAACGAATATCTCCCTCGATGTCGATGTCGGCATTATCAATTTCCAGTGAAACTGAATCACTTTTCAAATAAGCCTCAATTTCTTTCATGATAGAATCATCCTCCTCAGATTTAGTGAGGGAAGAGGAAGAATCAGAAATGATTTGTTTAGAAGAAAGTTCCATATTTTCAGAAGAAGGAGTGGGATTGCCACTCAAAGAAAACTCGACGTTCTTAAGTTCAACACAACAAACAGAAAGCGGAGGTGGGACAAGTGGTGTGCTCTTAGAGCTAGCATTTTCCACCACAACCGTTGTAGTCTCCTTTTCTAATTTCTACTTTTGCTCAGCAAGTATCGTCGATAAACTCTTAAACGTAAAACGTGAAAGGCTCGGATCAATTCTCGATGGTTTAGGCCCAACTTTTTGAACCACCGGAGGTTGGACGTTTTTGGTACTTCCGTTATTAGTAGGAATTCCCGGGTCCTTTGTCACCTCGGTGTCATTAATTTTGGCCACATCATATTGGTAGGTTAAAGATTTACAAGTATGGTTAACGTTAAACGTGACGGCTTCTTTTCCAACTCTTAAAGTGATCTCTCCTTTATATACATCAATCAACGCATGGCCCGTCCTTAAGAAGCATCTTCCGAGAATAAGGGGTACTCGGGGGTCGGCATCAAAATCAACGACAACAAAATCCGCGGGGAAATCGAACATCCCCACTTTAACAAAAACATCCTCGGCTATACCAATTGGTTTTGTCGTAGTACGGTCGGCTAGCTCGAGGGTCATACACGTTGGGGTAAGTGGGGGCAATGAAAGCTTTACATAGATTGTTTTTGGCATCAAATTAATACTTGCGCCAAGATCGGCCAAGGCGGAGCACTGAATAATTCCTTGAAAATCGCATGGAATGAGAAACTTTCCGGGGTCACCTAACTTTTCGAGAAGTTTCTTGAGAATAACCGCCGAACAATTCTCATTCAAAGACGTTTTTGCCAAATCCACAATTTTCTCTTTGTTACTTAGTAATCCCTTTAGTGTCGAAACAAACTTAGGCATGAGAAGAAGAGCATCCGCGAAGCTAATTTCGAAGTGAAGATCTTGAAATATTTGAAAGAATTTTTCCATTTGAAGATTTGCTTGTTCGCGTTGCTTTTGATCATTCATCCTTGACGGGTACGGAAGTGTTGTTTTTGGGTTAGTCTTTTCAGCACTAACCGGAGCATCCTTAGGCTCAGACGTCGGGACAACCGTGGGTTGGACATTCTCGGTACTCCCCTTATTAGTAGGAAGAACCGGGTCCTTTGTCACCCCGGTCTCACGGTCTACCACACGAGACGGAGAAGAAGAAATAATGGTAGGAGCCGTGGGTCCATCGTAAGCAACACCACTTCGGGTAGTGATCGCTTTCATGTCACCTCTCGGGTTAGGAATCGTATTACTCGGAAGAGAACCGGAACCCGAGGGTTGAGAATAAGAAGTAGACGGTTGATTGGCTTGAAAGAAACTAGCCATCATATTCCTCATTTCAGTCATCTGCTTGTTACTCATAGCTTCCATTTCCCTTTTGAAATCATTCCTCATACTAGTGATTTGAGTTTGTAAACTTTTAATGGTGTTATCAGAATTCTTCATGTAAGTTAGAAACTCGTTGTTCGGAGCAGCTTGATGAGGTGCTTAATATTGTTGTTGAGGAGGCTGTTGATAAACTTGAGGTGGAGGAGCTTGGTAGTTTTGATTACCATGATTGAGATTAGCTCCTCGGTTTTGATTGTAAGATTGATTTTGATAACGGTTTTGGTATTGTTGAGGAACGGGTGCAAAACCGGGTGGTCCCATTTGGTTAGCACGGTATCCTTGGTTCTGATTTTGAACCGGATTAGCAGATGCTACGGAAGCATTTCTGAGATCGCCATCGGTGGCTTGACAATTATAGTACGGATTTCTGACTCTTAAACTCTCTCATCATAGAAGTAATAGCATGAGTAAGATCAGTCAACTCATTCCTCTGAACATAGTTATCATTCGAAGTAATCTTAGAAACAACGGGTCTGTTTCTAGACGAGAAAACTTTTGACTTATTTTCGATTATCGTTCTAATATCGGCGGGCATACGACTCAAGATGTTGCCACCGGCGGCTGCGTTAAGCGAATCTTGATCGGCCGGCGTTAAAGCATTGTAGAACGTATCAATCTGATGAAGATCGGTAAAACCATGATTTGGGCATTTACGTAAAAGTTCCTTGAATCTATCCCATACTTCTCCAAAACTTTCATCAAATTTTTGTTGAAAATTAATGATTTGATTTCGTAACATTGTAATTTTTGAAGGAGGAAAGAATTGATTCACAAACTTCTTAGAAAGATCGGCCCATGTTGTAATTGATTGAGGGGGTTCTTTTTCAAGCCAAGTCCGAGCTGCCCCCTCAAGAGAAAACGGAAACAATCTCAACTTAACTGACTCATGAGTGACGCCCCGAAATTTTATCGTAGACGCAACTTGATTAAACCAACGGAGGTGTGCGTGGGGCTCCTCATGATCTAAACCACAAAAAGGTTTATTTGAAACCAATTGAATTAAGTTCGTTTTTAGTTCAAAATTCTCAGCATCAAGTGGTGGAACAACGATAGCATCACCGTAGCTGTCTACGGGAGCTTGAAGTAACTCGATCATCGTTCGAGTGTCTGCCATAACGACGGGTTCTTCAACGATAGTACGTAACTCGGATACGTCTATTCTACGATTGCGATTACGTCGTGACTGAGAACGAGTGCGCATGCACTAAAAATCCAAAAATCAAAAAGTGAAAAATAATTTTGAAAAAGGAAAATCTTTTTGGTTTTTATATTTAAGAAAACTTTTGAAAACACAATATTTTTGTAACCTTTACGTCAACCGGTGCTCGGTAGCTCCCAAAAGTACGCGCAGCGGAGTGGGAACGAAGAGTGGATCGTTCTTTAGTCTGCAATTTAATGTCAAGACTTCCGTTTACCCCGTGTATAGGTTGTACTTCTGAGGTGAGCCGACGTAACAATTGACGTTCGGGTTTGTTTTGTTGGTTTTTAACTTTTTATGGTTTTGTAAACACTCTAGGAAGAATGTTTTGGTTTTTTAGATTTTTTTTGGGTTTTTGAAAAATTATATATACAAAAACGACGGTAACTTCACTCGGGGAAGGATCTTCAAACTCACGCGATTCGAGACGGAATACGAAAACTCACTACATGCCCTCCCCGGCAGCGGCGCCAAAAATTGATTCTTAGGAAATAGATCAATAATGAGGAGTGTAGTATTACGGGGTAACTCAAACGTGTTAGGTTTGAGCACCGAGATCGTTCCGAACGAGGGTTGAATGGAATTTCCAACTCACGTCGCGATTATCGGGATTTGAATGTGTTAAAAAGGATTTTGAGGATTTCTAAACTACGGGGCAAGCAATAATAATAAAAGGCATATAAATCTACTAATCCTAAGGTGCAAACAAGTAATCTCAATTAAGTACGTAAATAGAACTAAAGACGAAAATTACTTTATGCCAAAAAAACGTATTCTAAAATGCAAATTAAACTATTTTAACCCCTAAAAGTGATCTACTAATATTTTTCTACAACTAAAAATGTGATTTAAAAATTATCTAAAATTTAAAACTATTTTTTTTTTTGGTTTTTGATTTTTGATTTTTTGAAAATAGCGAAATATATATATATATATATATATATATATATATATATATATATATATATATTTTGACTTTTTAATTTTTTTTAAGAGATTTAAAAAAAAAAAACTAATTTAACTAATTAAAGTTTAAACTAAAATTTAAATGGCAAACTACAACTAGTGACGATGAATATTAAGCTAAGAGTATGATACTAAAAAGACTTAATAAGCATCATACGAAAAATTAAACGTAACGGTAAATTAAGAATCTAAGCTAAAAAAAAAGTAAGAGAATAGAACCCGATGATTTTTACGAGAGAAATACCACCAAATCTTATAAACTAAATAAATTATTAAAGTTTATTTCCTTATTAACTTTAATTTTTCTAATTAGTTAAATAAAGTTTTGAGCTTTATTAACTAACTAACTTAATAAAAGTTATTAAATTTGTAAACTTTAATGATTTTTAAACTTATAAGACCCGTAAGCTCCACGCCTTATGAGGTAGGATCGGATTACACAAACAAAATCAAAACTTTAAGGGTTAGCACAAATATATAAATATAAGATTTTTATAATAAAAAGCTAAAATAATAGATAATCTTAATAAATCAAATCTTAACCACCAAACTCTCTCAAGGAGATATGTTTCCACAAAAACTAATTTTGGTATTAAGGTTAAAGATTTAAAATATAAGATTTTTTATTATTATTATTTTTTTATTTAACAAGAAAAGGGAAAATATTAAGTAACTAAAACAATTAGGAAAATTAAAATAAAATAGTGAATTAAAAAAAATTAACTTTTTTCACAAAATAAAAAAAAAAACTAATTAAAAACGGAGGAAAATAAATTCGGATTTTTTTTTTTTTTTTTTTTTTTTTTTTATTTTTTTAAGGAAAGGAAATAAATCAATGAAAAATATCAAATGAACTCCGAAAATTGCAAATGTTTTTTAGCAACGTCAGAAAAGTGATAGAAGCTCACAGAAAAGTTTTTAGAATTTTCGGAATTAAATAAGTATTTTTTTTCGATTTTTATGTTTAAAATAGCAAATAAATCAAAATAAATAGTAAACTAGTTCAAAAAAATATGAAAAATTCACACTATCTTAAGAAAACTATGAAAAGCTACCAGAAAATCTAAAAATATTTTTTTGACTTTTTTTTCTATTTTTTAAAAATAAAATTCGAAACAGTTTTTTAAAAGAAAAATAACAGAAACAGTTTTTGATTTTTTAAAAATACTAAAACAACTCAGAAAAATACGAAAATTTTATGACGAAAATAAAATATATTTTTGAATTTTTTTTATAAAATACGAGATTTTTAAAGACTTTTTACTATTTTTAAGCTAAATAAAACAAGAAAAAAAAGTGAACGTTAATAAAAATAAACAATAAAAAAAACTAAACTTTTATAAAAATATAAATATGATATGTTGAGCGTGTGCACGGAGCGTATAAAATACACTCACACAATCTTACTATAACTCAACTCTTCATGGGATATTTTTATAAAAAATTTTATAAAAATAAAATGAAATAAAAATGATTAATAGATGAGAAAATAAAAGAGATGCAAAGATAATAAATAAAATGAACTAACTTGCAATACATAAATAAAACTTTTATAAAACTAAATAAAAAATACAAGAGTTTTGGCAAGAAAAATAATAAAGGAGATGTTAAAATGAGGCGAGGAGGTGGGTTTTTATAGACCCACAAATTACACTTTGGTCCTAACTAAAATTTCATAATGACCCCTAAACTATTAGAACTTGGTACAAAAATCTCTTATCAAAACTTGGTCCCCAAGTTTATATTTGTAAGCTTAGGATTAATTTTATTTCTGACTTGTGCTTGGTTCTCGTTTGAATGGTAGCTGGGCTTGGCAACTTTGATCTGAAGTTGGGCTTGTGTTCGCTGGGCCTCTCATGGACGTAACTGGGCTTGGCTGAGATGGGCTTCGTGGGCCTTGGTGGCTCGTCTGGGCTTGAGCAGATTTTCATGTTGCAATAATTTAAGTGATACAAAAATAAATATGTCATGGGTGGGATTAGAACCCAAAACCTCTTGCTTGATAAACATGTCCCCACCCACTAGACCAAGAGCCTTTTTGTGGTAAGTATTGCATTTAATTTCCGTTTAATCTCCTTTTTTCTGCTGATCCATTTTTCCTTTATTTTAAGCATTTTAATTAATTGCAATCTTCGTTCGGGCTTCGTTTGATCTTAAAATTTTTCTTCTCTTGCCTCGATGCTCCAAATAAAATTATCATTAGACCCGTAACTTCGTGCTCCTTCCATTATCGTACTCGTTTTTGTCCATTTGTCTTCTTTTTGTCCATTTTACAATATCCATTACCTGCACATACATAAACACAAAAATACAAATATTTATGGCTTTAGGGGTTAGTTCTTGGTCTTTTTTGTCCGGTTTCGATAAAGAAAAGGTATATGTTTTCACATATACCAAAATACCCCAGACTAGATGATTGTCGTGTCCTCACGCAATGTAATCAACTCACGCTTCTAAAAACAAAGATTTCAATCTCTTTCTACTAAACCTATGAAAAGTAGCAAAGATTCCTCAAAAAAGATTAAGAAATCCTTATTTCTAAAAACGCCCCGTTTACCTTTTAGTTCACATATAGATATTACGGTTAAGCACATTCCGATTATGAGTGACGGTTTGTTGAACTTTCATGTCGATCAATAACTCCAACATTTTTCAAAAGACATTTTTAGGATCACGGAGTAGGAAACACAACTTAGCGAGGAGTGACCATACGGATAGAATACATCGTCCCTGATTTTTCACAAGTCCCCAAACTAAGCGTAAAATTGAAATCATTGTTAAATATGACTTTAGATGCTAACACTACCCATGGAAGTTACTTGTGTAATTACCTTTTGATCCCATTTTCCTATTTTCCTCTAGATTTTTTTATGTTTGTGAGAAATGAATTTCTTCAAATTTCTCGTTTCGATAATTCTTATTCCGATAAAGATATGAAGCTAAGTCGATAATTAGTTATCCATCTTCTCTCAAGAACCATTGCCTCAAAAATGAGGTCCACATCAAGGAATTTTTATTCACTTATATTTTTGACTTTTCCATTTTTTTTATTTTTATTTATTATATTTTTTTTCATCATTTTTATTTTACTTTTTTTATTATTTTTATTTTTTTTGCACTTATACTTTTACTTATATGAGCTATGAACTACGGAGCTTCACGGGGTAATTCCAAGACCTTACACTTTTTCAGAATAAAGGATCCAAGGGCCGTTACGACGGAGAATTCCAAGACTCTAGGCTTCATGAAATGAGGATCCCAGTGGGTTAGACCAAGAACCTCACCCAATCCCGGCTAGAGGTCCAAGGGCCGGCGTAAGAGGGTAGCCAAGACCTAAACGCTTACTATTGAAATAAGGATCCAAGGGTCCGATCTCGAACCGCAGCTCATAACTTTATTTATTACTTATTACGAGTCCTTGATGTGTACCCAATTTTTAAAACAAAGATTCTTTTAAGAAGATAAAGAACTAACTATCGCCAAAAACTCAACATCTCTAATTATTTATTCACATATATGGGGTGAAACAATTTTGTGGGAACAAAAAGCCATAAGTACGTTCGATGGGCTCTAAAGAGAACCATCTACTCCACGCTTAGCATCTAAACTCATAAGTAACTCTATCATTCCTCGATCTCCGCAAATTTAAAATCCCAAATAATGAGATCCGCGGATGCTTAGCCGATAATTTTTGATTATCTATGGTTAAGGGAACAAGCTAGGGCTCAACACGCCCGGTCAAGTCAGAATTCTATTCCTACTCTCACCAGCGGAAAGTCAACAAGGTTTCAAAACATATTCATTAATTTAGCAAATGCTTCGTCTAATGAAATTAAGTCATGCATATTTAAAGTCACTCAGGGAAACTTGCAAATTCTTGGCCTTGTGAGCTAGAATTCGCATTTTATAGCTTCTTGTCTAAGAGACTAGCAAACTTTTCAATCAAAAAGACTTAACAAAAGCTTCAAAATTTTAAATTTTCTCATTTTTTGCACAATTTTTAACCTTTTTTAAGGAAAAACGGAGTTGCACGAGTACACGGCACAGTGCTAGGAAAAAATCTAATCGAAAGATTATTTCTCACCCCTTTCTAACATACTTTCTCCCTGAGGTTAAAACTCTCTAACCCCAGACCCAAGTGATCTATGTTTGTAGTTTTCTTTTTGTGTGATTCTCTAGGTTCCTCTTAAAGGCGATATCACCACCTTTGAAGTCAAGCAAGCTCAAGTCCATGAGTTGCTATGCTTCCTCCTCATCAAGACTACTGAAGTCCTCTTGTTGATGGTTCTTTTCTTTCTTCTAAGAAGTGTAGTGTTGAGGACATTAGTGAAAGATGTCTCAAGTGTCAAGACGAAGACATTGGTGAAAGGTGTCGATCGTCCGTATTGTAGGCATTAGTGAAGGGTGCCTAGAAGTCAAGTCACAAGAAATTAGTGAAGGGTGTCTTGAAGATCTAGTTAAATGTATTAGTGAAAGGTGCCTTAGATGTACATTCGATATGGTGTGTTTCGATGTACAAGATAGATTAGTAATGGATCCAAGGATATTGATATCCTTGATGATGTTGTAATAAGGAGTTGGTCTCCTTTGGGATTAGTCGTTGGTGTAGTGTTGGGTAGTAGTTCCTCCATTGTAATAGAACTCGGTATCTATCCTAGTACCGAATAAAGGGTAGGCGACGTTGTGGTAGGTGTGGTTCACCTTGGTGTGAAACAACCCGGTGGTTAGCCTAGTACAAGGAGTCGGTGTTTTGTAGTGATTATAAACTCTCAAGTAGGTGACTCGGGGAGTGGAGTAGGGCAAGGAAGGTGTCCTTGTAGCCGAACCACTATAAATACTCGCGTTGTGGTTTTGTGCTTCTTACTCTTATCTTTTCATTACATATTTATACTTCTATATGTTTGTTTATCAACATCCAACACACACCTAAATAGATTGACATAAGTCGATCTAAATAGATTAAAACGAGTTTTAATTGGCAAAACTATTCAACCCCCCTTCTAGTTTTCCACATCATGGACAAAATGGTGCTCCCGTACGCAATGCTCCTAACCCGTCTTGCAACATTCATCTTTGCATTAGATCCTTCTCCGCAATCCTATGATCATAGCTTTTGCAACAAAGTTATGGTGTCATTGACCGAGGGTAGAACTACAAGGTTTATGGTGGAAGGCAAAAGGCCTTACCCACCCATCGATTCCTCGGATGAAAGGGAGAGGCAAAGAGAAGGTGAAGGTAGTAGCAACCCACTCGGAAATACATATCTCGACCCCTTGGATTACATCAATCAATTGCCAGACGTTCCTAGCCCATCACCAGAATGGCAACAAACCAAGGGAATCTTCAAGTGCTTCGCCAAATTCTTGAAGAAAAAAAAGTAGAAATGGTGTGATAAAGAGTGGAGGAGGGGTGAAGACGGGAAGTGGTGGAGAAGTAAGGTAAGGTCATAGGACCTTAATTTGTGAAAACAATTTGAAACAATGGGTTGTAACATCTAAACAAATACTTATGTAGAGTAGGATGTAGTATGTAGCTATTGCCATAACTTGGCATTGAACAATGTTAACTTAGGAACGTGTAGGATGAGATTTTACGACTTCTTGAAATCATTCAAGTAGTCGTCGTCACTCATCTTTAGGTACCTTTAGTTCCCCCACATTTGCTATGCGTTATACTTGATGTGTTTTTGCATTTAGTCTTTGTAGAAACAACTAGGAGAAGCATTTTGCTAAGAGTGCAAAATTGCACATTTGCTAAAAGCCTTCTGATCTGCAGTAGGCGGATCCCAGCGATATAACTAGCCAGATCCCTCCCAAAAGGGAACCGTGGGATCCGTGACTACAGATGAGGAATACATACTTCCTTACATAAAAAACATCTCACTTGATCACCTCAAACATAAGACCTTAGAACCAACTAAGTCTTCCTCAAACCTTTGAAAGCTTCACACTCACCCATAGCTTACCTAGGATCTATTTCAAAGTGTTTTTGATTTATCAATGCATCAAAACTCACCATCTTTCCGCTCCAATGCTCACACATTATTCCTCACATCTTATAACACTTAGTTTGATATGTCCATCAATTTTAGCAAATTGAGCTTAGTCACTCTTAACTCAAAAATAGGCTCAAAACTAGTTTTTCATTTTTCTTTATTTTTTAAGATTTTATTAAATTTTTCTTGAGCCATCATCTGACTTCTAGGACTAATTACCACCATTTTTTCATCTCAAATCAAATGGTATCCTTCTCAAGCACCTAGTTAGACTATCTAAAGTCCACTTTCCTACCCAAAACCATCATTAAGCATCCTCACTCCTTATGGTTGAGCATTTAAAGACATCCACTACTCAAGACATCAAAGGAAAGTCAAAACCTCAAGATACATAGGTAGTAGACCTTACAAAAAGCATAATCATCTCATCAAGTATCTGTCTGACAGACGGATCCCTGGTGAGAGGGATCCATGGGATCCGTGTCTGCAGAAAGAATTTAATTAGTTTTCCTCTTCAAATTTAAGCCACCTTTTGGTTATCTAACCACTTTTAGTTACCATTTAATGTATTCCTAGAGCTGAACAATATCCTAAGTGCATGCTTAATCCTCTTAGTGGTCACGAATTTAATTCCCTAATTCAAAATTATCCTTTATAAACCAAACACTCTTAAGGTTAAGTCATCACTCTCAACTAGTTCTCAAAAATCAGTAGTTAGAAGCTTACATTGTATCCTTACCATCACCATGACCAAAGCACTTAGCAACAACTCTTCAACCAAAGGCTCATCCAAAAGAAAGGTTCAAATGATTAATAAAATTTCATCTACCGAATCATCTCCCGTAAGAGATAACAATGCTAGAATCTCACCTCAACACACCCATTCAACAATTGCTAAGAGAACCGCAAGAATTAGCATCAAACCTTTCGGGCTAGAAAAAGGGTCATCTAGTTCAAAACCAAACATAGCTAGCTCTAGCAAACCGTCTAAGCCCTCATTCCTAGAGCATGGATTACACTCATTCAACGAGCCTCTTTCTCACCCAAATCTCTATTCATTAGAGCATTCATCACCAAGAACATCCCACTCACCAACTTTCTCGTTAAATAGGGAACCACCTACAACACCGACTAGTCCATCATTGGAAACAAGGAACCACCAAGGACTTGATCATATGGAGGAATTTCCATTACCACCAGCCTCATTGTTAGTAGAACCTCATCCTACATCTCTAAATGAAACCCCACCATAATTCGTAGAGCCTCCTCAAAACATTCATTTTCCTCCGGTTCCAAATCAAGACAATAATTGCTCTAATTGTCTAATCACCCAAGGACTTGTTCAAGAAGTACGAAATGAGTTGCATTTCATGTTTAATCATCTTCTTGAAAGATTGGACCAAATCAACAAGTTTACTCATCCTTAGACTCAAGTACTTTGTTGCGTTCTAGGCTTTAGTAACTTATTAGTATTAGTAGAATGTGTATGGCTAAATCATTCTCTTAGTTTTAGAGATTTCTTGATTATCTCTTTATTTATTGAATGATAACTTATTTGCCATATTGCTTTGAGTATATGTTTGTTGTTGGTATACATATCTCACCTTCATATTTAGCATTGTTTGGTATATCACCATTGCTGAAAATCTGTCACCAGACAGACGGATCCCTGGACATTGCCTAGACGGATCCCACAGAGGAGGGAACCGTGGGATCCGTGCAACAGAAGGAAAATTTTCTACTAACTTGAGTGTTATTTGCTGGAAATTATGCACTATACTCTTGTTTTCTAACCTTTGTTTTGTAGATTTTCAAAATACACATGAAGACCTTGACACCCTAAGCTCGGGGGAGCTTTGTGTCAAACCATACATTGCAAAACCATTTGCAACATAATCCTTATTTGGATTACACTTCATGACACCCCATTGCAAATTTGCAATCTTCAAGGGGGAGCATTTTTGACACAAGGACGAAACCATTTGAAAACAAAATTGCAAAACATTAGCTTACTGGTTTCTATTTACTTGACGCCCTCACAAAGGGATGGACTCGTCAAGGGGGAGTTAAGACGAGAACCATTCCCGTCACTTGCTCTCTTTACATTTTTTCTCTTTTACATATTTTTCTTAAAACAATGTGTTAGTTTCTTTTCGACGCTCTTTTTATTTCGACAAAAAGGGGGAGAAGAGAGTAAAAACTCCAATTCGAACTTTTACGAATTTTAATTTTTCCTTAAAATAATTTTATGTTTTGTCATCAACAAAAAGGGGGATATTGTTAATACAAATAAGCCTTAAAAACGTTTATTTATATTTTACGATCTTCTAATGTTTTGTCGATAACAAACGTAAAATCATTTTAACAAAACAAATAAAATACATAAATAGCTTGAGCCAATAGTTTTCTAACACACTTACGTTTTCACATAAAACACTAAAACAAGTATAAGTGATTTTATGATTTAGTAATACATATATACAACAACTAGTGTTTACATATTGGGAAAATATATACATAACTAGTATGTATCATAAATGGGTAAAAACTACAACCCATGGTATTGACCCATATCCATTTGACTAGGTGCATTGCACCTATTAGGTACATTATATGTAATAAAATACCCATGGATCAACCCATAACCCATGACCCATGACCCATGACCCATAACCAAATACCCATGGGCAAAGAGGAGCATCCCACGGATCCCTAGCATTACACTAGACGGATCCCTTGAGGGTGGGATCCGTGGAACAGTAAGTGCTTCTCCTCTATAAATAGTGAGCCATTTCTTCCTTTTGGTTAACCACTCTCACACATACTTTCCCCAAGTATTGTAACTCTCCAACCACTGATCCTAAGGGATCTTTCTATGTAGTTTGTCTTTTGTTTTTAGTGTGATTCTCTAGGTTCCTCTTAAAGGCGAGATCACCGCTTCTTGAAGTCGAGCAAGCTCAAGTCCATGAGTTGCCATGCTTCGTCATCATCAAGACTACTAAAGTTCTCTTGTTGATAGTTCTTTCTTCCTCCATATGAGTGTTGTGTTGAAGGCATTAGTGAAGGATGCCGAAAGAGTCAATACGAAAGCATTAGTGAAAGATGCTTAACGTCCGTGTCAAAAGCATTAGTGAAGAATACTAAAGGTGTCAAGACGAAGGCATTAGTGAAAGGTGCCATGCGTTGTGTCAAGGGCATTGGTGAAGGATGCCTAGAAATCAAATCAAGTGGCATTAGTGAAGAATGTCATGGTCGTATAATCGATGAGGTGCATCATTATACATATAGTGATAGTTTGTTTTCAAGGATGTTGATATCCTTGATGGTGTTGTAATAAGGATTGGGTCTCCTTTGGGATTAGGTGTTGTGTAGTGTTGGGTAGTAGTTCCTCCATTGTAATGGAACTCGGTACTTAGCCTAGTATCGGTTAAAGGGTAGGCGACGTTGTGGTAGGTGTGGTTCACCTTGGTGAAAAGAACCCGGTGGTTAGCCTAGTACCGGAAAAAGAGTAGGCGACGTGGTGAAGGATTCTCCGCCATAAGGAGTTGGTGTCGTGTAGTGATTACAAACTCTCGAGTAGGTGACTCGGGGAGTGGAGTAGGGCAAGGAAGGTGTCCTTGTAGCCGAACCACTATAAATACTCGTGTCGTGGTTATGTGCTTCTTACTCTTTATCTTTCATTACATTCATTATATACCTAATGGGTGATAATCCTAAAAATATTTCATTCTCAAACAGATTATTCCATATACATTAAGCAAACTCAACATACCTTGTTTATGGTCTCGAAATGATGCAAAGGCCAAGTTCTAAAGTTTACAAGCTACCGGCACACTCATAATTTGATTGATTTGGGTAATTAAGTGGAAACGGATAAGGCTAATCTCACCATGAAATATCAAAGGTTATAATGTTCTCTGCTAAGGTCTAATCTAGTTAAGTTAAGAAAAACATGTCAAAATTTTCAAAATGGCATAATTTTTCAAAATAAACTAGAAAAACTAGGGCAAATAAGTTCAAGTGATAATTCTACTCTCGTCCCCCCACTTGAGATGTACAAAGTCCCTTTTGTACTAAACGTGAAATAAAGGTGAAGAGAAAGTAGAATTAGAGCGAGAACTTCCCTGAAATTCGCTCCCTAAAAAGAAAGAAGGCCCACGAAGAAAATCATGCCTTCGTTTAAGCATCCACGAGCAAACTTCGATCCCTGAAATCACAACTAACCAACAAGCATAATTCTAAAAAGAAAAAGAGAAACAAAAATACAAAAAAAAAATCTAACTCACTTTCGTAGGAATCACGGTTGCATTTAGCATATGCAACAAGCCTTTTAAACCACTTGGTGTCCCAAGTGGATGAGTGTAGTCTCGTGAGGGCTTATAGGGAACATACCCACAAAGTTCATTTAAAACTAATACAAGGTTATTTTGCTAAAATTGGAAAAATTTAGACTGTAGGAGGAGCGTAACCATAAGAATGAGTTACGCCGTAATTTTGGTTAAACCTAGAGATCAGCTACTGAGAAGCTGTTACGGCGTAGCAATGGAATGAGATTACGCCATAATGGTTGATAACCTAGAGAGATTCAGCTACTGAGGAGATGTTATGGCATAACCATAAAGATGAGTTACGCCGTAACTTCAGGACAGAACAGGTCCCCGTTTTAATCATCGTGAATTCATCTCCAATTCATGCAAAAATGTTAAAAACATAAAACCCAACAAATAAAAATAAAAACAAACTAAAATAAAAGGTATAATTCGGGTTGTCTCCCGAAAGAGCACTTTTCTTTATTATCGAGTCTTTAAGCTAGACTCAAAGCCATGGGGCTTTATGGTGGCCTTCGAACTTGGCCAACCTCGTCCATCTCTTTCATCAGGCTGTGTCCGACCCATGCGACGTTAGTAGCGGTGCGAAGAAACTCCTTCCATTCTATTTTCTGAATCTTGCAAAAATTTCATCAGGCCCCAAGTGATAGTTTGTAATTTCAAATTTTTTAGCAATAATGGGTGGTGGTCTTTTGTATGAAATACCAAGAAGTTTACATCTTCGCTATTCGTATGCTTCATCATCTGGGTCAGTGAATCCATCATGACCTTGTAGTTCAAGGTAGTCCATAATTCCTTCAATATCATCGTCAACAGACTCCGTTCCTTTAAACCACTCCTCATCAAGCTTACGCTTACACTCTTCATTTTCATCACCCTATGTAGCTTTGTGATCATTATTCATCTCCTCACTAGTGTCGTTAGGAACCTCTTCTTCACTTGGGTCTTCTTCACTCATGCAACCCTTCCAAATTTTTTCTTTAGTGGAAGCGTCCACTTTTCCATACTTCATTTTAACCCAATCATCGAATCCTAACTTATCTAACCAAGGTAAATTAGTTCTTTCATTTTCCTTAGTTGAGGTCCATAAAAAATCGTCATCGCCAACTTTATCCATGCTACTCCCACCATTACAATATTCGCCAAACGGGTTACCAGAAGCCCAAAATATTTCACCAACGATTTTTATCTTTACACACCAATGCTTCTATACCGTCTTATCGTTGGTGTTGCTAGTGTAGTCATCATTACTGGAGATATTATCCTTGATTGATTTTTCATCGACGAACTATTTATGTTGAAGGAAATGTTCATCATAGTCTAGCTTGAGCTTCCTTATTAGACCTGCATTAATAATAGCGTCCCCAAATCTTATCATATACCAATCATGGAAAGATAGATTCCCGAACTTATCGTTTCTTTCAATCTCGTAGGGGCATATCCATTCTTCAACTTTCATATTTCCACCCCCATTACAATACTCGCGAAATGGATTACATGTGGTCCATGCTTGGGTAGATTCACCTTGCACGATCATTACCAAATTCCAGTAGTGTTTACCAGGAGGTTCCACTACGTCCTTGATTGAGAAGGTCATCTTCCTTTCTTCATCGTTTGTTGCATACCACATGTACTTGTTATTTGTCACCCTTTCTTTGTCATCACCTCCATCACAAATGTCATTATGAGGGTTACACGAAGCCCAAAGGTCATACCATTTATCATTGTCCACTGGTATTGCCTTGCACCAGTGGTACTTCTTCTTGGATGGGGATTTCGGGACCATATTCGGATTACCAGGCCAAGTGTCCAGGACTTTGGATCCTGATTCATCAAATTCAAGGAATTCGTCGGGCCAAGTATTCAAGTTACGCCGTAATTCAGATGGGGAGTTACGGCGTAACTGGCTTCTGTCAAAACTTCCAGCTTCATTTTCCTGCACAATGCTAGAACTATCGTCAGATTTATCGTTTTTAGAAAAAATAGCCTTGCATGCTACCATTGGTTTGCTTTCTTGTGCTTCATTCCTTCTTTGTACTTCATCCCTAAGTTTACCAATCATGGTTTCCAAATTTTTTAGCGATTCATCATGGCTGAAGAGGCTTTTGTTTGTACTTTCTTGAAAGTTCTTTAGCCATTCCTCCTGCTCTTTTTGTCTCTTAGTGGAGTCTTCAAGGTATTTGTTGATCGTATCCTCGAGATTAGACCTTCTTTCCACGAAAGGTCCACAATTGTAATATGCCGGAGGTCCTCCCCGATAGTCGTTACCGTTTCCATTTGACCCTTGGAAAGGTCTATTTGCTTTGCCATACTTGACTTCTTTGATTTTACTTTCTTCATCAATAAGAGGACAATTTTTAGTGAGATACCCTCCACCACAGCTTTCGCATCCAAGTTGGATAGCGTGCACACTTTCCTTGAGCTTTAGCATGTCACGACCAAGATTTTCGAGCTTGTTTGTAATAGAGGCAATACCGTCAAGACTTCCGCCTAAACTTCTATGGCTTCCTCCTTTGTGCCACTTTTGAGAATGGTCGGCCATTTTTTGAATGGCTTCAATGGCAAGAGTAGGTGTCATTCCAGTGATCGGCCCCTGAGAATCAAGCATCTGCCTTGTAGCAACTCCAATACCCTTGTAAAAAATATTGACCTTCTGTTGATTATTAAGGTCATGAGTAGGGCATTTGTATAAGAGGTCATTATACCGATCCCAGGCTTGGTATTCTTGTCTAAAATTTTGGATTTCTTCTAATTGCTTTGCCATTTTTGAAGGAGGGCAAAATCTTTGAATGAAAGCCCTTTTCAGAAAATTCCATGTATCAATAGTTCCACCGGAAAGTCTATCAACCTATCGCCTAGCCAACCCATAAATGTCATAGGGAAAACCCGAAGCATAACTGCATCATGAGAAACACCTGGGATGTTGAAGAGTCTTGCGATGTACAAAACATTCTCAACATGCTCGTAAGCATCTTCGTCTCTATTTCTGGAAAAAGGGTTAGCACGTAGCTCCCTCATAAACTGGTCCTTGATTTCAAAACGGACCTCAGCTCTAATAGCCAGCCTAACGAGCCCCGACCCTTGTTCATCCCTAGTCATAGCCAGATACTCCTCGAGAGTGAGGTTATCGATGTCCACAACTGCTATGGTACCTGAAAAGTAAAAAAGATTGAGAGAAAACAAAAATTAAAATGAACAAAAACAAAAATATAAGACTTAACAAAAATCCTAATATAGCTCCCCGGCAATGGCGCCAAAATTCTGATGCATGATTTCCGACCAGGATTTAATATTTATATTTTCTCGTCTACCTAAGGTCTACCTAATGCACTAACGAGTAGTGAACCCGGTCGTGCGTAGTATAGAAGGTCGTAAAGCCGAGGTCGTTCCCAAGATCTATTGATGCAAGTTTTACTAATCAGGTTTTAATATTTATAATGTCTCGTTATACCTATGGTCTACCCTAATGCACTAACGGGCAGTGTAACCGGTCGTGTGTAGTGTAGTATTTGGTAAAACCGAGGTCGTCCCAAGAGATATGTGTGTTGGATTAATACTAAGTCTAGGTGTCACAAATTTTAATAAGGAATTAATTAATTAACTACTAAAGCAGATAAAAGCAATTAAAGGTAAAGGATGTGATCAATAGAGGAGAGTGGTGCTAACCTAGTTATTCATCCTAGCTAGTTATGTCTACGTCTAATTACTTCCAATTACTTCAGGTGGGGTCAAACTCGAGAGGAAATCATTTGGTCAATTCGCCCTAACCTATCAGCAAAGATGCCACCACTGGAGAAGTCAGGTGTCCCTTCATAAGTCCAGTTGTTCCTGGTCCCCTAAGCCGTGTCATTAAGTTCCGCTACATGCTAGACTTATAATAGTGAGTGCCCGGGCGTTAGCAACTTAAACACTCACCCCCTAATTCTTAAGTTCATCCAAACGGTAGGTGATCAGTTGGTCAAATCACACAAGTAGAAAGTGTCGTCAGTTGGTCATATCTTACCCTTCCCGTCTCAGTCTACTCACTTAGGGTCAGTTGGTTATATCTCCTAAGCAACTAGCCTCTACCGCCATTCAAAACTACTGAAACAAGGGTAGCTACCAATAAACTATGCATGCATACACTTAGAAATAATTATACGGAAGTAATATAAACGCAAACAAAACAATTAAGAAATCATAACTAGGCCGTCACCAAGAGGTGCTTAGCCGCTCATATTAACCATACAAATCAATTCAATATTTAATGTTATGAAATACATGAATCGAAAGTAAAGAAAAGATAAAATGCTAATGCTTATCGTAGGGGAGTGATTTCTCTTTTGGAGATAGCTCCGTATGCTCCTCTAGACCTGCCTTTGGCTTCTTCCCACGTTCTTTGGATGTGGTGTGTGAAATGGGATGCTTTGAAATGCTGGAAATCGTGGGGTATTTATAGGCCAGATCTTGGTTACAGCGTAACTAATAAAATAGTTACGCCGTAATCATCTATTTCTTCGTAAATTGCACTAGATCTGCTGGTTATGGCATAACCTTAGAAGTGGTTACGCCGTAGTTTATGCACGAGTTACGGTGTAGTTATCAGCGGCGCGGAACCTCATTTGACCTAATATAGTTACGTCGTAATCTTTAGAGAGAGTTACGCCGTAATCTCCTGATAAGTTGGCTTTCTGAGTCACGCTTTAGTTACGACGTAATGTGAGAGATGAGTTACGCCGTAACTTCTTCAAAGTGAGCATACTATGATAAATCTTTAATAATTCTCCAATTCCGCGTCTCTTTAGATCCAATGCTCGTAATTTACCTAAAAGTGGAATATAATGGAAAACAAGCGTAAATCCATATAAATGATATAAATTACAAGCATTATCGGGGGAAATTGACACTTAATATTCAGGATAATTTGATGTTATCAGATATCCCCCTACTTGAACTCTACTTGCCCTCAAGTAGACCTTATTAGATAGATTCCTAAAAAGATATCTCCCATTACCTGGAAAATATAAGTTTACAAATCCCTTATGCTAGAATAAAACAAAGCCGAACACCTCACGAAATGGGAACAAAACACTCAAATCTCTCAACTATTCTAAGTGTCAATTTCGGGGTGATCACTCAATCGCACAGTCATAGCATGTATTCTATCATAAGCTTGGCGGTTACACAAATCTCCACCACTAGAGTTAAGGGCTAAACAATTTTCGAACGCAATATGGGTAGACACGACAAAGGTTAAGGGTGACTCGTCATTACTAACATGTCACGGCGAAGTGGACAAAATCAATGATACATGACCAAATCCATAGCCAAGACACCAAAGATTGCTCGCTGCATCACCTAGACATGCTTCATGACTAAAGGGTAGGATAAGACATGGGATATATAAATGGTGTAAAATAAAAATCAAGCAGATAGTCTAAATCTATAACCAAGTCATCACCACTTACCGTCCGCCCAAAGTTCAAGCTTTGAAGTTAAGAAACCGGATCATGAAATACTAGGTAGATGTGTCATTAGAGGACGTCATGATAGGCACACTACCTTTTCTCCAACTGTTGGCACACTAACCAACTCCAATCTTCAAATGTGACCGAGGTGGCCTCCTCGATACTAAATCTATATAAAGCTCATAACATAGTGCTTATAACATCGCACTTTACAATAAACTATTTTTTTTCAACATAAATATAACAACTAAACATAACATCCCCCCACTAGAGATGAACAATGGGACTTCGGGGGGTCTTCAATGATCTTTAAGAATATGTCGTCGACGAAAGCGTGATTCCCGAACCTTTCCACTTGAACCTTGAACTTAGGCAAATGAGGACTTCCCAATCACAAATAAAGACTACAGGGTAGGCTAAGGTGTATAGGTGTATTGAAACAATATATTGGGTTAACAAAATGAAAGGAATGGGTCAGATGGGTGTATCTAGGGGTAACTTGCGCTAAAAGTGAGTGAAACAAAAGGGTTTCACATGGGGGTCGAGAAATCGAGGTGACTAATCGATAGACATACAATGGTAGGCTATTTTGGGTGATAATCCTATAATACTGCCTTCTTAAACTGAAAAGTCCAAATACATAGAGCTAACTCAACATACCTCGTCTATGGTCTCGAAATGATGCAAAGGCCAAGTTCTAAAGTTTACGAGCTACCGGCACACTCATAATTTGGTGGATTTGGGGTAAAATATTGGAAACGGATAACGCTAATCTCACCATATAATATCAAAGGTTGTATGTGCTCGGCTAAGGTCTAATCTAGTTAGGTTAAGAAAAACATGTCAAAATTTTAAAAATGGCATAAATTTTCAAACTAAACTAGAAAAACGAGGGCAAAATAAAGTTCAAGAGACAATTCTACTCCCGTCCCCCCACTTGAATTGTACAAAGTCCCTTTTGTACTAAGCGTTAAATAAAGGTGAAGATAAAAGTAGAATTAGAGCGAGAACTTTCCTGAAATTTGCTCCAAAAAGAAAGAAGGCGCACGAAAAAGAGTCGTGCCTTCGTATAAGCATCCACGAGCAAACTTTAATACATGAAATCACACTACCGACAAGCATAATTCTAAAAAAGAAAAAAAAAATGAAAAACAAACCTAACTCACTTTCATAGGAATCACGGTTGCATTTAGCATATGCAACAAGCCTTTTAAACCACTTGGTGTCCCAAGTGGACGAGTGAAGTCTCGTGAGGGTTTACAGGGAACACACCCAAAAAGTTCATTTAAAATACTAATACAAGGTTATTGTATTTAAAACGAAAGAAGTAAAGCAGAGGATAGTTACGTCGTAACTCTTAGAAGGAGTTACGCCGTAACTAGGCAAAACCTGGCATACGCTGCAAGAGTGTAGCTATGGCGTAACAACTGAGATGGAATTACGCCGTAATTGGTGATGCATCCGAAATTCTGATGCAAGGGGTTTGTTACGGCGTAACCACTGAGATGAGTTACGCCGTAACTATAGTCAGATCAGCATTGTAACATATTGGATTTCACATACACTTCATAACACAAGGAAAGTAGGCGTACAAAGAGATGAGTTTTAGAGAGAGAAAGCTAGAGGTTTGGGAACTTTAGTGAGAGAAAGAAAAATCTTATTATGAGCTCCAACTCTCTACCTTGGGAGGTAGAGAGTATTTATAGTCTTACAATAAAACGCCACACAACGGGCTATGGATCAGGCATACAGTGGGTAAAGACCCGTCCGTCCTCCACAGTTTTACATAACTTAAATACTACTTAACATTAAATAACTACGACTACAAGCTTTCTAACGATTACGTATACTTGAGGTGACCGACACTTTAACTCTTTGGATTTTCCAAATCCTAACAATCTCCTCCTAAGGGAGGTCACCTCAAACATACATTAAATTTCATAGAAAACAAACAGATATTACATTGAGATTGTTCTTGGATTCTTGTTCTATAGCTCGTAGTCTTTGATTCTTCATTTTTGCATGTTTTGGATAATCTGAGTGGAGGTCTTTAACTGATCCACGTGATACTGAGTTTTGAGCCAACTTTGAGATCATCAGCAACATTAAATCTCTGACTGATCCATTGTGGTGTTGGTATTATGTGATGTTGTGACTCTTGGACCGACATGCTCACATTCTGGATCATGATTTATTCTTATCAGAGTAGCGAAAGCTTTCGTTGATTCATGATATTGGCAGCAGTAGCGAGAAGCATGGAGTGAAAATATCAGAGTCATTAATGCACTAATCATGATTTCTTTAGATATGAATGTGTTGTGTGAGCATGTGGCTATGGATTGACCGCTCCATTCTGATCAGCAGCAAACGTCGGGGTGTACCTGCATAAAACAGTTAGCAATAAAGCGCACGGAAGTGTCTTTGATCACTTTCGATGAATTGAGGTACACGGCCCACGGTTCCCTGTTGATCAGTACAAATACTGCACATGTGATCAGGTATAATACCGAAGAATTTCCTTGACAGGGTTTCGCAGCTGCTCTAGCTGTTCTCAAACCGGAACGTCTCAAAGAAGACAACACGGAGTGAGTGAACCAGCGAAACGAGATTCACTGATTGATGAAAAGAGATTTGAAAAACAATCGTGTATTGCTCAATAGAAATTGTTTTTTGCAATACAACGAAGGTTTTAATGAAAATCAATTATTAATCATAAACACCTTTTATTTTGAGAAATAAATACACAGTCGATGTGCTAAAGAAAAGATATTTTAAGCACAATGACCGGTTTTTCAAAGGTATCCGTCAATCCATAACCTGAACCAGGATTAATTCAAAAGATTGAATCTCTCCATTGTTTCTGTCCAGTTGTCACATGGTTGATCTATTGGATAGATCTCACTTGCCACCTACCAGGAGCTTATTTGATGTTGGCTCCAGAAGGCTTTCCATCTTCATCGTGAATATGTATGCATATCACTCAGATGTTCTGGCAATACCACACGGATAATGCGTAGGACTCATAAGATATAATCTCTCTTTCCACATTGTGTGAAACAGAGAGTCTTCATTGTAAGTGTCCTAATGAGATTAATTGGATGATCTCTTGGCTCTAGACTTAATTGTGCACATTTGGTTCCTATGTCGGACACTAGGGAGAGGGTCTCCTTCTTCAATATCAACAATCTCTAAGAGGAAGTCGATAGATTATGTTGGTTCCCCGTGAGAATGAAACAAGCCCTTTTAAGAGGAACTTGAGTAGTTTGGAAAGTTGAAGTGCAGTGCGTCACTGGGTCCATGACGTCTTGTCTTCAATACCGATGTTACCTTGGTAACCACCAGTAGTATATGAATTGAACCCGGTTTTTGTCCTAAGGTTGAATAAATGGAGGGCTATTTATTTTCACCTTTTTTTTCACATTCAATTCTTTTCATTCTTCAACCCTTGATGCTTACGAGATTTCATTACTAGAACCTTGTTGGGTTTATTCCAGTACTAGCTAAGTCTCAGTCTGCACTCTTCCCATATCTCACTTTTCTCCTTTTTTCATCATACCTAAGGACTTCTACTTATCTAGTGGATTGTCCCTGGGTAGATCCCTCCGGTTCTGGCGGATCATGGGACCTCAACCTAACCTTATCATCCTTATATCGTCATACATAAAGTAAAGTTGGTCGGTCTTTTTGGTATTGTTCATCTGCCATTGGAACCAATTGAAAACCATTTGAAAATCAATCAAGATACTTGTGATATAGAATCAAGGCATTTTTGTATCGTAATTGTTTTGATATTTTAGAAATGCTCCCCCTCAACATATGCATAAATATTTAGAGTTTGTTTAGCACATGGAGGCAAGAGATCTTTAAAATCGTTAGATTAAGAATGAAAGGTCCAATCTTTTGATTAACATTTTCTAAAATGATCATCATCACTTCCCAATCAATTTGAGTGGATAAAACATTTTGAGGAAGGATGTGGTTTTCACAAGTTTGCTCCCCCTCAATATGTGCCTCGAATTTTGAAAGAGTTTTTGCACATATTAGAGGGAACCTGCACTTAGAGATAATTCAGTCACGTTTCAGTACTTTGAGGTTTAAAATAGATGCTCCCCCTCAACATGTGCACGGAAAATTTGAAATCGTTTGTCACATGCGGGGAGGAAAACTTGTACATCCTTATAAAACCATTTACCGACTTATCAGTGTAAATCCAATTTAAATCACAAATTCTCCTCCAATCACAATTATCAAATCATTTGAGATTTGTGATCTTTGTAGATTTAAATTGAGTTTGAAAGCATTTAAGGAGAATTGTGACTTGATATGAAAACGTTTTAACTGATAAGGATCGGATTTTAAGACTTTAGACTCCAAAGATTAAACATGCTTGAGTATCTTTTGAAAACATAATAATAACCAAGGTCTGGTACCATTGTTTGAAAAATACTCTTTTTGATTTTAGTTGAAAAATCATTCTCCCCCTCAATCAATGACGAAAGTAGTTGATTGATGAATTGAGATTTTGACACTTGATAAGTTTTTTTGTTTTTCAAAAATAGAGTCCGAAGTGTTTTCAAAACAATTGAGTTTTCATAAGATTGCAAATATTTTTCATAGGAATCTTTAGAAGGAAAAATATTTGAAGTTAAACATTTGTCTTGATGATGACAAACGTTTGTTTTTAGAATCAGAGCATTAGGTTTGAAACATGAGATAAAGCATGGCTCTGTTCTTTCTTTGAAAAGCGGGTTACTGTCTGAAGAGACAATAAACCATTGTTTTACTTTCTCCCAATTTTTTTTTTTTTTTTTTTAAACATTCGAACAACATCTAAAGTCCCGTGTCATTCTTTGAATGACAACACAAAGATCGTAGATATAATCGAATTGAGGTAAAAACATGAAGAGAAAAAAAAAACAATATTTTTTGAGATATTTTAAGTTTTTCAAATTTTTATGGATATTTTGAAAATTTTATAATTTTCTATTTTCTTTTTCTTGGTTTTATATTTTTGTATTTGGTTTTTGGATAAATATATACAAAGATATAGATGAAGGAAAGACCTTTACTCCTCGTTTTCCTCCTGAAGACGTTTGAGTGTTTCTGGTTGAAGGCTTTTCAAGCCAAGTCGAGGAAGAATAAACTCAAAGCGTTCTCTCGGAAGAGCTTTGGTGAAGATGTACGCTACTGGTATTCGACTTCACAAAATAGAGTTCCACCACACCGTTTTCCACTTGCTCCCCGATGAAATGATGTCGGATGTCAATGTGCTTTGCTCTTAAGTGTTGTACGTTGTTGCATGAGAGAGCAATAACACTTTTATTATCCGTCTGAGAGGGATTTTGTTGAATTCAAAGCCATAGTCGGATAATTGGGATCTCATCCAAAGGATTTGAGCACAACAAGATGACATGGCTATGTATTCAACCTCTGTAGAGGAAATAGAAGTACTCATTTGCTTCTTTGAAGACCAGCTCACAAGCTTATCACCCAAAACGAGCACCTCCGATGTACTTCGACGTGTATCTTGACATCTGCATGATCAGGCATCTGCATAGGCTGTAAGTGACATACCGGTGTCCTTCGGGTACCATAGTCCCATATTGATGGTTCCTTGGAGATACCGAAAGACCCGTTTAACCGCTTCAAGGTGCTTTTTAGTAGGCTTAGCGTGATATCTAGCACACATGCACCGCGAAACAAGATGTATTCGCTAGCTGTGAGGTACATCAGGGATCTAATCATACTACGATATTTCGTTTGATCTACCATGATCCTGGAGTGGTCCTCATCCAGCTTTGTTCGTTCAATCATGGGTATGTCAACGGTGTCACATGATACAAATCCAAATTTCTTTAAAATCTCATTTGCATATTTAGATGGATTGATAAAATGCCTTCGGGACTTTGTGAAATTTGTAATCCCAAGAAAAATGACATTTGTCCCATCATTGACATTTGAAATTTGGAACCCATTTCATTTGAAAAACGATCACATTCATTGGGGTCAGTCGAGGCAAAGATAATATCATCAACATAAATTTGAACGTGAATTAAATGTTTGCCTGACTTCCGGGTGAACAATGTAGGATCAACTGCTCCTTTGCTGAATCCAGTGGATAGAAGAAACTTTGACAGCGTATCATACCATGCTCTAGGAGCTTGTTTTAAACCGTAAAGAGCCTTTTTCAAGCGATAGACATGAGTAGGATGCTCTGGATTCACAAAACGCTTGGCTGGTGATGTAAACCACCTCTTTCAAATCACCATTAAGAAAGGCTGTTTTCACATCCATCGGATATACGACCATGTTCTTACTAGCCGCATTAGTCAAGAAGATTCGATAGCTTCGATCACGAGCAACGGAGCAAAAGATTCTTTAAAGTCAATACCCTCTTCTTGACGGTATCCTTTGGCAACTAATCGAGCCTTGTTCTTTAGGACATCACCATGCTCATCAAGTTTCACTTTGAAGATCCATTTCAGAGCAATGGTCATAGCACAATCTGGAGCAGGTACTAATTCCCATACATCAAGTCGATCAAACTCATGAATTTCTTCTTGCATGGCATTGAACCAGGTGTCTTCATTCATGGCGGTTTTAATGTCTTTTGGTTCGACCTTTGAGAGTAAGGAGTTGAAGAAGCACCATAAGGCATCGGTTTCAAGTTGTTTCCATGTGGATACTAGGGGAGAGGGGTTTCCAATGATGTTGTCCAATGGGTGATCATGTGTCCATTTTCTAAGGTGTTCATGTGGTTGTTGTTGTGGAACTGAAGTAGCAGAGTCGATATCTCGATGAAGAAGGTTGATGATGATTCAGGAACAAAGATATTTTCAAATGGAGCATCTTCGGGAGTAGCAAAGGGATTAACTTCATCATTGATGCCAGACACAATTCCATGATGTACATTTGATGATTGATGATTTGTTGATGAGACAGAGTGATCAACAACAGGCGCTTCTTGACTTAATGATATTGATACTGAAGGGTTCACTTCATTCACAGGGATAGGAACAGCCTCTGTTGATGGAGTTGAAATTTCGTCAGCATTTGGTTCAAAGTGTTCATCAAACATTGGATCAAACAATTTCTTTAAATCATCTTCTAATGGAGGTACATATGGAGTTGCTGGAGATGAGTTTGGTACAAGAGATGAACCAATGGGACTGTTTTGAAGTCGGGTCCAGGCTGGATTGTCCAGGAGCCATTTGACCGGTCGACTCATCGAAACGTAACGTGAATTGTTTCCATGATATTTCGGGTTCTCTTGTTGTAGATACGGTAACCTTTCTTGTTTGGTGCATAACCAACAAAAACTCCAATATCTGCCTTTGCTCTTAGTTTACCTAAGTCTTGACCATCATTAGTTGGGTAGCACAGTGCACCAAACACACGAAGGAATGAGAGATTAGGTTTTCTATTGTAGACAAGTTCACATGGAGTTTTTCCATGAGCAGTGTGAATTAGGGACCGATTTTGAGTATAGCATGCAGTGGCAATGGCTTCAGCCCATAGAAACATTGGAACCTTTGAGTAAATCAACATTGTTCTTGTGACTTCCACAAGAGTTCGATTTCATCTTTCAACTACACCGTTCTGTTGAGGAGTTCGTGGAACACTTCTTTGATGACTGATTCCAACACTTTCATAAAACTCACTAAATTGTTTATTAAAAAACTCAGTTCCATTGTCGGTTCGGATGATTCTGACAGTTTTGTTAAGTCGAACCTGCAGCTGTTTGATAAGTTTGATGATGATATCTGGAGTTTCATCGTTTGTCCTGAGGAACTTAACCCAGGTGAATCGAGAGTAATCATCAACCACAACTAACACGTATTTCTTCCCAAAGATATTATGCACTCTCATGGGTCCACATAAGTCCATGTGGATTATGTGAGAACTTCTGTAACAGAGTTTGTAGGTTTAGGTTTGTGGCATACTTATTGCTTTTTCTCAATTGGCATGCTGAACAAAGGTGATCCTTTTCATACTTTAGTCTAGGTAACCCTACAACTAAGTCCTTTCTGGAGAGATCATTGATGGTGCCGAAGTTCAAGTGATTGAGACGACGATGCCATAACCAAGACTTGGTTTTTGAAGCCTTTGACAACAAACAAATTGGAGAGGACTTCATCATATCTTCGATAGAGATGGTGTATAGATTTGAACCACGTGTTCCTCTTAAAAGTTCCTTACCATCAAGTTTTCTAATGAAACAAGTATGTTTTCTGAAGGCCACTTCTAGATCAGAATCACATAATTGTCCGACAGAGAACAAGTTATGACCAAGACCTTCAACATAATATACCCTGGAGATAACACTATCACCGACAACATAATCTCCATAACCCATAATAGCACCGAAATGATCGTTCCTGAATCTAACAGTCCCGATAAATTTGCTCACGAAGTTCATGAGCCGCGACCGGTAGCCAGTCATATGCTTGGAACAGCCTGAGTCCAGGTACCACAGAACGATTTGAACGATCTGCAATTGAACACAGACAAGAATGGATAACTGGATAATTGGGATCCCCATGCAAGAATGGGTTCCACTTGGTTAGTAACAATGATTGGAACACCCACATCAGAAATAGAAACATCCATATCAGAAACAGAAGCAATGAAATCATTATGAATAGATGCAGTACTAGTGTCCGTATTTGACTTATTCAAAGTATGTTCACTTCTTAAGGGAATAGTTCTACCAGTAGGCATCCATTTTCTAGTGGGCATTGTCTGATTAATCTTATGACCAACAGGTATCCATTGATAACCTATCTTACTAAATGTTCTTCCTGTGGGTTTCCACTGTTTTCTAACTTTCTTTCATTTTTGCCTTCTAGCCTTCTTAGCATGATTTTTTTCATTAATAATTTCAACTAGGCATTTGACATCATTAGACAAATCGTTCATACCACATTCAAGATTAGTAACAGAAACCACGCAATCATCATTACATGTTTTGCCAAAAGTAGTAGAATTCGCATTAATTACAGTACGCTTAAAGATAACACTAGAATCAACACGATTCGTTTTATTCAAATTCTCCCTACGGTGATCTTCTACTTTCTTCCAATGCACATTCTTAGCTTGCGAGGTCCTATCATTCCTTGTATTGTCTTGAGACTTTGACCTGCTCGCTTTAATGTCACTGATTACTCCTGTAGAGGGAATGGGAACATTAGTTGGTTTTGCTACTTTTTGCCTTTCTTGTTTTGATGTGCTGGGATGTGAGCTATTTGAAGGCGTACTGAAGTTCACTTTCTTAACACTAGATGTGCTGGGATCTGAACTGCTTGAAGGCATACTAAGGTTCACATTCATAACATTGGGCATTGAATGAGTTGCATACTTGGCACTAGGCATGGAACAAGGTATCAAGGGATTGACTTGTTCACCTAAGGTTTTAGGGCATATTGTAATTAGGCATTCTAGAAGTTCTTGAGATCGTTTGGCATACAAGCATGCATGGCCAATTGCATTATCATGTGGTTTCTCTATCTTATCCTCTTCTACAATCTCACGAAGACATTCTAGACTATCCTTAAGGTATGAGAAATATGTTTGAATGGCAAGTTTGTTATTCCTAAGATGAGGAGGAACATATTTTACAGACAAAGCATATTTATTACAGACATGCACCTTTGAAGCACCATTCTCTCCATTGGTCATTGGCATTTTCCCTTTGACCTGACTCTTCAGATTATCAATTTCTCTTTGCAACGAAGTTATTTTTACATTATTTTTGTTACGAGTGACTTTTATTGACTCAAATAACTCATTGAAATGACGTTTAACCTTTTCATTTTCTTCTAGAAACCTCTCATTTTCCTTTTGTAAAGTATTAACCAAAATTTGAAGATGAAAATTTTGAGAATTCCGAGAATCTAAAGGAGGAGGCATTTGGGAGCGTCACATTGTTCTTTTCACCTTTTAACTGAGAATTTGGGCTTTTAACTTTCGATCGTGTTACAATAAGCTTGAATCTGTTCATCACGTTTGTTTATTTCAAAAACGCATCAAACTCGGAACATTCGTGGATATCTTGATATTTGAGGTTTTAACATTTTCTTTGAGATGTTGATATTTAAGTTGTAAATCAAAATGTTCAACTTCTAGTTTAGAAATATGTTTTACCAAAGTATCGTGATCATCCTGTTCAATTTTCTCACTTAGTTTAGAGTTTTTGATTTCAAGCTCAATGACACGATCATGGGAGACTTTTAAAGCAACAGATAGTTCATGAAATTGAGAAGCATTAATGGAGCAATTTGTAGCAGTGTAAAACACATCTTGAGCAATACATTCAGAAATAAGATTCTCATTCAAGGTATGCAAGTTTTTCCTCTCAATCTTATTATATTTTAATGCTCGCTCATAGTTACTAACCTCAACTATCATTGCATCAAATTCCTTTTCCATTCCTTTAATGTCTAAATCTATCCCCTTTTTAAGACTCTCAAAATGATCTTTTAGTTTTTTTTAAAGAAAGGCATGACCTCAGTTAAATAGCATTCTTTTGTTTGCTCAAAACCCCTTTCCCCTTCAGTTATCCCAGTGGGTGTGATCCTTTTCTTACAAGTTTTCTCAAAATCGACAAATAGTTGAAAAATAACATATTGACTGATTAAGGTCTTGCTCTTAGTGGCAATAGTTTTAGGAACTAAATGCATTGGTGTATTTGGAGGATACACAGTCGCTGCAGGAATTTTCCTAAGGGGATGGTTTGTTTCAACAAGATTTTCAGCTTTTTGCTTATCTAAGTCCCTTTTCCAGAAAACTTGTTCAGGTGTTAACAATGTTTGAGGCTTAAATTTGTTTAAGGATATCCAGTTTTCCTTCTTGTAATCATGGGGTTTGATTGTGATGTTATTCTTTTTACATTCAGGATCTTCTAGCTTCTTATTTATTTTCTCCCTAGATGCATCATCTAATTTTCTATCTTCCTCAGTGCACACAATGCAACCAGGTTTCTGTCTAGGTTTAAGAATCTCATTGCCATCATAAATTACATTTTGAGCTGCTTTTGCAATCTTATCGTACTCAGGGTTAGGTTTATCTATAATGGGAACACTATGCTTATCGCTTAGAACTCTATGCTTAGAAACCATGTGAGCAGTATGAATGGTATTCCCTTGTACGTACAACTTATTTTCAAACTTGTTCTTCAAAGTTTTTAGATTATAAAAATCATTCAAAAGTTTTGATTCCTTAGCATGAAATTCTTGCTTAAGCACTTTAACATTTTCTTGAAGTTCTTGTTTTTGCTTAGCAGTTTTAGAAAGCTTTTCTTGTAAGGAGTTTAACTCTTATTTTAACACTTCTTCTCTAAAATTACTTTTTCTAATAATTATACGCATTTGGTTATCCAACTCCTGCTCACGAGTAGTTAGCTCAAACTTAGCACGTTGTTCATAAATGGCAACTCGTTCTTTATAGACATTAAGTTCAGAGATAACAGAATCATCAGGGGCACATGTAGTGAATTCATCACAAACATAGTCATCATTGACTGCAGAAGATGCATCACTTGGTACGACCTCACTTTCACTTTGTTTAACATATTGATCATATGGGACAACATTGATATTACCCATATTTTCAATATTTGACTCAATAGTTTTAGTAGATTGTACTTTGTCATGCATCTTTTGCACATCAGCATCATCGTATAGTTTTAGTACCTCAGAAATGATTTTGTCTTTGGATGGGCCAGCTTGTGGTGATGAAGAGACTTTAGGAGAGACCATTGGAGAAATGCTAGCCATGAAAATGGTTTGTGCAGTAGGTTCATCATCAACAATAGAGTCGTATGCATCAAAATCAGCTACTTGAAAGGCATTCTGATGATTATGGCCTATCTCCTGAATTGGCTGCTCATCCATATCTGCATCATACGTCTTGGCATTTCCCTCAGCAAGAAACAACAACTCTTCTTCATCTAAAGCTGCGCTATTATCCTGAGCTTGAACAAGCAACATCTTATCCCTGAAGTACTCTGCATTCTGGGGGCGTTTTGGCGATGTGCAGTTCCTTGCAATGTGTCCCTCACCTCCACAGTTGTAACGTTTGATTGGCTTTACTTGACCCAGGTTTCCATTCCTTCCCCTATTCTGATTTGCATCATAACCTCTACCAGCTCCACCTCTTCCTTGTTCGTACTGCCTTTCTTGAATTGGCTGCACCATAACTTTCCCATCTCTGACAGTGGCTTGAATGTGTGGATTGGATGCAGTTATGAGATTGTTGTTGGTGTGTGGAAGAGAGTTCATGTTTTGACTAATCAGGAGAGCCAGTTGATTAATGAAGTTTCCCACGTGTGCATCAGCATCAGCTTGTTTGAACATAGGATCGGGAATGAGCTTGTGATTACCATTACCCATGGGTATAACTTGAGATGCTTTGGTGGTAATTCCAATGTTTGATTAGAAACAAGTTGAATTATTTGATGAGCTTTTCTCTCCCTGGTTAGTTTTAAACTGATCAAGAATCCTTTTTTCAAACATAGCATGTCTCTCATTCTGAAGAAGGAAGGCATAGAGTTGCTCATAGTTTGTATTCTTCAATCCTTTGGTTAGCTTCAAAGAAGTGACAAACTTATGCCATTCGGGATTCATGTTGTTCACAAACTTTGAGTTCAGCTGAATGTTTGGCATAGTCATTCTGATGTTCCTCATGTCATTAACAAGGTTGTGGAATCTCACATAATACTCATAGACACTCTCATCTGGTTTCATTTTGAAGTGCTCAAATTCATCATAGAGTTGGGATTCTATGTCTTCCATAGTTAATTCAGAACCAGAAAGAAGCATCTCGACATTATCCCACACTGCCTTGGCTTCAGTGTTGTGATTGATAAGCTTGTAGATATCTTTTGGAAGACATTGAAGTACGATGTTAGAAGCCCTGATATCAGCATCGAATCTCTTTTTCTCCTTATCATTGAGCTCATCATACGTCTTTGGCCTGTCCAGTTCAAATATCATAGTTCCATCCGCAGCAGTATCAATTATGTCTCTTGTAGTCTCAACCAGATAAGGTCCTTCATCAATTGATTTGAGAATGTTGACCCCATTTTCCTTTCCAAGACAAGTCGATTCTTTGAGCCCAAAAGTCGTAGTCAGTTCTGTCAAGCATGGGTGGACGGGTATCTGAACCAGCTGCTTGAACATCCTCGGCAACAGTGGATATGATTGTAGGAACGTTGGTAAACATGTTTAAAGATTTACACGGGATTTTATAACTCTATGATTAAACCGGGAAATAGATTCTTTCACGGGATTTTACTAAATCAAGAGAAAACCGTATTACAAACAAAAATTAACCAAGTCGCTAATAATCCTTGAACCAATTCGCTAAGTACTAAGTTGCTAAGTAATAACAAAACAAGTCGCTAAGTACCCAAGTCGCTACAAATTTTGACAGCAAGTCGCTATGCACCAAGTCGCTAAGAAATCAAGTCGCTAAATAGTAACTCGCTACTGATCCAAATCGCTAACACCAAGTCGCTAAGAAACTTAAGAACAAGTCGCTATCAAAATTGAAAGCAAGTCGCTACCTTACCAAGTCGCTACCCGTAGTGGAGAATCCACCAACAGTACTTTTTGTCGGCTTGTCTCTAAAGGCAAGTCGCTAGGACCAACTCGCCACCAAACAACACTACAACTCGCTACAGACTTACAAAGCAAGTCGCTACCAAGAATATTATACCGAGAGCCAAGTCGCTAACATGAAAAACTTCTAAAAACACACTTTTCAATTCAAAAACAACCCAACCACGATGATTCAAGCCTTCCAAATAAAAAACTAAACACTTATGATGATCCTAAACACAAAAGTACAATCAAAATCCAAACTTTAACACTAGAAATCCACCAAATGATGCAAAAACCACTAAACTTTCTCAAACTCAAAAACCACTAGAAATCCAAAGATATGTAAGAGATGATCTAACCATGGCTCTTGATACCATTTGTAACATATTTGATTTCACATACACATCATAACACAAGCAAAGTAGGCGTACAAAGAGATGAGTTTTAGAGAGAGAAAGCTAGAGGTTTGGGAACTTTAGTGAGAGAAAGAAAAATCTTATTATGAGCTCCAACTCCCTACCTTGGGAGGTAGAGAGTATTTATAGTCTTACAATAAAACGCTACACAACGGGCTGTGGATCAGGCATACAGTGGGTAAATACCCGTCCGTCCTCCACGGTGTTACATAACTTAAATACTACTTAACATTAAATAACTACGACTACGAGCTTTCTAACGATTACATATACTTGAGGTGACCGACACTTTAACTACTGGATTTTCCAAATCCTAACAAGCATGCTGCAGCAGCAATCACTATTCGTTTCCTACAAAAATGGTTAAAAAGACAAAACCCAACAGAAATGGAAATAAAACAAAAGAAAGGTATAATTCGGGTTGTCTCCCGAAAGAGCACTTTTATTTATTTACTTGTCTTTAAGTTAGACTCAGAGCCTTGGGGCTTTATGGTGGCCTTTGGACTTGGCCAACTTCTTCAACTAGTTGGCGGCAATCATTCACCCATTTGATAAAAACCTTTTTTCTTGCAGTGTTATCGATGCTACATGTTCCAAATTTTTGTGAGAGCCACTCATTAAATGATATACATGACTTTCCCCAGTCATCATCTTCAGCTATAAGACTACTTGTTGTACTTATGTTTGATCTTTCATCATTAGTTATTGCATTAGTAAGACGATAGTTATCATAATTGCATTTCAGTTGTTTTACCAATCCCATATTGATTTCTGAGTCTCCAAATCTTATCTTGTACCAATCTTCAAATGCTAATTTCCCAAATTTAATATCATATCTTTCGGCCTCGTGAGGGAATATCCATTTATCCGCCTTTCCTTCGACCTTGACAGTCTTTTCCTGTTTCTGGTTGCAACTATCAACATTTTCTCCACTATTATTAGTACTAGGATCATAACATAAAGGTGGATCGAGTGATTGAACATTAACAACATCAACTTTATTTGAAATTTCTAATTTTGGGTTTAAATGCTCTTTCATACTAAAATTTATTCGTTCATTTTGAGTTCCCAAAGAAATTTGTTTTTCAAAAACCTTAATTTGAGCCTGACAAGTGGCCAGAAAAGGTCTTCCAACAATTAAGTTGGTCTCCCGTTTTCCCATGTCAGTAACCACAAAATTAGAGGGAAAAAGGAATTTTCCAATTTTAAGGAGCACATTATTTACTACTCCCCTTGGTACAGCCTTAGAGGAATCAGCCATTTCTATCATCATTGTTGTTTCTTTTAAATTAGTAAGTTTTTTTTTTATCAAACAAAGTGGTAGAAATAAGGTTTACCCCAGCCCCCAAATCAGCTAATGCAGGAATTTTAAGATTACCGATAGTGCATGGAAGAAGAAAACTTTCCTGGTATTATTGCTTCTCAGGAAGTTGGCTTGGCAGGACCTTTTCGTCTTCTGATTTATCATCTTCTTTTAGCTAGTTAATCCCGGACAGATCATTGGTGATAGAGGAGGTGCACTGCTCTTTCTGCGGCTTATCTTGCACAAATATGGCTTTGCAGGCAAAGGCTTTGGCATTTCTGATCTCAAGGTTTTTAGCTAATTGCCCAATTTGTGTTTCGAGGTTTTTAATTGCAGCATCTTGGTTCTGCAAGTTCATGTTGGTGTCTTCTTTCACCTTGACCATCCATTCCTTGAGTCTATCTCCTTTTTTTGTAGATTCCTCGATGTGCCTATGCATTATTTCTTCAAGGCTTGGTCTAGGAGGATTGTTGTTGACTCTTGTGTAGAACCCTGGGGACTTTTCTCGGTATCTGGGCCTGTTACCATTGTATCCGTTGAAAGGGCTCCCACTTTCATATTTTACTTCTTCGATCCTTTTAACTTCCTCGTTGGAGGAACATTCCTTTGTAGGGGGAGTTCCATTGTGTCCACTTCGTTCCACTTGTATGGAATGCACATTTTCCTTGAGCTTCTTCATGTCTCTTCCGAGACTTTCTAATTTGTTGTTTATTGCTGCAAGGCCTTCCATATTTCCATTCTTACTCTGGTTGCTCCTCCTATTATGCCATTTGTGAGAGTGGTCAGCCATCTTTTGAATAGTTTCCAAAGCCAATGTTGGAGTCATCCCAGGAATCGGCCCTTGAGAATCAATCATTTCCCTTGATGAGATGTTCAGACCTTTGTAAAAGACGTTCACTTTTTGTTGGCTGTTGAGGTTGTGAGTAGGGCATTTGTATAATAATTCGTTATACCTTTCCCATGCTTGGTACAACGTTTCATCACCCTCTTGCTTGAAGTTATGGATTTCTTCTAATTGCTTAGCAGTCCTTGATGGGGGATAGTATCTCTAAATGAAATACTTTTTTAGGATAGGCCAGGTGTTGACTATTTCGGCAGGAAATCGATCAACCCACCTTTTAGTAGCTCCCATAAGAGAAATAGGGAACACCCGTAACATGACAGCATCGTTTGAGACTCTAGGAATTTTGAATAGGCTGACAATGTATTCCACGTTGTCTATATGCTCATGAGCATCATTGGTAATGCTTCTAGAGAAGGGATTTGCACGCATTTCTCTCATAAATTGAGGTTTGATTTCGAATTGAGCATCTTCAGCGATAGCCGGCCTAACAATCCCTGGTCCTTGTTCTTCCCTTTTTAACACTAAATACTCCTCGAGAGTGAGGTTATCAATGTTAACGACTTCCATGGTACCTGAAAACTTGAAAAGAGATCGTGAGAATTTTTAGAACAAAACGAAAATGAAAGACTTAATAGCAATCCTAATATAACTCCCCGGCAGCGGCGCCAAAAATTTGATGCAGGTTTTACTGACCAGGTTGTGGAAAAATAGAAGGGGGGTTGAATAGTTTTACCAATTAAAACTTCGTTTTAAAATATTTAGATCGACTTATGTCAATCTATTTAGATGTGTATGTTCGACGTTGATAGATAGATATATAAAAGTGTAATGAAAGATAAAGAGTAAGAAGCACATAACCACAACACGAGTATTTATAGTGGTTCGGCTACAAGGACACCTTCCTTGCGCTACTCCACTCCCCGAGTCACCTACTCGAGAGTTCGTAATCACTACACAACACCAACTCCTTATGGTCGAGAAGCCTTCACAACGTCGACTACTCTTTTTTTGGTACTAGGCTAACCACCGGGTTCTTTCACCAAGGTGAACCACACCTAGTCGCCTATCCTTTATTCGGTGTTGGGATATAAAAGACAAAGTGCTGAAGAAAGTCAAAGTACTGCTTAATGAAAGTCAAAGTACTGCTTATGTCAATGTACTGCAAAGGCTAAAGGACTGCTATGCTGTATCGTTTATGGAATGTTACGTAATTCTAGAATATTCTTATATTAGAATTAGTATTACTTGTCATACAAGGATTGTAATTGTAAACCGACTAGGGTACTCCTTATGCCTATAAAAGGACCCCTAGATTGGCATTAGAGATACGAATACGACTTAGAACTTACATGCAAGTACGATTTAGAGTTATTTAGCGATTAGGTTTGTTAGTGAATCTGTGTATCAAGCAGGTTCAAAGTTTGGTTTTAATATAATCGTTGAAGTTTAAAGTTATTCTTCTTAGCTTTATTGAAGTTGTTTCCGCATACTTAATAGAGTTATATCAGTGTTTCATTGTTAGTAATTTAGGATTTATCCAAGGTTACTAAACCCTTACAAGCTACATAGTTAGTTTGGTCAGAGTATATCGATCCAACAAGTGGTATCAGAGCTTGTGTGGAAACTCTGATTAAGAAGAAACCCTTAAAACCGATTTAACTACAAACCCTAGAAGATGTCGGTGCACCACTCCCATCCATCACCTCACTCAGGATTCCTATCATCAAGAAGGGAGAATATGATCTATGGAGCATGAAGATGAGGCGTACATTGCTATTCAGACCATGCACTGTGGGATGTGATTGTCAATGGTAATGTCGTTCTTGAAGAACCTGTAGAAATTCCTGGACAACCTAAACCCCTTCAGCCTACCTTGCTAGCAGCTACCAAAAGAAATCAAGAGAAGGCTCTCAACATACTGCTGTCGGCTATCCCTGATGGTCACCTGCGAAAGTTTCATGATGCTAAGGATGCAAAACAACTATGGGCTGCTATCAAGACTAGATTTGGAGGTAATGATGCTACCAAGAAGATGCATAGAAATCTGTTGAAGCAACAATTTGAAACATTCACTGTTGGTGAAAGAGAAGGTCTTGATGCTGCCTATGACAGATTCCAAAATCTCCTTAGTATGCTAGAGTTATATGCAGCAAAGGTATCTGTTGAAGATGCTAATTTGAAGTTCTTAAGAAGTTTGCCATCCGTATGGCATGTCGTTGCTACTATGATTAGAGGACAATCTGGTTTGGATACCATGGACTTTGATGATCTATACAATAATTTAAAGGTGTATGAGCATGAGATGAATGGTCAAACAAGTTCAAAATCTCACAGCATTGCTTTTGTGTCTTCTGAAAAGGGAGGCAGTACTTCCACTAAAAGTACTGCTTATCCTGTTCAAAGTTGTGTTGGTGATAAACAGAATATTTGCACAACCATGACTACTACCACCTCATCACCATTAAACACCATCAACTCTGATGATGTTATATGTTCCTTCATTGCTCAGCAAGCCACCTTACCTGTTACTTATGAAGAAGATTTGATGCAAATTGAAGAGGATTATCTAGAAGAAATTGACAAAAGATGGCAAGTTGCCATGATCACTGCAAGGATCAAGAAGTTCATGAAGAAAACAGGAAGAGGCATTGACTTCAAACCCAAACAGGGTATAACATTTGACAAGTCCAAGATTGAATGCTTTAATTGTCAAAGAACTGGACACTTTGCAAGAGAATGCAAGTTTGCTAAATATCAGGCAAATAAGATGATTGAGAAACCCAAGCTTGAAATAAGGGAAGTTCCTATTACTGAACCAAAACCAAAAGCTTTGGTTGCTCAAGAAAATCTATCAAAAGTTGACTGGAGTGCTGAATTTGATGATGAACCAGTAACCTACTCTATGGTCGCAGTGGAAGAGTTTGATTGGAGCACAACTTTTGATGACGAACTAGGATTTGCTGCTTTGGAATCAAGAGATGGTCTTGGAAGCTTTGATTGGAGTATGGAAAGTGAATAAGAACCTGTTTTGCTCGCTATGGTAGCTACTTCACCAAGTTCACCAACTATCTCTGAGGTATGTTCTAAGTGTAATGATTTTTATCAAAAAGTGCTTAAAGATTATGTAACTGAAAGAGCTAATTGTAGAAGGGCTAGGTCTGAGGTAGCTGGTTATCAATTGACTTTAGAGTCAATGGAAGCCAAAATAATCACTCATGAAAATAATGGAATGGCTTGGGCAGAAAAATATGAGCAACAAGATTATCAATTAAAATTGAGTGAATGGAAGTTAGGATGTAAGGTTTCTGAACTTGAAAAGATAACTAAAGAAAGGGATGATTTGTTAGAGAAATTTGCTAGTTGGAAAGAATCTGGGCTTTCACATGTTAGTTTTGTTGAAAAACAGAAAAAAGCACACATTAAAACTGACCTAGGTTTTGGTATGGATTTTAGCAATACAGAAGAGAACCCACCTAGTGATAAGGAACAAATTGATTCAGAGGAGATAACAGCTAGTGATGATGAACTCATTAGCTCAGAAGAAGACACATCTAGTAATGAGGATTCAATTAGTCAAACACCTCCTGAATTTAAGAAAGACAAGGGTTATAATGCAGTTCCTTCACCCACTGGTAGTTTTCAACCACTTAGGACAGATCTTTCTTGTTTTGGGGTAGACAATTTAGAGTTTAGGAAAAAGCTTACTGGTCAATCTAATTCAGGTCCACCTAGTTCTGAATCCCCAAAAGAAACAGTTGAGAAACCTAAGGATGATAATGTTAAGAGTTCAACAGTACCTTCATCTCAAAGTACTACTAGACATTCAGCAGTACCTTCAAGAAAAACTTTTCAAAATACTGCTAAATCTTTTTGGGATAGTTTTGGTCAAAATCGCTTTCATCATTCACCAAAAGGTCAGGATAGTTTTGGTCATAGAACTAAAGGAAGAAATTTTAGGATTACGGGTCAAAAATTATGTTTTGTTTGTTATTGTCCTGATCATTTGATTAAGGACTGTGACTTTCACTCATAATATTTAAGCAAATTCCCAAAGACTACATCTACCAACCATAAGCCAAGAGAGAATAAACCAGTTTGGAATCACTCACATAGGGTTAACCATAGTAATTTCTCAAAAGACTATAGGTACCCTCACCAGAAAAGACCTTTTTCCAAACCACCAGTACCCTCAAGCAACACTTTTCAAGGTACTGGTAAGTTAAAGTTTTCTCAAGCAGTACCTTCTCAAAGTACTGCTAGGTTTTCACCCAATCAAGGTACTGCTAGCACTTTTTCGAATGGAAGCCCTAGGAGATCCAACAATTACTATCAACCTAGAATGTGTTACACCTCAAATAGAGTACATAGATCAAAGAAATCTACACAAAAAGTTAAAACCAACTAGGTTAAGAAAGAAAGTACTGATGGGGAACAAACAGTACTTTCAGCAAGTAAGGGTGAAAAAGAGAATTTTGTTGAAAAAGAAAAAGAGAATTTTGATGAAAAAGAGAGTTTTGTTGAAAAATCACCACAAGTTTTGGAACAAACAAAAATAATTGATCACAAGTCACTCCACAAGGGGAACACAAGTCAGTAATGGCTTGGGTTCCTAAAAGAAACTAACTCTTTCATCTTTGTGTAGGGCAACCCAGAAAAGGAGCTTAAAGATCATTTAATGGTTGATAGTGGTTGCTCTGGAAGCATGACAGGAGACAAAGAGATTCTGTCAGATTTTAGATCATATTTTGGAGGAAGAGTTGCATTTGGGAATGATCCTAGTAGAGGTAGAATTACTGGAAAAGGAATCATCAAGGCAGGAAGCATAGACTTTGAGAATGTTCGTTATGTAAAGGAGCTCAAGTTCAATCTTTTTTCAGTATCTCAGATCTGTGACAAGAAGCACCCTGTGTTATTCACTGACACAGAATGTCTTATTCTTTCCCCTGAGTTCAAGCTTGTTGATGATAACTTGGTAATACTGAGAGTACCAAGAACCAATGATGTGTACAGTCTCGATTTGAAAAATCTTAACTCTACTAAAAGAGAAACATGTTTAGTAGCAAAAGTAACACTAGAAGAAGCACATCTATGGCATATAAGATTAGGTCATGTGAATTTCAAAAATATCAACAAGTTGGTTAAAGGCAATTTAGTTAGAGGTTTACCTTCCAAAACATAAAAGAATGATCATTCATGTTTGGCATGCAAGAAGGGTAAACAACACAAAGCTTCATGTAAGAAGATTGAGGAAAGAACTATTAGAGAACCTTTAGAGTTGTTGCACATGGATCTGTTTGGACCTGTTTCTGTTGCAAGCTTAAACAAGAAGATGTACTGCTTATTTGTAACAGATGATTGTAGTAGATTTAGTTGGGTCTTTTTCTTGGGATTCAAAGATGAAACCTTTGATGCTATTCATGATCTTATAATAGCCCTTGAAAATAAATTGAGACTCAAAGTAAGAGGTATTAGATGTGATAATGGGACTGAATTCAAAAACAAGTTTATGGATGAATTTTGTGCCAAGAAAGGGATTAAGAGGGAGTTTAGCATTGCTAGAACTCCACAGCAGAATGGTGTTGCAGAAAGAAAGAACCAAACCTTGATAGAAGCAGCCAGAACAATGCTTGCATATTCTCTATTACCTATTCAATTTTGGGTACGAAAGTACTGATTGTTATGTGTTGAATAGAGTATCAGTCACTAAACCTCAGATGAAGACACCTTATGAATTGCTTATGGGAAACAAACCCAACATTCATTTTATGAAACCTTTTGGATGTCCTCTGACTATTCTCAATACTATTGACACTCTGGGAAAATTTGATGGCAAGTCAGAGTATATCGATCCAACAATTGGTATCATTTAGTGGTGAGTATCGGTATGATTAACTATTAAGCTACAATTAAGGGGAGGACTTATTAGTTAGTTAGTTAGTCTCATGCATTGTTTAAGGGGAGGCAATACAATGCTTTTTGATTTTTTTGCAATAGTGAAGAAAAGGATGGAAAGTACTGCTTAGAGTTTATCTGAAAGTACTGCTTTTAAAGTACTGCTTACGTGGAAAGCACTGCAGTCTTGTCAATGTACTGTTCCAACGGTCAAAATATGGGGTAAAATTCAAACAACAGTAACATTATTAATTGGGCTTTGATTTTTTAAATCTTACCTATAAATAACCACCCTCCGATTTTCCCTCTCATCTTTATACTTATCCATCCATATCTCTCTTCTCTCATCAATATTCACCTTCAACGCACCATTCTTTCTTACATTAACATACAATGGCTAATCGTAACACTGTTAGTAAGCACAACATGGTTGCTAACTTGGCCAAGACACCGTCTAATGTCACTTTTCATGACATACTTAATTTCCTAACTGGATCTTCAATCAATTATGCTCTATTGGTCGAACCTGACATCATTGAACCCTGGATTCAACAATTTTGGGCTACTGCTCGATCTCATATGCAAGATGATGAATCCTATATTCAGGCTGAGGTTTGTTGGAAAGATAGTTAGAATTAATGAAGCCATAATTAGGGAATATTTATTGTTTGATGATGAAGAAGGGGTTATTCGTTTCGACAAACAAGTGCTTTGGGATACACTCTGAGATATAGGGTATGAAGATTCACTCACTGAAACAATTTTTAAGAAACCCTTGTTTAGTCCTCAATGGAAGTATCTAGTTCATGTTTTGCTTCATTGCTTAAGTCCCAAAAGTACTTCATGGGAACAATTTGGATCAAATATCGCCGCTGCATTAGTGGGATTAGCTACCAATCAACCCTTCAACTTCTCAAGAATGATTCTTGATGGTATGCTATCTCATATCTCAAATGGTTCATTGTTTTTAATGTACCCAAGATTTGTTCAATTATTTTTGAACAAACAACTTAAGGATATCCCTAAACCTTCAAGCTTGCTACCTGCTGTTGTACTTCTACCAAAGGTGTTCACTCTCATGGCTAGAAAGAGTGACAAATTTTCTGGAAGGGATACACCTTTAACTGCTCACATGATGGAAGTTGTACAAGCTGTTAGAGATGAAGCTACTTCAAGTGAAGATAATGAGCCTTCAGTTTCAAGGGAACGAACTGCTTCTCCTATTGCACCTTCCCCAGCTTATGAAGTGCCTCAACATACTACTTCAAGGGAAAGTACTGCATCTCTGCAAGTTACTGCCCATGATGATTCAGAGCCAGATGTCAACCCACCATCATCTCCCAATGATTATACTTCCACAGATGGGTCTCAAACATCTGGAGGAGATGAGGGAGTTATGGCTTCTGATGGTAAGGTTCTGGAGAACTATGCTTTGACAAGGGAACTATTAAGATTGAAGAAAGATTATGAACCTCAAGCTGCACAACTTTTGAAGCTGCACAACAAGTTTAGAAGATTGAAGAACTTTGTCTGGTCATTAGTTCAACATCACAGGTTGTGGGTCAAGTCTCAGAAGAAGAAAGGTAAGAAATTTAAGAAGGTTTCTAACTGTGGAAAACTAGAAGGGGGGGGGGGGGTTGAATAGATTTTACGATTTTAAGTTAGTTTCAAAAAAATTTAGATTCGTTAATATGTGAGATCTTATGGATGTAGAGAAAGTATAGATCTAATGATAAATCAAGTAAATAAAGTAAAGCAAAAGGAAAGAAAAGACACAACCGATGTATAGTGGTTCGGCTACAAGGACACCTTCCTTGCCCTACTCCACTCGCCGAGTCACCTACTCGAGAGTTCAAGCACTATGTCAACAAACTCCTTCACTTGGCGGAGAAGCCTTCACAGCGTTGCTTACACTTTTTCCGGTACAAAGCTAGATACCGAGTCCGTAGCACGGTGGACCAAACCAACACAACTATTACACAACAAATATGTGAAATATCAATTACAAGATCTTCGCTACAGAAATCTTGCGGAGTGACAAATCAATCAAGGACCCCTTGCTTGGATGACTTGTAGAATGCTCGTGATCTCGCCTTAGAGAAGGACCTATATAAGGATCACAAATAGAAAGAAAGAAGAACAACTCTCTAGATCAAGTGATCTATATGTTAGAAGAGAATGAGAGTGTATGAGAGATTTAGTAAGAAGAGGGGTGAGTTAGAATGAAGAAATGGCTCTCTATTTATAGGCAAAATTCTTTCTGTTCCCGGATCCCACGGATCCCTTCCACTTGGGATCCGTCTAGTGTAATCCTAGGGATCCGTGGAGCGCTCCTCTTTGCCCATGGGTTTTTTGGTTATGGGTTGGTCCATGGGTTTTCTTAGATTCAATGTATCTAAGTATACATTGTATCTAGTATACTTGGGTATGGATTAAGATCCATGGGTTATGGTCCATGGGTTATGGTTTTTACCCATCCTAATAAACTATTACAACAAATGCTTAATTACTACATTTTTGTATTTAAATGGCTATATGTAAATGCTTTACAAAAATAACATGTATCCTTATAATTATACTTAAGATAACATTATATTTGTTATCAACAAAACACAAAGAGATCGCAAAATATTAATAAACGTTTTTACGGTTTATTTGTATTAACAATCTCTCTCTTTTTGTTGATGACAAAACATAATGTTATGATGAGTAAAACTTAAGAGTAGATGTGAGTTTTGAAAGGCCCTAAGTTTTACTTCTTCTCCCCCTTTTTGTCGAAAGAAAAAGTTAACCCTTGGAAGAAATAAACATAAAATGTGTGGAAAAAGTAGTCCACATATTTCTTACTCCCCCTTGACGGTATCTCCCCCTAGCTTGGGGCGTCAAGTGAAGAAAAATAAAAAATCCTACAAAAAGAAAGGTTAGTAACATGCTTAAATAATCTTGTGATTGCCGAGAATCAAGATTGGGAGCCAAGGTATGGAAACAAAGCCTTGTAATAAAACAACAAATTGTAGTGGTATTTATGCCACTTACAAGCATGTAAAAATAAGAACAAGACTTGTTCTTGAAAATGACTTCAAAAAAAAAAAAAAAAAACTGAAAGTAGAAAATAGTAGTAGTGATTCCTTCCATGCTTGCATAAGATTATGGATGGAGGTTTTGATGAGTGATGGTATTGATGCGATCAAGGATAAGGTTGACTATGAATCGCATTTCTTCCCTAACTTTTATTGCGATTTCCCTAGTGGATTGGCAATGTTCACAATCTAAATGATGTGGGTAATGAGTGCGGAAGTTTTCCGGGTTGTTTTGATTTGAGTTATGCGGAAGATGAGGTGGAAAAATAGGAAAATATGGATCAACATTCGGAATGTTTGTAAATGGTGGTGGAAAAGAACCTAGATGTTCTTGTAATGTGATGGGAGCTAATGGTCGTGATGTTTTAAGATTTTGAAAAATAGTATTTGGAGATGTGGGGGGTGTTGAAAAGACTATTTCTTTTTGGTTAGGTTGTTTAGATCTTGTTGGAGTCTTAAGGAGTTCCAAAAGAGTGACTTTAGGTGGTGATGAAGTTGGTGTACTTGTTGGTGATGAGGGAGGTGCTATTATGGAAGCATCTTGTGGTGAGTTATTTGTTGAGGATGAACCATTTGAGGTTGGTTTTGCTAAACAAAAAGATCGGATACTAATCCGTGCGGATATCCTAGAGTTTGATTATGGTATTTTGGATGGTGGTAGCACAAAGGTTTGGGTATCATGAAGATGATTGTTTGTACTAGGTGATTTATCTAAAGGTTTTTTGGATGACATGGTGTATTGTGGTTATGAGGATGAGATGAAGTATGCAAGCATTTTGGGAGTTCTATATATAGAAAAACAAGGCATTGTAATGAATGCTTGACCCAAAGTGTTGATTAAAATCTAATGATTAGATATGAATTCAAGGCATGTGATCATGAGAACACAAGCATACTCCAAAAAATGAAACAAATGTGGATTTTTCATCCAAAGTGAAAAAATAGAAGGTAAAAACAGCTTCTGTTTCACGGATCCCACGGATCCTTCCCTTGAGGATCCGTCCGCATGAAGGGCGGGATCCGTGGGTGCAGTGATCCAGGCAGCACAAAAATTTTCTTTTTGAAAACATTTTGCCTATTGTGTGCCTATATGCAAACTATTTGGAGTTACGGTTATCTCGACTCCTAAAAAGAAAACGAAAAATAAACTAGAAGTAGAAAAACATCCTATTGAGATAACCCGAAAACACATATTTAGTACATAAGTACGTAATTTAGTGTTATCAATGCTCTTAATTCATTGTTGCTTAAATGAAATGTACCAGAAATCACATATTAGTTATGTGTCCCTTTAGTATTCAAAAGACATTGAGATGCAATGAAAACGGGTTTTACTTTGTATTAATAATAAAAAAGCGATTTGTCCTAGACGTGAGAAATTGCTTTTGTGAAATTGATCTGAGGAAGGTATCATCCTTTTTAGAAAACATTTTGAAAAGAGGTTTTCTTTGAAAAATGTGTATAAGAAAACTATAAGTGGAAAACTTATCTTGGGTTTTGAAAATTCCCGTATTGTTTGTGAGATGTGCATGAAATAGAAATCCTAGACTCAGAAAGAAGAAGGCTAGTGTTTACATACCTTGTAGAGTCAAATAAGTTCCGACGTTTGTTCCATTAGACCAAGACCAAGACGAAGTAGATTGAATTGTTCCCGCTTCAATGGTTTGGTGAGGGCGTCGGCTATGTTGTCTTCGGATGCTACCTTCTCAATAGAGATGTTCCCCTTTTGAACATTGTCTCTTAGGAAGTGATGACGAATCTCTATATGCTTTGTCCGAGAATGCAATACCGGATTCTTGCTTAAGTCGATGGCACCTTTGTTGTCACATAGGATGGCTATGTTGCTTAGATGAATGTCGTAGTCGACTAACGCTTGTTTCATCCATAGTGCTTGTTGGCATGCTTTGCGGCGGAGGCGTGCTAAACGGTTGTTGATATTGCAAATGCCGTTTGTTTCTTAGAAAACCAAGATGTTAAACAACATCCCATAAAAGTACATACCCCACTTGTACTTTTCCTATCAACGTAATCACCTACATGGTCGAGAATCGCATATACAATTGTTAGTACTCCCGTGCCCTTAGGATACCATAATCCTAATTGTGTTGTACCCTTAATATATCTAAATATTCTTTTTACGGCTTCTAGGTGTGATGTTTTAGGGTCTTCTTGAAACCTAGCACATAAGCAAACACTAAACATGATATCCGGCCTACTTGCCATGAGGTAGAGAAGACTACCTATCATGCCACGATATTTAGTATTATCTGCGGATTCGCCGTCTTCATCTTTTGTGAGTTTGGTGTCGGATGACATTGGAGTCCTAATTGGTTTTGACTCTTTTAGACCGAATTTCTTTAACATCTCCTTGATTTATTTAGATTGATTGAAGAAGATACCATCTTCTACTTGTTTTATTTGTAGACCAAGAAAGAAACTAAGTTCTCCCATCATACTCATCTCGAACTGGTCATGCATGATTTTAGAGAAATCATCACACATGTCTTGACAAGTGGATCCGAATATAATATCATCTACATATATTTGTACTATCATTATATGTGACTCTCTTTTCTTAGTAAAAAGTGTGTTGTCAACTAACCATATGGTATAGTTGTGTTTAACTAGAAATGACTTGAGTCTATCATACCAAGCTTTTGGAGCTTGTTTAAGACCGTAAAGGGCTTTCTTTAATTTATACACATGTTTGGGTTTTTCAAAATCAATGAAGCCAGGAGGTTGAGCCACATATACTTCTTCATTAATGAAACCATTTAGAAAAGCGCTTTTGACATCCATTTGATAAAGCTTTAGATCATTAGCACAAGCATACGCAAGAAGTATTCTTATAGACTCTAATCTAGCCACGGGGGCGTAGGTCTCATCAAAGTCTATTCCCTCTTGTTGGTTATACCCTTGAGCAACGATTCTAGCCTTGTTCCTAGACACAACTCTGTTTGCATCTAATTTGTTTTATAAACCCATTTGGTTCCTATTATGGTTTGATTACTAGGTGGAGGGACAAGTGTCCAAACATCATTAGAAACAAATTGATTTAGTTCTTCTTGCATAGCCATTACCCAACTCTCATCTTTTATGGCTTCTTGTGTACTCTTAGGTTCTAAGGTTGAAACGAAACAAAACAAGCTACTTTGGTTTTGAACTTGAGACCTTAATGTTCGTTCGTTTAGCTTTCCTATGACTTTATCTACGGGGTGATCTTTGGACTCTTTAATGTTAATTATTTCATCACTTAGAGGTTCTTCTTCTTCACTTATCTTTTTCTTTATTACTATAGCTTCACTTTCTATAATCTCGTCATCGACAAGAGGTGGAGAGGGTTTGGGTGGACTTTCATCAAATTTAATATTTAATGACTCTTCTACCTTCATTGTTTCTTTGTTTAATATGACGTAAGCTTTGCTATTTGGCGAGTAACCTAAAAAGATACATTCGGTTGATTTAGGATCAAATTTTGTAAGGTAATCTTTAGTGTTAAGAATAAAACATTTACTACGAAAGACTCTAAAGTGATTTAACGTAGGCTTTTTGCCTCGAAGTAACTCATATGGAGTTTTCCTAGGATTGGTCTAATTAAGACTCGATTGAGTATGTACGTTGAAGTATCAACGGCATTACACCAAAAATTTTGAGGTATGGATTGTTCATTAAGCATGGTTCGACTCATTTCTTGTAGGGTTCTATTCTTTCTTTCTACTATCCCATTCGATTGTGGAGTGCGTGGAGCCGAGAAGTTGTGAGTAATACCATTAGCGTCACAAAAGCTCTGAATTGCACTTCATTATCGAATTCCCTACCATGATCCATCCTAATAGACACTATGGGACTTCCTAATTGTCTTTGGATCTTTTTGCTTAATATTTCAAAATAATTAAAGGTTTCCGTTTTGTTCTTTAAGAATTTTGTCCATGTATACCTAGAATAGTCATCCACTATGACCAAATTGTAGTAGTTGCCTCCATAACTTTGGATAGCGGATGGACCAAATAAATCCATATGTAGTAATTCTAGACACCTAGTTGTAGACACCATGTTTTTAGCTTTATGACTAGAATGAGCTTGTTTTCCTACATCACAAGCATCACAAAAATGATGTTCATATTTTAACTTAGGTAGATCTCTTGCTAGATCTTTGGATGATAGCGATTGAAGAAGTCGCATGCTGGCGTGACCCAATCTTCGATGCCATAAGGTCGAAGTAACATCCATAGAGGTAAGACATAGTTTGTCTTTGGGTTCATTACCGATTTTAATGACATAGACTCCATGTTTCCTAATTCCTCTTCCTATGGTTATGCCATTTTTAGTATCTTACTACCGGTTTCGGTAAAAAGTACATTGCACTTTTTATCACATATTTGTTCTATACTTAAGAGGTTAAAGTTTAGGTTTTCTACGTGACACACATCGTTAATGGTTAGAGATTTGTTAGAAATCGTACCTTTACCGATGATTCTACTTTTGCTATTTCCAAACACCACATTACCTCCATTTATGGATTCATATGTGGAGAATAGATCCCTATAGCCGGTCATGTGCCTCGTGCACCCGCTATCCTTGACCCATTCATCGGGGTCTAGGTCGACCTTTAAGCACACCTCGTCATTTGCCATGAGACAAATTTCTTCGTCCTCCTCGTCGCTCATTCCCCACGTGCCACTCACAAACGCCTTTTGATCATCCCGTTTGGGACACTTACTAATAAAGTGGTTTGGGTCCCCACATTTAAATCAAGTACGATCATCCTTTGGCTTCTCGTCCTCTTTGCTTTTTTGAAAGCCTTTATTATCGTCATACGGTTGTTTGACGTATCTTCCCTTTCTTTTAAAGAACTTTTTAAAGTCCCTTACCGCCATGGCGTACTCCTCGTCGTCACTACTTGAAGAGGAGTTCTCTTCATTGCTTGAAGCCTTTTTGGCTTTAAGGGCAAGAGATTTGTGTTTCTCTTTCACCTTTGAGGCTTCGGAGTCTTTAGCGAGGACAAGCTCGTAGACTTTTAGGTTGCCTATGAGTTCGTCGAGAGTAAGGATTGTCAAATCTTTTGACTCTTCGATTGCCGTCACCTTGGATCTCCACTTCGATGGAAGTGCTCTTAGATATCTCCTAACATGGTTACGGCTAGAAAAAGATTCATCAAGTGCTTGTAAAGATGTAATAATAGTATTAAAGTTAGCAAATGAATGATCTATAGTTTCCTCATCTGATATTAAAAATTGTTCATATTGTTGAAAAAATAAATTAATTTTATTATTTTTAACTTGTTGGTTGCCTTGATGAGTTACAACTAAAGAATTCCAAATTTCTTTAGAGGTTTTAAGCATAGAAATTCTTTCGAATTCCTTTTTGGGTAAAGCATTATACAAAACCATTTTAGCTTCACTATTTTTAGAAAGCTTTTTCTACATTTCATCATTTAGTTTATCATGAGGTATGTTAACTAAATTTCCTTTATCATCATTTGAGGTAGCCTCAAAATCACCTTCAAAAATAATGTACCAAAGATAAATATCTTTAGAGTTGACATATGTTTCGAATCTATTTTTCCAATATATAAATCCATTAGTTTCAAGTAGTGGTGGTCGTTGCATAGATTGCCCTTCCTTATAATTTTCAGAACCCATAGTGATCGAAAAGTTTTTAAAATACAATTTTATTTTAAAACTTTTATAAACTTAGCTCTTGATGCCAATTGTGGAAAACTAGAAGGGGGGGGTTGAATTGTTTTGCCGATTTTAAGTTAGTTTCAAAAACTTTTAGATTTGTTAATATGTGAGATCTTATGGATGTAGAGAAAGTATAGATCTAATGATAAAGCAAGTAAATAAAGTAAAGCGAAGGGAAAGAAAAGACACAACCGATGTATAGTGGTTCGGCTACAAGGACACCTTCCTTGCCCTACTCCACTCCCCGAGTCACCTACTCGAGAGTTCAAGCACTATGTCAACAAACTCCTTCACTTGGCGGAGAAGCCTTCACAACGTTGCTTACACTTTTTCCGGTACAAAGCTAAATACCGAGTCCGTAGCACGGTGGACTAAACCAACACGACTATTACACAACAAGTATGTGAAATATCAAATACAAGATCTTCGCTACAGAAATCTTGCGGAGTGACAAATCAATCAAGGACCCCTTGCTTGGATGACTTGTAGAATGCTCATGATCTTGCCTTAGAGAAGGACCTATATAAGGATCACAAATAGAAAGAAAGAAGAACAACTCTCTAGATCAAGTGATCTATATGTTATAAGAGAATAAGAGTGTATGAGAGATTTAGTAAGAAGAGGGGTAAGTTAGAATGAAGAAATGGCTCTCTATTTATAGGCAAAATTCTTTACTGTTCCCCGGATCCCACGGATCCCTTCCACTTAGGATCCGTCTAGTGTAATCCTAGGGATCCGTGGAACGCTCCTCTTTGCCCATGGGTTTTTTGGTTATGGGTTGGTCCATGGGTTTTCTTAGATTCAATGTATCTAAGTATACATTGTATCTAGTCTACTTGGGTATGGATTAAGATCCATGGGTTATGGTCCATGGGTTATGGTTTTTACCCATCCTAATAAACTATTACAATAAATGCTTAATTACTACATTTTTGTATTTAAATGGCTATATGTAAATGCTTTACAAAAATAACATGTATCCTTATAATTATACTTAAGATAACATTATATTTGTTATCCACAAAACACAAAGAGATCGCAAAATATTAATAAACGTTTTTACGGTTTATTTGTATTAACACTAAGGACAAGAAGTTTCACAAGCATTCTTCATTCCAATTGGGGAGGATTTTGGATCAAGAGAATTTTAATGAAGATGCTGAACCTTATAAAGATCTAGATGAAGAACCAGATGCTAAAACTTATGATGATTCACATAAAGAAGTTGAGAAAACTGAGCCTCAAGGTACTGGTGTACAAAGTACTGGTGATCAAGGTACTGATGTTCAAAGTGCTGGTGATCAAGGTGCTGCTCTTCAAGGAACTTTTAGGCAAGAGCTTGTTAAACCAAGAACCCTAAATTTGATGAAGAAGTTGGTCCTTCAACAGTCTTACATGAAGAAGAAGCTGGTACCTCTAAAGTAGAACATACTGCAAGTGATGATGAGACCATTGCTGATATGTTGCTCAACATGTCAAGACCAAGAGGTGTTAGTATTCCTGGAGTTGAAGAATCTCAAGTCTTACAAACTTCTCAACCTACTCAACAGTTAGATCCAAAGGATAAAGGAAAAGGTATTATGGTAGAAACAAAGAAAAAGAAGAAGCTTACTTTGGAAGAATTAAGAGCTATTGAAGTGGCTAAAAATGAAGAAGCTGATAGAAAGTTACAAGCTGAATTAGATGTTGAAATACCAGAAAAGCAACCTATTATTCCAAAAAGACCACAAAGTATTGCTAAAGAAAGGAATGCCATGATGGCTTATCTAAAGGGTAGAGGATATACTGGATTACACAAGTTGAAATATTTAGAGATGAAAGACTTATATGATGCTGTTAGAGAAGCTTATCAAAAGGAACTAGAAGGTATTATTCCTTTTGATAATGAAAAGCAAAATGAGAATGCAAGAAAAAGAGGTTTAAAGAGAAAGAGAACAACTGATGATGAACAACTATCAAAGAAGATACAATTGAGAACAGATACTGTTGATGAGCTGAGAAATTATCTTAGGGTTGTTGATTTTGAGCATCAAAAGTCAAAAGAAGTTGCTGAGAAGAAGTCTAATATTTCTACATTTGAAGTTGTAGAATCAAAGGAAGGAGACTATCTTATGTTCCATAGAGAAGATGAAAGTTTAGAGTGTTTAATCTATTGTGGGATATACTGCATATGATAGATAGAGAAGATCTGTTTCATCTGTATCAACTAGTGCAGGCATATTTTGAGCATATTCCATCAACTGGAATTGGCTTAGTCTTGCTGGGAGATCTTATAACTATCTGGGAGACAGAAGAAACTAGTACTGATGCGCTCTAGAACAATCAAGAAGTTTGGGAGATTACAAGCTGGAGATTCTTTGAAGAATCAGGAGTGCATGTATTGGAGTTAGAAGATGGGACCATGATTCATATGCTAGCAGAAAGAAGATATCCACTTACAAGAGATCTTATGATAAGAATGCTAGATCATGGTATGGAGGTTGAGCAGGAGAATGAAACAGCCCTTATGGTCATCGAATTGTTTATCAAATGGACAACTTTGGCTGATGATGATGCATAAATACTGGTATGGTTCTTAATTATATAATTTTTTTGAAAAATCAGTACTTTATTCAAAGTACTGCTGGACAAACAGTACTTTATCAAAGTACTGCTTGCAGCACAAAACCAGTAAAGTCTTTTAATATAAAAATAAGCAATTTTTGTAAAGTGCAAAATACTTTTTGAAGCACAAGATAACAACAACAAATTGTTTTGAGAGCAACATCTGATGGTAATCAACTCACCATGTTTAATAAACAAGAAAGAGTTTGACTCATCATGAGGGTACGGCTCTGATGTGATTATCAAATCCGTTTTTAGTTGACAATTTACTAAAAATTGTATGGTTTTCAACTCACCATATCTGTAGAAAAACCATTTGTATGGTAATTAGTTCACCATGGTTGTAAGAACTAACTAGTCCAAAAGCAAACGGCTATTGGTAAAGACTTAACAAATTCGTTGATAGCTGATGATTTGCTAAAAATCATACGGTTATCAATGTACCATGGTTTTACACATCTAAACATTGGCTACTCCAGAGTTAATGGCTTTGGTAAAGAGACATTAAAATCCATTAAATTTTCAATGATTCATGTTGGGATATAAAAGACAAAGTATTGAAGAAAGTCAAAGTGCTGAAGAAAGTCAAAGTACTGCTAATAAAGAAGTCAAAGTACTGCTCACGTCAAAGTACTGCAAAGCTAAAGAACATATATATTGTTTATGGAAAGTTATGTTCATCTAGAATATTCTTAGAATTAGTATTACTTGTCGTACAAGGATTGTAATTGTAAACCGACTAGGGTACTCTTTATGCCTATAAAAGGACCCCTAGATTGGCATTAGAGAGACGTGATTTTAGAATTTACAAAGTACGATATTAGAGTTATTAGGGTTGTTAGTGAATCTGTGTATCAAGCAGATTCAAAGTATTAATAAAATCGTTGAAGTTTAAGTTATTCTTCTTAGCTTTATTGAAGTAGTTTCCGCATACATAGTAGAGTAATATCAGTGTTTCATTGTTAGTAACTTAGGATTTATCCGAGGTTGCTAAGCCCTTACAAGCTACATAGTTAGTTTGGTCAGAGTATATCGATCCAACAAGTGGTATCAGAGCTTGTGTGGAAACTCTGATTAAGAAGAAACCCTTAAAACCAATTTAACTACAAACCCTAAAGATGTCGACTAAAGCTGCACCACCCCCATCCATCACCTCACTCAGAATTCTTATCATCAAGAAGGGAGAATATGATCTCTGGAGCATGAAGATGAGACAGTACATTGCTAATACAGACCATTCACTGTGGAATGTGATTGTCAATGGTAATGTCGTTCTTGAAGAACCTATAGAAGTTCTTGGACAACCTAAACCACCTAAACCTACCTTGCCAGCAGCTACAACAAGAAATCAAGAAAAGGCTGTCAACATACTGTTGTCTGCTATTCCTGATGGACTCCTACTCAAGTTTCATGATGCTAAGGATTCAAAACAACTATGGTCTGCTCTCAAGACAAGATTTGGAGGTAATGATTGATGAGTGTGTAAATACTCATCATTTTTAGTTAAATCGGAACTGCAAAACGTTTAAAAATGCTCAGAAATGCATCAAAATACTGAAAATATCTCAAAAGTGCATTTTATATGTTTCAGATGCAAAATGTTTAAAAACAGATGAAAAATGAGCTAAGTTTGCATAATTGGCAGTTTCAGTCCCCCAAGTTTCAAAATTTGTCAAAAATAGTCCCTAAGCCTTAATTTCAAAAGAAAAATCACCAAAGGTCCTTTTAAAATCATAAGTTGTCAAATTTAGTCCTTTGGTGAAAAATATCAAAAGTTTTGTGAAATTACAAGTTTGGTCCTCCAAGTTTCAAATTTGGCAAAATTAGTCCTTGGAATTTTAAAAATGGCAAATATGGTCCTTAACTTATTTGAGATTTGCAAGTTTGACTCTTGGACTATAACTTCATATATTACAGTTTTGGTCCCTGGAAATTCGGATTGTACACTTTAGGTCCTTTAACTACTAATTGGATCCAACTTATATCCCATATCCAAACCAAACCCAAAATAAATACCCAAACCCAATATAAGCCCAACACCCCTTATATCCAACCCGGTCCAATCCCTTTATCCAACCCATCCAACCCGTTTACCCAAAACTACCCACGTTTAAAATAAAACCACCCGCCCCTCGTTTTCCCTCCAAACCACCTTCTCCTCCACTTTTTCTGCAAAACCAACACCAACACCACTCTAGCTCACCCTACTCCACACTTTTTCCCCTCCAAACACAACCCTCCAAAGCCACATTAAATGCCCCTTTCCCTGTCCAAGCTATGGGAACCAACTGACAAATATCTCTTTCCCGCCAAAATCCATCCATGGCTAAAAAGAGCCCAAAGCATCCAATGGCCATTTTTATTGATGGGATTTGGTCAGAAGGACACGTGGAATCATATTGGAGTATAAAAGAGGAGGAAGAAAGAGAAGAAAGCAAGTAGCTAGTTTTATAGTTTTTCTTAAATGTCGTTTTTAAATTAATGTTTTAAGTTTAAGTCCAAATGATGTAATCTCAGTTTTTATGTATCACTTTTAAGCTAAGACAGCTTTGTAATGTGTTTTTGAACATCAATTCAAGTTTTCATATAAGTTCCAAGTTTATGGTTTACTGTTGAAAATTTCAGTTTCATTCTCTTATTTACAAGCTTCTATTAGATTTTTTTTAAGTTTAAACAAGTTCACTCAAGCTTATTTTAGCTTTTGACAAGCTTTGGAAACAGTTTCTAGCATTTTTCACTTATGGTCAATAAAAGTCAACTGTTGATGCAAATTGGAATTGGAAATGAAAATGGGTGTTGCAGTGGTGATATTGGGTTGAATTAGACTAGATTAGGTTAGGTTTGGGTTTTGGTTTTGGCCTGCAAACAATTTGGACACATGTGAGTAGCATTCTCTATTTCAGTTTTTCATCCATTTTGCAGATTGTGTTCATATTTGTGTTTGTAGTTATAACTTGTTCAAATGTGTTTAATTAGTTGTATTTAAGTCATTCAAACTTAGTTTGATCCTTATTACATGTTGGTTCAGTAGTTGGTGTAGGTTTAAGTTCTTATCAGTTATAAAAATGGTGTTTGGATCAGCTTTGTACATTGTGCCATAGGTTAGCTCAGTAGTTAGAGCTTGTTGTTTCAAGTTTGGTTATCTTATTAGAACTCATTCTAGTGATTATCTTGTGCCTGCACATGCCCAAAGTCAAAATTCATGTCATCTGTCTTAATCACTTATCTGTTGAGTCATTTTCAAGCCAAAAGCTCATTCTGTGTTTAAAACTCATAGATTTAGCTTGCATTAAGTTCTTTTCATCTATTAACAGCAATATCTGTCCACAAATCTAGATCAAAGTTCAAAATAGTCAACATTTCAGTTTTGTTAAAAAGTCAAATACTTGTAAAAGTCAGTTTTGAGCCAACCTAGGGTGAATTTTCTTGGACTCATCTCTGGGCCAATGTCAATGAAAATTGTTGTTTTAAAAACTTCTCTTGGTCTATTTCTTTGTTACCATTTTTACAAATTTTTGTGATTTTTTTTTAAGCTTCAAATGAGCTTGGCAACAGGGCCTTATATGCCCTGTGCACACACTCAGTATTAACTGAGTGTGTGCATGCCATTTGTAGAGCTTGCATTGGGCTCATAAGAGCTTATCCAAGTCTGTTTTTTTTTGTCTACAAGCTCTCACCCAGGTCTAGCTTAGGATCCAGCTTTCAGTTTTCCTTTCCAGCTTATTGTGTTGCTTGTTCTTAAGCTTAAAAGTAGCCCCCAGAATCTGTTTTTAGCAAAAGCTCAAATAAGCCAAATCTTAGAAATTTGCAATATAGAGGTTTAGAGCAGTTGAAACTTGTTGCTTTTGAGTTCCTTTAGCATATTGTAGCTTTTGTATTCAGTTGGTGGCATTTGGTGCTTATTTGGTTATGAAAAGTGCTTATTTATAAGCACATTGCATAGCAGTTGCTTAATCTTACACACAACCATCTGATTTTCTATTTTTCCTAGATTCCAAATATAATTTTAGAGTTTTCCTGAAATTTTCAGATTTTTCCAAGTCAGTTTACTATTTTTCTTGATTTAATTCAGTTTTTAAGCCTTTTTAAATAGCATTTAATACAAATAATTAAGAAAAGTCTCAAAAAAATAATTTTTCATTTTTCTTAAGTTAAGATAAATATAAAAAGACAAAAAAATATTTTTCTAGATTTTTCTTAGTTAAATTTGTATTTTTAAATAATTTAATTAGTTTTTAATAGGTTTTAATTCCTAGAAAATAGAAAAATAATCAGAAAAATATAAAAATAGTTTTGAAAATTCTCTTTTGATATTTTAGATTTTTCCAAGTCATAATTTTATTTTTCTAGCTTTATTTCATATTTTCTTGTATTTTAGGTTATTATTTAATAGTTAAAAATAGTTTTTAATTAATAATAATTAAATAAATAGTAATTAAAATAATTTTCTTTTTCTAAAAATTTTCCCTTATCATTAGGTTTGTAAAAACATCATTTTCATATTTTTAGGATTAATACTGCTTCAGTTTCATATTTTCATTTATACGTCGCGTAGTTTTTAAATTAAGTTTTATAAAAACATAAAACCAAAAACATCATTTTGCAAATAGTGATAGCGTTTATTTAATATTTTTTATCTTTTTAATTTCCTTTAATTTGCATTTAAGCCTTTGTAATTATAGGCTATTTCTGTAGTTATAATAATTCAAATCCTCTTTTTCGTTCAAATCTCTCGATCACTATACGTTTGGTGATTCATTGCATAGCTCGCTGGGACATAACGACCCGGAGAAACACTATACTCTCCTGATCTTCATTGCATTTGCTTCTGAGCTGTTTTAAGTTTCTTACGGTCGGCCATTCACAAGTGGCCGGCTTGTGTGAGAAAACTTGACGGTTTGGAGCAGATCAATGATGCTTCCAAGAAGATGCATAGAAATCTGTTAAAGCAACAGTTTGAAACATTCATTGTTGGTGAAAGAGAAGGTCTTGATGCTGCCTTTGATAGATTCCAAAATCTTCTTAGTATGCTAGAGTTATACAAAGCAGAGGTATCTGTTGAAGATGCAAACCTGAAGTTCTTAAGAAGTTTGCCATCCGTATGGCATGTGATTGCTACTATGATCAGAGGACAACCTGGTTTAGACACTATGGACTTTGATGATCTTTACAACCACTTACAAGTGTATGAGCATGAGATGAATGGCCAAACAAGTTCAAAATCTCACAGCATTGCTTTTGTGTCTTCTGAAAATAGAAGCAGTACTTCCACTAAAAGTACTGCTTATCCTGCTCAAAGTACTGTTGGTGATAAACAACATATTTACACAACCATGACTACCCCCACCTCATCACCAACAAACACCATCCACTCTGATGAAGTTGTATGCTCATTCTTCGCTCAACAAGCCACTTTACCTGTTACTTATGAAGAAGATTTGTCACAAATTGAAGAGGATGCTCTAGAAGAAATTGATATAAGGTGGCAAGTCGCCATGATCACTGCAAGGATCAAGAAGTTCATGAAGAAAACTGGAAGAGGCATTGACTTCAAACCCAACAGGGTATCACTTTTGACAAGTCCAAGATTGAATGCTTTAATTGTCAAAGAACTGGACACTTTGCAAGAGAATGCAAGTTTGCTAAATATCAGGCAAACAGAATGATTAAGAAACCCAAGCTTGAAATAAGGGAAATTCCTATTACTGAACCAAAACCAAAAGCTTTGGTTGCTCAAGAAAATCTATCAGAGGTTGAATGGAGTGCTGAATTTGATGATGAACCAGTAACCTACTCTATGGTCGCAGTGGAAGAGTTTGATTGGAGCACAGCTTTTGATGAGGAACCAGGATTTGCTGCTTTAGAATCAAGAGATGGTCTTGGAAGCTTTGACTGGAGCATGGAAAGTGAAGAAGAACCAGTTCTGCTTGCCATGGTAGCTACTTCACCAAGTTCACCCACTATCTCTGAGGTATGTTCTAAGTGTAATGATTTTTATCAAAAAGTGCTTAAAGATTATGTAACTGAAAGAGATAATTGTAGAAGGGCTAGGTCTGAGGTAGCTGGTTATCAAATAACTTTAGAGTCAATGGAAGCCAAAATAATAACTCATGAAAATAATGAAATGCCTTAGGCAGAAAAGTATGAGCAACAAGATTATCAATTAAAATTGAGTGAATCGAAGTTAGGATGTAAGCTTTCTGAAATTGAAAAGCTGACTAAAGAAAGGGATGAGTTGTTAGAGAAGTTTGCTAGTTGGAATGAATCTGGTCTTTCACATGTTAGTTTTGTTGAAAAACAGAAAAGAGCACACATTAAAAATGGTCTAGCATTTGGTATGGATTTTAGCAATACAGAAGAAAACTCACCTAGTGATAAGGAACAGATTGATTCAGAGGAGATAACCACTAGTGATGATGAACTCATTAGCTCAGAAGAAAACATATCTAGTAATGAGGAATCAATTAGTCAAACACCTCCTGAATTTAAGAAAAACATGGGTTATCATGCAGTTTCTCCACCCACTGGTAGTTTTCAACCATTTAGGACATATGTTTCTTGTTTTGGAGTAGACAATTTAGAGTTTAGGAAAAAGCTTACTGGTCAATCTAATACAGGTCCATCTAATTCTGAATCCCCAAAAGAAACAGTTGAGAAACCTAAGGATGTTAATGTTAAGAGTTCAGCAGTACCTTTATCTCAGAGTACTGCTAGACATTTAGCAGTACCTTCAAGAAAAACTTTTCAAAAAACTGCTAACTCATTTTGGGATAGTTTTGGTCATTCACCAAAAAGACAGAATAGGTTTGGTCACAGAACTAAAGGAAGCAATTTTGGGATTACGGGTCAAAAATTATGTTTTGTTTGTTATAGTCCTGATCATTTGATTAAGGACTGTGACTTTCAATCAGATTACTTAAGCAAATTCCCAAAGACCACATCTATCAACTATAAGCCAAGAGAGACTAAACCAGTTTGGAATCATTCACATAGGGTTAACCATAGTAATTTCTCAAAAGACTATAGGTACCCTCACCAGAAAAGACCTTTTTCCAAACCACCAGTACCCTCAAGCAACACTTTTAAAGGTACTGGTAAGTCACAAGTTTTCAAGCAATACTTTCTCAAAGTACTGCTAGATTTTCACCAAATCAAGGTACTGCTAGCACTTTTTGGAATGGAAGCCCTAGGAGATCCAATTACTATCAATCTAGAAGGCGTTACACCTCAAAAAGAGTATCTAGATCAAAGAAATATACACAAAAAGTTAAAACCAACTGGGTTAAGAAAGAAAGTACTGATGGGGAACAAACAGTACTTTCAGCCAAGGTTGTCAGGATCGGGATCCTACCTAGGATCGTTTTTGGCTTTGCAAGATCGTGATCGTAGGATCGGATCGGGATCTTAAGATCCTATGAAAATGTGTATATTTTTGTATAGGGGCTGTAGTTCTATATATATATCTCGGCATAAGTCTACACTTAGTCAATTTGTATACTATATAACGTTAAAAAATAAAAAGAATGCCCATACATTAAAGTTTACTTCGTGGTGAACAATAAATAAACCAGTTTTTTGTTTATCCCATGTTTTGAAATGTACATACACAAGACTTAATATAAATTAATAAATCATATGTGTGTTGGTAAAAATAGCATGTAGTTGTCGTGAAAATATTGTTAGTCATTATCGTAATAATTTTGTACTTAATTTAGCCAATGCTAACACTAATTTCCTACAATGCGCATCTGTCACTTTAAACCGAATGGTCATTTGTGAAAAACAATGAATTAAAGTTCAAAAAAAAAAAAAAAACAATGAATTAGTGATTGAGATTGGGCTTTTTGAATCAAACATGGGGCTTAAATGCTTCACATAGAAGAAAAAAGTCCAAAAAAATGGTTTAGCAACAGGATCGGATCGTAAACGATCCTACGATCCTACGATCCGATCCTACGATCCTGAACGATCCTACCAGATTTACGATCCCGTTGCGATCCTGATCGTTTTTTAAGTGTAGGATCGTAGGATCGTGCGATCCTACGATCAGGATCGCGATCCTGACAACCTTGCTTTCAGCAAGTAAGGGTGAAAAAGAGAATTTTGTTGAAAAAGAAAAATAGAATTTTGTTGAAAAAGAAAAAGAGAATTTTGATGAAAAAGAGAGTTTTGTTGAAAAACCAACACATGTTTTGGAACAAACAAAAATAATTGATCATGTGCTTAAAGACAGTGGAGATTACATACTTAAATAATTGAAGTATGTCACTCCACAAGGGGAACACAAGTCAGTAATGGCTTGGGTTCCTAAAAATAACTAACTCATTCATCTTTGTGCAGGGCAACCCAGAAGAAGAGCTTAAAGATCATTTAATTGTTGATAGTGGTTGCTCTAGAAGCATGACAGGAGACAAAGAGATTCTGTCAGATTTTAGATCTTATTTTGGAGGAAGAGTTGCATTTGGGAATGATCCTAGTGGAGGTAGAATTACTGGAAAAGGAACCATCAAGGCAGGAAGCATAGATTTTGAGAATGTTCGTTATGTAAAGGAGCTCAAGTTCAATCTTTTGTCACTATCTCAGATCCGTGACAAGAAGTACCCTGTGTTATTCACGGACACAGAATGTCTTATTCTTTCCCCTGAGTTCAAGCTTGTTGATGATAACTTGGTAACACTGAGAGTACCAAGAACCAATGATGTGTACAGTTTAGATATGAAGACTCTTAATTCTACTAAAAGAGCAACATGTTTAGTAGCAAAGGCAACTTGAAGAAGCACATCAATGTGAATTTCAAGAATATCAACAACTTGGTTAAAGGAAATTTAGTTAGAGGTTTACCTTCCAAAACATACAAGAATGATCACTCATGTTTGGCGTGCAAGAAGGGTAAACAACACATAGCTTCATGCAAAAATATTGAGGAAAGAACTATTAGAGATCCTTTAGAGTTGTTGCACATGGATCTGTTTGGTCCTGTTTCTGTTGCAAGCTTAAATAAGAAGAAGTACTGCTTGGTTGTAACAGATTATTATAGTAGATTTAGTTGGGTCTTTTTCTTGGGATTTAAAGATGAAACCTTTGATGCTATTCATGATCTTATAATAGCCCTTGGAAACCAATTGAGACTCAAAGTAAGAGGTATTAGATGTGATAAAGGGACTGAATTCAAAAACAAGTTTATGGATGAATTTTGTGCTAAGAAAGGGATTAAGAAGGAGTTTAGCATTGCTAGAACTTCACAGCAGAATGGTGTTGCAGAAAGAAAGAACAGAACCTTGATAGAAGCAGCCAGAACAATGCTTGCAGATTCACAATTACCTATTCAATTTTGGGCTGAAGCTGTAAGTACTGCTTGCTATGTGTTGAATAGAGTATCAGTCACTAAACCTCAGATGAAGACACGTTATGAGTTGCTTATGGGAAACAAACCTAACATACGTTTTATGAAGCCTTTTGGATGTCCTCTGACTATTCTCAATACTATTGATTCTTTGGGAAAATTTGATGGCAAGTCAGATGAAGGATATTTATTAGGATACTGTACCAATAGCAAAGGATTTAGAGTGTACAACAAGGTTACCAAAAACGTTCAAGATTGTCTTCATGTTGAATTTTTAGAAGATCAAGAAAATCAAAAGGGTAAAGGTCCTGATTGGATGTTTGATCTTGATGTTTTGACTCCTTCTATGAACTATGTTCCTGTTAGAGAAGAAAATCGAGTCGTTCACAAAGAAGAAGATTTACAGTACATTGTTCATGGAGTCAATATTAGACCTGATGTTGTTCCTGATGAAGAACCCATTATTATTGATAAGAAGAAAAGTACCGATGAACCAAAATCCACTTTGTCTGCTGATGCTTTTTCAAGAAACAATAGCACAATATTTTGAGGATGATCAAAGAAGAGCTTATGAAGAAGCAAAGAAAAAGGGTAAGTCTACAGATTACTCTCACAATACTTTGGATCACAGTACTTTGGATCAAAGTACTGCTGCACCAATTGACAGTACTTCTGATGATTTGAAAGATCCTAACATGCCTGGATTAGAAGTCACTGATGATGAATTAGATGATGAAGGTATTTTCTCAAATTCCAATGAAGGAGCTAATTTCACAAATTTGGATGATGATCTTGAAGTTCCACAAAATCCTACATTAAGAGTTCATAAAGATCATCCTACTGGTCAAATCATTGGACCTTCTACATCAGGTGTGCTCACAAGAACCAAAGCTAAAGGTTTCTCTAAGCTACATAATGCTTTACTTAGCTTTGTGTATAAACAAAACAGGATGAATCATAAGGATCAACAAACATGTTTATTCACTTGTTTTATCTCTCAAGAAGAACCCAAGAATGTAGCTCAAACATAAACTAAAGAGAGTTGGGTTGAAGCCATGCAAGAAGAACTTCTTCAATTCAAACTTCAAGAAGTTTGAGTACTATGTGATCTACCAGATGGCAAGAAAGTCATTGGCACAAGATGGATCTTTAGAGTTAAGAGAGATTAAAGAGGGAATGTCATCAAGAACAAATCAAGATTAGTTGCACAAGGATATAGACAAAAAGAAGGAGTGGACTATGATGAAGTTTTTGCTCCTGTAGCAAGGATTGAAGCCATTAGATTATTCCTGGATTTTGCATCTTATATGGGCTTTCCTGTTTATCAAATGGATGTCAAGAGTGCCTTTCTTTATGGCAAAATTACAAAGGAGGTATATGTCAAACAACCTCTTGGTTTTGAGGATCCTGCACATCCAAACAAAGTCTACAAAGTTGTGAAGGCTCTGTATGGTCTTCATCAAGCTCCTGGAGCTTGCTATGAAAGACACTTCACTTCTTATTGCAACATGGTTATAGGAGAGGAGCAATTGATAAGACTTTGTTTATCAAGAGAGACAAGAAGGATATCATGCTTGTTCAAGTTTATGTAGATGATATTATCTTTGGAGCTACAAAACAATCAATGGTTAAAGAATTTGAGCGGCTCATGCAACAAGAATTTCAAATGAGTTCCATGGGTGAATTAACTTTCTTTTTGGGACTTCAAGTTAAACAATCAAAGGCTGGAATTTTCATTAGTCAAGACAAGTATGTCACTGACATTCTTAAGAAGTTTAACTCTGATGCTATAAGGCCAGTCACCACAGCTATCAAAGCTATCAACTCATTAGGAAAGGATGAAGATGGACAACCTGTGGATGTCAAGCTTTACAGATCTATGATTGGCTGTCTTATGTAATTAACTGCATCTAGACCTGATATCATGTTTGCCGTCTGTTTATGTGCAAGATATCAAGTCTCACCCAAGGTCTCTCATATGAATGCAGTCAAGAGGATTTTTAGTTATTTGAAGCAACAACCTAAGTTAGGGTTGTGGTATCCAAAGGATTCACCCTTTCACTTGGAAGCTTTTTTAGTTAGTGATTATGCAGGTGATAATTATGATTGAAGATCAACCACTGGAGGATGCCAATATCTTGGAAGAAGATTAGTTTCATGGAAATGTAAGAAACAAACTATTGCAGCAACATCATCCACTGAAGCAGAATATGTTGCTGCTGCAAGCTGTTATGGACAAGTATTGTGGATGCAGAATCAACTTTTGGATTATGGATTCAATTTTAAGAATACTCCTATCAACATTGATAATGAGAGTACAATCTGCATTGTGAAGAATCTTGTTTATCATTCCAAGACCAAGCATGTTCAGATTAGGCATCACTTTATTCGATATTGTTATGAGCATAGGCTCATTAATGTTGTCAAGGTCCACACAGATGATAATGTAGCTGATCTACTCACAAAGGGATTTGATGTTCCAAGATTCAATCATTTAGTGGTGAGTATTGGTATGATTAACTATTAAGTTACAATTAAGGGGAGGACTTATTAGTTAGTTAGATAGTCCTATGCATTGTTTGAGGGGAGGCAATACAATGCTTTTTGATGTTTTTACCATTGTGAAGAAGAGGATGGAAACGTACTGCTTATAGTTTATCTGAAAGTAGTGCTCTGAAAGTACTGCTTTGGAAGTACTGCTTACGTGGAAAGAACTGCAGTCTTGTCAACGTACTGTTCCAATGGTCAAAAGATGGGGTAAAATTCAAACAACGGTAACTTTATTAATTGGGCTGTGATTTTTTTTAAATCTTACCTATAAATAACTACCCTCCGATTTTCCCTCTCATCCTTATACTTATCCATCCATATCTCTTTAACATTTACTATTCATGGCGCCATTTTCTCTTATAACAACATTCAATGGCGAATCGTAACACAGTTAGTAAGCATAACATGGTGGCTAACTTAGATAAGACACCATCCAATGTCGCTTTTTCTATTATAACAACATTCAATTAAGTATTCTATTTTGGTTGAACCTGACATCATTGAGCCCTGGATTCAACAATTTTAGGCAACTACCAGCTCTCATATGGAAGATGACGACTCCTATATTCAGGCTAAGGTGGCTGGGAAGATAGTTAGAGTTAGTGAAGCTTCGATTAGAGAAGATTTATTGTTTCATGATAAAGAAGGGGCTATTCGTTTTGATAAACAAGTGCTTTGGGATACATTAAGGGATATTGGGTATGAAGGGTCTCTCACTGAAACAACTTTTAAGAAACCCTTGTTTAGTTCTCAATGGAAGTATCTAGTCCATGTTTTACTTCATTGCTTAAGTTCCAAGAGTACTTCATGGGAACAATTTGGTTCAAATATAACCTCGGCCTTAGTGGGATTAGCTACCAATCAACCCTTTAACTTTTCAAGAATGATTTTAGATGGTATGCTATCTCACATCTCCAATGGTTCACCGTTTTTAATGTATCGAAGATTTTTCAATTATTCTTGAACAAACAACTTAAGGATGAGCCTAAACCTTCTAGCTTGCTACCAGTTGTAGTCCTTCCACCCAAGGTATTTACTTTCATGGCTAGAAAGAGTGACAAGTTTTCTGGGAAGGATACACCATTAACCGCTCAAATGATGGAGATCGTGCAAGCTGTTAGACATGAAGCTGCTGAAAGTGAAGATCACGAGCCTTCTATTTCAAGGGAAGGTACTGCTTCTCAACGTACTGCTTCACAGCAAGGTACTACATCTCAACCTACTGCATCTTTTCAAGATATTGCTCATGGAGATTCAGAAGCAGAGGTAAACCCACCATCTTCTCCCAATGATTATACTTCCACAGATGGGTCTCAAACATCTGGAGGCGATGAGGGAGATATGGCTTCTGAGGGTCAAGTTTTGGACAATTATGCTTTGACACGGGAACCATTGCGATTAAAGAAAGATTTTGAAGCTCAAGCTACACAACTGATGAAGTTGAACAACAAGTTTAGAAGATTGAAGAACTTTGTCTGGCCTTTAGTTCAACATCACAGGTTGTGGGTGAAGTCACAAAAGAAGCACGACAAGAAGTTTAAGAAGGCTTTTAAAATCAAGAAGATTCACAAGCATTCTTCATTCCAATTGGGGAGGAATTTGGAGCAAGTAAATTTAAATAAAGATGCTCAAGTCTATGAAGATGCTGACACTTTTGATGATTCACAAAAAGAAGCTAAAAAAACTGAGCATATTGAGCCTCAAGGTACTGAGACTCAAGGTACTGGTGTACAAAGTACTGATGATCAAGGTGCTGGTGATCAAGGTGCTGCTCTTCAAGGAACTTATAGGCAAGAGCTCATTACACCAAGGACCCTAAATTTTGAAGTAGAAGCTTGTCCTTCAATAGTCTTACAAGAAGAGGAAGCTGATACACCTAAAGTAGAACGTACTGCTAGTGATGATGAGACTGTTGCTCAGATATTTCAAAACATGTCAAGACCAAGAGGTATTAGTATTCCAGGTGCTGAACAACAACAATCTCAAGTCTTGCAATCATCTTCTCAATCTACTTTGGATCCTAAAGACAAAGGAAAAGGTAAAATGGTAGAGACAAAGAAAAAGAAGAAACTAACTTTGGCAGAAATAAGAGCTATTGAAGTAGCTAAGAATGAGGAAGCTGATAGAAAGTTTCAAGCTGAGTTAGATGCTGAAATACCAGAAAAGCAACTTGTTCCTGTTCTACCAAGAAGACCAAGTATTACTAAAGAAAGAAATGCTATGATGGCTTATCTGAAGGGTAGAGGATATACTGGATTACAAAGGTTGAAGTATATAGAGATGAAAGATCTATATGATGCTGTTAGAGAAGCTTATCAAAAGGAAGTGGCTGGTATTATTCCTTTTGATGATGAAAAACAGAATGAGGATGCAAGAAAAAAGAGCTTAAAGAGAAAGAGAACAACTAGTGATGAACAACTATCAAAGAAGATTCAATTGAGATCAGATACAGTTGATGAGCTGAGAAATTACTTAAGAGTTGTAGATTTTGAGCATCCTAAGTCTAAAGAACTTGCAGTAAAGAAGTCTAAGATATCTACATTTGAAGTTGTAGAATCAAAGTATGGAGACTATCTTATGTTCCATAGAGAAGATGAAAGCTTTAGAGTATTTAATTTGCTGTGGGATATACTGCATTTGATTGATAGAGAAGATTTGTTTCACCTATATCAACTAGTGCAAGAGTATTTTGAGCATATTCCATCAACTGGAGTCGGATTAGTCTTGCTCGGAGATCTTATAACTATCTAGGAGATAGAAGAAACAAGCACTGATGCAATATGGAATAACCAAGAAGTTTGGGAGATTACTAGCTGGAGATTCTTTGAAAAATCAGGAGTGCATGTTTTAGAGTTAGAAGATGGGACCATGATTCATATGCTAGCAGAAAGAAGATATCCGCTTACAAGAGATCTTATGAGAAGAATGCTAGATCACGGTATGGAAGTCGAAGAGGAGAATTAAACAGCTCTTATGGTGATTGAGTTGTTCATCAAATGGACAGAGTTAGCAGATGATGATGCATAATTACTGGTATGGTTTTTATAATATAAATCTTTTGAAAAATCAGTACTTTATTCAAAGAACTGCTGGACAAACAGTACTTTACAAAAGTACTGCTTGCAGCACAAAACCAGTAAAAAGTCTTTTTAATAGAAAATAAGCAAACTTTTGTTAAGTGCAAAATATTTTGAAACAAAAGTTATCAGCAACAAATGGTTTTTGAGATGATTTCAATTGGTAAAAGTTCTATGCACTAACACAACAAAAGGTTATCAGTCCACCATGTCTAACAAAAGGACTGACTAATCCATGAGCAAACGGCTCTGGTAAAGATATCTCAAATCCGTTGATGGTTGACAACTTTCCAATAAGTTAAATGGTAATCAACTCACCATATATGCAATAGTAAAGAGTTGGCTAGCCCATAAGAAAAATGGCTTGTGGTAAAGGCTGCAGAAAAACCATTTATATGGTAATTAGTTCACCATGGTTGCAAGAACTAACTAGTCCAAAAGCGTACGGCTTTTGGTAAAGACTTAACAAATTCGTTGATAGCTGATGATTTGCTAAAAATCATATGGTTATAAATGTACCATGGTTTTACACACTTAAACATTGGCTACTCCAGAGTTAATGGCTTTGGAAAAGAGACATTAAAATCCATTAAGTTTTCAATGATTAACCTCTCACAGGAGTTAATACACCTAGAAGTGATGAGAATAGACTGAAACTTTATGATCTGATGTACAATTTGCCATATGTTGCTGAGTAGCTGAAAAGATGAAAAGATGAAGATTGCTGATAATGATTGCTGAAAAGGATTGCTTATAAAGACTACTTTGATGATGATAATACAAGCACAGAGAGTACAAGACAAATCTGAAGATAAAGAAACAATCTTTCCTTGAAGACAAAGATGTTAAAGATAAAGATGCAAAGGAACTTGAAATCAAGGAAGTAGAATTCAAGTTAGGGGAGGATTGTTGGGATATGAAAGACAAAGTATTGAAGAAAGTCAAAGTACTGCTCACGTCAAAGTACTGCAAAGCTAAAGAACTGCTATATCGTTTATGGAAAGTTATGTTTATCTAGAATATTCTTAGAATTAGTATTACTTGTCGTACAAGGATTGTAATTGTAAACCGACTAGGGTACTTCTTATGCCTATAAAAGGACCCCAAGATTGGCATTAGAGAGACGTGATTTTAGAATTTACAAAGTACGATATTAGAGTTATTAGGGTTGTTAGTGAATCTGTGTATCAAGCAGGTTCAAAGAATTAAAAAAATCGTTGAAGTTTAAGTTATTCTTCTTAGCTTTATTGAAGTAGTTTCCGCATACTTAGTAGAGTAATATCAGTGTTTCATTATTAGTAACTTAGGATTTATCCAAGGTTGCTAAGCCCTTACAAGCTACATAGTTAGTTTGGTCAGAGTATATCGATCCAACAATTCACCTCTCACAGGAGTTTACACACCTGGAAGTGATGAGAATAGTCTGAAACTTTATGATCTGATGTACATTTTGCCATATGTTACTGAGAAGCTAAAAAGATGAAGGTTGCTGATAATGATTGCTAAAAAGGATTGCTTATAAAGACTACTTTGATGATGATAATACAAGCACAAAGAGTACAAGACAAATCTGAAGATAAAGACACAATCTTTCCTTGAAGACAGAGATGTTAAAGTTAAAGATACAAAGGAACTTGAAATCAAGCTAGTAGAATTCAAGTTAGGGGAGGATTGTTGGGATATAAAAGACAAAGTGCTGAATAAAGTCAAAGTACTGCTTAATGAAAGTCAAAGTACTGCTTGTGTCCAAGTACTGCAAAGGCTAAAGGACTGCTATGCTGTATCGTTTATGGAATGTTATGTAATTCTAGAATATTCTTAGATTAGAATTAGTATTACTTGTCGTACAAGGATTGTAATTGTAAACCGACTAGGGTACTCCTTATGCCTATAAAAGGACCCCTAGATTGGCATTAGAAATAAGAATACGACTTAGAAATTACATGCAAGTACGATATTAGAGTTATTTAGCGATTAGGTTTGTTAGTGAATCTGTATATCAAGCAGGTTCAAAGTTTGGTTTTAATATAATCGTTGAAGTTTAAAGTTATTCTTCTTAGCTTTATTAAAGTAGTTTCCGCATACTTAATAGAGTTATATCAGTGTTTCATTGTTAGTAATTTAGGATTTATCCAAGGTTACTAAACCCTTACAAGCTACATCGTTAGTTTGGTCAGAGTATATCGATCGAACATCTGGTACTAGGCTAAGTACCGAGTTCCATTACAATGGAGGAACTACTACCCAACACTACACAACACCTAATCCCAAAGGAGACCCACTCCTTATTACAGATATCAACATCCTTGGAAACAAACTATCACTATTTGTAAAACGATGCACCTCATCGATTATACGTCCTTGGCATCCTTCACTAATGCCACTTGATTTGAATCCTAGGAATCTTTCACTAATGCCCTTGACACGAACGCTTGTCACCTTTCACTAATGCCTTCGTCTTGACTCCTTTAGCATTCTTCACTAATGCTTTTGACACGGATGTTAAGCACCTTTCACTAGTGATTTCGTCTTGACTCTTTTGGCATCCTTCACTAATACCTTGGACATAACACTTCTATGGAGGAAGAAAAAAGTATCAATAAGAGAACCTCATTAGTCTTGATGATGACGAAGCATGGCAACTCATGGACTTGAGCTTGCTCGACTTCAAGAAGTGGTGATCTCGCCTTTAAGAGGAACCTAGAGAATCACACAAAAACAAAAGACAAACTACATAGGAAGATCCCTTAGGATCAGTGGTTAGAGGGTTACAATACTTGGGGAAAGTATGTGTGGGAGTGGCAACCCAAAAGGAAGAAATGGCTCACTATTTATAGAGGAAAAACAACTACTGTTCCACGGATCCCTCCCTTAAGGGATCCGTCTAGTGTATCCTCAGGGATCCGTAGGACGCTCCTCTTTGCCCATGGGTTTTTTGTTTATGGGTCATGGGTCATGGGTTATGGGTTGGTCCATGGGTATTTCCTTAGATACAATGTATCTAATAGATGCAATGCATCTAGTCAAATGGGTCAATACCAAGGGTTATGAATATGCTTCATGGGTTGTAGTTTTTACCCATTATAATACATATAAGTTATGTATATATTTGCCCAATATGTTAACACTAGTTGTTGTACATATGTATTATAAAATCACTTATACTTGTTTTAGTGTTTTATGTGAAAACGTAAGTGTGTTAGAAAACTATTGGCTCAAACCATTTACATATTTTATTTGTTTCGTTAAAATGATTTTACGTTTGTTATCGACAAAATATTAGAAGATCGTAAAATATAAATAAACGTTTTTACGGCTTATTTGTATTAACAATCTCCCCCTTTTTATTGATGACAAAACATAAAACTATTTTAAGGAAAAACTAAAATTCGTAAAAGTTCGAATTGGAGTTTTTACTCTCTTCTCCCCCTTTTTGTCAAAACAAAAAGAGCGTCGAAGAGAAACTAACACAATGTTTTAAGAAAAACATTTTAAAGAGAAACAATCTAGAAAGCAAGTGACGGAAAAAGTTCTCGTCTTAACTCCCCCTTGACGAGTCCATCCCTTTGTAAGGGCGTCAAGTAAATAAAAACTAATAAGCTAATGCATTGCCACTATGTTTGCAAATGGTTTCGTCTTTGTAACGAAAATACTCCCCTTAAAGATTTCAACTTTCCAATGGGATGTAATGAAATGTAATCCATATGAGGATTATATTGCAATTGGTTTTGCAATGTACGGTTTGACACAAAGCTCCCCCTAGCTTAGGGTGTCAAAGTCTTCATGTGTATTTTGAAAATCTACAAAACAAAGGTTAGAAAACAAGTATATAGTGCATAATTTCCTGTAAATAAGACTCAAGTTAGTAGAAAATTGTTCTTCTGTTGCACGGATCCTACGGTTACCTCCTTGGAGGGATCTGTCTAGGCAAATTACAAGGATCTGTCTATCTAATGATAGATTTTAGCAATGGTGATGTACCAAGTAATGTTAACATCAAAGAAAGATATGTATTCAAGCAATAAACATATGCTCAAAGCAATGTGGCAAATAAGCTATCATTCAATAAAACATAAGAGATAATCAACAAATCTCTAAAAATAAGAGAATGACTTAGCCACGTAATACATAATCTACTAATACTAGTAAGTTACTAAAAACTTAAAAAGCAACAATGTGCTTGAGTCTAAGGATGAGTAGACTTGTTGATTTGGTCCAATCTTTCAAGAAGATGATTAAACATGAAATGCAACTCATTTCGTACTTCTTGAACAAGTCCTTGGGTGATTAGACAATTTGTGCAATTATTGTCTTGATTTGGAACCGGAGGAAATTGAATGTTTTGAGGAGGCTCTACGAATGATGGTGGGGTTTTATTGAGAGATGCAGGATGAGGTTTTACTAAAAATGAGGGTGGTGGTAATGGAAGTTCCTCCATATGATCAAGTCCTTGGTGGTTCCTTGTTTCCAATGATGGACTAGACGGTGTTGTAGGTGGTTCCCTATTTAACGAGAAAGTTGGTGATTGGGAGGTTCTTGGTGGTGAATGCTCTAATGAGTAGAGATTTGGGTGAGAGATAGGCTCGGTGAAAGAGTGTAGTCTATGCTCTATGAATGAAGGCTTAGACGCCCTTGCTAGAACTACCTATGTTTGGTTCAGAGCTAGATGAACTCTTTTCTAGCCCAAAAGGTTTAATGCTAATTCTTGCGGTTTTCTTAGCAATTGTTGAATGGGTTGGTTGAGGTGGGATTTTAGCATTATTATCTCTTACGGGAGATGATTCGGTGGATGAATTCTCATGAATCATATAACCATTCCTTTTGGATGATCCTTTGGTTGAAGATTTGTTGCTAAGTGCTTTAGTCATGGTGATGGTGATGATGCAATATGAGCTTCTAACTACTGCTTTTTGATAGCTAGGTAAGAGTGATGACTTAACCTCAAGAGTGTATGGTTTATAAAGGATGATTTTGAATTAGGGAATTAAATTCTTGACCACTAAGGGGATTAAGCATGCACTAATGTTAGTTAAGATATTGTTCAGCTCTAGGAAAACATTTAATGGTGGCTTAAAAGTGTTTAGATTACCAAAGGTGGCTAAAATTTGAAGAGAAAAGATGATTAAGGTCTTTCTGTAGACACGGATCCCACAGATCCCTCTCTCCAGGGATCTATCTGGTTATAAACTAGGGATCCGTCTGTCAGACAAATATGTGATGAAATGATTATGCTTTTTGTTAGGTCTAGTGCCTATGTATTTTGAGGTTTTGACTTTCCTTTGATGTCTTGAGTGGTGGATGTCTTAAATGCTCAACCATAAGGAGTGAGGATGCTTAATGATGGTTTTGGGTAGGAAAGTGGACTTTAGATAGTCTAACTAAGTGCTTGAGAAGGATACCATTTGATTTGAAATGGAAAAATGGTGGTAATTAGTCCTGGAAGTCAGATGATAGCCCAAGAGAAATTTGATAAAATCTTGAAAAATAAAGAAAAAAGAAAAACTAGTTTCAAGCCTATTTTAGAGTCAAAAGTGACTAAAATCAATTTGCTAAAATTGATAGAAATATCAAACTAAGTGTATTGAGATTTGAGGAATAATGTGTGAGCATTGGAGTGAAAAAATGGTGGATATTGGTGAGTTTGAAAAATCAAAAGTACTTTGTATTTGATCCTAAGTTATCTACGGATGGATGTGAGACCTACTATGCTTGAGGAAGCCTTAAGTAGTGTTAAAGAATCATGTTTAGCCATCATGATGTGAGTGGGGGGGGGAGACAACTTGGGTGTATGGTGATCTGTATCAGATAATTGTCTTCCCGGATCCTACGGTTCCCTCTTGGGAGGAATCCGGCTAGTTATAATGCTAGGATCTGATAAGGTTTTAAAATGTACCTTTTTGAGGGGTCGTTTAAGCCCTTATTTGATCACTTTTGTATCTGTTATTACTTAATATCGTTCCTTTTCAATTTTTAGGTATCTTGAAGGCAAATTGCTGGAATGACACTTATTCGGACGAAAAGGCGCGAATATACGAAGAAAATGGCCAAAGTCAAGGATCGAGACACTCAGGCTGCTGGAACTGAAGGGGACGGCGTCAGGTTCTAAAAGGGGATGACGTCAGGTTCAACTAGAGACACCGTCGGACAAATTTTGTGACGACTCAGTAGCCAAATTGCTCATTTACAAGTGACGGCTTCAGGTTTTAAAAGAGTAGGACGTCGTAGCTCAGACGGCCTAGATTTGATCCAGACGACATCGGAGACTGAAGAGGACGGCGTCACAAGTATAAGGTGACGCCGTCGCAAGACTAACGTGGACAAGACGAAACCCTTATAACGGCGACTCGACGACGTCACAAATTAAAGGGTGACGCCGTCGCATTTGTAATCTTATATATAGAATCCGAATTTTTCAGTTTTTAGTGTGTAGTCTTTTGGAGTAAAAACCTAAACCGAACCAAGGCTGTCTTGTACATTATTTTAGGGTTCTATACCATATATTACATCAAGATAAGTGTTTTATTTCATTAATTCAATTATGTCTTCCTTTGATTGTGTGTATGCTTGCATGTTCCCCATGTCCGGCTAATCTACTTATGTGTTTGCTTAGGTAATATGAAACTTAGTTATTGAATATTGATTGGTTGTCTCTTATCTTAATTGTTATTGACCTAGTATCGCTATAGGTCATTCGTTGTGCTAATAATGCTTGATTAACCTTTGTTGGACCTTAGTTTATGATCACCTAGAGATTTTAGGCTATACATCCAAAGAATACCTTAGAGTTAAAGTTTATAAATCCTAGATATTTTGTAGTCATTAACCTTTGGTAGCTTCAAAGAGTTAGGGATAAACGCATACCTGATCGGTGGCAAACCGTCAAGTTATCTCACACAAGCTAGCCACTTGTGAATGGCCAACCGTAAGAAACTTAAAACAGTTCAGACACCAATGCAATGAAGATCAGGAGAGTATAGTGTTTCCCCAGGTCGTTATGTCCCAACGAGCTGTGCGAGAATAATCAAACGAATAGTGATCGAGAAGATTTGAACGGAAAAGAGGTATGATTGATTATAACTACAGAAAAAGTTTATAAACTACAGGGGCTTAAATGCAAATTAAAGAAAATTAAAAAGATAAAATATATTAAATAAACGCTATCACTATTTGCAAAATGATGTTTTTGATTTTTCTTTTATAAAATTTAAATTAAAAACTACGTGACGTACAAAAGAAAATGTGAAACTGAAGCAATATAAATCCTAAAAATATGAAAATGACATTTTTACAATCCTAATGATAAGAGAAAATTTTTAGAAAAAGAAAATTATTTTTAAAACTATTTATCTAATTATTATTAATTAAAAACTATTTTTAACTATTTAATTATACCCTAAAATACAAGAAAATGTGAAATAAAGCTAGAAAAATGAAATTATGACTTGGAAAAATCTAAAATAACCTAAGAGACTTTTCAAAACTATTTTTATATTTTTCTGATTATTTTTCTATTTTCTGTGAATTAAAAACTATTTAAAACTAATTAAATTGCTAAAAATTACAAATTAAACTATGAAAAATCTGAAAAAATATTTTTTTGAATTTTTATATTTATCTTAACCTAAGAAAAATGAAAACTTATTTTTTTGAAGTTTTTCTGATTTAATTGTATTAAAAGCTAATTAAAATTACCTAAAAACTGTTTTAAATGAAGAAAAATAGCAAACTGACCTAGAAAAATATGAAAAATTCAAGAAAAGTCTAAATTAATATTATGAATCTAGGAAAAATATAAAAACAGTGGCTTGTGTGTGGGATATTGAAACTGCAATACAAAGTGCTTAAGTAATAAGCACTCCAAAATAAGCTAAAGACTACTACAAAGAACCAAGTGATCACAGGACCTAACTTATGCTAAAACTATTAAAAAGCAACCTAACTTAACTACTCTAGACTTCTGGAAAGCAAGTAACAAGCATTAGATGAGAACTGCACTTAGAGGCCAAAACAGGTTTTAACCACCAACTTGCAGCTTAAAAATAAGCTACTGGATAAACCATAAATCTAAAGCCAGATATTACAATCTCAAGTTGACCTAGCAAGGGGCTTGTAAACCAAAAATTAGCTACTCACAAGCTCTTATGAACTTGTGGAGAACTCTGCGAGTTCCTGTCACCACTGGTTGTTCAGTGCACAGGGCATACTTTCAAATAAGGACTTAAAACAAACAAAAAAATAAGCACTTAAAAAGCTAATTAAAAGTAAACTCATATTTTTCTATTTAATATGAGCAGCTATATTTGAATGTTCCAAAAGCTTATGAGCTAAATCTTAGTATTAAACACACAATAAAATTCTTTAGCTTATTCAAAAACTGCAATTAGGAACATTTTGACTTTTTTTGATTTACAAAGCAGTTTGACTTTTATGAACTTTGATTAAAAAAAACAGGTTACTAATGATGTTTTGAGATGAAGAGAGACCTAACAATGCTATCCTATGTGATCCTAGAGCAAAAAACTAGCAAATGCCACTACTACTCTAACTTTTCTAACTGCTAAAGGAGGTTGACACAGATATTGACTTTTGGACAATGCTAGTGCAAGTGACTGCTTAGATTGATTCCAATGGACCTAAATTGAACTCAAGCAGCTGGTACTAAACTCTGAACAAGCCTCTATGCCAGAATTGAATCTAAATCCAAACACTAGTATAAATGATTGTGGTGTAACTTTAAACCAACAATCTATTAAGCTAGTGTGAAAAGCTTCCCAACCTGACTATAACTAACTAAAGTAAATCTAACTGCAAGGATTTGAGCTATCAATTAACACTAACTACATGAAGACAACCACATACAGATTTGAGCAAACAACTGACATAAAATGAATTAAAGGGCTTACAGCAGTCCAGCTACTAAAGCCTGCACAAATGGTTAAATACCACTCCCAATAAGCTTATTCCACCACCACATCTAGTCCAGGTCAAGGATTTGACCCTACCCTGCTTCAGTTGACTTTTGTTGACCGAATTTCAAATTTGCTTTAAACTGAGAATTAAGCTCACTAAAAGCTACACACAGCTTTAGTTAGCTTATTTGAGTTTTAATAAGGCTTGTTGAAGCCTGGCTTTTAGTTCATTCAAAAGTGCATATATAAACGAAAACTTAAAAACAGGAAACTTGGATAAACTTATAATTAGAACTTGAACTTGATTACAAACGTTTAAATAACTTACATTTAATACATAGAAACTGAAAATAACAATTTAAGACTTTAATTAAGTCATTAAAAGTAAAAACGACATACATAAAAAAAATAAAACTAAGAACTCCTTTGCTCTTCTCTTCTTGCTTCTTTTTATACACCAAATGCCTTCTCTCACCTCTCTGATCAATTCCCACTAATAATCTCAGCCATTGGATCATTTGAAGCCCTTTTTAGCCGTTGATGGCTTTGGCGAAAACATTTTTGCCAGTTGGTTCTGATAGCTTGGACAGGGAAGGAAGCATTTAATGCCTCTTGGCTTGGGGTGTTTGGAGGGTAGGAATGTGGTGGGAGTGATGATGAGGAAGAGGGGTGTGGGTGGTTATTGCAGGCATAGGTGATGATGAGGGAAGGGGTAGAGGGAAACCCGTGAGGGCGGTTTTAATTTTAAACTGTGGGTGGGTTTGGTTTATTAATTGACCGGGTTTGGGGTTGGGTTGACGGGTTGGACAAGTATAAAGGGTATTGGGCTTGGGTTTGGGTATTTGAGTGGTTAATGGTTTTAGGATAGATTGGACCAAGGATTTAAATTGGACCCATATGAGACTTTAGGGACTAAAACTGCCAAAACTGAAAATTCAGGGACCATTCGTGTAACTTCTGAAAATGTAATCCAAGGGTTGGTTTTGCCAATCATCAATAATATAAGGGCCATTTTTGCCAAATGTGAAATTCCAAGGACTAAACATGACCATTTTTAAAATCCAGGGATCAAAACTGTAATTTCTCAAAACTTTTGGAACTTTTCACCAAAGGATTAATTATGAAAATTTATGATTCCAAAAGGACCTTTGGTGACTTTTCTTTTAAAATAAGTGCCTAGGGACTAAATTTGACAAGTTTTGAAAGTTGAGGGACTGAAACTGCCAATTATGCAAACTTTGCTCGTTTTTCATCTGATTTTAAACATTTTGCATCTGAAACATATAAAATACAATTTTGAGATATTTTCAGTATTTTGATGCATTTCTGAGCGTTTTTAAATGTTTTGCAGTTCAGATTTAACCAAAAATGATGAGTATTTACATACTCATCAATCCCCCACACTAAACTATTGCTAGTCCCTAGCAATCTTTTGAGAAAACTTAATGGATTTGAATCTCTTTACCAAAAGCCATTACTTCTGGAGTAGCCAAATGTTTCAGTTCAAGTAAGAACTATGGTACACTGATAACCATGTGATTTTGAGCAAACCACCAACTTCCAACGGATTTGATTTGTCTTTACCGTAAGCCGTTTGCTTCTAGCCAACTCTTAGATAAATTATCAATATTATCTTTGGTGAGCCGATTACCAATTATGGTTTTCCACTGCCTTTACCACAAGCCATAAACTTGCGGGCTAGCCAACTCTTCACTTTTAAGGATATGGTAAGTCGAATACCATACAATTTTGGGCAAATTGTAAGCCGTATAAACGGATTTGAGATATCTTTACCAAGAGCCGTTTGCTCCTAGATTAGCCAATCCTTTTGTTTATTAGACATGGCGGACTGATAACCATAAGTTGAGTAAGTGCAAAACACTTACTCCAAAAAAATTTTGGCCAAAAATGGGGAATTGGGCGTATAATTACATGATAAAATTCTTGAGAATTCCCCCACACTAGAAATGAATATTGCCCTCAATATTCAAAGTACCGGCGGTTATGCGAAACCGAGAACGTAAAAGGGAAATACTACGGCCATTATTTTGAAAGATTTTTTTTACACAACATGTGGGGCAACCCCCCACACTAGGGTGGTAGAAAATAGAAAGAAGTCAGAAATATGGGTGAAAACCCATATGGCATGCTATTTTTTTTGATTTCCGAGTCGCTAGCTTGACTCGATCCCCGCATTCATTGGTTCATGGGGAAAGTTTGTAGATCCGGAACAACCACAGGAGGAATGTCCTCTCCAAAATAATGCTTCAATCGATGACCATTCACTTTAAAATTTGGACCATCGGGTTGAGATAACTCAATGGTTCCATATGGAAATACTTTAGTGATGGTGAATGGTCCGGACCAGCGGGATTTTAGTTTTCCTGAGAAAATCTTCAATCTTGAATTGAAAAGAAGGACTCGATCACCGACGTTGAAAACGCGGTTTTTGATTTTTGAGTCATGAATCTTCTTTGTCTTTTCTTTATAGATCAAAGAGTTCTCGTATGCTTGATCACGAAGTTCATTTAATTCATTCATTTGAACTTTCCGGTGACCACCACCGTCACGAATATCGAAGTTGGCATGCTTCAAGGCCCAGTATGCCTTGTGCTCAAGCTCAACCGGCAGATGACATGCCTTCCCGTATACAAGCTTGTATGGAGTACACCCGATGGGTGTTTTATAAGCTGCATCGGAAGGCCCGAGAGTGCGCCATCTAGCTTATCCGACCAAGAGGCACGGTTTTGCCAACCGTCCTCTCGAATTCTTTAATCCCGGTTGGAAACTTCCACTTGCCCACTTGTTTGGGGGTGGTACGCAGTTGAGAGACGGTGAGTTACACCATACTTTTGCATGACTCTATCAAACTGGTCATTTCAGAAATGCGTACCACGATCACCGATTATAGCTCGTGGAGTTCCAAACCTAGCAAAAAGAGATTTTAAGAATTTCACAACAACTCGGGCATCATTGGTAGGTAAAGCCTTAGCTTCAACCCATTTTGACAAATAGTCAACGGCCACGAGTATGTATTTGTTTCTCGAGATGATGGAAATGGCCCCATAAAGTCAATGCCCCAGATGTCAAAATCTCACACACTTGAATGGCGTTTTGCGGCATTTCATTTCTTTGTGAGATATTCCCGTGACGCTGACAAGCGTCACAGGTTTTGACAAATTCGTGGGCATCCTTGTAAATCGTGGGCCAATAGAATCCGAAATCAAACACCTTCTTGGCGGTGTAGTTGGGGCTATGATGTCCCCCAGTAGGTCCGGAATGGCAAGCCTTGAGAATGTCAATGGCTTCCTGACCATACACACATCGCCTGATGACTTGATCCGCGCAAATTTTGAACAAGTAGGGTCGCCCCGTAAGTAATGTTTTACATCTTTAAAGAATTTGTTTTTCGTTGGGACGACATCCCTCACTACAAAGTTACCCGCATGGTAATTTGCAAAGTCAGAAACCATGGGGTAGAAGAGTCTCCACGAAAAGAAACCACATTGAGTGTTTCGAGAGGAAATGTTTCATTTATTCCTTTTCTCGAACACATCTTGGTGAGGGTTTTCTAGACGGATAGATGATCAAAGTGACGTTCTCCTTTTTATCACGTATAATGATATCGAATTCTTGTAGGAGGAGAACCCAACGGAGCAATCTCGGCTTTGCATCTTGTTTTGCAAAGAGATATTTGAGAGCCGAGTGATCCGTATACACCACGCATTTGGTCAAGATAAGGTATGGCGAAATTTCAAACGCATACACCACGGCTAATAATTCTTTTTCTGTAGTGGTGTAATGGGTTTGAGCTTCAGTCATAGTCTTACTCGAGTAGTGGATAGGCTGGAAATGCTTGGTTTTACGTTGCCCCAAGACTGCACCGATAGGAAAATCACTTGCATCGCACATGAGTTCAAAGGGTAAATCCGTCTGGGCAACTAGAATGGGTGCTTCCGTAAGCTTTTTCTTTAATGTTTCAAAAGCTTTGATGCACTCCGGTGAGAAGATAAAAGGAGCATCTTTTTCAAGAAGATGGGTCATAGGCCGAGCGATTTTAGAAAAATCTTGTATGAATCTACGATAAAACCCGGCATGACCTAGAAAACTCCTAATACCTTTGACGGTAGTAGGATGAGGCAATTTAGCAATAACATCAACTTTTGCTCTATCAACCTCAATCCCGTTTTTGGAAATCTTATGGCCAAGGACTATGCCTTCTTTGACCATAAAGTGGCTCTTCTCCCAATTTAGACAAAGATTGGTGTCTTCACACCTTTGAAGCATTTTTCTAAATGGGAGAGACATGTTTGAAACGAATCCCCAATGACCGAGAAGTCATCCATAAACACCTCCATTGTTTCCCCGATCATGTCGTGGAAAATTGCCATCATACATCGTTGGAACGTGCGGACGCTTACATAGGCCAAAAGGCATACGCGTTGCATAGGCAAATGTTCCGTATGGGCAGGTGAATGTGGTTTTTTCTTGATCCAGCGGATCAATTGGGATCTGAAAGTAACCCGAGAAACCATCGAGGAAACAATAGTATTCGTTCCCTGCTAATCTCTCAAGCATCTGGTCCATGAAGGGTAGAGGAAAATGGTCTTTACGGGTGGCTTTGTTTAACTTGCGATAGTCAATACACACACGCCATCCCGTAACCAATCGAGTTGAAATTAACTCGTTTTCTTCATTTGTGACAACAATTATGCCACCCTTTTTAGGAACGCAATGAATTGGGCTAACCCAAGGACTATCGAGATCGGGTAAATTAATCCTACATCAAGAAGTTTGAGAACCTCCTGTTTGATAACCTCATGAATCTTAGATTCACCCTTCTCTCTCGATGTTGGATCTTGCCTTGAAGTCATCCTCCATTAAGATTTTGTGAGTACAAAACTCGGGGTTGATACCCTTAATGTCGGAGAGTTTCCAAGCAATTGCTTGCTTGTGTGACTTCAAGACCTTTATGAGAGCAGTTTTCTCCTCCTCGGTTAAGTCTTTAGCAATTATGACGGGTAATTTATCATCACCCTCCAAGAATGCATACCCGAGATGAGGAGGTAGGTCCTTAAGTTCAACCTCGGAAATTCTTCAAGAGATGTTTGTACTGAGTTGATTTCCTCATTTGTGATCTCTTTCGGAGGGAGTGAAGGTAATGGATCTTCATTTAACAATTGCTCAAGATAAAGGATATCCCCCTCCTAATCATAAACACCATCAATTCCCGGCGGAATTGATTCATCACTAGCAAGAAACTCATCGATCTCTTCCGGAAAGAAGTCACCTCCCTCAAACGGAGTGAGAGAGGGGGAAGAGTCGACAATGATTGGTTGAGAAGATGTGGTGGAATCCCCACTCACAGAATTATGAAAATAACCAAGAAACTCTTGAGAGTACTCCTCTGAAGCAATATCATTTAAATCGACTCGATTAACGATTCATAGATCATAATTTGAGGATTACCTCGAAGTTTGATCAAGGTTAAAGGTAACAGCTTCATTACCCACACGTAACGTGATTTCTTGCTCAAATACATCAATAAGAGCACGGCCCATTCTCGTGAATCCTCGCCCAACAATGAGGGGAACCCGAGGATCGGCATCGAAATCAACAACCACAAAGTCAACTGGAAAATGGAACTTTCCTACTTTCACGAATACATCCTCGGCGATGCCAAGAGGACGCGATATAGAACGATCTGCAAGCTCAAGAGTCATGCGGTAGGAATAAGTTCTTGAAGAGAAAGCTTCTTCCACACTGAATAAGGCATCAGATTGATGCTTGCACCAAGATCGGCAAGGGCAAAGCATTTAATCATTCCCCGGAAAACACAAGGAAGAAGGAATTTTCCAGATCTCCAAGCTTCTCGGGAAGCTTTTGAAGCTCCGCTGAGCGCTCGTTCAAAGGAGTCTTAACCATTTCAAACAGTTTTTCCTTATTGCTCAACATGTGTTTGAGAGTTGATGCAAACTTGGGCATCAACATGATGGCATCCGCAAAGATTATGTCAAAATGAAGTTCTTGGAAAATTTGAAAGAATTTTTCCATTTGATGACTGGCTTTTTCGCGGAGTTTTGCTCATTTAAACGTGAGGGGTAAGGAATAGAAGTTTTGGATTTGGGGTTATCAACCGAGGTTCAAAAACAACCTGTGTTTGGTTTGGGTTTCGGGACACCTTGAGGATGGACATGTGCTGTACTTTGTGAGCTAGTAGGTTGCACTTGGTCCTTTGTCGCCTCAGGTTCACTTTCCACTACCTTCGAGAGAGAAGAAGAAGAGGTAGTAGGAATAGCGGGTCCATCATACGAAGCACCACTTCTGGTTGTGATCGCCTTTGCATCGCCCTCGGATTAGCGATCGTGTTGCTAGGTAAAGTACCTGAGCCCGAGGGTCGATCATTTAAAGACTTCTTAATGTCAGAAATCTGGCTAACCAACAACCTATTCATTTCCTCCTGGGATTTCATGAATTGCTTCAATAACTCATCAGATGATGGTCTAGTTGGAACAATTGCTTGAGTTTGCACAGGAAAATTCTGGCCTCTATTGTTTGGATTACGGCCTTGATTTTGGAAATTTCCTTGATTATTTCCATGAAAATACCCTGGGTTGAAATTTCCCTGACCTTGGTTTCTATTGAAATTTCCTTGGTTTTGGAAATTTTGATTTTGATTTTGAAAACCGTTATTTTGACTAAAATTACCTTGGTTTTGAAAACCTTGGTTTATTCTATTCTGATTTTGATTACGGTTTTGGTTGAAACCGGGTGGTCCAGGTAGTGGTTAGGACGGTGGTTCGGGTCCATAGGAGCACGGTATTAGTTGCCTCAATTGGAAATCCCTCACAGCGCTTTTCTTCAAAAGGGTTACCATCGATGGCCATACAGTTGTAGTAGGCATGGGGCCACCGAAGTAACATGCATCTCCACTTTCTTAACTTCAGGATGAAGTTTGTGAAAGAAACTTTCTTTTGGTTAGAGAGAACCAAATCTTGAATTGCTTCCGTGAGTTTGTCAATCTTAGCATCGGTGCTAGATTGACTCACGGGCGATGAAGAAGAAGGACCAAAACCGACCTTGGGAAACAACCGGTTTGCTTCGGCAGGCGGACTTTAGACTTGTTTTCAATTATCGCTAAAAGCTTTTACAGTTTTGCTCAAGAAATTTCTCCAAATGAGGAATTGAGAGAATCTTGATCAAATTGACTCACTCCATTGTAGAAAGTATCGAGTTGCATCAACTCGGAGAAACCGTGGTGAGGACATTTTCGGAGCAATTCCTTAAAACGATCCCACATTCACTAAAGATTCATCAAACTTTTGTGTGAATTTGATGATTTCGTTTTTAAGACTCGTGGTCTTGGAAGGTGGATAAAACTCGTTCACAAATTTCTTCACCATGTCTTCCCATGTTTCGATTGATTTAGGGGGTTGTTTTTCAAGCCAATCCGGCTTGCCTCTAAGGGAAAATGGGAATGAAGAAGCTTGACAAAGATCTCGTAGGGACATTCTTGTCTTTGATGGTAGATGCAATCTTGTTAAACCATCGAATATGAGCATGAGGATCATCCTTCTCAAAACCATAGAATTGACTTGAGGTTACAAGATTCAAGAACGGTTTTGAGTTCAAAATTTTCACCCAATGGTTGATAACAATAGCATCTCCATACCCGTCGATGGGTGCCTGGAGAAGCTCACATAGGACGTTCTTCATGATAACGAAGTAGTGGAGGTTCGGATCTCAGATCCGACTGATGGAGCGAAAGTTCACGGACACGCCTTCTGGAATCTTGACAAGCTCACGAAATGGGCTTACAGACCTAGAAGAGCGAAAAGAAGATACACTAGAGTTACCTCTAAGAGATCTCGAGTAAGGAAGGGAATTATGAAAATGAATTATGAAAATGGGGTAAGAAGAATCTTTTGAGTTTTTCTCGTTTGACAAGTAGATATAACAACAAATCCAATTGAAACAAAATCGAGGCAAAACAACAGTGAACTTAAACCAATAATCACAAGATGAATGGCTTCTTTGAAAAAGGTACACCAATCACAAGGACACAAAGGAAAGTTTTAATCTTTGGTTCAGGAACTTATTATGGTCGTACCCCCAGTTAGGTAGTACACTCCTTTGGTTTCGGTGGTAATCTTTATGTTGTTATTATTAAACAAAGAAAACGACAAATCTTTTGTATTTTTATCTTTGATATATATATAGAAACAAAAGAAAAATATTTTTGTGTTTTATAACGCTTTTGATGTTTTGGGTTTTGGATTTTATAAGAAAATATATATATAGATATAGATGGATGGTATGAACAAAGAGTGAATATTCAAATCACTAATCGCTATGTAGGATAATTAGCATTATCACAATGGCCTTAAAAATTTGACGGTATAAACCAAGTTATTCTACACACAAGCTAGCCACTTGTGAATGGCCAACCGTAAGAAACTTAAACGCTCGGACACCAATGCAATGAAGATCGAGAGTATAGTGTTTCCCGGTCGTTATGTCCAACGAAATTACGAATAATCAAAACGAATAGGATCGGAAGATTTGAACGGAAAATAGGTATGATTGATTATAACTAAAGAAAAAGTTTATAAACTACAGGGGCTTAAATGCAAATTAAAGAAAAAGATAAAATATATTAAATAAACGCTATCACTATTTGCAAAATGATGTTTTTGATTTTTCTTTATAAAATTTAAATTAAAAACTACGCACGCAAAAGAAAATGTGAAACTGGCAATATAAATCCTAAAAATATAAAATGATTTTTACAATCCTAATGATAAGAGAAAATTTTTAGAAAAAAAAATTATTTTTAAAACTATTTATCTAATTATTATTAATTAAAAACTATTTTAACTATTTAATAATACCCTAAAATACAAGAAAATATGAAATAAAGCTAGAAAAATGAAATTATGACTTGAAAAATCTAAAATAACCTAAGAGACTTTTCAAAACTATTTTTATATATTTCTGATTATTTTTCTATTTTCTATGAATTAAAAACTATTTAAAACTAATTAAATTGCTAAAATTACAAATTAAACTATGAAAAATCTGAAAAAATATTTTTTTGAATTTTTATATTTATCTTAACCTAAGAAAAATGAAAACTTATTTTTTGAAGTTTTTTCTGATTTAATTGTATTAAAAGCTAATTAAAATTACCTAAAACTGCTTTTAAATGAAGAAAAATAGCAACTGACCTAGAAAAATATGAAAATTCAGGAAAAGTCTAAATTAAATATTATGAATCTAGAAAAAATATAAAAACAGTGGCTTGTGTGTGGGATATTGAAATCTGAATACAAAGTGCTTAAGTAATAAGCACTCCAAAATAAGCTAAAGACTACTACAAAGAACCAAGTGATCACATGACCTAACTTATGCTAAAACTATTAAAAGCAACCTAACTTAACTACTCTAGACTTGGAAAGCAAGTAACAAGCATTAGATGAGAATCGACTTAGAAGCCAAAACAGGTTTTAACCACCAACTTGCAGCTTAAAAATAAGCTACTGGATAAGCCATAAATCTAAAGCCAGATATTACAATCTCAAGTTGACCTAGCAAGGGGCTTGTAAACCAAAATTAGCTACTACAAGCTCTTATGAACTTGTGAGAATCCTTACAAGTTCCCTGTCACCACCGGTTGTTCGGGCAGTACGTGGCATACTTTCAAATAAGGACTTAAACAAACAAAAAATAAGCACTTAAAAAGCTAATTAAAAGTAAACTCATATTTTTCTATTTAATATGAGCAGCTATATTTGAATGTTCCAAAAGCTTATGAGCTAAATCTTAGTATTAAACACACAATAAAATTCTTTAGCTTATTCAAAAACCTAATTAGGAACATTTTGACTTTTTGATTTACAGCGCTTTGACTTTATGAACTTTGATTAAAAAAACAGGTTACTAATGATGTTTTGAGATGAAGAGAGACCTAACAATGCTATCCTATGTGATCCTAGAGCAAAAAACTAGCAAATGCCACTACTACTCTAACTTTTCTAATCAAGCAGTTGAGGTTGACATGTGATATTGACTTTGACAATGCTAGTGCAGTGACTGCTTAGATTGATTCCAATGGACCTAAATTGAACTCAAGCACTGGTACTAAACTCTCAACAAGCTCTATGCCAATTGAATCTAAATCCAAACACTAGTATAAATGACTGTGGTGTAACTTTAAACCAACAATCTATTAAGCTAGTGTGAAAAGCTTCCCAACCTGACTATAACTAACTAAAGTAAATCTAACTGCAAGGATTTGAGCTATCAATTAACACTAACTATATGAAGACAACCACATACAGATTTGAGCAAACAACTCCATAAAATGAATTAAAGGGCTTATGCAGCCTCAAATTTACTAAAGCCCGCACAAATGGTTAAATACCACTCCCAATAAGCTTATTCCACACCACATCTAGTCCACAGTCAAGGATTTGACCCTACCCTGCTTCAGTTGACTTTTATTGACCGAATTTCAAATTTGCTTTAAACTGAGAATTAGCTCTACTAAAAGCTACCCACGCTTTAGTTAGCTTATTTGAGTTATAATAAGGCTTGTTGAAGCCCGGCTTTTAGTTCATTCAAAGTGCATATATAAACGAAAACTTAAAAAACAGAAACTTGGATAAACTTGTAATTAGAACTTGAACTTGATTACAAACGTTTAAATAACTTACATTTAATACATAGAAAATAACAATTTAAGACTTTAATTGTCATTGAAAGTAAAACGCACATACATAAAAAATAAAACTAAGAACTCCTTTGCTCTTCTCTTCTTGTTTTATACACCAAATGCCTTCTCACCTCTCAATCAATTCCCAATTAATAATCTCACCATTGGATCTTTTGAAGCTTTTTAGCCGTTGATGGCTTGGCGGAAAACATTTTTGCCGCTTGTCTGGATAGCTTGACAGGGAAGGAAGCATTTAATGCCTCTTGGCTTGGGGTGTTTGGAGGGTAGGAATGTGGTGGGAGTGATGATGAGGAAAAGTGGTGGTTATGGCAGCATAGGTGATGATGGAAGGGGTAGAGGGAAACCCGTGAGGGCAGTTTTAATTTTAAACCAAGTGGGTGGGTTTAATACAATGAATCGGTTTGGGGTCAGTTGACGGGTTGGCGTATAAAGGGTATTGGCTTGGGTTTGGGTATTTGAGGGTTAATGGTTTTAGGATAGATTGACCAGGATTTAAATTGACCCATATGACTTAGGACTAAACTGCCAAAACTGAAAATTCAGTGGACCATTCGTAAATTCTAAAATGTAATCCAAGGGTTGGTTTTACAATCATCAATAATATAAGGGCCATTTTTGCCAAATGTGAAATTCCATGGACTAAACATGACCATTTTAAAATCCAGTGGATCAAAACTGTAATTTCTCAAAACTTTTGGAACTTTTCACCAAAGGATTAATTATGACAATTTATGATTCCAAAAGGACCTTTGGTGACTTTTCTTTTAAAATAAGTGCCTAGGGACTAAATTTGACAAGTTTTGAAAGTTGAGGGACTAAACCGTCAATTATGCAAACTTTGATCATTTTTCATCTGATTTTAAACATTTTGCATCTGAAACATATAAAATACAATTTTGAGATATTTTCAGTATTTTGATGCATTTCTGAGCGTTTTTAAATGTTTTGCAGTTCAGATTTAACCAAAAATGATGAGTATTTACATACTCATCAATACCCTACGACCTTAGAAACACAACGCGATTAAGAATAAGGACGTGACAATTCAACCATCAATAGGAGATAACTAGGGAGTAATAAAGCCTAAGCAAATACATTTTTAACTATCATACGAGCACACAACAATAGACATAGACTACATACACCTTAGCTTAGATAATTAGATAAGTAGAAGTAATCAGTAGAAATACCAACCCCCAAATCCAAACGCCGAGATTCGTACCTTTCAATTTCCTAAAAAATATAAAAAGATAAAAATAATCTTCAACCCCAACCTTAGCTGTAGTAACTTCTCACTAGCATTCCTATTCCCTGAGAACGATATCAATCTCGTTGCTTACCCTAATACTACACTACAACGATTAGGTTCAATCGCCAGGGTGTTAAAAACTTACTCAATTTAAAAAGGAAGTTCCTTTGACCCCGAAGGACGCGTGTAGCGTTATCAAGTTTTTGGTGCCGCTGCCGGGGAGTAGAATAGCTAGTTAGGAGTCCACCTTGTTTAGGTTTCCTTGCTTGATTCCTATCAAGGAAGCTTTTTTCCATTTTTAGCTTCCTCGTAGTCTATCCCCCTTCTTCGTGACCTTTGTTAGTAATTCCATCACTTTTCATCATGGAAGGTAATAACCCACCACCATTCATCAACCTACCACCAATTGACCCGCCAAGAAGCCGTACTCTTGGTGAATACTCAAGACCAAGCCACCTAGGCTATAGGAACACCATTGAGCTTCCTCAGAAGAAGCCCAAACTACGTACTCCATCCGACACCATCCGTTGGTGCAAACGGATGTGCATTCCATGGACTTCGTTCAAGATCCTAATAAAGATCTTAAGGATTTCCTTAAAATGTCATTCATCGACCTTGATGCTACTTCATCGAGACCACGACCGCTGCCTCTTCCAATTCTCTACTGACCAAGCTAGTAATTGGCTTGAGCGACTTCCCTCCATCTCAAGTTGGGATGATCTCACCTCTCGTTTCCTTGCTCAATTTTCCCACCGAGAACCACTAAACTAAGACGACATCTTGACGTTTCAACAACCTTCAAGGCTTAATCTCTCTACAAAGCCTGGACTCGATTCAAGGACTTACTCCATAAAGTCCCTCATCATGGTATTGATCTTTGGCTTCAAATCCAAATCTTCTATGACCACACCGATTTCATCACAAGGCGATCCATTGATCAAGCCACGGAAGGCTTAGCGACTTAACGCAGAGGAATCTTGGGATAATATAGAAGAGCTTGCCGACGGCTACTAAGATTGGAATGAACTCAAACCCCTTAAAGTGGTTAATGCCATATCAACTCCTCTTGAATCTTCCAACGCCACCAAGAGCAAATGAGTGCTCTTGAGAGAAGGATTGATTATCCGATTGAAAGGCATAGAGAGCTCCCCGCATCAATCCCTGAAATAGTCAATTCCGCCAATTCCACCAACCACTCAACACCTTTCTCCGAATCCCCAAGTCGTGAGCAAAATTTTAATTCCGAATCGGCTTCCGTTCTACTTTCCCAATACCACTCTCACCAAGCTTTAAGGAACAAATGAGGGAGTACATGGCAACTCATACGGAGAGATTAGCAAAATTTGAAGAGGAGGTTTATAGGCAAAGAGAGGAAATGAAGGCAAAGATGACGGAAATGATGGACTTGGTAAAAGAATATACCAAGAAAAAAGTTCCCGAAAAGGTGCTAGTAAGAAGCAATGATTATCCTCCTAATTCGTTTGTTAACGCCATTTCCATTACGCCTGAAGATGGAAAGGTTGAGGAGAAGAAAACTGAGAAAAGCAAAAGAGGAGGAGGTCAAAACTAATAATGAGCCCGAGACAATTGAGTACTACCTAAGTACAAAATTACAAAACCATTGTTAACCAAGAGAACAACTTTAGGTACAATGAGGTTCTTAGGGAAGCCCTTGAAGGAAAATAACAGAAGAAGAGTATGACACCATGCCTATGGGACCTCTGTTTGAGCTGGTTCTAAAAAAACCAGTAACTAAAAAGCGAGATACTACGGGGAACTTTGTGATACCATGTAGCATAGGTGACATTGATAATATAAATGCCTTAGCTGATCAAGGGTCTGATGTAAACATAATGCCATTATCAATCTATAATAAGTTGACTAGGGAGAAGCCAACCAAGACCGATCTTAGACTTTCCTTAGCAAATCACACCTATGTCTACCCCATAGGAATCGTATTGGATGTTTTAATAGAGGTGGCTAATATTGTCTATCCGGTGGACTTCGTGATCATAGACATTGAGGAAGATAGAAACATGCCACTCATTCTTGGGACACCTTTTCTGGCCACTGCCAAAGCAACCATCAAATGCGAGGAATCACATGATACTTAAAAGAGGAAAAGGGTACGCTAGGATACCCATTGTTCCAAGGTATCCTCTTAAGATCATGGATAAGATTACGAATGAGAATCCACAAGTCCCTAACAATGTGGTTAAGAAGAAAATGAACGATTGGGAAAAAGGGCTTAGAGATTTCATGGTTCAAGGACTACATGCAACATTGTGGAAGCAAGAGAAAAAGTTAGGAAATAATCCCACTTCAATACCACAAATACAAAAGAAACCTAAGGAATTCTTAAAGGGAGAGAAAGTACTCTTATACAAATCACGAATAAGAGCATTATGAGGTAGAAACAAACCAAGATGGTTTGGGCCTTATACGGTGAAGGAAACTAATCTAAAGGATAAAACCGTTACCATAATAGAAGACGTTGGCAAGGAATCCACGGTAAGCATACAACGTCTACGTCCTTTTGATGAAGGAAGAGCAAAAAAGGAAGGTGATGGTAATGAAGTCACGTAGGGGTACGACTTCGAGTCTAGCTACAAGACTCATAAATAAAGAAAAGCGCTTCTTGGGAGGCAACCCATGTGTATTTGTTTTTCATTTTTATTTGTGTGTCATATATCTTTAGTGATTGTTTATTCTCATGTTTGAATATGTAAAAATGCTTTATTTTGTCTTTAACCTCGTCTTAATTACATATAAAGGTATTTTACAAAAGGGATAAGTGTAGGGAGGATTACACACGTTTTCAAAAAGAACGTGAACATGAAAATTGTGATTATTTGAAAAGATATATACAGTGAGTCATGCTTTATCGAGTCATAATGGATGTTTTGCAGAAATTTTTCAGATTCTAAAGATAAAAATTTCCGCATTTTTCCGAAAATCAGACCAATTTTGTCAGGATAACTGACTGCCAGATCGCAACCGACAAAATACCGTGAAGGAGCGAAACAACTGATTACTTTTTCTCATTTTCTGAGCTACTTATAAAATTTTGGAATTTTCCAGGTCTTAATTTTCTAGAAAATCTGCAAACATCCATTCCACAAGCATTATATCCTAGTTTAGTAGAGTCCTATATATATTGTTACCGTCGATTTTACGCGAAGATTTCGTTTGTTTTCTTCAAGTGTGCAGGTTTAATTTACCAAGAAGAAGATACTCAAGATGAGAAGGAGCTTTTCACGCAAACATTCTTCTTAAAGAAAGATGTAACCACTACTTTACACGGATCCTACCGAGCTAATCAGGGGAGTATTAGTTTTTCATCTTTATTACCTTCCATTGTCATAACTTTGATACTTTCGGGGAACATTAGGGACAATGTTCAGTTTAAGTGTAGGAGGGAAAATAAAATGGGAACTTTGAAACTATGCTTATCCTTGATTATTTGCTTGGTCCAATTGCATTTGTGTAATAAACCATGAGAAAATGTCGGTTAGGGTAATTTTGGCACCAAATTTAAAATTTTCATGACATATAGGAGTGGGCCATTAGTCTTAATAAAGCGTCTCATGGATAGGAAGTTATATGACTAGCACAAAACCCTTTACCACTTAAATTCCACCCAAAATGTGAGGACCGCCCTTAGATTTGTAGGAATTAAAGCATTCATCTTTAATGCTTAGAGTGTGAACCAGTAGTATAATATATTCTAGAACTTGTTTTGTGATGCATCCCGAGATCGCTAGTAAGACTACACTTGTGTAGTTAGGAATAACTAAATGATAAGAGGCATTAGGATAACCCTTGTTTGATACCCGTAATATAATTACTTCTTCCACATCGGTTGAGTAATTCCTCCACACCTTTGCGTTGTACTCATCTTTAGTACACGATACCCCTAGTTAACCCCTCAGAGCCTATCCTTTCTGTTCTTGGATGTTTTCAGTTTTCCGAATATCAATGAAGAGCATTGTTTACAATCCACCCCATGTATACCGAATCGCCTTTAGCCTACCTTGTATGCACTCACTATTAGTGCATTATTGTTATCACACTAAACCCTTAGTTCAATTATGTGGTTGCTTGCATAAGTTGCTAAGTCGAGTCATATCCTTTGTACACGCTGGACGATTGGGACTCATGAGAAAAGTTAAATTTTATGAAATGACGGGAAAGGAACGTTAAATTCACATTCCCTTTATTTGCATAATAATGTACTCCAAGTGTTTTGATCTTTTCAATTCGGGTCAAATTAGTGTTAGGGTAATAAAAACTCAAGTGTAGGGATGTGCCTATGAATCCCTATCATTTTGATGTTATCATAGAGGATGGTAGAGTAAAAGTGTATAAAAAAAACGAAAAAATAATAGAAAAAAAAGAGAAAAAGAAAAAAATAAACCATCCTACATCTATCTTTAAATTTATGTTTGTTTGTTTCAGTTATCTAGAGTTTAGAGTTTCAGCTTGGCTTAGCAACCCATTCTTCTAGATGCTTGTAACATAAAGTTTGTTGACTTGCCACCACTAAATAGCCTATCCCACCAAACCCTTTGTTTCCCTACCCAGATGCCTATCATTACAACCCTTAAAAGACCTCTTGATAGTCTTTCCTAGGTGCCACGCCAAAGTGATGGAGGTTTGTTAGAATTCGACACCTCAGAAGAGTCGGTCACCCCAACTATTATCTAACACAAGTTAGCTCGTAGATTGGTCATTAGTCCCGTTTTTATGTAGTTAGTTAGTAGCGTAAAATAGTTTAGTGCAACACCGTGGAGGAAGGTCGGTCTTTACCACTGTATCCCCATCCACAGCCGTCAGAGGTCGTTTAGTTTGTAACCTATAAATACCCCTACCTTGCGGTAGAGGGTTGATGTTCTTGGTAAACTAATATTCCACAAGTTTCTCTCACTAGAATGTCCCACTCTTTCTCTCTCTAAAACCATCTATGTGCTCATTGTGTTAATTATGATGTGTATGTGAAAAGTTAATATCTTACAATTGGTATCAAGAGCCATGGTTAGATCATATCTTGCACATCTTTGGATTTATAGTGGTTTTAGGTGGTTTTTGAGTTTGAAAAAGTTTAGTGGTTTTTGCATCATTTGGTTGATTTCTTGTGTTAAAGTTTGAATTTTGTTGGTACTTTTATGTTTAGAATCATCAAAAGTGTTTAGGTTTCATTTGGTAAGCTTGAATCATCTTGGTTGGGTTGTTTTTGGATTGAAAAGTGATGTTTATATGGTTTTTCAAGCTAGCGACTTAGCTCACGGAATATTTTCTTGGTAGCGACTTGCTTCACATTTTTGTAGCGACTTACGGTGTTGGAACTAGCGAGTTAGATCTAGCGAGTTAAAGTACAAGTAGTGGACTCTCCACTACGGGTAGCGACTTGTGGTAGCGACTTGGTCTCTAGCGAGTTGCTCTTTAGCTTAACTTGCATTGTTGGCGACTTGAGTAGCTTAATTTCGAATTTTTGTTAGCGACTTGAGTGTTAGCGAGTTACCACTTAGCTTAATTTACATCCGCTAGCGAATTGGAAAGCTAGCGACTTAGCCTGGTGGCGAATTAGTGTTGGCGACTTGGTTTAGTATTTTCTAGCGACTTGGGATTAGTACTATTTAGTTGGTAGCGAATTGATTCTAAATTCTCTAGAGACTTGGGGAGTAATTCATAACACAATGTCACTCACGGATTCTTTAATCACCAGTACTTGCTCTCTATGACACAGCAAAGAATAGTGAAACAAAATGCCCATCTGAAGGCCTCACACTTAATAACTCAGTTTCGATCAATCAGAACAACTCAAATAAGTCATTCTTAGTATCATCTGATGATATTAAGAATGATACTAAGAATGTGGAATGCACCAGTGAGCCGTTTCAACAACTCACCGCCTCAAATTACTCTTATCAACAACCATGGATCGAACAAGTTGTGCCATCCTTCGCAGATTTTCCCACCTTAACAAGAGTGTTTTACTTAACCTAGAACGACCGAGGTTTCAAATTACCAAAGAAAAGCTCTCAACCGATGATTCTCATGCCGCTCTCCAAACCATCTTCAACCAATTTCAGCCACTTACCCGGAAGAATACTCCTCGATTTTGATAATACCATGACCGAATGTCTTTCAAGAAGCACACAGGAATGGAAATTCATGAGTTCAGAAACTCATTTATTCAACTCATGAGTAATATGGAAACATACATCGAGGAAGCTGCAAAAAGAATAACAAGTCAAGGAATTGAATGAGTGTCAAGAGTGTCCATGGAACAATGATGATGGTCATGCTTCATTCAGTTGAACCGCCAAGATCATTCGACAGAATCTCGGTTGAGATGGAAAAGGATGAAGAAAACAACAGCGATCTCAAATTTTCGAGTCTAAAAGGTATCAATCAACAAGGTACACACTCGATCACACTAATTCTCACAAAGGTACATGACTCTTACCCCAACATAACAATGTGGAATCAATCTTTGTTTTGTGCGAATCTAATGCAAGTAACATGATTGATAAAAGGGTATATGATGAGCTTTCAAACAAATTTTCAATTCTTGAAAAACACTGTATCTCTTTGCAAATTGAAATACAACATAAGAATGAAATGTTTTATAAAAAAACAAGTAGTAACTGGAACTCTAATTTAGAGAATTTTTGAAAGTAATCGGCTAAAATCCTTATCTGACAAAGATTCGACCATAAGAAATGCGAAATAAACTTCTTTGAAGCCGAAATATATGGCATGAGATGAAAGTGATACACTAGAATCTAGGAATTACAACTAGCTCTATGTGTTCAACCTTCTAAGAGAAAATGAGCATTTAAGAAAGAACCTTGAGGAAACAAACTCTAAGCTAGGCAATCAATCCAACTTCTTGATGAAGATATTGATGACCAAAGCACAAATTGATAAGAGCTTCAATATTGTTGCCCTAAAAAATGAGCTCGGGAAGTATCTTTGGAAATAGGATGAACACTAAGTTTGCAAAACCTTCAACTTTGGGAAAGTCAACATTGAACCACTTGAAGCGAAGGTTATTAAACAACCTAATGCCTTTAGGTCCGAAGAGCTAAACCATTGAAATCTAAGCTTACATCCCAAGTTGATAACAAGTCTGTTTGTCAAAACCGGTCACTTCATTGCCTGTTGGAGATATGATGAATCCCATGCATAGGACTAATGAACATCACCCACAAATCAAAAATGCTATAAGCTTAACTAGGTATCATGCAAAACATAGTCCCGACAAATCAACCCCCTAAGAAATTCTTCCGATCATAAAAGACAAATAGTCAAAACAAGGGTGTGCACTTATTTAGTTCTTCTTCTCACTGTGCTTCTTCAAATGGATTCCCACCTGGCAGATTATTTAAGTATCACGAGGACTTAAGCGAACTTACATTCTAAATCACGCCTCATGTGGATTCCCATAGGTAAACTTTTCAAGAATGTAGAACCTAATAGGATCCCCATTAATGATATCACGGATTATCGCTGTTGCATCTAAATGTGAGACTAAACGTGTCACTAACCCTTCTATGTACAAGTCTACATGTGCTTCAATGCACAATGTGCTCATTTTTGTACAATGCTCAACTCAATCGGGAACTTCATGACTTGGTTCCCTCATATGAACATAGCTCATTTGGGAGCTATAGCTTGCCAGAGTTGATGTACTTCTTACTTTGACTCATATTCATTTTGAATCTGGACTCGTCCTTCCATGTCTTTGTATAAATCAAGTTTCCATAAAAAAAAAAAAATAAATAAAAAAAAATAAAAAAAAATAAAAAAATAATAATATACTCCTTTCAAAATTTTATCATTTTATCATTTTTCTCAATCTAATAATGAATATACTCCTTGTTATCGATAACATCTACGGTCCTAGAAATGTCATTCAATAATGGCACGGGATCATAGATGAAGTTCGAACAAAAGATATATTCTTAGTGGTTTAAAGGGATTGGTTAATATCAATCAATGTTCTTTGATGACATTAATTGAGGGGGAGATTAGTGTTATATACCATGGCTTCAAGTGGTTATGATGCTTGTTTATTTGTATGATGTGGTGGTTTCTCGCTAGTGTGACTAGCTGGTTGGTTATACTTTTGAAATATGTGGGGTGGGGGTTTCTCCACGTTATAATTTGTGATGGTATGTTGCTCAAGAGATTAGTATCCGCCTATGTGTTGAAATATTGAATTGTCATGATGATGGTGTGATTGTCTCTTTGCTAGAGGCTTAGTCTATAATCCGTGTTTGCATCTTACCACTCGTTCATCAATACCATAGGGAACAAAGTTGCCTTTATAAGTTATGTCTGCACTAGCGACTTACCTTACCTCACGTTAAAACCACAAGGACCAATTGTGTCATAACATCATAGTTACTTGGTATACCCCTAGCGTATTACCCTATAGCGAGTTACCATTTTTTCATAAAGTTTGTTTTTTTTCTTTCTCTCTCGTTTTATTGTCTCATCTTAGCGACCTAGCAAAAGGTTTGACTTCGATTCCCTATCTTTGTTCTCTTAAGTTTTTGTGTCTAGTGTCTAACTTATCTTCATCCGGATTTCTCGTTCTCGTGTGGTGTGATTTCTTGACTCTCTCGCTTAGGTTCGATTTTCTATGAAAAATTTGTTTGTTGCTTATATAATGATTGAAAGGGTTCAAAATGCTTGGAATATATTGTTTTGTATATAGTGTTTGGAATACATTGATGTATGATTAAGTGGATTGGACTGATGGGATGATGTTAGAAGTGTTCTTGGTGGCGAGTTAAATTGTTCTTGGTAGCGACTTAGTATGAATGTTCTTCATGGCGAGTTAGTGTTCTACTTAGCGACTTACGTCTCGTGGCGAATAAGTTCACTAAATTCTAGCGACTTGGTTAGCGAGTTAGTAGTTAGCGACTTGTATTTACAAGTTAGCGAATTAATAACCTAGCGACTTAGTTAACTGCTTTGTAGCGACTTGGCTTAGTTGCGTACATGTACACTTGACTTTACTAGCTAGCGTAATTACTCTAGCGACTTGGCTAGTTAGCGGATAGCGACTTGTATTTACAAGTTAGCGAATTTGTTACCTAGCGACTTGGTTATGCCTTTGTAGCGACTTGGTTTAGTTCGTTCATGGCGACTTGACTTTACTAGTTTGCAAATTAGCATAGCGACTTAGTGTGCTAAAATATTAGCATCGTGTTTGTGACTCTAGATGACGACTTGTCTTTACAAGTTTGCAACATGGTTTTCATGTTTGGGTCAGGATTATTAAAATGTTCAAAGTTTTTTTGCTTAAGATGATCTCACTCTCACAACACTTAGGATCTCCTAATTCGACTTGTTGAATCAACATACTCTATGTAAATTTGTTATGACATCTGTTTTAGGCAAAAGGTACTTGGTTTCTCTCAATTTGCCAAATGTTACTTTTTGCCTCATACATATGTGTTATATCACTATTACATGTGTATCTTGGCTCATGTCATGATCACTTTGAAATGCACTCTTTTGCCCTTTATATCCCTTATAAGCTTGTCATGAATCATTTATCTTTATGATTGTACCTCATTGATATATCCAAATTATGTATGTTATCATATAGTTGAAAGTTGTTATATAGTTGCAATCTTTGCTACCTATCTTTCTCCGTATGTGTTGGGAACTTCTTACGTGTTACTACTTCTATGTCATAAGGGGTGCTCTCAATCTTGTCTCAACTTACTATGTATCATCTAACTGTTCCCACTCATTATGATGGTATGATTACTCGAACATCAATGGCAAGTTCAATCCGAAATGGCGCCACCCGGCATTATCAAAAGTTCTTTCGACGGAAGAAATCCTTCCCGAGTCAATGAACATTATCGGAAAAAGCAAGCGTTATGTGGACCTTCAAAGGCTTCAACAAAATCCGATTCTCAGAGTTTCTATTGACATCCTCAAAACACAAACTTCTTTGAGCAATTACCAAGCAATGCTCAATCAGGCCATTTACATTCAACAATTACGAACACCGTTCAATGGAACAAAATCACACCACGGTACTCTTGCGGTCGGATAATGGAGTTCACAATTGATTACGATATTACGAGCAAGGCTCTTGGAATCACACCATGTTACCACGGCGTTAGTTACGAATCCCACGCAGTCGATGATCGATTGTATTTCTAATTGGGTTGGGCTATCGAAGAGTATTTCAAGAGCATCGACACATCGGACATATGTATCAACCTTGAGAGCTATTACGACCATTCAACTTATGCTTATCAGGGAAAACTTGGGGTTCAATAAAGTGAGAATACCTATCTTGCAAATCCTATGGGAATTTAATAGGGTTGATGTGAATGTCTCGATCGTATTTGGGAAGAATTGTTATCAATGAACACATTCATATATGATAGAACCTATTTCTGAACAATGCTCAAGGCGAAAAGAAACAAGCTTGTAATTCCAAAGATCGATTCTCTAAGCTTGTTATCCGATACTTACAACAAACTCATAAATTCACTCCTAGGTGCAATCAACTTTACACAAAGCGAAGATGAATTTGTTTTAGGAAACACGAAATATGTTCCTAGAGGTACGGATAAAGAAGTATTTGGATTTCCAATTCATGATCATCTTCTCACAGAAGATATCAAGAAGAAGGACTACTTCAAGCAATACATGAAAGAGCAACCAAACTCTCTGGCGATGTCACACCCTCCTTTACAACCAAATGCCTGACCAAGTCGCCTCACAAGCATCCTATGCCTCTTCCTAAAAAGAGACTTCTAGGGTCTCCACGATTCACCCTCAGATCCAAGAAGAAGAAAAAGAGAAAGAATGTGGAAAAGGAGATTGGTGAGAAAACCGAGATTCCAAGAGTGTTACAAAGCTAGCGATGAAGACAATCTTGTCCGCAACTTGGAATTCAAGAAAGTCTAGAAAGTCGAATGCTAAAGCTCCGGGAGGTTGTGTTAAGAGAACCCACTCAACTACTCCTCGACAACCAACCCCAATGATACATGACAAGGGTAAGGGGTGGCAAGTGTTGAATCAACAATCGCTCACATGCTCTTAACTATCTCATCATCTCCATCAAGCACCACAAATCAATATGAGTGAAGTGAAGAAACGGAATCATCACATAGGAACTATCCGGAGTGGTCAAGGTTCACGAAGCGTTTAAGGAATCTCTTACACTTGGAGAGACTCAACGGACTAAGGTTGACACTCTCACATTACAAAAGGACTCGCAGGAGAACCTTGAGACAAGATCTGATGAAACCTTGAAGATGGATGAACCAAATCTGTCCACTAACTCTCTTTCCTCACTTAAGAATCTTGATGAAGATTTCTCTTTTGGCGATCAATTCATTAATGACAAAACTTTAGATTCTGCACAATCCATGTACACCGCCAAGATCCAAAGCCAAGACACTTCGACCATTCCTCCAATGTCGATCTTCACTAGCAACTGCACTTCCACCTCCTTACCAACTCAATCATACAGACACACCCACCAACATCGCCGCCAATTCCCCGATCCTGTCATTTTTTTTGTTGATGTGGATGCTCCACCGCTTCCCATCCACAGATTCTCAACTCGATCAACTACTGGATAAAGCCATTAAAAGGATAAGCTGAAAGGCAACTTCCTAAACTGTTGAATCTCGGTGGATCGAGTCTATAGATTGGAGCACCTCAACTTCAATGAAGCCGTTATCGCGCTATTGAAGGAGAAGTCAAGGATGCAGTGGAATGGGCTATGGAGGCTCCACTTCTTAGACGTTTCAAGGACCTCCCATCTCCGATATGCATGAGAGCGTCTCGTGTGATAGGATGTATGAGGCTGAAGAGGACAAACATGGGGTTCACAGTAAACTCTATGAAGCTCTTGAAGAATCTATTAAGTTCGATAATTATGAGCGGTTTAAGGTTGACGCCGGGAAAAAGAAGCTAAAAGGAAAAGGAGGACAGTTGTGATGGAAGCATTGATGAAGGATCGCAAAGATCGCGAAGATCCTCCACCAACGGGAGGCGCTTGAACTTCTGAGTTGGTAATCCTTCTTCAACAACCAATTCACCTCCATCACAGCCACCATCATCACCTCCAAAACCGCCCAATCAATCGACTCTACAAACAAAGCAGAGTACTTGAAGAAATCTGCTCGGACGACGATTGATTCAAGGTTCACCTCCACATCCACTTCTATTCATGATGATCAAGTGGTTCACGAAGAGTCTCAAGTCATGGATGACTCAACTGGATGAAGATGATGCATCAACAAAGCATATTCCTAAGCCCTCAAGATGGTTTGATTCTTACATGGATGGGAATCGCACTACCACATCCAGAGTTGCTCCTTCAAGAGACACAATTCAAAGTCGATTGTGGAAGATAGACCTCCTTCTCCGTAACCCACATGGACCATCCTAGTCCGACTCTATGATTCTCGACAACAATTGGGCATCGCTTATCACCAATAATTACGTAATTCCGTGAAGAATCTCTTCTACACTACAATGATATGGGAAGTTTCATTTGATGGTTTTGTGAACGGAAGAGCATCTCATCCATAACACCAAGAGATCTTGAAGGTCAAGCTTACGAAATTGTCAAAGTCTTCCACTCAGATGCAAATCATCTTCAATATCAGATGGAAGAATGCCATAAGATGCTAAATGACCAAGTCGCTGATCAAATCGGCCGCTTCAATGTCAACAAATCTCTTCCTCTTGGTGGTGAACCGGTCGAAGACTATTCAGCAGTAATTCTTCTTCAATCACGACTTGGACTTTCAGTGTGCTCGCCTGAGGAAAGAAGACCGCTCTATCAATATCAAAGATGAAGGTCGCAACCTACTCGATCGTGGGCTTGCAGATGGTTCCTGATTAATTCTGGGCGAATGAAGAACAAAAGTATGATATTGCAGCTTCTTATGGTATTTCCCATCGGTGGTTCAAAAAGAAGAAGTTCTACATAGAAAGACATGGTGTTTGATAAAAGACGCAAGAATGTCAGATCAAAGCTGCAAATCTTAAGCGTTGTTAGTGTAGAGATCTTCCCGATCTATGGATATGAGTACTTGAAGAAGATTGTCCTAAAAGAGCCGACCTCAAAGTGTATACCATTGAAGAGAACGACTTCAAACATCTTCTCAAATGATTTGAAGATCTCTATCTCTTAAATCTTCAAGGACACCGAGCACTTACATGCAGTGAGAAAAGGCCCTCTCTGCAGCACTCTTTGGATCAGGGGCCTAGTCATTCGAAACGAAGTTGAGGACTTCAGCTTGGCATTGAAAGCTACCAAACCGTGGTCAACCTCACAAGTCCTCAATGGAATGCACCGGTGGGCATGAATTTCATCGCGAATACAAAGTTCTTGACACCCCTAGAGCCGTCATCTTCACCGACGATATGGATCGCGATGCTTATGGTCTATGTAAACTCTACAAGTTTAGTGATGGTACGCTCAAAATGGTCGAAGAAGAACTTGACACCAGAGTGAAAGAAGCCAAACTTGATATGAAATCTTGGATTAAAACCATTTTTGGGTGAGAGGATGATGTGAAGAGATGTGAACATTTCATTGCCGCAATCGATCGAAGACTCAAGACCGTAAGGATCTTCCGCACCTTGAAAGTTTTGTTGGTGGAAGGCTCCGTGATGGTCACTACAAACTTCTTCGAGAACCTGAATGAAGACTTCTTGAGGATACCGATTTATGTTTTTTACTTTGTGTAATATGTGGTGTAATAAATATGGACAACTGTAATACATGTAATAGTGCTAGGATTTGTACTATGGTTTCCCCTTGTGAAAAGGGGAAACATCTGTGTTGTCCATTTTCTTTATCATATAAAATCGGACACATTTTTCTCCTACAAATATTTTACCTCATAAGTATTTAAATCACTTGAGATCCAAAATCTCAAAGGATTTAAGATTTTTGATCGGGGAGAAAATGTGATATAAATATGAAAGATCGGTAAAGATAAGATGACCAATTTTTGTGCAAACTTCTCTTATATGTGCTAAACAATTTTTGAATCTCGAAGCATATATTAAGGGGAGAACTCTCTTTGCAAACTCATGTCATCGTGGTACACTACACTTTAAATATTTTAAAGTACCTTGATCACATGGCTTCTAATCCTTTGATGATAAAGGGTTCCTTCTAGTATGTGCAAAACTCTTTTCTACCGCAAGGCATATTGAGGGAGCAAATTTATGGAAACCTCATCCTTCCCGAAAATGCTTTATCTACGTGATTTGATCAAGGAAGTGATGGTGATATTTTTTAGAAAATGGTAAACAAAGAAGTTGATTTCTTCCTCTTGCCTCCGTGTGCAAAACAATTTCAAACATTTGATGCACATGTTGAGGGGAGCACTTATTCTAAAAATATCAAAAACAATTCAGGTACAAAATGTTTTGATAATATATCACAAGTATCCGGATTGATTTTCAAATGGTTTTCAATTGGTTCCAATGGCGGATGAACAATACCAAATAGACCGACCAACTTTACTTTATGTACGATGATATAAGGATGTTAAGGTTAGGTATTGGTTCCCATGATCCGCTAGAACCGGAGGGATCTACCCAGGACAATCCACTAGTTAGTGTAGAAGTCCTTAGGTATGATGATAAAAGGAGAAAAATGAGATATGGGAAGAGTGCGGTCTAAGACCTGAAAGCAAGTAATGGAATAAACCCAACAAGGTTCTTGCTATGAAGTCTCGTAAGCAACTTGAAGGGGTTGAAGAAATGAAAAAGAATTGAATGAGAAAAGGGTGAAAACAAATAGCCCTCCATCTATTCAACCTTAGGGCAGAAACCGGGTTCAATTCATATGCTACTGATGGTAACATCGGTATTGAAGACAAAGACGTCATGGACCCAGTGACGCACTGCACTTCAACTTTCCAAACCACTCAAGTTCCTCTTAAAAAGGACTTGTTTCATTCTCACGGGGAACCGACATTATCTATCGACTTTCTCTTAGAGATTATTGATATTGAAGGAGGAGACCCTCTCCCTAGTCTCCGATATAGGATCCAAATATGCACAAATTGAGTCTAGAGCCTCGAGATCATCAATAAATCTCATTAGGACACTTTCAATGAAGACTCTCTGTTTCACACAATATGGAAAGAGAGATTATATTTTGAGTCCTACGCATTATCCTTGTGGTATTGCCGAACATCCGAAAGTGATGTGTTTACAAATTCACAATGAAGATGGAAAGCCTTCTGGAGCCAACATCAAACAAGCTCTGGTAGGTGGCATGTGAGATCTATTATATGGATCAACCATGTGACAACCGAACGTGAAACAATGGGGCTGATTCATCTCTTGAATCAATCCCGGTTCGTTAGGGATTGACGGATACCTTTGAAAACCAGTCTTTGTGCTTTAAAACTCTTTTCATTAGCATGTCGATCGTGTACTAATTTTTCAAATCAAAAGGTGTTTTATGATTGATAATTGATTTTCATTAAAACCTTCAAGTATATTGCAAAACAATTTCTATTGAGCAATACACGATTGTTTTTCAAATTTCTTTTAATCAATCGGTGGACGTAAATTCGCTGGTTCACTCACTCCGTGTTGTCTTCTTTGAGACGTTCGGTTTGAGAACAGCTAGAGCAAACTAAACCCCATCAAGGAAATTCTTGAATTATACCATCACACGTGCGCGACTTGTACCGATCAACGGGAACCGTGGGCGCGTACCTCAATTCAACGAAAGTAATCAAAGACACTTTCGATGCGATTTATTGCTAACCTGTTGTATGCAGTACCGACGCTTCGCAACTATGTTCGTAATGAAGAGGTCAATCCATAGCCGCATGCTCACTTAACACATTCATCTCATAAGAAATCATGATTAGTGCATCAATGACTCTGATATTTACACTCCATGCTTCTCGCTACGCCGCTACCAATATCATGAATCAACTAAAGCTTCCGCTACTGGATGAGAAGATATCATGATCCGAATGTGAGCATGTCGGGTCCTAATGTCACAAATTCACGTATACCCACACCACTAAGGATGTGTCGAGATTCTTGATTAGCTGATGATCTCAAAAGTCGTTCATATTTACTATCACGTGAATCAGAAATGGACCTCCAATTTAAAGTACAAATCTTTGTTGACTTTGAAGTTGCACCACCTATGCACCAAGTTTACGATGTTGATGTATGAAAGTTCACGAGCTCAAGAACCAAGTTAAGAAATGTTATGGTCTGTCATGTAAATCATGGGGTGACCTCCCTTGTGGGAGATTGTTAGGAATTCGATAATTCCTGTATTGAAGAGTCGGTCACCCCAACTATTATCTAACACAAGTTAGCTCGTATATTGGTCATTAGTCCCGTTTTTATGTAGTTAGTTAGTAGCGTAAAATAGTTTAGTGCAACACCGCGGGAGGAAGGTCGGTCTTTACCCATCGTATCCCGATCCACAAAAGCCGTCCGGAGGTCGTTTAGTTTGTAACCTATAAATACCCTCTACCTTGCAAGGTATAGGGTTGGATGTTCTTTGGTAAACTAATATTCCACAAGTTTCTCTCACTAGAATGTCCCACTCTTTCTCTCTCTAAAACCATCTATGTGCTCATTGTGTTAATGTTATGATGTGTATGTGAAAGTTAATATCTTACAAGGTTTGATCTAGTCTCAAGCCTATAGTAATCTATGTACTAGGACTGGTAAATGAGTGTTTATCTTCCATTTCCAACTTGTTATATTTCAAATACACCCGAGAGATGTGAGTATCTAAACACCCCATGTGAGGTGCTAGTATGTAATTCCCGTGCTTGTTGTGATTTTTGCTGGGCTTATATGTGTTGTGGATCATTCTAAACTAATGCTTCATGACCTCTAACTTATAAATTAATTGGCTAAAAGCACATTTGCTTGAGGATAAGCAAATACCAAGTGTAGGGATATTTGATAAGGTTTTAAAATGTACCTTTTTGAGGGGTCGTTTAAGCCCTTATTTGATCACTTTTGTATCCGTTATTACTTAATATCGTTTCTTTTCACTTTTTAGGTATCTTGAATGCAAATTGCTGGAATGACACTTATTCGGACGAAAAGGCGCGAATATACGAAGAAAATGGCCAAAGTCAAGAATCGAGACACTAAGGCTGCTGGAACTGAAGGGGACGGCGTCAGGTTCAACTAGAGACGCCGTCGGACAAATTTTGTGACGACTCAGTAGCCAAATTGCTCATTTACAAGTGACGGCTTCAGGTTTTGAAAGAGTAGGACGTCGTAGCTCAGACGTCCTAGATTTGATCCAGACGACATGAGAGACTGAAGAGGACGGCGTCACAAGCATAAAGTGACGCTGTCGCAAGACTAACGTGGCCAAGACGAAACCCTTATAACGGCGACCCAACGGCGTCACAAATTAAAGGGTGACGCCGTCGCATTTGTAATCTTATATATAGAATCCGAATTTTTCAGTTTTTAGTGTGTAGTCTTTTGGAGTAAAAAACCTAAACCGAACCAAGGTCGTCTTTGTACAGTATTTTAGAGTTCTATACCCTATCTTACATCAAGATAAGTGTTTTACTTCATTAATTCAATTATGTCTTCCTTTGATTGTGTGTATGCTTTCATGTTCCCCATGTCCGGCTAATTTACTTGTGTGTTTGCTTAGGTAATATGAAACTTAGTTATTGAATATTGATTAGTTGTCTCTTATCTTAATTGTCATTGACCTAGTATTGCGATAGGTCATTCGTTGTGCTAATAATTCTTGATTAATCTTTGTTGGACCTTAGTTTATAATCACCTAGAGATTGTAGGCTATACATCCAAATAATACCTTAGAGTTAAAGTTTATAAATCCTAGAGATTTTGTAGTCATTAACCTTTGGTAGCTTCAAAGAGTTAGGGATAAACGCATACCCTACGACCTTAGAAACACAACGCAATTAAGAATAAGGACGTGACAACTCAACCATCAATAGGAGATAACTAGGGAGTAATAAAGCCTAAGAAAATACATTTTTAACTATCATACGAGCACACAACAATAGACATAGACTACATACACCTTAGCTTAGATAATTAGATAAGTAGAAGTAATCGGTAGAAATACCAACCCCCAAATCCAAACCCCGAGATTCGTACCTTTCAATTTCCTAAAAAAAATAAAAAGATAAAAAATAATCTTCCTGAACCCCAACCTTATCATAGTAACTTCTCACTAGCATTCCTATTCCCCTAGAGAACGATATCAATTCCCGTGGCTTACCCTAATACTACACTACAATGATTAGGTTCACTGCCCAAGGTGTTGAAAAACTTGCTCGACGAAAAGGAAGCTCCTTTGACCCCGAACGACGCGTTTAGCGTTATCAGGATCTTCCTACTACAGATCAGAAGGCTTTTATCAAATGTGCAATTCTTACACTCTTAGCAAATGCTTCTCCTAGTTGTTTCTACAAAGACTAAATGAAAGAACACATCAAGTATAACGCATAGCAAGTGTGGGGGAACTAAAGGTAGCTAAAGATGAGTGACGACGACTACTTGAATGATTTCAAGAAGTCGTAAAATCTCATCCTACACGTTCCTAAGTTTAGATTGTTCAATACCAAGTTATGGCAATACCTAAATACTACATCCTACTCTACATAAGTATTGTTTAGATGTTACAACCCATTGTTTCAAATTGTTTCCACAAATTAAGGTCCTATGACCTTACCTTACTTCCCCATCACTCCCCGTCTCCATCCCTCCTCCACTCTTTATCACACCATCTCTACTTCTTTTTCTTCAAGAAGTTGGCGAAGCACTTGAAGATCCCCTTGGTTTGTTGCCATTCTTCTGATGGGCTAGGAATGTTCGGCAATTGATTGATGTAATCCAAAGGGTCGAGATCGGTGTTTCCGAGCGGGTTGCTACTACCTTCACCTTCTCTTTTCCTCTCCCGTTCATCCGAGGAATCCGTGGGTGGGTGAGGCCTTTTGCCTTCCACCATAAACCTTGTAGTTCTACCCTCGGTCAATGACACCATAACTTTGTTGCAAAAGCTATGATCATAGGAGTAAGGAGAAGGATCTAAGGCAAAGATGAACCTTGCAAGATGGGTTAGGAGCATTGCGTACGGGGGCACCATTTTGTCCATTCTTTTTACACTTGCCATTCTCTTAATCATGTAGTATGCAAGGTTGAAGCGAGTCTCGGTCACAAGGAAATAAATCATGAAACTTAGGCACGCATTCGGGTGATCCTTGTTCCCTCCTAAGCACAACACATTCTCCCTCACCACAACTTCCCATTTCCTATACAAAGCATACATCTTAGAGAGCTCCATTTGGAAAGGATCCCTATAGATCACTTTCGAATTTCTAGTGACCCTCGATGGGGATGCCATTTGTATGAACATAGTGTCCCTCACCGTGGTTGTTCCGGGATTCTCATGTGGTATCAACCATATCGTGTATCTCCGCCTAAGACCACTCATTGGAAAACATGCAAACTCCTTGATATGGAACCCGTAGTATTCTTCCAAACTCCACAAGCGAAAGGGTGTACTCATGCTCATTTATGATGAAGACAATTGAGATAGTCCCGTCATCATTTCTAACAATCCTCATTGTTTTGTAGAACTCGAGTACGAACACCGGGCAAATTTGTTCATTTATATCCAATAAACAATCAAAGCCAATAGTCTCAAAAACTTGTCAGATGTCGGTGTTGGCAAGAAATGATGGTTCTACTACACGACCTTCATGAAAAAGTCTCTTTTCGAGCAACTTGAAAGCTTTCCTATCTTCCGGGCTAAGTCCATCCTTTCTATGGTACATTGGGATGTAGTGGGCGGTATCTTGATAGCATTGTTGTCGGTTACTTGGCATGATTGTTCCTATACAACACAACCACAATGTGGTGTCAATTGTGAATAGTAGCCTAAAGGGTTTTATCACAATTTTACTCAAATCATCTTTATTGAATTCAAGAAAGGAGTTTAATTTGTATTAACAATGTTAATTCTTTTATTTAGATTATCTTAGAAAATAATGTGGTAACAAATTATGACAAACCCATTTGAACCCAACTTCTAAAGATGAAGAAATTGTAATCCTAGAAATCAAAGAATTAAATTAACAATGTAGTGAAGATTATACTTACACAAGAGATTGTTATGCTTGAAAGAAATGATCAAATTACTCCTGTGAACAGTAATTGGGTTTTTGTTCATGAGTCTTTGAAGGGAAAGTGGTTGTGGAACTTCCACAGTGATCATTTCTAACTTATGTCGTTTCGTTACTGCACGGATCCCACAGATCTCTCTCATTTAGGATCCGGCTAGTTCAAACTCAGGGATCCGGCATGACAACAAAAATTCAGTTTAAGCATTCCTTGATGACTTTGGTTTGTGAGTTCTAAAATACCTAGAGTTTTAAGCTCTATAACTTGTGGTTTAGGGTTTTGACGGTTTAATGCTAATCCTATTTGACGGGATTCCCTTTTTATAGATTAGTGATAATTCTTGGGAGGTTTTTCAAAGATTATGATAAAATCCCATTTTATCATAATATAAGAAATTTCACATGGATATTCATTGACATAGATGAAATGTCAATAATCCTTTTGTGATGAATAATGATTGAGGCTATCGAATAACCGAAATATCATTATTACAGATTTGTAGTGTAGTCTATATGAATCAACGAAGAATACTATTCTTGATAATGATTTTAATATAGATAACTACTTAAGTAATTACTAATAAAGATTAATCATAAAACAAAGACTTTAATAATAATAGCAAAATGTAAATTATTAACGATCATACCTTTGCTAAATATTCTTTTTAAGGAAAGAAATATTTAAAGAAATTCTTTGTGATCTTCTTAGGATCTCCAAATCCATGTGTGAGGAATACAATGCTAAATATTCTTTTTACGAAAAGAAATATTTAGATAGTTTCTTCATGATCTTCTTGGTATGCCCAAATCCAAGTATGGAGAATTCTTAACAAGGAAAATATTAGAACGTTCTATCATTGTCCAACATTAAACACTATAATGATTTTTAAAACATGACTTAAAAAATCCTTCTTTGTAGTTTTCAAACATACACGGATCGTATCAAGTTTTTAAAGTACAACATACTCTAAGAAACTTGGTAACGAAGCTCTGATGCCAATTGTTGAAAACTAGAAGGAGGGGTTGAATAGTTTTACCAATTAAAAATTCGTTTTAAAATATTTAAATCGACTTATGTCAATCTATTTAGATGTGTATGTTAGACGTTGATAGATAGATATATAAAAGTGTAATGAAAGATAAAGAGTAAGAAGCACATAACCACGACACGAGTATTTATAGTGGTTCGGATACAAGGACACCTTCCTTGCCCTACTCCACTCTTCGAGTCACCTACTCGAGAGTTCGTAATCACTACACAACACCAACTCCTTATGGCGGAGAAGCCTTCACAACGTCGCCTACTCTTTTTCCGGTACTAGGCTAACCACCGGGTTCTTTCACCAAGGTGAACCACACCTACCACAACGTCGCCTACCCTTTATCCGGTACTAGGCTAAGTACCGAGTTCCATTACAATGGAGGAACTACTACCCAACACTACACAACACCTAATCCCAAAGGAGACCCACTCCTTATTACAACACCATCAAGGATATCAACATCCTTGGAAACAAACTATCAATATTTGTATAACGATGCACCTCATCGATTATACGACGTTGGCATCCTTCACTAATGCCACTTGATTTGACTCCTAGGCATCTTTCACTAATGCCCTTGACACGAACGCTTGGCACCTTTCACTAATGCCTTCTTCTTTACTCCTTTAGCATTCTTCGCTAATGCTTTTGACACGGAATTTAAGCACCTTTCACTAATGCTTTCGTCTTGACTCTTTCGGCATCCTTCACTAATGCCTTGGACATAACACTTCTATGGAGGAAGAAAGAAGTATAACAAGAGAACCTCAGTAGTCATGATGATGACAAAGCATGGCAACTCATGGACTTGAGCTTGCTCGACTTCAAGAAGTGGTGATCTTGCCTTTAAGGGGACGTTTGGTACGACTGAATCACAAAGAATGGAAATGCATTGGAGAATGGAATGGCATAAAAAGAAAATGAGTCTGATATAAGAGAATCGATTCTAGTGTTTGGCAAAAATGGAGAATAGAGTGTCAGAATCGATTAAAGAATCAATTCCTTTGTTTGGTACATAAAAGAATGAATATATATATTTTCAGGTTTTTTAGTTACATTGATTATTTGATGCTATCAGGTCACATAATTACAATTATGCAAACATAATTCAAGTTTTTTTCATATAAAAATATATTATATCATCTCTACGATGAAACAAAAATGACAAAAAAAACATATTTCTACAACTTACACATTGCACTAAACACAACTAATAAAAAAGATGGATACTGTATAATATTCATGATCGAACTAGTATATACACGTAGAGGATAAGCAATTAAAACTTGATTTACAAACACTAGTATATACACATCAATATTTGTATAATTTTCGTTATAGGTTTTTTACATGTTACGGCAGTAGAAAAAATTTAAATGCTTACTTTTATTTTGATGCTTACCAAGGGACAAATCCTCACCATCCATCTAGTTTGATCTAATGGTGGGGATTAATCTAAAATTTAATAGATAAACCTAAGTCCATGTTTTTTTTCTTGTCTTTTTGTCTTTCTTTTTTATTCACATTTTTTTTATGAAAGCATAAAAACACGTCTGAAAACGGACGAAAACGTATGAAAATGAACGGAAATGAAAGAAAACTGATGAAAACGGACGAAAACGTATGAAAAGGAATGAAAACGAACGAAGACAGATGAAAACGTATAAAAACAGACGAAAACGAATGAAGCGAAGAGAAAAACGCGAATTAAAAAAAAACATGAATTAAAAAAACGCGAATTAAAAAAAAACGTGAATAAAATAAAAAAAACGTTAATTTTTGTCCGTGATTTTTTCATTCACTAGAGAATGGATAAAGAGAAAGAGCCCTTCTAAAATTCTCATTCTCCACCTTTCTCCTCTTTTTTTAAAGAAACAAAATGGGGGAATGAGAATGGTAATTTAATTCCCTGTTTCCATTCTTATGTCAAACAAACATGAGAATCAACCTCTTTTCCCTTTCTCAGCTTTCCATTCATGCGTACCAAACATCCCCTAAGAGGAACCTAGAGAATCACACAAAAACAAAAGACAAACTACATAGGAAGATCCCTTAGGATCAGTGGTTAGAGAGTTACAATACTTGGGGAAAATATGTATGGGAGTGGCAATCCAAAAGGAAGAAATAGCTCACTATTTATAGAGGAAAACAAATATTGTCCCACGGATCCCTCCCTTAAGGGATCCGTCTAGTGTTTCCTCAGGGATCCGTGGGACGCTCCTCTTTGCCCATGGGTTTTTTGTTTATGGGTCATGGGTCATGGGTTATGGGTTGGTCCATGGGTATTTCCTTAGATACAATGTATCTAATAGATGCAATGCATCTAGTCAAATGAGTCAATACTATGGGTTATGAATATTCTCCATGGGTTGTAGTTTTTACCCATTATAATACATAAATTATGTATATATTTGCCCAATATGTAAACACTAGTTGTTGTACATATGTATTATAAAATCACTTATACTTGTTTTAGTGTTTTATGTGAAAACGTAAGTGTGTTAGAAAACTATTGGCTCAAACCATTTACGTATTTTATTTGTTTCGTTAAAATGATTTTATGTTTGTTATCGACAAAACATTAGAAGATCGTAAAATATAAATAAACGTTTTTACGGCTTATTTATATTAACACATGTTTTAATATTTATAATATCTCGTTATACCTATAGTCTACCCTAATGCACTAACGGGCAGTGTACCCGGTCGTGTGTAGTGTAATATTTGGTAAAACTGAGGTCGTCCCAAGAGCTATGTGTGTTGGATTAATACTAAGTCTAGGTGTCACAGATTTTAATATGATTTTGATAAGGAATTAATTAATTAACAACTAAAGCAGATAAAAGCAATTAAAGGCAAAGGATGTGATCTATAGAGGAGAGTGGTGCTAACCTAGTTATTCATCCTAGCTAGTAATGTCTACGTCTAATTACTTCTAATTACTTCAGGTGGGGTCAAAGTCGAGAGGACAACATTTGGTCAATTCGCCCTAACCTATCAGCAAAGATGCCACCACTAGAGAAGTCAGGTGTCCCTTCATAACTCCAGTTGTTCCTGGTCCCCTAAATCGAGTCATTAAGTTTCGCTACATGCTAGACTTATAATAGTGAGTGCCCGGGCGTTAACAACTTAAACACTCACCCCCTAATTCTTAAGTTCATCAAAATGGTAGGTGATCAGTTGGTCAAATCGCAAAAGTAGAAAGGGTCGTCAGTTGGTCATATCTTACCCTTCCCGTATCAGTCTACTCACTTAAGGTTAGTTGGTCATATCTCCTAAGCAACTAGCCTCTACCGTCATTCAAAACTACCGAAACAAGGGTAGCTACCAATAAACTATGCATGCGTACACTAAGAAATAATTATACGGAAGTAATATAAACGCAAACAAAACAATTAAGGAATCATAACTAGGCCATCACCAAGAGGTGCTTAGCCGCTCATATTAACCATACAAATCAATTCAATATTTAATGTTACGAAATACATGAATCGAAAGTAAAGAAAAGATAAAATGCTAATGCTTATCGTGGGGGAGTGATTTCTCCCTTGAAGATAGCTCCGTATGCTCCTCTAGACTTGCCTTTGGCTTCTACCCACGTTCTTTGGTTATGGTGTGTGAAATGGGATGCTTTGAAATGCTGGAAATCGTGGGGTATTTATAGGCCAGATCTTGGTTACCATGTAACTAATAAAATAGTTACGCCGTAATCATCTATTTCTTCATAAATTGCACTAGATCTGCTGGTTACGGCGTAACCTTAGAAGTGGTTACGCCGTATCTTCAATAATTATTAGTTACGCCATATTTTATGCACGAGTTATGACGTAGTTATCAGCGGCGCGGAACCTCATTTGACCTAATATAGTTACGTCGTAATCTTTAGAGAGAGTTACGCCGTAATCTCCTGATAAGTTGGCTTTCTGAGTCACGATTTAGTTACGGTGTAATGTGAGACATGATTTATGCCGTAACTTCTTCAAAGTGAGCATACTATGATAAATCTTTAATAATTCTCCAATTTTCGCGTCTCTTTAGCTCCAATGCTCGTAATTTACCTGAAAGTGGAATATAATGGAAAACAAGCGTAAATCCATATAAATGATATAAATTACAAGCATTATCGGGGGAAATTGACACTTAATATTTAGGATAATTTGATGTTATCATCTATGTAGACGAGGATCCTATTAAGTCTAAGTGTCACTTGTTTTAACTGGTTTGAAGTAGAAATGATTAATTAAACTTAGAAATAAAATGCGCAAAGTAAATAGAGGTTGTGATCAATAGAGAGAAAGTGTGCTAACCTAATTAATCATTATATCGTGCAATGTCTATGTTTTATTACTTCCAATTGATTCAAGTGGGGGTTTAAGTCGCTAGGACAACATTTGGTCAATTCGTCCTAACCTATCAACAAAGGCTCCTACCCGACGTCAAAGGTTTACTCCTTGGGGATTCGAGGGTCTTAAGTTACCTAAGCCAAGTCATTAAGTACCCTACATGCAAGATTCGAAATAATGAGTTCCCGGGCGCTAGAATCTTAGACACTCATCCCTAACTTCTTAAGTTCATCTGGACGACCGGTGATCATTTGGTCAGTTCGCACAAGAGAGGAAGGGTCGTCAGTTGGTAAATTCTTACCCTTCTAAACTCTACCTACCTACTTAGGGTCATTTGGTCTGTTAGGTCACCATAATAGAACACAAGTAACAATATGTAAAAAGTAAGATGAAGTAGAGATTGGTTGAACAAGAACAAAAACACACGTATGATAATATGGAAATGTTAGTGTAGGATATGAATGCAAATTAACAACCAACCTTCCAAGGAAGGTTTACAAGAGTATTTATAGGGTAAGGGAACTAGGGCAACACTACTAGTTCCTTTCATCCTTATTGGACTTGGGCCAAGGCTTATGGGCTTTCTACATAAGCCTTGCCATTAATACAAACATAAAAGCCTAATTAAGCAACCTATTACATATTGATTACAAACACTTGAAATACAAGTTAGGAGTGATTCCAACAATCTCCCCCTAAGTGTTGGTAATTAATAAGTGACTCCAGAAATCTTGAAAAGTTGTTGGTGTTGATGTAATAGCAGTTGCTTTGACGTCTTCTGACATTCTTCTTTCTTGTGAGAAGAAGTGCCTTGATTCTAACAATCTCCCCAGTGTGAGGATCTTATTTTTCTTTGAAGTTTTCAGCTTTGACGTCTTCAGTATCATTGTTCTTTGTTCTGGTGTGGATATGGTGATGTTATGTTGTTGTTGTCTGCATCAGGTCCGCTTCGTTGCTCAGGTGTCTCCACGTCCTTCTCCAACATGCTCACACGCTCTTTGATGTTGGATTTCAGTTTTAATGTAGTTCTCTTAGTCTTTAAACTTTGTAGATTCTTTGTCTTTGAAGATGAATCATTCTGACTTTTGTGTTACCTTTCGAGAGAACTTCAATTAGTGTTGTTGGTATGAGCATGTGGAGAATCAGCACGATCATCTCCCAGGAGCATCCATAAGAAGAAAACATAAGAATGGGTTAGTGATAAACACCAATAGATCACTGTGATCGTTTCTTAGAGAATTGACCACTACGATTATTCTTCTGATGAATGTCTTGATTCCATTCACCTTGGTCGGGCGTATCAGCCGTCCGAATCCCATAAAGGACAGTTGGCATTACATTGAACAAGTTCAAGTAATGACCCACATTTTCAGGACTTGATTCTTCAAAGGAATCTCCTTAGTGGGATTTCCAGCACTTACAAGTTCGAACTTCGAGCGTGTTAACAGCATAGTGTGAAAACACATCTATAATTCTAGAAAAGGCTGTTCCTAAACTGGAGTCCCTCAAGTATGATAACACGATGTACCGAAGTACACCTACAGTTCAGGTGAGTCGCTGAGGTACACCGAAGCATCACCTCACGACTTTAGACCGTTTGAGACAATACTAAGAGTAACCCACGAGGAGTTACCGAAGTGACCTGCTATCAGGGCTGCTTGATGTTGACCCTGGCAGGATTTTTCATTCAATCACTGAGGATCACAATTGTGAACCTCTCATAAATGTTCTCGACAGATTGCTAAGATCTGTGAAGGACTCGATAATGTTATCACTTGCGTCGTTAATGTTGAACGACAAGTGATCAAATGTCAAGTGTTCCTAAGAGATCTTTTGATGAATCTCGTGGCTCTAGAATCAATAGTGCGCATTGGTTTTCCTGAGCGGAGACTAGGGAGAAGGTCTCCTTCTTCAATACCAGCAACCTCTAAGAGAAAGCCGATAGTTTAGGTAGGGTTCCCTATGAGAATGAAACAAGCTTCTGTTGAGAGAAACTTGAGTGGCTAAGAAGGTTTAGTTCATGCATCACTGGGTCCATGACGACTTTAATCTTCAATACCGGTGTCATCTAGTGACAACCAGTAGCATATGTATTGAACCCGATGTCTGCCCTAAGTTGAATAATTTGGAGGGCTATTTCTTTTCACCCTTTTCTTTACTTTTCTTTTTAATTCTTCAACTCCTTCTTTCTCCGATTCTCATTTTCTCCTTTTTATAATCATACCTAAGGACTTCTAAATTCTAACTATTGGTGGTGTCCTTGGGTAGATCCATCCGGCTCTGGCGGATCATAGGACTGTTATTCCTAACCTTAGTCACCTTATAACTCCATGACTATCCTAAGTTTCCATAAAACCATTTTCTCGAAAATCTCTGAAAGTGTTTATGAGTGAAAACATTTTGTAACACTTCGAGAGTTTTGTATTTTCAGAAATACTCCCCCTCTACATGTGCTTAAGTGTTTTGATAGAAACTTGCACAGTGAGGGTAGAGCTCACACTTTCGAATTGATCGACTCAAGATAGACAATTCCCCGTGAGACACAGTTACGTTGCATAGTTAAAGAGTTGCATTGTCAGCTTTTAGGTGACAACTAGCTCTAATAACTTCCTTGAAGGTGTGGACAACCTCGAAAGGTTGTCAAACCCGTCAAAGTTCATGTCTATCAGGAGTTTCTTGAAAAGGTACAATCTACTTGGATAAGTCTTGGAAGAGAAATCTTTTCAATGTATGACAGTTCAGATCTCGTCAATTCATGGGCTAAGTCTTAGTCACACGAAGATTCAATCACATTTTCAACATATTTGTATCACACAAGTTTTCTCCCCCTCAAAAATGACATATATGTTATTTTTGATGAAATTTTGATATTGAATATGTCCATTTCGAGTTTTGTGGGAAGAGTTCCACGAAGAACGTTTTGTGAACAAATATTTTTAGCAAATACTCCCCCTGTTGGGATATAAAAGAAAAAGTACTGAAGAAAGTCAAAGTGCTGAAGAAAGTCAAAGTACTGCTTAATGAAAGTCAAAGTACTGCTTGCGTCAAAGTACTGCAAAGGCTAAAGGACTGCTATGCAAAATCGTTTAAGGATTATTATGTAATTCTAGAATATTCTTAGATTAGAATTAGTATTATTTTTCGTACAAGGATTGTAATTGTAAACCGACTAGGGTACTCCTTATGCTTATAAAAGGACCCCTAGATTGGCATTAGAGATACGAATACGACTTAGAACTTACATGCAAGTACGATATTAGAGTTATATAGCGATTAGGTTTGTTAGTGAATCTGTGTATCAAGAAGGTTCAAAGTTTTGTTTTAATATAATCGTTGAAGTTTAAAGTTATTCTTCTTAGCTTTATTGAAGTAGTTTCCACATACTTAATAGAGTTATATCAGTGTTTCATTGTTAGTAATTTAGGATTTATCCAAGGTTGCTAAACCTTTACAAGCTACATAGTTAGTTTGGTCAGAGTATATCGATCCAACAAGTGGTATCAGAGCTTGTGTGGAAACTCTGATTAAGAAGAAACCCTTAAAACCGATTTAACTACAAACCCTAAAAGATGTCGACTGAAGCTGCACCACTCCCATCCATCACCTCACTCAGGATTCCTATCATCAAGAAGGGAGAATATTATCTCTGGAGAATGAAGATGAGGCATTACATTGCTATTACAGACCATGCACTGTGGGATGTGATTGTCAATGGTAATGTCGTTCTTGAAGAACCTGCAGAAGTTCCTGGACAACCTAAACCCCCTCAGCCTACCTTGCCAGCAGCTACAAAAAGAAATCAAGAGAACGCTCTCAACATACTGCTGTCGGCTATCCCTGATGGTCACCTGCTAAAGTTTCATGATGCTAAGGATGCAAAACAACTATGGGCTGCTATCAAGACAAGATTTGGAGGTAATGATGCTTCCAAAAAGATGCATACAAATCTGTTTAAGCAACAATTTGAAACATTCACTGTTGGTGAAAGAGAAGGTCTTGATGCTGCCTATGACAGATTCCAAAGTCTCCTTAGTATGCTAGAGTTATATGAAGCAAAGGTATCTGTTGAAGATGCTAATTTGAAGTTCTTAAGAAGTTAGCCATCCGTATGGCATGCGGTTGCTACTATGATTAGAGGACAATCTGGTTTGGATACTATGGACTTTGATGATCTATACAATAATTTAAAGGTGTATGAGCATGAGATGAATGGTCAAACAAGTTCAAAATCTCACAGCATTGCTTTTGTGTCTTCTGAAAAGGGAGGCAGTACTTCCACTAAAAGTACTGCTTATCCTGTTCAAAGTATTGTTGGTGATAAACAGAATATTTGCACAACCATGACTACTACCACCTCATCACCATCAAACACCATCAACTCTGATGATGTTATATGTTCCTTCATTGCTCATCAAGCCACCTTACCTGTTACCTATGAAGAAGATTTGATGAAAATTGAAGAGGATGATGTAGAAGAAATTGACATAAGATGGCAAGTTGCCATGATCACTGCAAGGATCAAGAAGTTCATGAAGAAAACCGGAAGAGGCATTGACTTCAAACCCAAACAGGGTATAACATTTGGCAAGTCCAACATTGAATGCTTTAATTGTCAAAAAACTGGACACTTTGCAAGAGAATGCAAGTTTGCTAAATATCAGGCAAATAGGATGATTGAGAAACCCAAGCTTGAAATAAGGGAAGTTCCTATTACTGAACCAAATCCAAAAGCTTTGGTTGCTCAAGAAAATCTATCAGAGGTTGACTGGAGTGTTGAATTTGATGATGAACCAGTAACCTACTCTATGGTCACAGTGGAAGAGTTTGATTGGAGCACAACTTTTGATGAGGAACCAGGATTTGCTGCTTAGGAATCAAGAGATGGTCTTAGAAGCTTTGATTGGAGCATGGAAAGTGAAGAAGAACCTGTTTTGCTCGCTATGGTAGCTACTTCACCAAGTTCACCTACTATCTCTGAGGTATGTTCTAAGTGTAATGATTTTTATCAAAAAGTGCTTAAAGATTATGTAACTGAAAGAGATAATTGTAGAAGGGCTAGGTCTGAGGTAGTTGGTTATCAATTGACTTTAGAGTCAATGGAAGCCAAAATAATCACTCATGAAAATAATGAAATGGCTGGGCAGAAAAATATGAGCAACAAGATTATCAATTAAAATTTAGTGAATGGAAGTTAGGATGTAAGGTTTCTAAACTTGAAAAGATGACTAAAGCAAGAGATGAATTGTTAGAAAATTTTGATGCTTGGAATGAATCTAGTATTTCACATGTTAGTTTTGTTGAAAAACAAAAAAGAGCACACATTAAAACAGGACTAGGTTTTGGTATGGATTTTAGCAATATAGAAGAGAACCCACCTAGTGATAAGGAACAAATTGATTCAGAGGAGATAACAACTAGTGATGATGAATTCATTAGCTCAGAAGAAAACACATCTAGTAATGTGGATTCAATTAGTCAAACACCTCCTGAATTTAAGAAAGACAAGGGTTATCATGCAGTTCCTCCACCAACTGGTAGTTTTCAACCACTTAGGACAGATGTTTCTTGTTTTGGAGTAGACAATTTAGAGTTTAGGAAAAAGCTTGCTGGTCAATCTAATTCTGGTACATCTAGTTCTAAATCCCCAAAAGAAACAGTTGAGAAACCTAAGGATGATAATGTTAAGAGTTCATCAGTACCTTCATCTCAAAGTACTGCTAGACATTCAGCAGTACCTTAAAGAAAAACTTTTCAAAATACTGCTAAATCTTTTTGGGATAGTTTTGGTCAAAAAAGCTTTCATCATTCACCAAAAAGTCAGGATAGTTTTGGTCATAGAACTAAAGGAAGAAATTTTGGGATTACGGGTCAAAAATTATGTTTTGTTTGTTATAGTCCTGATCATTTGATTAAGGACTGTGACTTTCACTCAGAATATTTAAGCAAATTCCCAAAGACTACATCTACCAACCATAAGCCAAGGGAGAATAAACCAGTTTGGAATCACTCACATAAGGTTAACCATAGTAATTTCTCAAAAGACTATGGGTACCCTCACCAGAAAAGACCTTTTTCCAAACCACCAGTACCCTCAAGCGACACTTTTCAAGGTACTGGTAAGTCAAAGTTTTCTCAAGCAGTACCTTCTCAAAGTACTGCTAGGTTTTCACCCAATCAAGGTACTGCTAGCACTTTTTCGAATAGAAGCCCTAGGAGATCCAATTACTATCAAAATAGAAGGCCTTACACTTCAAATAGAGTACCTAGATCAAAGAAATCTACACAAAAAGTTAAAACCAACTGGGTTAAGAAAGAAAGTACTGATGGGGAACAAACAGTACTTTCAGCAAGTAAGGGTGAAAAAGAGAATTTTGTTGAAAAAGAAAAAGAGAGTTTTGTTGAAAAATCACCACAAGTTTTGGAACAAACGAAAATAATTGATCATGTTTTCAAAAATAGTGGAGATTACATACTTAAAGAATTTAAGTATGTCACTCCACAAGGGGAACACAAGTCAGTAATGGCTTGGGTTCCTAAAAGAAACTAACTCTTTCATCTTTGTGCAGGGCAACCCAGAAGAGGAGCTTAAAAATCATTTAATTCTTGATAGTGGTTGCTTTGGAAGCATGACAGGAGACAAAGAGATTATGTCAGATTTTAGATCATATTTTGGAGGAAGAGTTGCATTTGGGAATGATCCTAGTGGAGGTAGAATTACTGGAAAAGGAACCATCAAGGCAGGAAGCATAGACTTTGAGAATGTTCGTTATGTAAAGGAGCTCAAGTTCAATCTTTTGTCAGTATCTCAGATCTGTGACAAGAAGCACCCTGTGTTATTCACTGACACAGAATGTCTTATTCTTTCCCCTGAGTTCAAGCTTGTTGATGATAACTTGGTAACACTGAGAGTACCAAGAACCAATGATGTGTACAGTCACGATTTGAAAAATCTTAACTCTACTGAAAGAGCAACATGTTTAGTAGCAAAAGCAACACTTGAAGAAGCACATCTATGGCATAGAAGATTAGGTCATGTGAATTTCAAAAATATCAACAAGTTGGTTAAAGGCAATTTAGTTAGAGGTTTACCTTCCAAAACATACAAGAATGATCATTCATGTTTGGCATGCAAGAAGGGTAAACAACACAAAGCTTCTGTTTGGACCTGTTTGTGTTGCAAGCTTAAACAAGAAGAAGTACTGCTTAGTTTTAACAGATGATTGCAGTAGATTTAGTTGGGTCTTTTTCTTGGGATTTAAAGATGAAACCTTTGATGCTATTCATGATCTTATAATAGCCCTTGAAAATCAATTGAGACTCAAAGTAAGAGGTATTAGATGTGATAATAGGACTGAATTCAAAAAGAAGTTTATGGATGAATTTTGTGCCAAGAAAAGGATTAAGAGGGAGTTTAGCATTGCTAGAACTCCACAGCAGAATGGTGTTGCTGAAAGAAAGAACAGAACCCTGCTAGAAGCAGCCAAAACAATGCTTTTAGATTCTCTATTACCTATTCAATTTTGGGCTGAAGCTGTAAGTACTGCTTGTTATGTGTTGAATAGAGTATCAGTCACTAAACCTCAGATGAAGACACCTTATGAGTTGCTTATGGGAAACAAACCCAACATTCGTTTTATGAAACCTTTTGGACGTCCTCTGACTATTCTCAATACTATTGACACTCTGGGAAAATTTGATGGCAAGTCAGATGAAGGATACTTATTGGGTTACGGTACCAATAGCAAAGGATTTAGTGTGTACAACAAGGTTACCAAAAAGGTTCAAGATTGTCTTCATGTTGAATTCCTTGAAGATCAAGAAAATCAAAAAGGTAAAGGTCCTGATTGGATGTTTGAACTTGATGTTTTGACTCCTTCTATGAACTATGTTCCTGTCAGAGAAGAAAATCAAGTCGTTCATAAAGAAGAAGAGTTACAGTACATTGTTCATGGAGTCAATATTAGACCTGATGCTGTTCCTGATGAAGAACCTATAACTATTGAGAAGGAGAAAAGTACTGATGAACCAAAATCCACATTGTCTGATGAAGATCAAGCGCTTCAAGATGAGCTTAATAGGATGCTTTTTCAAGAAACAATAGCACAATCTTATGAGGATGATCAAAGAAGAGCTTATGAAGAAGCAAAGAAAAAGGGTAAGTCTATAGATTACTCTCACAGTACTTTAGATGACAGTACTTTGGATCAAAGTACTGTTGCACCAATTGATAGTACTTTTGATGCTTTGAATGATCCAAACATGCCTGGGTTAGAAGACACTGATGATGAGTTAGAAGATGAAGGTATTTTCTCAAATTCCAATGAAGAAGCTGATTTCACAAATTTGGGTAATGATCTTGAAGTTCCACAAACTCCTACATTAAGAGTTCATAAAGATCATCCTGCTGGTCAAATCATTGGACCTTCTACATCAAGGGTGCTCACAAGAACCAAAGCTAAAGGCTTCTCTAAGCCACATAATGATTTACTTAGCTTTGTGTATAAACAAAACAGGCTGAATCATAAGGATCAACAAACGTGCTTATTCACTTGCTTTATCTCTCAAGAAGAACCCAAGATTGTAGCTCAAGCATTAACTAAAGAGAGTTGGGTTGAAGCCATGCAAGAAGAACTTCTTCAATTTAAACTTCAAGACGTTTGGGTACTATGTGATTTACCAGATGGAAAGAAAGTCAATGGTACAAGATGGGTTTTTAGAGTTAAGAGAGATGAAAGAGGTAATGTCATCAAGAACAAAGCAAGATTGGTTGCACAAGGCTATAGAAAACAAAAAGGAGTGGACTATGATGAAGTGTTTGCTCTTGTAGCAAGAATTGAAGCCATCAGATTATTTCTTGCTTTTGCATCTTATATGGGCTTTCCTGTTTATCAAATGGATGTCAAGAGTGCCTTTCTTTATGGCAAAATCACAGAGGAAGTCTATGTAAAACAACCTTCTGGTTTTGAGGATCCTGCACATCCAAACAAAGTCTACCAAGTTATTAAGGCTTTGTATGGCCTTCATCAAGCTCCTAGAGCTTGGTATGAAAGACTTTCCACTTTTCTATTACAACATGGCTACAGAAGAGGAGCAATTGATAAGACTTTGTTTATCAAGAGAGATAAAAAGGATATCATGCTTGTTCAAATCTATGTGGATGATATTATCTTTGGAGCTACAAAACAGTCAATGGTGAAAGAGTTTGAGCAGCTCATGAAACAAGATTTTCAAATGAGTTCCATAGGTGAATTAACTTTCTTTTTAGGGCTTCAAGTTAAACAATCAAAGGCTAGAATCTTCATTAGTCAAGATAAGTATGTCACTGACATTCTTAAGAAGTTTAATTTCAATGCTATCAAGCCAGTCACCACACCTATTAAAGCTATCAACTCATTAAGAAAGGATGAAGATGGATAAGCTGTGGATGTGAAGCTTTACAGATCAATGATTGGTTGTCTTATGTACTTAACTGCGTCTAGACCTGATATCATGTTTGATGTCTGTTTATGTGCAAGATATCAAGTCTCACCCAAGGTCTCTTATATGAATGCAGTCAAGAGGATTTTTAGTTATCTAAAACAACAACCTAAGTTAGGGTTGTGGTATCCTAAGGATTCACCTTTTCACTTGGAAGCTTTTTCTGACATTGATTATGCAGGTGATAATTAGGATAGAAGATCAAACACTGGAGGATGCCAATATCTTGGTAGAAGATTAGTTTCTTGCCAATGTAAGAAACAAACCATTGCAGCAACATCATCTACTGAAGCAGAATATGTTGCTGCTGCAAGCTGTTGTGGACAAGTACTGTGGATGCAGAATCAACTCTTGGATTATGGGTTCAATTTTAAGAATACTCCTATCTACATTGATAATGAGAGTACAATTTGCATTGTGAAGAATCCTATTTATCATTCCAAGACCAAGCATCTTCAGATTCGGCATCACTTTATTCGAGATTGTTATGAGCATAGGCTCATTAATGTTGTCAATGTCCACACAAATGATAATGTAGCTGATCTACTCACAAAGGGATTTAATGTTTCAAGATTCAATCATTTAGTGGTGAGTATTGGTATGATTAACTATTAAGCTACAATTAAGGAGAGGGCTTATTAGTTAGTTATTTAGTCTCATGCATTGTTTAAGGGGAGGCAATACAATGCTTTTTGATGTTTTTGCCATAATGAAGAAAAGGATGGAAAGTACTGCTTAGAGTTTATCTGAAAGTACTGCTCTGAAAGTACTGCTTTGAAAGTACTGCTTACGTGGAAAGCACTGCAGTCTTGTCAACGTACTGTTCCAACGGTCAAAATATGGGGTAAAATTCAAACAACGGTAACTTTATTAATTGGGCTTTGATTTTTTAAATCTTACCTATAAATAACTACCCTCTGATTTCCCTCTCATCTTTATACTTATCCATCCATATCTCTCTTCTCTCATCAACATTCACCTTCAACGCACCATTCTTTCTTACATCAACACACAATGGCTAATCGTAACACTGTTAGTAAGCATAACATGGTTGCTAACTTGGCCAACACACCGTCTAATGTCACTTTTCATGACATAATTGATTTCCTAACTGGATCTTCAATCAATTATGCTCTATTTGTCGAACCTGACATCATTGAACATTGGATTCAACAATTTTGGGCTACTGCTCGATCTCATATGCAAGATGATGAATCCTATATCCAGGCTAAGGTTGCTGGAAAGATAGTTAGAATTAATGAAGCCACAATTAGGGAAGATTTATTGTTTGATGATGCAGAAGGGGTTATTCGTTTTGACAAACAAGTGCTTTGGGATACACTCTGAGATATAGGGTATGAAGGTTCACTCACTGAAACAACTTTTAAGAAACCCTTGTTTAGTCCTCAATGGAAATATCTCGTTCATGTTTTGCTTCATTGCTTAAGTCCCAAAAGTACTTCATGGGAACAATTTGGATCAAATATCGCCTCTGCATTAGTGGGATTAGCTACCAATCAACCCTTTAACTTCTCAAGAATGATTCTTGATGGTATGCTATCTCATATCTCAAATGGTTCACCGTTTTTAATGTACCCAAGATTTGTTCAATTATTTTTGAACAAACAGCTTACGGATATCCCTAAACCTTCAAGCTTGCTACCTGCTGTTGTACTTCCACCCAAGGTGTTCACTTTCATGGCTAGAAAGAGTGACAAATTTTCTTGAAGGGATACACATTTAACTGCTCACATGATGAAAGTCGTACAAGCTGTTAGAGACAAAGCTGCTTCAAGTGAAGATAATGAGCCTTCAGTTTCAAGGGAAGGTACTGCTTCTCCACATACTGCTCCATCCCCAGAACCTGAAGTGCCTCAACATACTGCTTCAAAGGAAAGTACTGCATCTCTGCCAGGTACTGCCCATGATGCTTCAGAACCTGATGTTAACCCACCATCCTCTCCCAATGATTATACTTCCACAGATGGGTCTCAAACATCTGGAGGAGATGATGGAGTTATGGCTTCAGAGGGTAAGGTTTTGGATAACTATGCTTTGACAAGGGACCTATTGAGATTGAAGAAAGATTATGAAGCTCAAGCTGCACATCTTTTGAAGCTGAACAACATGTTTAAACGATTGAAGAAATTTTTCTGGCCATTAGTAAAACATCACAGGTTGTGGGTCAAGTCGCAAAAGAAGAAAGGTAAGAAATTTAAGAAGGTTTCTAAGGACAAGAAGTTTCACAAGCATTCTTCATTCCAATTGGGGAGGAATTTGGAGCCAGAAAATTTGAATGAAGATGCTGAACCTTATGAAGATGCTAAACCTCATAAAGATCTAGATGAAGAACCAGATGCTGAAACTTATGATGATTCACATAATGAAGCTGAGAAAACTAAGCCTCAAGGTACTGGTGTACAAAGTACTGGTGATCAAGGTGCTGATGTTCAAAGTGCTTGTTGGGTTTTAGGTTCCTTGGATTTGATGAGACAAAATAAATACAAGAATGAAACAAAGGGACTTAAAGTGAAAGAGATGAAACCTACTAAAAGATGGAAGGACTTGCTTGCAAAAGAAGATTTATTATTTAGTCCTTCGTAGTATTTTGTAAACCCTAATCTTCTAGTATATAAAGAGGACATGGGGTGTAGGTTTTATATATTAAGTCTTCCAATATGTAGACGTCTAAAGGTGTGTGTGTGTCCTAGGCGTATAGTCCTTTGTAAACGCCTAGGTTAGTGATAGTTTTGTTAACCCCCAAGATCAAAGAAGTCTTTGATCCCTGTTACATTTAGGTAACACGTTATTAATATAATTGGAGGTGATGGTGAATGAAACCTTGTGTCAATAACATAGTTGTTTGTTTAATTCCGCTATGCATGTTCTTTATCTATGTTATTGTTAAACCCTAAGGCTCAAAACGACCTCAAGGAGTCTATCAAACTCCACAGTGCTGGTGATCAAGGTGCTGCTCTTCAAGGAACTTTTAGGCAAGAGCTTATTACACCAAGAGCATTAAATTTTGATGAGGAAGCTAGGCCTTCAACAGTTTTACATGAAGAAGAAGCTGGTACCTCTCTAGTAGAACATACTGCAAGTGATGATGAGACCATTGCTGATATGTTGCTCAACATGTCAAGACCAAGAGGTGTTAGTATTCCTGGAGTTGAAGAATCTCAAGTCTTACAAACTTCTCAACCTACTCAACAGTTAGATCCTAAAGATAAAGGAAAAGGTATTCTGGTAGAAACAAAGAAGAAGCTTACTTTGGCAGAATTAAGAGCTATTGAAGTGGCTAAAAATGAAGAAGCTGCTAGAAAGCTACAAGCTGAATTAGATGCTGAGATTGTTCTACCAAAGAAGCAACCTGAACCTGTTATACCAAAAAGACCACAAAGTATTGCTAAAAAAAGAAATGCTATGATGGCTTATCTAAAGGGTAGAGGATATACTAGATTACACAAGTTAAAATATATAGAGATGAAAGACTTATATGATGCTGTTAGGGAAGCTTATCAAAAGGAAGTGGCTGGTATTATTTCTTTTGATGATGAAAAGCAAAATGAGGATGCAAGAAAAAGAAGTTTATAGAGAAAGAGAACAACTGATGATGAACAGCTATCAAAGAAGATACAATTGAGAACAGATACAGTTGATGAGCTAAGGAACTATCTAAGGGTTGTTGATTTTGAGCATTCTAAGTCAAAAGAAGTTGCTGAGAAGAAGTCTAAGATGTCTACATTTGAAGTTGTAGAATCAAAGGAAGAAGACTATCTTATGTTCCATAGAGAAGATGAAAGCTTTAGAGTGTTTAATCTATTGTGGGATATACTGCATATGATAGATAGAGAAGATCTGTTTCATCTGTATCAACTAGTGCAAGAATATTTTGAGCATATTCCATCAACTGGAATTGGCTTAGTCTTGCTGGGAGATCTTATAACTATCTGGGAGACAGAAGAAACTAGTATTGATGCGCTCTGGAACAATCAAGAAGTTTGGGAGATTACAAGCTGGAGATTCTTTGAAGAATCAAGAGTGCATGTATTGGAGTTAGAAGATGGGACCATGATTCATATGCTAGCAGAAAGAAGATATCCACTTATAAGAGATCTTATGATAAGAATGCTAGATCATGGTATGGAGGTTGAGCAGGAGAATGAAATAGCCCTTATGGTCATCGAATTATTTATCAAATGGACAACTTTGGCTGATGATGATACATAAATACTGGTATGGTTCTTAATTATATATTTTTTTTGAAAAATCAGTACTTTATTCAAAGTACTGCTGGACAAACAGTACTTTATCAAAGTACTGCTTGCAGCACAAAACCAGTAAAGTCTTTTAATATAAAAATAAGCAATTTTTGTAAAGTGCAAAATACTTTTTGAAGCACAAGATAACAGCAACAAGTTGTTTTGAGAGCAAAATCTGATGGTAATCAACTCACCATGTTTAATAAACAAGAAAGATTTTGACTCATCATGAGGGTACGGCTCTGATGTGATTATCAAATCTGTTTTTGGTTGACAATTTACTAAAATTTGTATGGTTTTCAACTCACCATATCTGTAATAGTGAAGAGTTGGCTAGCCCACAAGAAAATGGCTTGTGGTAAAGGCTGTGGAAAAACCATTTGTATGGTAATTAGTTCACCATGGTTGTAAGAACTAACTAGTCCAAAAGTAAACGGCTATTGGTAAAGACTTAACAAATCCATTGATAGCTGATGATTTGCTAAAAATCATATGGTTATTAATGTACCATGGTTTTACATACCTAAACATTGGCTACTCCAGAGTTAATAGCTTTGCTAAGTGACATCAAAATCCATTAAATTTTCAATGATTCACCTCTCACAGGAGTTTACACACCTGGAAGTGATGAGAATAGTCTGAAACTTTATGATCTGATGTACAGTTTGCCATATGTTACTGAGAAGCTGAAAAGATGAAGGTTGCTGATAATGATTGCTGAAAAGGATTGCTTATAAAGACTACTTTGATGATGATAATACAAGTACAGAGAGTACAAGACAAATATGAAGATAAAGACACAATCTTTCCTTGAAGACAAAGATGTTAAAGTTAAAGATACAAAGGAACTTGAAATCAAGCAAGTAGAATTCAAGTTAGGGGAGGATTGTTGGGATATAAAAGACAAAGTACTGAAAAAAGTCAAAGTGCTGCAGAAAGTCAAAGTACTGCTTAATGAAAGTCAAAGTACTGCTTGCGTCAAAGTACTACAAAGGCTAAAGGACTGCTATGCACAATCGTTTAAGGATTATTATGTAATTCTAGAATATTCTTAGATTAGAATTAGTATTACTTGTCGTACAAGGATTGTAATTGTAAACCGACAAGGGTACTCCTTATGCCTATAAAAGGACCCCTAGATTGGCATTAGAGAGACGTGATTTTAGAATTTACAAAGTACGATATTAGAGTTATTAGGGTTGTTAGTGAATCTGTGTATCAAGCAGGTTTAAAGTATTAAAAAAATCATTGAAGTTTAAGTTATTCTTCTTAGCTTTATTGAAGTAGTTTCCGCATACTTAGTAGAGTAATATCAGTGTTTCATTATTAGTAACTTAGGATTTATCCGAGGTTGCTAAGCCCTTACAAGCTACATAGTTAGTTTGGTCAGAGTATATCGGTCCAACAATTCACCTCTCACAGGAGTTTACACACCTGGAAGTGATGAGAATAGTCTGAAACTTTATGATCTGATGTACATTTTACCATATGTTACTGAGAAGCTGAAAAGATGAAGGTTGCTGATAATGATTGCTGAAAAGGATTGCTTATAAAGACTACTTTGATGATGATAATACAAGCACAGAGAGTACAAGACAAATCTGACGATAAAGACACAATCTTTCCTTGAAGACAGAGATGTTAAAGTTAAAGATACAAAGGAACTTGAAATCAAGCAAGTAGAATTCAAGTTAGGGGAGGATTGCTGGGATATCAAAGACAAAGTGCTGAAGAAAGTCAAAGTACTGCTTAATGAAAGTCAAAGTACTGCTTGTGTCAAAGTACTGCAAAGGCTAAAGGACTGCTATGCTGTATCGTTTATGGAATGTTATGTAATTCTAAAATATTCTTAGATTAGAATTAGTATTACTTGTCGTACAAGGATTGTAATTATAAACCGATTAGGGTACTCCTTATGCCTATAAAAGGACCCCTAGATTGGCATTAGAGATACGAATACTACTTAGAACTTACATGCAAGTACGATATTAGAGTTATTTAGCGATTAGGTTTGTTAGTGAATCTGTGTATCAAGCAGGTTCAAAGTTTGGTTTTAATATAATCATTGAAGTTTAAAGTTATTCTTCTTAGCTTTATTGAAGAAGTTTCCGCATACTTAATAGAGTTATATCAGTGTTTCATTGTTAGTAATTTAGGATTTATCCAAGGTTGCTAAACCCTTACAAGCTACATAGTTAGTTTGGTCAGAGTATATCGATCCAACACCCCCTCAACAAGTAATACTAACTTTTGAGGTTTTGAAAAAATATGAGGGGAAGTACTTGTTCTTTTGAGCAAAACTTTGAAAAATGAAAGTTTTGATTAGTTTTACTCAAAAGTAAGCAGCTTTCGCTCCTTTTATAGGATTGTGGCACTGATGCATACCACAGGGTCCTTTCAATACAAGTACGGGTTGTACACTATTATGTTTGCACAAGCCATAGTCAATTATACATAACATATCATCCAAATATCAATTAAAGAAACAATTCTGGTGTAGAAGAAAGTGTTTCCTTGACCAATGACATCAGATATGGGTAGAGTTATCTTGCGAACATTTCTTTTGTGACTCCAGGGACGGTGTCGAGAAGGAACTTATGAGTGTAGTCCCTAATCATCTTGTCCATTTCACCCTGAATATCTCGTTTGAGGAATTGCTGGATCTGGTCTCTGATTCCTCCCGAACTACCTTCTTTTATTTCTCCGTCACACTAATCAACCGCTTGTGAACGGTCAACCGTAACAGATGATAAAAGGGCGACAGCCCGGGAGAGAATGTAGTTTACCACGGATTAAAATATCCTTGGATCGTTTATGTCCTGGCGAGGCGTGATCTCCTAAATACAATGACTTGTGAATTGTTGAAAATAATATTAGTATAGGAAAACAGGAATCTGATTGACTAACACTAGGAATGTGAATAGTAATAGCTCTGTCACAGCTACGTCAATAAAAACGTACAATCAGAAACCTAAAAACGTGAAAGATATATAAACGTACGTTTAACCTAAATTAAACGTAAACGTATAAAAACAAATCGAATATAACTATAGTAGGGATTTGCATGTCTTAGCGACTTAAATGCAAATTAAGAAAATTAAAAAAAAAAACTAAAATATATTAAATAAACGCTATCACTATTTTTAAAATTGATGAACGTTTAAAACTTAAAAACGTACGTTTAAATAAAATTACGTAAACGTACAAAATAAAACGTGAATTCAGTCCAATACAACTCCCACAAATGTGAAAATTATATTTTTAGAATTCTAAAAAGATAAGAAAATTATTAGAAAATTAAAATAAATTTTTACACTATTAAATTAATTAATAAAAATTAAAAATGAATTAAATGTATTTAATAATGAATTAAATAATAAGAAAATCTAAAATTAACTTAAATAAATAAAATAAAGAATCTGAAAAATCTAAAATATATTAAAATGAATTTTAAAATTGAAAATGTATTTTTTACACAATTATTCTATTTATTATTAATTATTTACTATTATAAATTACTAAAAACTATTATTATTTATTAAATATAATAAATGAAGGAAGAAAAATCTGAAACTTTTTAAAAAATTCTAAAATAAATAAAAAGAGGCTAGGAAAATATAAAACTATATGTCATTAACAAAAATAAGCTAATAAGCAATTAAGCTTTTAAGGAAAAGCTATCACTTAGCTTAAAAAGGAGATTTTTTTTGGTTTTTCTTTTTCTTGGACTAAACATATACTAATATTATACATATTTGATGAAAATGAAACTTTACAAACTTGAAAATAAGCAACATACTAGCTTATGAGTCCAACAGTTAAGCTTTTGGCTTGACTGTTGGAGCTCAAGCTAAAAATAAGCTTGAAATAAGCTATACACAGGAAACAAAAGGCAAAATAAGATATATACAAGTCCAATGGATCATTATAAACAAGGAAATTGGACAGAAATGGTGTGAGCTTATGGTTTAGACAGTCAAGCTACAAGCTTGACTTGGATGGAATTGAGGCTTCAAGGAGCCTGTAATAAGCTCCCCACTGGAAATAAAAGGAAAAATATATTTGTACAAGTATAATATATATATATATATATGAACAAGCTTATGCACTGGAAATAACTTATAAGCTCAGAATAAGCAAATAAGCAATTCCTAATACACTGCAGAACCAAACAGACCTGCTTACCTTTTGAATTGTAAATTAAGCTAAGAGTATAAGCTCAAAATGGCAAAATAGGAATTGAGTAGCAACCTGGGTGGTGAGGATTCCAAAAAAGCTAAAGATAAATCTGTGAGAACACAGATTAGCTTTGAGGGGCTTATTAAAATCCTACTAATTGACTGAGTAGACTTATATACTCAGTTATGGGACAAACAAAAAGTTCATTGCAGCCCTTATTAATAAGCTGTAATGTGAAATTTTAGTACATGATCAAAGAGCTGGGTGGATGAGCTTAACATAAAGCTAAAACACACAGGCTCTAGATCACTAATGAGCTTCTGAGAGGCTTGTGGAAATGGTGTAATACCACTGAATTGCTCAGGGGTATGTTGTGAATGGGCAAACACAAGCTCTCAAATCTTTATCCAATAAGCTCATGATAGCTCAACAAACACAGAAACATTGAGTATGACTAGTTAGCATAACATAAAACTAAAAATCACAAGCTCAAGCTTAAGGAGGAACTTTTCATTAGCTTTTGAAAACTGCTCAACTTCACTGTTTGCTTCAGTGAAGTGAGCTTGGTGGGACAAAAAAAAATTAGGTGATTAAGCTATCTAGATAAGCTGAAAATGTAAAAACAATCATACAAATAATGAAAAGACCCAAGGGATACCAAAACAGTAAAATGCACAAGCTTGGGCCAAATCCACAAGCTTTTGCAAGCTCATGAATAGACAACCAAATCAGTGCACAGAGCAGTTTTTAGACAAGGTATCAACAAAAAGCTAATTAAAAAACACTTAAAAAGCTGATTCAAAGATAGCTAGTATTTTTCTATTTTTGTCTAGCAACTGAACTTTAAAAACCCAAAGCTTTTAGTTAAAACTCACTATAAACACACAGTTAAAAGATCTATTTTAATCAAAAACAACTCAAATGAAAATTGACTTTTTAAGAAAAACTAAAAAGTTGACTTTATTGAACTTTAAACTGATTCTAAGCACTGATTATGTTGTTACAAGGTGAACTAAGACTGATTTGAGTAATTTTAACAACTTACTAACACAAAATTATGATCCTAGATCTATAAAATCCAACAGTAAAGACACAATTTGATCAAAAAGCTAATTTTGACTTTGGATAAACAAAGACTGGTTTTTCGGTTCTTTGAGCTAGATAGACTTAATGAGACACAGAACAAGCAATAACAATGACTTGAGTACTCTTGAGCACAGTAAAACAAAGTAAACCAATCAACACTTATGATGACTGTTTTGAAGTTTTACAAAGTAAATCACAAATTTAGACCATGACTTGATTGCGAGACTCTATCTTATCCTTAAATAAGACTAAATAAACATAAATATACAGTGACAATAACATAAAACTGAGAATTAAGACTTAAGCTAGTTTAACTGTTAAAATGAAATTTTTGTTAACTACTATTTTAAAAGAACAAGAAACTGATATTAATGATTAATTACACTTAACTAAAGCTAATGAACATAAAAACACAAAGATTCAAGCTACTAACTAATTAAAACAGTGAAATGCAAAAATTAAACCAAAGGCTTACAAATGCTTCCAAGCTGAGAAACATGGAACCAAGCACAAGGTTACACCTATTAGCTTCCCAATAAGCTCCTAATACCCTTAGCACTCCAAATTCACCCCTGCTTCATCATCTTCTTTATTAACCCTTCATTTTTGATTTTTCAAGGATTTTCTCTATTTTTTAGTATTTTCTAATATAAAAGACTGTAAATGCTTTAATGCATCTAAAAGCTTAATGAGCTCTTGTCAGGAGCTTATATGGCTTGTAGAATCCATCAAACAACTACAAAGCATGGAATTGAAATAACTTGAAAATTAAAGGAAATTAAGCAAAACTTGAAACTGAAATGAAACTGAAATTAAACTGAAAATTAAAGGTTCATTACACTACTTTAAGACAAAATACAACATTTGAAAGATTAAAAGACATTTTAACTAAGAAAAGCAGTAAAAACTACAACTACGTGACTATGGCTTAAGGCCAAAGTGTCTTCTCCTCTCTTTCTTCTTCCTTTTATATCATTTTGTGAACCTTTGTTGACCTCTGATTGTTTCCCACCATCTCTGAGCCATTGGATGCTTGAAACTCATCAAAACCGTCCAAGTGTCATTTTGGCGCCAATTATTTCTTGAGCAGGTTTGAGCCATTAATGGGTTTTGTTTGAGATAATTAAGAGTATTTGGGTGTTAGTGGAAGAGGAGGGGGAAAAAGCAAGGAGGGGGAAAAAGCAAGGAGGAAACCATGACTGGTTTTGGGTTTACAGGGGTGGAGAGGGAGGTGTACAGTGGTAGTGGTTTTGGGCGGTTTTTCTTTGGTTTGACTTTCTTTGACCGTTGGCTTAATAACACGGGGAGGTCAAAAGGTGTTGTGGCAGGGCCAAAATTTAATAGCCTGGCTCAAGGGTCAGGCAAAGGGGGTCAAGGGCCAAGAGGTTTGGGCTAGCAGCTGGGCTTGTGTGGATTTGGATTTGGGCTTTAGATATTATAAGGTGTCCGGTTTGGTTTAGAAGTAACAACAAGGACCAATTTTGTAATTTATCCAAACTCAAGGACTGAAAATGCCATTTTTCCAACCTTATCACAAGGACCAATTTTGACAAACTTTGATAGAACAAGGATCCTTTTTGCATAAATTCCATTTTAAAAGGTCCAAGGACTAATTTTGCAATTTTCCAAAGTTTAAGGACCTTTCTTGCCAATTGACCAAAGAATCATTCAAGGACCATTTTTAACAACTTAGAATATTTCAGGGACCTTGAATGATAAAACTTCACATTTTTGAATTTCAGGGACTAGATTTGACAAATTTTAAAACTTGGGGGACTAAAACTGCCAATTTTGCAAACTTGAATCATTTTTCATCTGATTTTGATATTTTTGCATTTAAAACACATAAAGCACTGATTTGTGATATTTTGATCATTTTGATGCATTTCTGAGTGTTTTCAGATGATTTTGCAGTTTAGATTGTACAAAAATGATGAGTATTTAGACACTCATCAGTCTCTTTCCTCCGAGAACTCGTTCATCAAATTTCCGAGTAAGTTAACTTTGTCAGCCAGCTGGTTCAACTTCTTGTTTACCACGTTTCATTTCCTTTCTTGCCTGATAGCCTTAACAATCTTGGTCTTGGCACGTGATGCCCAAGTGTCAGTGGGTTTCTTGACTGATTTGGACGATGATCTGGTTGTAGCATCTTTGGATGGTGGTGGTGATGAATGAGATGATGAGTCAGATGAAGATGAGTCATGAGATGGCTCTAGGTCTGTAGGTGGCTCAGAAGTTTGTTCAGGGTTATGTTCTGGATTATCTTGAAGATAATTGTCGGCTTCCTCTTGAGCTCTTGCCTCTTTCTATGCTTTAGCCCGAGCTTCTTCTTCAGCCCTTTCCTTAGCCGCTTGCTCAATGTCTTCATCGGTTATCTTCTCATTCTTCTCTTGTTCCTCTTCTTCAAAGTCGAATATGATTTCATCCTCTTGTTGTTGTTGCTCTGTTGATTCCATAGTGGTGGTACCAGTTCCCTTATCGGGTTGATTAACCGCATCAAGAAATGGTGTGGTTAGTGCCACCACTGGAATCTCCAGGGCCTCTGGTTTGTTGACGATTGAATTCAGTAGCAGCATGCTATAACCTTAGATGCTTGAGAGTTTTATGGTAATCTCTCTCTTCATCCAGTGGTTCATCACCACAGCTTTCTTCTTCTTCCTCAGCAACTAGAGTCTTTCCCTTGTCTGATTTGGGTTGGGTGGTTGGTCATCGGACCTCGGCGAGGTTGTTTCATCAGTAGCAGATTCAGAATAGCGAACCACCTCATCAGACTCAGTATCCTCAAAGTCTTCGTCCTTTAGTTTAAGTGCCAGTTTAGGATTAGGGATGGCAACCTTAGATGGGACTTTTCTTTTGAGGCTTGGACGCCTTTTTGGATACTTGAGGGCACTCCCAGTGCTTTCTACGCTTCCAGCGCTGCCAGACCTTCGTATCTTCTTGGTAGGAATAGCAAAAGTCTTTTCATCCATAAATCCTACTTTGCCTTTGTTTACAGCTTCAAGGTATCGACGATACGATGGTAGACTTTTGATATCATCGGTGAAAAGGCAATCCAGTAGAGCTGCTCCTTACTTCTTCGTTGATGAGTCTTTGAATCTGACAATGTTTAATATGGGCTCATACAACACAGAGTGATTGTTGGGGTCGTTAAGTCTCAAGGGAATTTCCCGATGTTTCCCGAGAATATTTTGTATCAACAGCTTGGTATACCTGATAAAAGGAACTTTTATCCCAGGCTTCTTGAGATGGGACATCACGTCTTCCCATATCAGACTAGCAAAGTCGATGTGCTGCTTGTTGACCATGCCCCAGAAGGTTTGCGGATGCATAAGTTTGGGATGCTCGTGACCGCTGTCTCTTCCAGACACAGACTTGGCGATCATAATATACAGTGTTCTCCAAGGTTGAGGAATATTCTTCAGATCCACAAAGGAATGTATGGCGATAACCACGACAGCTTCATCATGTCCAATGTTGATCATGAATTGAATGGTAGCCTCTTAACTTGGAGTTGCCACATAGTCAGCAGCCTCGATGGCAGGTGTAAGAAGAATTGACCGAAGATTTGCAACAGTAACGGTGACTTTCTTATGATTAAGGGTCACTGTGACAGTTTCTTGACCATACACCTTTTTCATTGTGTGCCAAAATTTATGAATGTAGATTTCTGGCACTATTGCAGAGTTCGTAAGCATGTTGTTGTACGGATGAGTCTTGAGAATATCCACTGCAATTCTGCATGATGATTCTGAGCAGGTGAAGTTCTCAAAATCGACCTTGAGGTTATTCTTTCCAATTGTCTTGCTGTAATCAGTTGGGAAGATATCTTCCATTGTGAGCTCATTTGGTGCGTTGACATTTTCCATGATGACGTCCATATCGTGATCTGAAAGGTATTGAGACAAAAGAACCAACATATCGAAAGACATTACGTTAGTCAAAAGTTGATTTTATTGTCCAATTATTGAATTTGTTATGTTAATGAATGTTACGAGTCCAAAATCACATGTTGTCCAATAGTCCAAAGTTAATGTGATAAGTTACGTGAGTATTTTAATTTTGAATTTTAATGTCCAAATTTTCATTCATTCGCACGACATTTTAACCATTTTTGCATATTAGTGACATTTTGGTCTTGTGACGTTATGAGTAACTTATTACAAGTTTGTACGCGTAACATTTCATAAGTTTAGATACAATTTTGGCTTAAGCGTAGGATTGTAAGCTTATGTGTAAACAGTGTAACCATACGCGTAGGATTAAGCTTATGCATAAGAATCACTCATAGGCATAAGAAAGCTTACGCGTAGGAATGAGCACTTAGCATAAAGCTTACGCGTAAGCGTAGGTTGGGGATTTACGCGTAAGGTTTACTCGTAAGATCAATCCTTATGCATAGAAATCCAAGTTTACGCATATCCTTCACTGGATACGCGTAGTCCCATTGTAGAACCTTATGCGTATAAGTTACGCGTAAGATTGCTCTTATGCGTAACGTCTACGCATAAGGTGATCCTTAAGCGTATAGTTCATGTTAACCTTGATTCTGAATTGGTACGTGTAAAAGCCTGAAATAGATCAATCATAACACACCTGTTAACAAGTTATTCAATCACTTTTAATCATCACATGGTATCACAATTAAATTCCAGTTACGCGTAGGATAATTGTTATGCGTAAACATAAACCCTAGAAATTCAAATCCTACTCATAAGAGATTTAACCGTGGGAAATTCACCAAATGATTTCTGGGACATCTTAGAGGCTATATGAGTTGTTTACAACAGGCTTTAACATAAAAAGTGCCATGAATCAAAATTACCCAAACCTACGAGTTCATAAACCCTAAAGTTTGATTATTAAATATTGATGATTCTGGATATGATTCAAGGTGTTTAGAGGTTAATTGAACATGTATCAAACATTTCTCAAGCATCTAATTATACAGAAACACTCACAATTGAAAATACCCAAATCCACGCATAAACCCTAAACCATGAATATGATCAAAAACATTTTCTGGGTTGAAAGTCTTGATGAAAATGTTTATTAGACTTGTTTTAATCATTTTAACACAAACCATTTCATCAAAAACACCCCATAGTGATTTCTTGTTCATATGCTTATGCGTAGAACCAAAAATCACTTCTAGTTTAAAATCAAACCATTAGTTTTGAATAAGATTTAAAACCTATGTCTGTAATCATTCAATGAAGCGTTTAACACTTACAAAATTCAAGTTTGAAGCACGGATTGGAGAATCAATTCCTAGGCGTGGATGAAGTGGTTGGAGAAGTTAATGTTTGTAATAAATGAGTAAATGAGATTAGGTGGAGAGTTTTGTAAAAAATGAGTTTGAACTTTTGACAATAATAGTCCCTCCACCTCAACCAATTTCAACCACAACCCATAACTTTCATTTTGGTTAAGCGAATCGTGATGTTTGGAAAGAAACTTGACGACACTCCCCCTTGACTTTAGAAATAGTGAAATTTTACAAATTTGAGTTCAAGGAGTGTTTTAAAGCAAGAAACGTATCCACCATTATCAGAGATACAACCAATTAGGATAACATGCAAGTACAAGATTTTATGAACTGAAAGATATTTACATTCTCCCCCTCAACACTTATTCGGGAAAAATAATGAAATGTTTGATAGAGTAAAGTGTTGACAGAAGATTTGTACTTGCAATGTTTGAAGAAATTTAGATAGAAGAATATTTTTGTATTTTATCATTTGTTTTTTATTTTTATTTTATTATTTTTTTTTAATTATTTACAAAAGAGGTTTTGGTGTTTGAATGGTTTTAAAATTGTGTTAAAAGTTCATCCAGTTCCTCTGGAGTCAAACACCTCATGCCAATCCGGTGGATCAAATCAGTAAACCTAGCAGGACTAAGGCTTTGGTGAGAAGATCCGCCAGTTGGTGTTCAGTACACAAAAAATATAATTCAATGGTACCCTTTTCCACATGCTCTTTGATGAAATGATATCGACGATCGATGTGCTTGGACTTCGAATGTTGAACTGTGTTGCACGAGATCGTAATGGCACTTCGATTGTCACAGTGCACTGGAATTCTATCAAATACGTAATCATAGTCTTTGAGTTGTGTTCTCATCCAAATGACTTGAGCACAACACGCCGACATGGCTACATATTTCTCGGTTGTGGACAGTGATGTACAATCCTGTTTCTTCGATTGCCATGACACCGTTTATCACCAGGAATTGTAAATCACCTAAAGTACTTTCCGAGAATCTAAGCAACCTGCGTGATCAGCGTCCGAAAAAGCTATTAGTTCAAAACCAGAATCCTTCGGATACCATATCCCCAAATTAATGGTTTCCTTTGATGTTCGAGGATTCTTTTAGCCCCAGAGAGGTGAGTTTCAGTTGGTCTTGACTGATAACGGGAGCAAAGATATACAACAAATACAATGTCAGGTCTACTCGCTTTTAGATACATGAGAGACCCAATAATACTTTGGTATTTGGTAGGGTCAACCAATTTCCCATCCAAATCAGCGTCCAGGTTTTTGGTATGTGCCATTGGTGTGGCATAGGTATCACAACTTTGCATTCCATGTTCGTTTAAAATTTCAAGAGCATATTTGGACTGACTTAGGAAAATACCACGGGGTGATTGATGAACTTGTAGTCCTAGAAAGAACCTAAGTTCACCCATCATTGACATTTCAAAATGTATTTTCATGAGTTTTGAAAAAGCGTTTGAGTACTTTTTATGTGTTGACCCAAAAATGATGTCATCCACATAGATTTGAACGATTAAAATGTGTTCCCCGTGATATTGTATAAATAGTGTTGGGTCGACCGATCCTTTGACAAAGTTATGAGATAGGAGAAAGGATGACAACTCATCATACCACGCCCGAGGGGCTTGTTTGAGACCGTAGAGAGCCTTGTTCAGTTTGTAGACGTGATTAGGGAACTCTGGATCAACAAATCCTTCTGGCTGACTAACATAGACCGTTTCCTTCAGTTTACCATTCAGAAAAGCGTTTTGACATCCATCTGATAGACCGTGATGTTCATGTGAGTCGGGAATGCTTGAAAAATTTATACAGCCTCAAGTCTAGCAACCGGTGCGAATGATTCCTCAAAGTCAATCCTCTCTTCTTGTCTATAACCCTTAGCCACCAGACGTGACTTATTTCTGATAACCGTACCTTCAGCATCCAACTTGTTTTTCCAAATCCATTTTAGACCAATAACATAGACCCTGTTGGTTTTGCAACCAATTCCCATACTTCAAGGCGTTTAAACTAATTAAGTTCTTCTTGCATGGATTCAATCTAGTTGTCATATGTAATTGCCTCTTTTATGTTTTTGGGTTCAGCGTGGCAGACGGTAAGTGCATAAATGCAATGTTCACCGTCAGTCTGAAGGTGTTGTCGAGTTACGACTAGTTGATTCGGGTTTCTAATGATGTTCACAAGAGGATGGTCTTTAGTCCAACGATGTGTGGAGGGTTGATGTTGATATACGTTGTGCATATTAGGAGGATTCAAATGGCTTGTAGATGATTCCGCAACATCATAAGTGGCAGTTTCATTAGCAAAAGGGTTGAAGAACGCACTTGGATCATAATCTGCGGGTGTAAGTACATCATTGTTCAGAAGATCATCAGCTGGTTCTGCGTCATTGGATGCGGTTTGTTCGGCTGTTGTTGTAGAATCAATTGGAGGTGCTTCTTCAATAGTTGTTGTTGTTACTGGTGTATCAGGAATTTGATTATGATTAGGTTGAGCAGCGGAAACATTTGATACATCTGAAGCACGTTGATCAATATCATCACTAAAAAGAGGAGCAAATAGCTGTTCCATTTGTTGACGAGTAAGCTGTAAGCTTGGTTCACCTGATGATGGGGTTTGGGGGAAGTTGAGACGGTTATGTCCGGGTTCCAAGCTGTTTTGCTCAGTAGCCATTTCAGTAAGCTGATCAAAATTTGCATGAATCATTTCCATAATCTCCCTTATGTGATGATTCCAGATCCGGTATCCTTTAGAATTTTCATAGTAACCAACGAAGACTCCTATGTCAGCTTTAGCCTTGAGCTTTCCAAAGTCATCACGATCATTATTCGGGTAACAGAGAGCACCAAATACATGAAAGTGTTTGAGATTCGGTTTACAGTTATGGATAAGCTCATAAGGTGTTTTGTTGTGGCATTTGGTTATCATCGAACGTTTCTGAGTGTAGCATGCAGTAGACACGGCTTCAACCCACAAGTAATCTGGAAGTTTTGCATTTATCAACATCGTTCTTGCAGCTTTCACTAACATACGGTTTCGTCTTTTAACAACTCCATTTTGTTCTGGTGTCCGTGCAATTGATGTTTGATGCTCAATTCCCACTTTCTCATAGTATTCACGAATAGTTTGATTTACAAATTCAGTCCCTCTGTCTGTTCTGATTTGTCTGACTGTGTTCCGGAGCTGAACTTGAATTTTTATGAGAAAGGTGATGATCATCTATGGAGCTTGATCTTTACTTCGAAGAAAATAAACCCAAATCCATCTTGAGTAGTCATCGACAATTACAAGAATGTATCGTTTGCCGTTGATCGTCTGCATACGCATCGGGCCACACAAATCCATGTGAAGGAGATGAAGCACATGCTGGGAGTTGTGTTCCACCTTTGAAGGAAAGTGAGCACGAGTGCTTTTCGCTTGTTCACAAGCTGAGCATAGATGATCTTTAGAATATCGAATTCTTGGAAGTCCTTCAACAAGTTAATATCGTGCAAGATTGGTTATGGTTTGAAAGTTTAAGTGTGAAAGTCGACGGTGCCACAGCCAAGATTTTGTTGATGTTGCCTTAGAAAGTAGACAGATGGGAGATGAAGCAATCATGTCTTGCATTGATATTGTGTAAAGACTTGATGTGCGGTTTCCAGACATAAGATCGTTTCCTTGTAGATCACGAATGAAACAAGTTTTCTCCATAAACGCAACTTCCAAATCTCCATCACAAAATTGACAGACTGAAAAGAGATTGTGACCGATAACTTCCACATAATAAACTCTTCTAATTTCAATGTTCCCATTGATGTAATCTCTGTAGCCCATGATAGCTGCGAAGTGATCCTTCCTGAACCTAACAGTGCCAATGAGCTTTGAAACAAAGTTTGATAACAGTTTGAGATTGCCTGTCATGATCTGTATCACCTGCATTAGACACAGACGACACAGGTGGAATAGAAGTAGAGGTGGAACCCGAAGAGTTAGAGGGTTCCGTTACAGTTACATTAGACACACACATGTTAATGATCTTAGGAATCCATTTAAATCCTGGTATGTTCTGTAACCATCTCTGCCAAGTCCATCTAGTCTTAGCTTTGGTCTTAGTGAATGCACTAGGTGATATTCTCTTCCTAGGAGGTGAAGTGGGTTCTATGGGTACATCAATGAGTGTAGCAGAAACATTAGTAGGCGGTTTACCTAGCACAGACTTAGAAGCATTAGTGGACGTAGAGGTATTCCGTTTTCTATTATTCCGCTTACGAGATAAGATAGCATTAGCAACACATTTATCATGACAACCAGACAACATGCTTTTACGACAACCAAGACAAGCTGCTTCAAACATAACATTCAAAGTACTTAAAGGTTCAGCATTCGTTACATCACTTGGCTATTACATTTGTCTAACGCAATGTCTAAAGTGGGTAAAACATGAGTTTTATTCAAAGTCCTAAGGTGTTCTTCTACTTTAGAGGTCTTTATTGTGCTTCTCTTACGTTGCAACTTCCTATTCTTCCTGGTTTTGCTCTTAAGCTGTGAAGTGCAAACGTTGGGAAAAGCGGCAACTATTCATGTTTCAGTGGAAGGTAGCACATTAGTATCTTGTGGTGTGTCATTAGGCATTCTAGTGTCAATTTTAAGCAATCCAGGGGCAAGTACATGTGTGTACTAATCCTATCTTGCTTAAGTTTTACCAACTTTGCTTTTAAGTCATGGATAGTGTGTAACAAATCTTGATTTTCAGAGCGAGTGTTTCCATTATTTCGTAAAACTTCTTTGGTATATGCAAGATGATCATCAGCATCTTTTGATGCTTTAGCACGAGTCTTTTTGAGCAAATCAAATATGACACCATATTATGTTTTAACTTTGGGAATTTCTTGTTCATATTTTGAAATTTGACATTTTAAAGACACGTTTTCATCATCTAGTTGTTCTATTTTTGGATCAAAAGATTTTGAACGCAACTGGTTGATTTTGTTTTGCAAAGCAACTTCTCGATTTTGACAATCTTTTTGACACCATTGAAGACGACGTTTTGCATTTTAAAGCGCATTTAATAATCGATCATTTTCAATTTTGAAAGATTCTATTTGTGACACACTATCGGTATTCTCAACGTTATCAACAGAATCAACAACGATATAATCAAATGCATATGCAACAGAATGTAATAGCACAACATTTATGGCATCAGCACAGATAACATCTTCCAAGAGTCGGTCAACATGATTTCTCAACATTTTCTTTTTACATTTAGTATTTGAAATCGATGTTTCGGTTTTCTCAAAAACTGTTTTCATAAGTCCAATCTCTTTTTGAAGTTCCCTTTCCCAATAAATTGCACATATTTTTAGATTTCGGACAAGTGGTAAAAGCCCTTTCTGAAAAATATCGCGTTGTTGTCACGCAAATGGCGATTGAAAATGTTCAGCTTTTATTTCAGAATTAACTTCAATTGCATGTTCCAAAAGTTTGATGTCAGACATAAACATGTCAAAATATTTTAGAACTTGACATCGTTCAGGTAATGGCTTTATTTCACTAAAAGAAGGTAAAGGACCATTAATTTGTGCAACATTGGAATGGGGACCATCATCAGAAGAGGATTCAGGATTAGGTGTGATAACCCAAGGTGTGTTAGAAGTATCCTGTTGTGTGACGAAAGTTATGGCTTTGGAATAGTTAAATGGTTTGTTATAAACAACATTTTCCATTTTTAACCGACTCTCGCCTTCTGCATCTAATTCCTCAATACGATTATATTCTACAACACTCATAATTGAGTCATCAATTCTATGTTCTGCACTGTAAACTTGAGGATTTGGTTTGAATGCTCTATGTGAAAAACTTGGTTGGTAATCAGCAAGAATTGGTCTATATCCATCTGGATTTGGTTTAAAAGAAAACTTTTGAATTGTTTTGATTGACTCACCATGTTTATAAACAACATTTCAAAACTCTTTAATTTTGTGTTGTAAGTCGACAATTTCCTCAATATAGTCATCTATTTGTTTCCTCGAATGCTTTTTGTACTCACAAAACTGTTTTTGACAACTTAACAACTCAGACTTGGCTTTTTGAGTTTCCGAAGTAAGAGCGTTAAGTTGTTGTTTATGATCATATTTTAATTGTTCTATTTGAGAAAGCAATGCATTCTTGGAGGCAACTAGATCACATGTCTGTTTTTCCAAAGATTTTTCATTTTGGTATGATTTTTCAAAGGCGACTTCAAAACCTTTTTCACGTTTCTCTTTAGTTTCAAAAATGGTGAGCTGGAACTTATAGCATTCATTATCCTTAGTCAACAGTTCAATTTTATCTTGCAGTTTCTTATTGATGTCATTGCACTTTTCCAGTTGAGATTGGGTGGTCTGAATTTAGTTGGTCATGAGCTCAAGATCTGGATTAGACAAAGGTTCATCTTGTTCAACTTGAGTCTCAACATGATCATTATTTAGATCCTCAAATATAACCACGTAGTCAACTTGATTATCAATATTAACCATAAGGTCATCTTGATCGTCAAATATAACTACGGGATACATTTGATTATCATCGGAATGAGATGTAGAAGATTCATGTTGAACACTCTTAGCCTCATCGGATGCATATGTTGGCGGAGATATCAGATCATTAATGAGTATATTTTGATCCGGTACTTGAGACAAGCCATCAATGTCATACACTGGGCATGTGTCACTCATGTGGAGCTCTTGCATGTTTGCCATTAACATCACAGCTGCATTAGCCTGCAATTCCTCCATGTCATCATCAGAATTTGCATTAGCCATGAAGCTCTGTTCCTTGTTGGGAAGTATTCCACCAGCTTCATCCTTGAGAGCCAAGAGTAAAGCCTATTTGTGATAAGCTCTGCCTCTTGTTCTTGATTTTGGACATGCATTAGCCAGATGACCCTTTTCATTGCAGTTATAGCATCGAAGACCATTAACCCCAGTCTGAGCATTTAATTGATCAACCACTTGAACCCGTTGTTGTGGAGCGCCCATGTTATTCCTTCCATTAACATTAAACCCTTGACCACTATTCATCTGACGACCATTTCCACGATTCTGAACCTCAACCGTTCCATTGCAACAGCTTGATTTCTTGTATTTGATGAGGTGCGAATGTGGTTGTTGGATTTGTTAGCAAAACGTCCGAAGGCTCTTGCAATCATTACAAATCCTTGATTTAATGCATCGAAGGCTTCTGCATCCCCATTTGATTCACTGTAGAGTGCTTGATCATTGTTGTTGTTGTATGAAACCAATTGAGTTTCTTGTGATTGTTGTTGTGATGGATCATATGGTGTAATCTTAGCAGTTGGTTGTGGAGGGTTTGTGAAGACAGTTGGCAAGGTTGGAAATTGAGGTTAACATGCTTCAGTATACAAAGAAAGAGTTTGATTATCCGGAAATGAAGGCGAAGCAGGGACTCCACGAAGGATTCTTTCTTCGTCTACTTCCTTTTGGTGGTGCTTCAAATAGTCATACAACAATCCGTATGTAGCTTGATGAAGATTCTTTGCTTAACGGATGAATATAACATACTTCTCCCAATCAGGACCAAGACAACTCAGGAACTTTGTGTTGATTGCAATCCTTGGCATAATGATATTATGTTTGTCCAAGTCATTGATGATGTCTGAAAACCGACGATGATATGACTCTAATGTCTCACTTGGTTCAATCATGAAGTGCTCCCACATTGCTTTAGCAATCTTCTGAGCATCAACACTACGAAGTATCGGATTGGGTATTCCCAAAAGGATATATTGCATTGCAAGTTCATTGGCCTCTAAGTGAAGAAGTTGGTCAGTAGTAAGTTGATCAAGACCGACAATGTTAGTAACATCATCTCTTGGTGCATTAGCATTTGGATCTCCGGGTACAGTTATAGTAGGCATCTGAAAAGCACCTTCAAGGATGAACTTCTTCAAAAACTTACCATGTGGCTTCTTGAGATCACAAAACCTAAAGAACCTTATCACCCATTGAGCGTAGTTACCGGGAGTGAGCATTGGAGGTCTATCAAGGGATCCAGCTTCATGAATGAATTGTTGGCTACTTAAAGCTTCACACATCTTTGCAAACCAAGAAGGTTCCTTTTGCGTTGTAACATTCATAGCATACTTAGCCGGATATTGATATTGGAAGTAGTTACAATGTCGGACTTGTTGACGAGGGTTTAGTTGAACCATATGTGGTTGAAGAGGATTTGATCCTTGAGGAAAGTACATTTGAGACGGCTATTGAAATTGTTGTTGAAATTGTTGCAATTGTTGTGGAGATGGTGGAGGATATTTTTGATAGAATTGTTGTTGTTGAGTTAGTTGTTGTTGTTGTTGAGCATACTCATGAGGAAATTAGCTAGAGTATGGTGGTTGAGACATCTTGAAACTTGTGTTGATGATGGATCTTCGTAGTCGAATGAAACTTTGTTGATGAAGTAACCTTAAGCATAGAAAACAACTTATGCGTAGAAAATACCATACACGTAATACCCAACTTACGCGTAGACAAGAGCTTACGCGTAGTGATAGCGTACGCGTAGACTTGAGAAAAGCTTAGCTTAGGCGTAAACTAAAGACTTAGTAGTAGAAACCTTATGCGTAATATTTTCTTAGGCATAAGAAAAGCTTATGCGTAGGAAATTCTTAGGCAAAGAAGTTTCTACGCGTAAGTATTAAGCTTAGGCGTAAACCTAAGGTTTTAGCCAAAAATCCTTTACACTTATACCAGTGTAAAAGATATCCAAAGTCAAAGTGTTTTTAGGCTTATCCAAGCAAGAAAACACTGAGTAAACCAATAGCTCTGAAGATCAAGTGATGAATTCCTTATGCGTAAGGTGCTGCTTAGGCGTAGACTTTGTGCTTACGAGTAAAAATAGGGTTTTACTACGAGTAGAAAGTACCAATGTTCAGCAAAACTGATTTTTATGCCCAAAAGTGTTTTGTAACCTGATTTTAATGATGAAAGAGCTTCAAGATCACCAAAAGAACAAGAAAGTTTTAAACTTGATGATTGAACACAACTTTCACCCTTACGCGTAGAAAACACGACACGATTTAAAACAAGTTTAACACTAATCTACACACGTAAGTTTGAAGCTTGATGCAAAAAACTTAAACTTTAACACTAAATAAACCTTAAACCACAAGAATCTTGAGTTTACAAGTGTAAAATCTAAAGCTTTTAGGTGTATGAAAAGTTTATAGCCTTAAAACCCACGCGTATGAAATAATACTTCAAAAACAAAATTTTTTCACCCAACTAGATGGCGATTGATACCACTGTTAGGTCACCATAATAGAACACAAGTAACAATATGTAAGAATTAAGATGAGGTAGAGATTCGTTGAACAAGAACAAACACACACGTATGATAATATGGAAATGTTATGCGTAGGATATGAATGCAAATGAACAACCAACCTTCCAAGGAAGGTTTACAAGAGTATTTATAGGGTAAGGGAACTAGGGCAACACTAATAGTTCCTTTCATCCTTACTGGACTTGGGCCAAGGCTTATGGGCTTTCTACATAAGCCTTGCCATTAATACAAATATAAAAGCCTAATTAAGCAACCTATTCCATATTGATTACAAACACTTGAAATACAAGTTAGGAGTGATTCTAACATGGTCAATTCTACTAAGCAACTAGATACAACCGCATTTCAAAAATACCGAAGCTAGGGTAACTACCATCGAACTATGCATGCATACACTAGAAACAATTATATGGAAGCATGAAAAAATAAACAATACATTCGAGGAATCATAACTAGGCTAGCACCAAAGGTTCTTAGCCGATCATATTAAAAGAAACAATGAATTTGATGTTTAACATAATGAAAGACATGAATTAATAGTAAAAGATAGAAATGATCCCTAATGCTTATCGATATGGAGTGATTCCTCCTTTGGAAATGGCTCCGTATGCTCCGTATGATCTGCCTTTGGAACCCCTCTCCACGTTCTTTGCCTTTGAGTTGTGAGTGAATGATGTGAAATGCAGAATTTAGGGCTTGTATTTATAGGCACGATCATAGTTACGGCTTAACTTGATTTGAGAGTTACGCCGTAACTTAATTATCCTCCAAATTTAACTCTCATTAAGTAGACTTTGGCGTAACACTATGGAAAGGTTACGCCATAACTTCAATACAGAACTCTCATTAAGTGGACTACGGCGTAATGCTTGTTGAGAAATTACGGCGTAGTTGATGGAGGTGCGAAATATTTCATGACCTAGATGATTACGGTGTAACCTTAGTTCGGAGTTACGCCATAATTGCTTTCGAGTAGGGAATCCAAGATAAAACACTAGCAATGACGTAAGGTGAGAGATTGAGTTACGCCGTAGCTTCTTCATTACTAGCATACTATCATAAAACGTTAGGAAAATCTCCAAATCTGCGTCTCTAAGCTCCAATGCTGATAATTTTACCTGGAAGTGTGGTATGTGCTAAAACACATACCTTTTCATTATCAAAATAGACCCAAAATAACCAAGAAAGAGCCGTTTATTGCTAATATTTGTGGTTTTCTTGAGTTTGTGCTTGAGCAGGTACGAATATGTAAAAACACGCAAAAAAGAACCAAATCAGATGTAAATCCGAGCACGAGAGATCAAGAGAGCTTAAGCCGAGCCGGAAGATCAAAATTGAGCATTTATGAAGATTTTATTCTCTGAGGATGATTTTTGGAAGAAATAACCAAGTTTGAAGATATGTCAAGAATGGCCCCTCAACTTTGAGTTTTTGGCAGAAATGGCCCCTGAAGATTCAAATGTTGCAAATTCAACCTTGGTTTATTTGAAGATTGACAAATTCAGTCCTTTGAAGATATTTTCAGCTTTTACATGTTTGGCCCTTGGAGTTTCAGCTTTCACATCTTTGGTCCCTAATATTGCTAATGGGTTCAATTCTAGTCCATTAATAATCCAATCCTTAACAAATCCATTATCCAACACAAAAAAAAGCCTTCGGCCCAAATCCACAAAATCCCTTACCCGATCCAATAAACAAATCCAACCCGTCCACCTATTAATACCACCCAACCCGTCTACCCACTGACCCGGTTATTTACCCAGGTCAAACCCAAGATCCGGTCAACACACCTTCAAAATATATTAATCTAATCCCAAACGCGCCCAACAGTGGTTATTTTACCTCGTCTTCCCCATCCCAAACACCACCATTCACCACCAATCCCAAACACCTTACCTCGTACTTAGAATCTATCAAGGGTTTCTAGAAGGTGACTTGTCAGATAAGGTTGCCCACGTGGAGCATTCTCATTGGCCGTGACATCTCATATGGTGAATTGGTGCTCTTTGATTGGCTATGATGATTCATGGGATTTGTGTGGCTGCAAATGGCTTCTAGGCCCTTCTTATCAAGAATCCAAGACCTTGTGAAGGCTATTTAAAGACCCCTTGAGCTCACAATTTAGGCGTGCATTTATTTTCCTTAAATTTATTCAAGCTTATGTTTTTCAGTAGTTTTATTCAGTCATTTCCTTTTTAAGTCTAATCTCAAAGCTTATTGTACTCTTTTTCAGTTTTAATAAAATTCCAAGATTACCTTATTATCTTGCATTCTCAGTTTTTAATAATGAATAAATATGTTTTTAAGGTTGAAATAAGCTCACTCAGCTTCATATAAGCTGTTGTGAGCTTATTTGTTTTCTTACTTTGTCCATTTCATTCATTTGCATCCACAAAAAGGTTTAGTCAACAAAAGTCAACTGTCATACTCTTATTGGTTCAGAGATGGAATTGGGGTGATATTTGGCTTGAGTTGGTGTTGATTTGGTGTTTTGATATTGGGTTTATACTGTTACTCTGCCCAAATGAAGCTGGGATAACTAAGTGAGTAGTAATTTTTTTCTCAAATCTGTTTTAATAAATGATCTTGTGTCCTGCTGTTTGATGCTTGATTTAATGAATTCTGATGCTCTCTGATCTCAGTCACTTAGTTGTTATAATCACTGCATAAGTAGATTTGAGTTTAGTTGATTTGCTTGCTTATTAGATATGTTTAAGGGGTGTTTGGATTAGAGTTTAAAACTGTTTTTGAGGTTTAAATAATGGATTAGATCAGTTGCTGTAGGTTTGATATAGTTGTTTGATCTCATATCTGTCTTTGTTTGGGAGCCATTTGAACTTTTAGTCAAAATTTCACCATAACTGATCTTATATTCAAATCTGTTGAAATCAGTTAACTAAATCATCACATATAGGTTTAGAAGTTGATAAACTAGCTTGCTATAGTTGCATTACATCATATTTCATCTACATCAGTCCTTTATTTGATCTTAAATTTCATTAAAGTCAAAGTACTAAACTGCTTCAAAAGTCAAATGGTGTCAAAACCTGTTTTGTGCAGAACTTGCAGCAGTTGCACAGAGTTTATTTTAAATAGTTAGGGTCTCAAACTTGGCACATTTTCTCTTTGCTAGGTGTTCTTGAAGACCACCTATCTGGTTTTCACATAAGTTCCTTGGATAAGCTGGTGCTACAGCTTAAACAATAGGGTCAGAAATTATTTTGCTTAAATAATCAGTTAGCATTTAATCTTGTGAATCTGCTTATTAGAGATTAGGAGTAGCTATATTTAGTTTATTTTAGCTTATTTCAGTATAATCTAGCTTAAGTAGAAGTTTGGTGGCTTAACTTGTTGTTTAGCTTATTTAAAAGTGCTTATTTAGATTCAGTTTACACTGCAGCCCTTATTTCTTACACACAAGCATCATATTTAATATTTTTCTTAGAACCAGAATAACATTTTAGAATTTTCCTGAGTTTTTCATAATTTTTTGTCACTGTTCACTATTTTTCTTTATTAAAAACAGTTTTTAATCCTTTTAATTAGCTTTAATTGCAATTAATTCAGAAAAAGTTCCAAAAAATAATTTTTCAATTTTCCCAGTTTAAGAAAAATATAAAAAGCATAAAAAATATTTTTCCTTATTTTTCCCCTTTTATTTGGTATTTTTCACAATTTAAATTAGGTTTAAATAGTTTTAAATTAGTAGAAAATAGAAAAATAATTAGAAAAATAAAAAAATAGTTTTTAAAATTCTCTTATGGTATTTTAGATTTTATAAAATTAGTTTCATAATTTTCCCCTTTGTTTTTATAATTTTTAGTTATTTAGTCTTATTTTTAAAGTTATATATTAGTTTTTAATTCTAATAAAATCCAGAAAATTCCTAAAAAATAGTTTTAATTCATAAATAGTTTTATAATATCATTTTTAGAGTAAAATTAAGTTTAGGTTATTTTTAGGATTTAGAATAGACGTAATTGCATGTTATTCGCGTTTCGTTTAAATTCCGTATTTGCGTTTTAGTATAGATTTGAGTAGTTTACCTTTATTCTTAGGTTTTCCCCATAGATTTTAATCCTATATGCTTTCCTTATCCCGTAGTTTATAAAATATCATTTTATCCCCTTATCTTATTCAAATCCCGAAAATCGAGACGTGAGTTGGAAATTCCATTCAACCCTCGTTCGGAACGATCTCGGTGCTCAAACCTAACACGTTTGAGTTACCCGCATACTACACTTCTCATCTATTATTGGTTTTTAAATCAGTGTCTGAACTGTTTTAAGTTTCTTACGGTTAGTCATTCACAAGTGGCTAGCTTGTGTGAGATAACTTGACGGGTCGTTCACTGAGAATCAAAGTGAAATATAAAGGAATACAAGTGTAAATCCATAAAAATGGCATAAAATACAAGCATAAACAGAGGAAATTGACACTAAAAAGTCAGGACTATTTGATGTTATCAACTCCCTTTGTAGTAACGTCATCTAACCTCCAAATCTTGTTACTAAATATACCTTCACGGTATCCCAAGAATATGAACTTGACCTCAACCGGTTCAAGCATCCCTTGCTTAATACTAGCATGCTAACCAAAACACCCCAACATATCTGTAAGAATCTTGAATCCAATCACTGATGATGGTGACCTATTCACTAGATATGTAGACTTGGTTCTATCCTCTGCCCAAAAACCCTTGGACAAACCAGACTGAATAAAGAACAACATATCTATAGGCATCTTGAAACTAAGAATATGAACTTGACCTCAACCGGTTCAAGCATCCATTGCTTAATACTAGCAAGCCAACCAAAACACCCCAACATATCTATAGGCATCTTGAATCCAATCGCTGATGATGGTGACCTATTCACTAGATATGTAGACTTGGTTGTATCCTCTGCCCAAAAAATATTGGATAGACCAGACAGAATCAAAAAACAACGTACCTTAGCCAAGAGTGTCACATTCGTCTTCTTAATCAACCCATTATGCTGTTGTATCACTGCAACACCCAAATTGTTTGCGACCCCCATGTTCATACATTGTTGTGTAGACTTCTAATTACAAGTCTCAAGAAAATTACCTTTCTTGATCTTCCGTCCAGCATGAGATTCTCCTAACTGCTTCCTACCTTTCAAGGTCTTCCTGGTCAATGCCTGACCATCCAGGGTATATACGCAATTATCCTTCCTTGTTCCTGATAAAACTACCAGTGAACCCTTTATAACCTTGATCCTGCTCGACTGCATCTTCACGGTAAAACCCTCTTTTTCAAGACTACCCAGCGATATCAAGTTTTGCCTTAATTCTAAAACATACCTGATGTTGTCTAAAATAAAACTTGACCCATTCCTCATCTGTACTTGAACCTTACTCATCCTACGTACACGGCATTCCCTCCCATCACTCAGCAGTACATTACCACCATCATACTCCTTAACATCAAACAAGTAATCTCTCTTGTATGTCATATAGTATGAACCCCCTGAATCCATGATCCAGTCTAATAACTTTTCAATACTCATAGCCATCATAACACAAGCACTGTCAAACCCATCAGCTCTAGAACTGGATACTTGATCTTTATTCCTGACAAAAACCTTGAGATTTCTTGTAACTATACCTAAGACAATCCCTTTTTAATGCTCTTTGGACTGGCATATATAACACTTGAGTCTGCTGCATCTTCCTTGTGACTTTGACCGTGTACTACCTTTACCCTGCTGTATATCATTTTAATTAGATTTCCCCTTCACATAAAACCCTTCACCATGATGTTAAAGATGTGAGTAATAATAATTCCTGATCCTCATCCGATATAGCAGCATCTATAGCCGCTAAGTCACCTACGAGCTTGTGAAACTCATCAATATGTTCAGATTTACTTTTACCTCGATGCATGCGAAAAGTACATAACTTTTTTTCAAGTACAAATGATTAGCTGAAGACTTTGTCATGTATAAAGTCTATAACTTTTTCCAAATCCTCGTTGCAGTCGTCTCCTTGATGATCTCCTGTAGGACCCGATCACTCAGACAGAAGATCAATGCCCTGTAAGCCTTTTTCAGAATGACGTTATTGTATGCCACTATTGTAGCTGCAGGGAACTCCTCCAATGCTGCAGCTAATCCCTGTTGTTCCAGCAAAGCCTTCATCCTTACCTGCCATAACCCAAATTCATTCTTTCCATCGAATTTCTCGATTTCAAACTTGGTCCCCGTCATCATTCTTTAACCCTTTGTTTATTCTGATAACCTTGTGATGTAAACCTCACAACACCGAATTAAACAAAGTACCCGTGTGTAAAAATAAAACCTTCAAAGATTATAAATTTGTTTAAATAATCTACCCTTTATATTATTATTGCACAACCTTAGACTCAATGTCTTTTCAAAAAGAACAATAAAACCGTTATATAAACAATCTTCTGATGTTATACCTTGTTATTAATAAATCAATATAAACCTTTGGAATTTTTTCTTTCTTCGCTCCAAAATTGATCAATTAACAACACCTCTCTTGAAGACTTCCTTGTTTTCTAGACCATCACCAAAAAGAAAACAAGACTTGATGTTATTTTCTTCTTCGTTTATAACTTGACAAAAAACCCACAACACCAAAAAAAACCTTTGTCGGTCTTTAAAAAATCAAAAATCAACAACCTCGAACTTTCTTTAACTCGTGTCGACAACCTCCACAACTTGAAAATCCAAGAACCTTGAACGTTTCTACATCTTGTCGCAAAACCGCGATAATCGAAACCTTCCAAGAAAAAAACTCTTGTTTCTCGGTCGAACACCAAGACTTGTTGTCCAAAACCAGAATAGCATAAACCCTTTTCGATAAAAATCCTTGGAAGAAACTGATTGCTTTAAACCCACGTAACCCTTGAAAAACACAACAAGTCTTGATTTTCTCAACCGAAAAACCACAACAGCCTTTGATCTTCTGTAAAAAAAAATCAAAATAGCCCCTTAAAGCCTCTCCTAGTTGCAAGAACCTGGACAAAAATGTGAAGATTCAAGACCCTTTACTAGTCGAGACTTTGTGTAGTACAAGCCACCTTGACACTTTTTGAGACTTCAAAACTGAAAATCCCAAAGAAGAACCTTGTGTCAACCTTCTGATTTGGAAAAACCGCCAAAACAAGAACACACCGTTGCTTGAAAAACCTTGTGTCTTTGCAAACCAAGCTTCAATAAATCCCAACACCTTTTGAAGTTTAAACCTAAACCTCAAAGAAAGCCTTGTATCAAACTTTAGTTTTAAAAAATCCTCAAAACTGAACACCCTTTTTGTTGCCTAAAACTTGGTCGCAAAACAACCCTCACAATAGTCGACCTAGAAACCAAATGCCCCCGAACCAAGCTCTTGATACCACTTATTGGAAAAACTCAACAAACTTGGAATCTAGAATGCAGAATATACGACCTTGTGACGAACTCAACACATACACAAAAGTTATCACAATTGTAAAGTAAATGACACGTAATCTTGATCCCAAATGATTATCTATTGAGAATGAAGGAAAAGAAAATGGTACAATGACGCATCCCCTCTCACCTCTTTAATATAGAGGTGGGGGGGGGGGAGTAGAAAACCAACTCTTAAAGGAGTTGTGTAAAATCCATGGATCTGGACTGAACTAGGGTATCAATAACATTGAATAAACACAGCGGATTTAACAAGACAAGAACATCAATGTTACTAATAAGGTTTTCTTTATTAAAACATGAAGAAACTACTATACTACTACTACTACTAATGTACACACACTATAATCGTGTGTCTAGACTCTCATTAGGAGATGTCTTCTATGAAAATGAATGAGTAAACCTAGATGCCCTACCCTTTTTATATAGTAGAGGGAGGTTACATGAAACCCTAATAATAGCTTACTAGTAAAGCTAACTATTAAATTACATAATAGGCCATAATTGTTTCTTCTTTCTTCATTCTTGCTCGTGGTTTTGTAATCATCAAATCTGCAATTCCCAACAATATTCCCCTATTTGATATTACAAAACAATCTGTATAAAGAAACAATGCTAAAACATGTCATCATAAATAATAAGCTGCACATCATAAATCTTCTTCCCCTTTTTGTAATCATCTAATAGGGGTCTTGTGCAACTCGTAGACGCTTCCCCTCAAGTGATGCATGTAGATGGTAAGTATATGAACAATAAGCTTCCCCTTAAAAGTATACGAACCATCTTAATCTTTTTTTTAATCACTAAGAAACTAGAAATAACGCGCAACAGCAGCAAAATCAAATCAGCAGCAGAATCCAATAGTATACCAGTAGGAACACCAACGCAAGGGTCTTATATCTGGTACTATCCATGTGACTCCAAATCTTGATAAATACTCAATCAATATGAGACACTGAGCACAACAACATAACTCCTTAAAGTGATAGCAAATGTGAGCAGTAAGCACCTTCAATCCGTAGATCACACCCCTTCACTAACATTGAGCACCGCAAGGTAACTCCTTAAAGTGTTAGCAAATGTGCGCATTAAGTACCTTTAGTCTGTAGATCTCACCTCTTTGCTAGATTTATCAAGTCTTTGTCACACCATTAATGTACGAACAAGTTACCTCAAAAGTGCCTCCACTCACTTTGAGATATGATAAGACATGCACCTGATCAACGAGTAGGAACTCCAGAACAACCAACAGCAACCAATCAGCAGAAACCAATACTACTAGCAAGAACCAATTTCCGCAGGAACCGACCAGCATGAACTAATATCAGTAGGAACCAATCAGCAGCAACTCATACTACCAGCAGAAACCGGTCAGTGGGAACATAAAGTACATCAGAATATGCAGCCAGTAGAAACATCAAATCAAGCCGAAAATATGTTAGTTACTCGGATTCATCGTTGAATAAAAATTCAACTCACCAAGACTAGTAAAACATTAGAAGACCAGCACAACCTGTCAAGATCAGAACAAACATGTACAACAACCAATCACGAGCAGTATAAATTATAGACGACCAGAATTAAGTTCCCACGCTGCCAGCATAAACCATCGTCCTATTACATCAGTAGCACAAATAACTAAGGAACCCACTGTAATAAATCATGTGATCTTTACTTCAATTAAAAAATAATAGAACATCAATCAAAAATAATATCACATGACCTCTTTAATTCATTCGACCAATGAATGATACTATTAATATTACGTGACCTGTCGAAGAGCAACCAATCGGACTAATGTAAAATATAAGATCACCGAAACTTCGATGCACCTCACCACAGTGAATCCTAGCTCATCATAAGAACAATCATAACCAGTGGGAACCATTGCTGCTAGTATGAGGGACCCATGAAGAACATCAGTAGAAATGAATTGCGCCTTTCAAGCTGCTCCATGTGATCAGTATGCAATAATAACACAACTAATTGGGACACACGAGTTATTGTTAGACCATGACCATTGACGTGTGGAAAACGAAATCAGTATTAAATATTTACCACAATAATTCGCCAATCAAAGTTATCCCCACACATGTAGTATCACATGAGATCAAGTCAAATATAACAGGCCAATCCAACGTGAGTATAAAAAAATAACCAATCGAAACATAGTACTTGTACCCACTTGAAGTCATCATAGGCTCGAATAACAGTCATGTGAACCCATATGTGGTCTAAACATTCACGTGTACTGACATATGCAAACCATCAAGAACGAGAGCCCTACATAAAGCCAATCAAATACCTCCAGCCGCCAGTGTTAAACGTCGACCCATCTTCTTATCAGATCTGCTCTATGCCCGCTGCCTCTTTACCATCTGCTGCTATGGATGAATTAGGGTGTAAACCCTAATTCATGAAAACCTTATAAACCCTAGATCGAGAGCCACGAGGCTCTGATACCAATTGTAAAATCCATGAATCTAGACTCAACTAGGGTATCAATAACATTGAATATGCACAACGGATTTAACAAGACAAGAACATCAATGTTACTAATAAGGTTTTCTTTATAAAAACATAAAGAAACTACTATACTACTACTACTACTAATGTACACATGCTCTAATCGTGTGTCTAGACTCTCATTAGGAGATGTCTTCTATGAAAATGAATGAGTAAACCTAGACGCCCTATCCTCTTTATATAGTAGAGGGAGGTTACATGAAACCCTAATATTAGCTTACTAGTAAAGCTAACTATTAAATTACATAATAGGTCCTCATTGTTTCTTCTTTCTTCATTCTTGCTCGTGGTTTTATAATCATCAAATCTGCAATTCCCAACAAGTTGAAACCAGCTGCAACAAAGGAGAAAACGTAGACTCACAAATGCTCGGACTCTACTATTGTTTGACATCTCTAATGGAATATATAGAGATTTAACACGCATGTTAGAACCGACATACATGTATTCCCTATTTGACTACAATGTGAACTAAAGTTTCACTAAGACCCCTTATACTTATTAATACTTGCTAATATGGATACTATATTACAACATGGATTATCAAAACTGATAAGGATTTAAAACATATGTTTTTATGGGGTTATTTAAGCTCTAAATCGATGCATTTTATATCCGTTACTACTTAAAATCGTTCCTTTTCACATTTTAGGTCTTTCGGAAGCAAAATACTTGAATCAAGCACTTTTGGACGAAAAGGAGGGAAAACATGAAGAAAATGGCAAAGTCAAGAAACAAGGTTGTTTTACAAGCCTGACGTCGTCCCAACCTAAAGGGAGTCGCCGTCGTTAAGGAGGATTTCTAACTAAATTTCAAGCGACGGCTCAGGTGTGAAATTGGTTCTACAACATGACGGCGTCATGCCTATTTTCTAGAAAGGCATGTCTCTTTGTTTTACACCAGACATCCAAGACCCAATTCAAGACGACGTCCCTTATGAAGATAGACGGCGCCACACAGCTTAACTGCCGCCGTCCCAATGATGACTTGACCCAAACGAAACGCTAAAGACGCCGACCAGACGACGTCACCAGCAAAAGGTGACGCCGTCGCAATTGTAAATTTATATATAAAATTCAATTTTTCTGCGTTTAAAGGGTAGTATTTTGGAGAGCAAACCCTAGTTCGTGTGTAGTCCGACTTGGATAGACCCTTCTTTACACCTAAAGATAAGTTTGTTAATCTATTATATCACCATGTTTATCCTATGTTCAATTGTTTGTATGTGTGCATGCTTATCTATCATGAGTAGCTAAATTACTATTGTGTTTGCTTGGATCTATAAAACCTAGTTGTTAATTATTGTTAGGTTATCTGTTGTTTTAATTAGTAGACGTTAGAGTAAGGAAAACTAGCTTCTTCTTTAATTTTTGTAAGCTTGAACGTCCTAAATAGCACAAAGCTTGAGATTGCACTTGATCCATCGTTGTATTTATTATGTGAGATGTAGCTTTAGGATAATAGAGTATTCGGGGGAGATACTATGGTACTTGGCGATCCCGGATAGTCTAGAGGAGAGGTACAATTCATAGAACTAGGGAATTAGGCACCCCCCCTATGACCACACAGAATACAACACACCAATTAAGATTGGGATGTGACAATTCAACCGACCAATAAGAGATAACTAGGGAGTAAGAAAATCTAAGTAAACACACTTTTAATCATCACAAGAACACACCAATCAATACATAGCTTATCTATTCATTTTCATTAGTATAATTAGTTATTAGTTTAAAGAATTAGTAGTTAAAATTAGTAGAAGTACCACCCCCACTCCTTTACCCTGAGATATTTACTTGTTTTCTAAAAAAATAAAAAGCTAAAAAGGAATCACCCTCAACCTTACCTTCTCGTGATACATCTCTACTAGAATCTCTATTCCCCTAGAGAACGATCAACCCCTTGGACTTACCCATACCACACTGCAACGATTAGTTACATTGCCTAGTGGGTTGTAAAGCTTGCTCGTGGAAAGGGAAGTCTTTCGACCCTGAACCCACGCATCAAGTTTTTGGCACCGCTGTCGGGGAATAGAATAGCTAGTTAGTTTTTTATCTGGATTAGGTCTACTCGCTTGATTCCTATCAAGTGAGTTTTTTTTTTTACTTTTTTCTTATCTTTCTTTTAGTCTATCCCCTTTCTTTGTCTTTTTGTTCGTAACCTTATCACTTTTCACCATGGGTGACAATCCACCCAACAACGATCCACCACATCATCCACTACCACCACCCAATCAACCACCACCCGACTCGCCAAGAGGCTGTACTCTTGGTGAATACTCTAGACCGAGCCATCAAGGCTATAGGAACACTATCGAGCTTCCACATCAAGCTCAAACCACGGCCCTCCGATCCGACACCATCCGGTTGGTGCAAAACGGATGTGCATTCCACGTACTTCGTTCCGAAGATCCTAATCAGCATCTCAAGGATTTCCTAAAAAATCGTTGACTCCATTAACCTTGATGCTACCTCGGGAGACCACGCGATTGCGTCTCTTCCAATTCTATCTACGGGACCAATCTAGTAATTGGCTTGAGCGACTTCCCGCAAGAACCATCTCAAGTTAGGATGATCTCACCACCCGTTTCCTCGCCTAATTTATCCCACTGGGGAGAACCACCAAGCTAAGGAATGACATCTTGATGTTCGAACAACGTCAAGACAAAACCATTTTATGAGGCGTGGACTCGATTCAAGGACTTACACCACAAAGTCCCTCATCATGGCATTGATCTTTGGCTCCAAGTCCAAATATTCTATGATCATGTCAATCTATCCACAAGGCAAACCATTGACCAAGCGGCCAACGGTAAGCTTAATGAATTAACCGCGGAATAATCGTGGGGTACAATAAAGGACCTCGCCCTCTATGAAAAAGAATGTTGTAATGACCCCCGTGAGTTGCCCAAAACCGTAAAGGCAATATCCTTGCCTTCAATCGACTCACAACCTTCCAATTGTAGGATGCTCAAACTTGAAGATCAAGTCAAATTTCTCATGAGTTCCTACGAAGCTCCTAAACCTTCACGCCAAGTGAACAAAGTCTCTTCCTTGTGTGAGTTATGTAGTGGTCCCCACGACACTCATAATTGCACAAGACTCCCCAAAAAAGCTTCCGTGGACTAGCATCTACGCGCACCAACGGAGCGGGAGGAAGATTCCCAATGACCCCTGTACCTAGGACTTACAACGAAACCCGAGAGGCATGGAAGAGCAAACCCGAATATAATTGGAGTCAAACCAAAGAATTCACTTCGAACGAATCCCCATGGCCCCAACAACACATTTCAAGCCCTCATGGCCCTAGTCAACATACCTTGTAAGGGATGATGCAAAACTTTGCAACATCTCAAGAAGCCCAAATAGCCAAGCTTTCAGATCACTTTAATCAATAACAAGCCGAGATGGATAGGAAGATAGATAACCTCTTGAAAGCAATTAATAATCATGTTGATAAGACGACAACCGAGAAGGTTAATTCCATCTCAACTCACTCCTCCGAAAAAGCTCCGATTGAAAATATTAACTACCCAAGCAAGTTTTTCGGTCACTCACAATTAGACAATGAAACTAGGGACCCGTCTTCATTGAAACATGTTCACTTTATCAATGCCATCACCCTAGTAAGACCAAATAGGAATAATGATGAAGCAAACCATGAGACGGTTCTTGAGGTTTGTGAGACTCCTAAAGATGAAACAACTAGAGAAGTAGACGAGGTAGGTGACGAATACTTCAACAAGTTTCCTACGAAAGAGGAACCTTCATACCACCCGTACCTAGTATGCGACCTTCATCCCTTTTATGCTATGAGATCCCCACACATCACCTTTGGAAATCCTATAAATCTCAACATACCTTGTTCCATAGGACACCTTTTTGTGGCAAAGGCCTACATCGATCGCAAGTCCCCAATAAACATCATGACTAGTACATACTACAATTGGGTGATGAAAAGACCTATCCAAAGTAGATAAGATCCCAATGATCCTAGAATAAGATGTAATTTCCTCGGTAGAGTTAAGGGATTGCCCGTCTATGTAGGAACCTTCACGTACCTAACAAATTTCATGATTGTGGAAGATATTAGTACTGTTATAGATCCTAGCTTATCCCATGTAGTTCTAGGAAAGCCATTCATAGATAGCTCCGAAATGACTTATGACCCATCACTAGAAATAGTTAGATTCAAGGACGAGACCAATGAGATTGCATAACAAATGCCATTCAAGATTGAGCAATTCTCATCACTATCCAATAATGAGAAAGAACTTAAGTTGTCGGTCTATTATAGGAACGAGGAGGATAGAATGAGAGGAGTAGATTATGTGATGAGTAAGATATTTGGATTCTATAAAGAATGCGTAAAGCTAGGACCAAAATATAGAACCAATTAGGGGCATGATGATTTCCTAGAAAGATGCACAATTGGACATAGCTATGCTATGGAAAATCCCATTAGAAATCATCATGAAGATGGAGATGGTGATATTGAAGTCAAGTAGAGTATGACTTCGAGTCTAGCCACAAGACTCATAAATAAAGAAAAGCGCTTCTTAGGAGGAAACCCATGTTTAATTGTTTGCTTATTTGTTTTTCATTTTTGTTTGTGTGTTCATATATATTTTTCATTGTTGTTTAATTCTCATGTCCATTTTGCGAAAATGCTTAATTTTATTTTTAACCTCATCTTAATTGCATATAAAGGCATTTTACATAAAGAAAAGTGTAGGGAAGATCAAATATGTTATAAGAACTTGCATGAACATGAGATTATCAATAATTGGAATTGTATATATTTGTGTGTTTGTTAGAGTTAAATGCTTGTATTGAGTCATAATGGATGTTTTGCAGGAATTTTTCCGGGTTTTAAAGAAGTAATTTTTCCAGAATTTTTCCTGAAAACGCACCAGACCCTTTCTGTCAGAACAACATGACGGCGTCAGGAGTAAAGCCCGATGGCGTCAGGAAATGTAGAAACAGATTCACAGTTTCGTTTTCTATATGAACTTGTAATTTTTGGAAACTTCCAATTCTTATTTTCCAGAAAAACTGCAAACGTCCATTCCACAAGCATTATATCTCATTCGCTTTCTAGTATAGGTTTTTCTATATATAGTTTTTGATAAGCATGGGTTCAGTGTCGAGAAGACTTCCTTTTCTACGAGCAAGTTTTTCAACCCTCTAGGTAGTGTACCTAATCGTTGTAGTGTAGTATGGGGTAAGCCCAGGGGATTGATTCGTTCTCTAGGAGAATAGGAATGCTAGAAAGAGATGTATGACGAGAAGGTAAGGTTGAGGGAGATTATTTTTAGTCTTTTTTATGTTTTTTAGAAAGCAAGGTAAACATCTCGGGGCATAGGAGTGGGGGTGGTACTTCTAACAATTTTAACTACTTTTAATAACTACTTACTAATTTACTAATTACTATGATAAATTATGCTTAATTGAAGTGTGCTCGTATGATGATTAAAAATGTGTTTACTTAGATGTTCTTACTCCCTAGTTATCTCTTATTGGTCGGTTGAATTGTCACATCCTCATCTTAATTGGTACGTTGTATTTCGTTTGGTCATAGGGTGGTGCCTAAGTCCCTAGTTCTATGAATTGTAACTCTCCTCTAGACCATCCGGGATCAAAGAGTACAATAGTATCTCCCTCGAATACTCTATTATCCTTAAGCTACAATTCATGCAATAAACACAACGAATGGCCTAAGTGCACTATTAAGCTTTTTTGCTATTTAGGACGTTCAAGCTCTCAACAATTAAAGAAGAACAAATTTTTCCTTACTCTAGCGTCTACCAATTAAGACAAGAGACAATCTAACAATAATTAACAACTAGGTTTCATAGATCCAAGCAAACACAAGGATAATTTAGCTACTCATGTTAAACAAGCAACCATACACACACAAAATTGAACATGGGGTAGACATAATGATAACATGGATTAACAAACTTATCTTATGATGTAAAGAAGGGTATGGGACCCTTAGATACTGTCCAAGTCAGACTACAACTGAATTAGAGTTTGCTCTCCAAAATTCTACATCTTAAAATAAATAAAAATCGAATTCTATAAATAGATTCACAAGTGCGACGGCGTCATGTTTTTCTAGTGACGCCGTCAAGTCACCGTCATTAGGATTTTGTTTGGGCCAAGTCATCGTTGGGATGGCTTCAGTTGATAAGTGTAACACCGTTAGTCTTCATGAAGGACATCATCTGAGATTGGTTCTTGGGCGTCTGTTGTGGAAATTGAGGGTGACGCCTTCCAGAGTTTAGGCATGACGCCTTCAGATTGTAGAACCAAAAGTTGTTCTGAGCCATCATGTGTAATTTTATCAACACTTCTATAAAGGGACGACGTCGCCCTTTGGTTGGGACGCCGTCAGGTCTGCTAGAGGGCATTTGATCTTGACTTTGCCATTTTCTTCACGTTTTCGCTCCTTTTTGTCCAAATATGCTTCATTCCAGCATTTTGCTTCCAAAAGACCTAAAATGTGAAAAGGAACGATTTTAAGTAGTAACAGATATAAAATGTGTTGATTTAGGGCTTAAATGACCCCCTAAAAACGTATGTTTTAAATCCTTATCAAATATCCCTACAATTGGAATTTGCTTGTCCTCAAGTAAATGTGCTTTTGACCAATCAATTTATAAGTTAGGGGGCATGAAGCCCTTGTTTAAAATGTTTTACAACAAATAAAAGCACCATAATAGTCATAACAAGTACGGAAATTATATACTGGCACCTCACAATTGGTGTTTGGATTCTCTCATCTCTCGGGTTTATATGAAATATAATATGAATGGAAATAGAAGATAAACACTCATTACCTGGCATAGTACATAGATTACCATAGGCTTGAGAATAGATCAAACCTCCACCGCTTTGGCATAAGCACCTAAGAATAACTATCTAAGAGGTCTTTACAAAGGGGTGTAATGTTAGGCTTAAGGTAGGGAAGTAAAGGGTTTTGTTGGATAAGGGATATTTAGTGGTGGCAAGTCAAAAATCTTATGTTACAAGCATGTAACGCGTGACGTTGCTAAGCCAAGAGTCGACTCACTAACACTAAATAACTTGAAACAAAACACAAACATAAACTTAAAAACATAAACATAAAGATAGATGTAGGATGGTAGCCCGTATTTTTTCTCATTTTTTTCATCATTTTTTTTCATACCTTTTTACTCTACCATCCTCTATGATAACATTAAAATAAAGGGCTTTATAGGAGCATCCCTACACTTGAGTTTTTATTTAACTAACACTAATTAACCCGATTTGAAAAGATCAAAACACTTGGAGTATTTAATTACGTAGACAAAGGGAATTTGAATTTATCGTTCTTTTCCGTTACTCCATAAAATATTACTTTAATCCATAAGTCCCAATCATCCCAAAATTGTATACAAATGATATGACTCGACTTAGCAACCATGCAAGTAACTAGATAATTGAACTAAGGGTTTAATAATTATAACAATAATGCACTAAAGATGAGTGCATACAAGGTAGGCTAAGGCGATTTGGGTGTAACATTTGGGGGTGGATAGTAAACAATGCTCTTCATTGATATTCCAGAAAACCGAAACATCACGAGAACCACAAAAAAGATAGGCTCTGAGGGGTTAACTAGGGGTATCGTGTACCAAATATGAGTACATCTCAAGGGTGTGGGGAAAATTACTCAACCGATGTGGCAGAGGTAATTATATTACAGGTTTCAAATAAGGGTTATCCTAATGCCTCTTATCATTTAGTTCATCCTAACTACACGTATGTAGTCTCACTAGCGATCTTGAAATGCATCACAAAAAAAGTTCTAGAATCTATTATACTACCGGTACACTCACTAAGCATTAAAGGTGAACGCTTTTATTCCTAAAGATCTATGGCGAACCTCACATTTTTGAGGTGGAATTTGAGTGGTATACGGTTTTTGTGCTAGTCATATAATTCCTATCCATGAGACGCTTTATTAAGACTAAAGTTTAGCTCGTAAATGTCATTTTTTTTTTAATTTGGTGCTAAAATTGCCCTAACGAATATTTCTCATAGTTTATTACATAAATTTCCAAGGACAACACACATAATCAAGTGAGTGAATAGTTTCTAAGTTCCCGTTTTATTCTCCCACCCTACACTTAAACTGAACATTGTCCCCAATGTTCTCCGAAAGTATCAAAGTTATGATAAAGGAAGGTAAGTTAAAAGAGAAAGAAACTAGTACCCCCTGATTAGCTTGGTAGGAAATGTATGAAGTTGCGGTTAAATCCTCCTCCAATAAGAATGAATAAGTACTAAGTGCTTCTTCCAATATGTGTTTCTTCTTCTTTTCTAATATAACCTGCACACTTATAAGAAAACAAAACGAAACCTTCGCGTAAAATCGGCGGTAAAACTATTTATGACACACAACTAAACTAGAAAGCGAGTAAGGTATAATGCTTGTGGAATGGATGTTTGCAGTTTTTCTAGAAAATTAAGAATTGGGAATTTCCAAAAATTACAAGTTACACAGAAAATGAAACTGACATTCTGTTTCCACATTGCCTGACATCTTCAGGTGTTAATCCTGACGCTGTCAGGTTGTCCTGACAAAAAGTGGTCTGACACGTTTTTATGGAAATATTCTGGAAAAATTACCTAATTAAAACCTGGAAAAATTTCTGCAAAACATCCATTATGACTCGATACAAGTATTTGACTCTAACAAACACATAAATATATACAATTTCAAGTATTGTTACTCTCATGTTCATGTTCTTAAAAACATATGTGATCTTCCCTACACTTATCTTTTTGTAAAATACCTTTATATGCAATTAATACGAGGTTAAAAACAAAATAAAGCATTTTCACAAAGTCTAACATGAGAATAAACAACATAAAAAAAGATATATAAACACCCAAATAAAATTTGAAAAACAAAGCAAACAATTAAGCATGGGTTGCCTCCCACGAAGCACTTTTCTTTATTTATTAGTCTTGTAGCTAGACTCGAAGTTGTGCTCCTACGTGACTTCCTTACCGTCATCTTCTTCCTCATGACGATCTCTATTGGGGTTTTTCATAGCATAGTTATGCCCTATTGTGCCTTTCTAAGAAATCATATTTCCCCCATTTGGTTCTATATTCCGGCCCTAATTTCACACATTCTATATTGAATCTAAATATCTTACTCATCACATAATCTACTCCTCTCATTCTATCCTCCTCATTCCTATAGTAGACCGATAGCTTAAGTTCCTTCTAATTATTGGATTGTGATGAGAATTGCTCAATCTTAAATAGAATTTGGTAGGCAATGTCATTGGTCTCATTCTTAAATCCAACTATCCCTAACGATGGATCATAAGTCATCTAGGAGCTATCTATGAAAGGCTTTCCTAGAACTACATGGGACAAGCTAGGATATATAGCCGTACTAATATCTTCCACAATCACGAAATCCGTTAGGTACGTGAAGCTTCCTACATAGACGGGCATTCCCTTAATTCTACCGAGGAAATTACATCTTATTCTACGATCATCGGGGTCTTGCCTATTTGGGATAGGTTTTTTCATCACCCAATTCTAGTACGTGCTAGTCATGATGTTTATTGGGGACTTGCGATCAATGTAGGCTTTTACCATGAAAAGATGTCCTATGCAACACGGTATGTTGAGGTTTCTAGGATTTCCAAAGGTGATGTGTGGGCATCTCATAGCATAAAAGGGACGAAGGTCGCGTACTAGGTGTGGGTGGTATGAAAGTTCCTCATCTGTAGGAAACTTATTGAAGTGTTCATCACCTATTTCGTCTACTTTATTGGTGGTTTAATCCTTAGGAGTCTCACTAACCTCAAGCACAATCTCATGGTTTGCTTCATTGTTATTCCTATTTACTCTCATTAGGGTAATGGCATTGGCAAAGTGAACGTGCTTTGATGAAGACGGGTCCCTAGTTTCATTGCCTAATTACGAGTGAGCGAAGTACTTGCTCGGGTCCTTAATATTTAGAAGGGAAGCTTTTTCGGAGGAGTGAGTTGAGATGGCATTAACCTTTTCAGTTGTCGTCCTATCATGATTGGTAATATCTTTCAAGAGGTTATCTATCTTCATATCCATCTCAACTTGTTGTTGGTTAAAGCGGTCTGAAAGCTTCGCTGTTTGGGCTTATTGGGATGTCACGAGGTTTCATATTATCCCTTCTAAGTTGTGTTGACTAGAGACATGACGGCTTCAATTATGTTGTTGGGGCCATAGGGAGTCGTTAGAGCTGAACTCTTTGGTTTGACTCCAATTATAGTCGGGTTTGCCCCTCCATGCCTCTCAGGCTTCGTTGTAAGTCCTAGGTCCGGGGATTATGGGGAATCTTCCTCCCATTCCATTGGTACGCGAAGATGCGTAGTCCACGGAAGCTTGTTCAGGGAGTCTCGTGAAATTACGAGTGTCATGGGGACCACTACATAACTCACACAAGGAAGAGAATTTGTTCATTTGGCGTGAAGGTTTAGGAGCTTCGTAGGAACTCATAAGGAATTTTACTTGATCTTCAAGTTTGAACATCCTACAATTGGAAGGTTGTAAGTCAATGAGAGGCAAGGATATTACCTTTACGGTTTTGGGCAACTCACGGGGTCATTCCAACATTCGTTGTCATAGAGAGCAAGGTCCTCTATCGTACCCCACAACTCTTCCGCGGTAAGTTCACTGAGCTTACTACCGGCCGCTTGGTCGATGGTTTGCCTAGTGGAAAGATTTATATGATCGTAAAAGATTTGGACTTGTAGCCAAATATCAATGCCGTGATGAGGGAATTTATGGATTAAGTCCTTGAATCGAGTCCACGCCTCGTAGAGAGTTTCGCCTTGACGTTGTTGGAACATCAAGATGTCATTCCTTAGCTTGGTAGTTCTCCCCGGTGGGAAAAATTGGGCAAGGAAATGAGTGGTAAGATGATCCCAACTTGAGATGGATCCTGCGGGAAGTTGCTCAAGCCAAGTACTAGCTTGGTCCCGTAGAGAGAATTGGAAGAGACGCAAGCACGTGGTCTCCCGTGTGGTAGCATCAAGGTCAATAGAGTCAACGATTTTTTAGGAAATCCTTGAGATGCTGATTAGGATCTTCGAAATGAAGTCCATGGAATGCACATCCATTTTGTACCAACCGGATGGTGTCAGATCGCAGGGTTGTAGTTTGAGCTTGAAGTGGGAGCTTAATGGTGTACCTATAGCCTTGATGGCTCGGTCTAGAGTATTCACCAAGAGTAAAGCCTCTGGGCGGCTCGTATGGTGGTTGATTGAGTGGAAGTGGATGATGTGGTGGTGGATTGTTGTTGGGTGGGTTATCACATTCCATGATGAAAAGTGAGGATATTACGAACAAAAACACAAAAAAGGGGGATAGACTAAAAGGAAGCTAATGAAAAGATAAAAAAAAGCTCACTTGATAGGAATCAAGCGAGTAGACCTAAACGAGATAGAAATCTAACTAGCTATTCTATTCTCCAGCAGCGGCGCCAAAAACTTGATAAGCATGGGTTTGGGGTCGAGAAGATGACCACTCAGGGTAAATTCCGTCAGCTAGATAATACCCTTGTTTAAATGTACGCATGTTTACTTCAAACGGAACATCGGGGGCGATGTCATCAAGACGGTTATTTAAATGTACGAATGTTTAATTCAAAACGGTAAGATCGTTATGTTAATACAAATATCGTCATTAAACGTTATTTATATTTTTGATCTTTACCTAAGTTTTGTTAACGAAAAAAGTAAATTTAATTTGTATAAAAGCCTAAAGCTTGTCAAGTTTAATAGACATTAAAACAAGCTTTTTCAAACAATATATTCATCATTCAAGCATTTACATTTATGATTAGTAACATCTTGATATGACTCTAATCATTATGTATGATAGTAGTTTTTAGAATGTGTTAGGTTCTTAAAACCAAACACTACTTATGTACTTGCATATTTCTAAAAATAGAAATACAACTTATGACATCATGTAATGCATCATGGAAATCATTAGAAGATTTCATTAAGATATTTTGTGTGGATTTGTACTCTTCATGTCTTACACAATCTCACTTAGATAGAGTTGACTTTAGCAAAGATTTGATATCTTGATGTCGGACCGGGTACCAAAATGGTACACGGGCGGAACCCTTTTAAGGGTTCCGCGGTCCGTGGACGCTCTTGTCCACTTTGGCTATAAATAGCAATGCCAAGCCAAGTAGTTTCTCATCCCTTTCTAACATACTCTCATACATATCTTCTCTCTAACCTTTCTAACTCAGTTTCATATCATATTAGTGATCTCTTTTGTAGCAAAGAAGATCAAGTCATATTCAAGCTTCAACGAGAAGTTGGAAGTCTTGTTTATTTAGTGTTGTATGATCTAGTGTTGATTCATACTTCATTGTTGTATCAAACCATCATAATCTTGTGAGTGTGAGTGGTTAGTATTTTAGTCCTCAAAATACATTGTGTGTGGGAGTGGTTGTACCCTTGGAAAGAACTCGACATCTAGCTTAGTGTCGGAAATAGTGTAAGCGAAGTGTAAAGGTTTTCTCCGCCGGTGAAAGGAGCTTGTTGACTAGTGAAGTTAAACTCTCGAGTGTGAGACTCGAGGAGTGGAGTAGGGCAAGGAAAAAGAGTCCTTGTAGACCGAACCACTATAAACAACTTGTTGTGGTTTGATCATTTCTTTCCTTATTTACTTCTTACATATTGCTTGCATATTTCATTAACATATCTAAGATCAATATCAATTGATCTTTACAATAAGTTTCAAAACAAATTTTTAATTGGTAAACTATTCAACCCCCTTCTAGTTTTCTACAATTGGTACCAGAGCCTCGTTGCTCAAGAATTTCTAAAATAACTTGTATTTTATAAACTTGAAACGATCCATGGATTCTAAAACTTTAAAGAAGGGCAATCTATGCAAAGACCACCACTCTTTGAAACCAATGGATTTATCTATTGGAAAAACCGTTTTGAAACATATGTAAAATCAAAAGATATAGATCTTTGGTTTATTATTGTTAAAGGGGATTTTAGTTCTACAACAAAGGATATTTCCGTTGATGAACAAAAGAAACTAGTTGCTAAAAATAATGAAGCTAAAATGATGCTTTATAATGCTTTACCTAGAAAAGAATATGAAAGAATTTTTATGTGTGAAACCGCCAAAGATATTTGGGAATCTTTAATTGTTACACATCAAGGTAATTCACAAGTCAAGGATAACAAAATTGATCTTCTTGTTCAACAATATGAACAATTTGTTATTCCTGAAGATGAAACCATTGATTGTGGCTTTGCTCGCTTTAACACTATTATTACATCACTTAAAGCACTTGATGAATCTTTTCGTAGTAAGAACTTTGTCAGAAATTTCTTAGAGCACTCCATCCCAAATGGAGAGCTAAAGTGACCGCCATTGAGGAATCAAAAGATCTCTCAATAATGTCACTAGACGAGTTGATCGGTAACCTCAAAGTACACGAAATGGTGATGGAGAAAGATTCGGAGATCATCAAAGGAAAAAGGGAGAAGATCAAATCCGTTGCTCTAAAAGCAAAAGCGGAATCAAGTGATGATGACGAATCTTGCTCCGTAGCGAAGATGAGGAATATGCCATGGCCGTTAGAGATTTTAAGAAGTTCTTTAGAAGAAGAGGAAAGTTCGTAAGACAACCTCGAGAAGAAAAGAAGCCATTCCGAAAGGATCGGGATGACAAGAAGGGAAAAGGTGAAAGAAAATGTTTTAGATGTGGTGATGCAAATCACCTCATAGGAGAATGTCCCAAGCCACCTAAAAGCAAAACTCAACGAGCTTTTGTAAGTGGTGCTTGGAGTGATAGTGAAGACGATGAAGAATCAAGCAAGGAAGAAATCGCTCTAATGGCACATGAGTCAAATGAGGTACTTTCCGACTCTTCTTATTCTTCTATTGATGATGACACTTTGCAAAAACAATATAATCAATTGTGTGAGCTAAGTCTAAAAATCATAACTAAAAATAAATTTTTAAAAACCAAAAAGGAATTTTTGGAAAATGAAGTTTATGAGTTAAAAGAAAAAGCAAAACGACTAGAAAAGGAAAAGCAAATGACGATGATTGTAAATCATGTCAAGAGCTTAAACTTGAAATAGAAAAACTAAAGCTCACACAAGATGTTTTAATAGAAAACAATTCTAAATTTAAAAGGTTTAACAAGAACATCGCTCTTGCCGATGAAATAGTTAAAATTCATAAAACACCGGGAGACATGAATGGGCTAGGTTTTAATGAAGTATTAATTCCAAAGAGTCAAAATAAAACGGCCGAAAAGGACGAACATTCTGTCAAAATTGCTGCAGATAAAGCACGGACCGAGACGGAACCAAAATATGGGTTCCGTCCGTTGTGCAAAATGGTGCCGTGGGTACTTCAGCAGAACAAATGTTCGCAATACGGACCGTATTGAATTTGTTAAAATAACAAAGAAAACCAATAATAGTATTAAACTAAAACCAGCGTTACTTCAGAGTAGGACTTGTCAAAAATGAATTTAGATCAAAAACTACTCAACAACAATATAAAACTCCTTTTGCCAAACGCACCTTTCCTAAGAGCAACCACAACGTACAACCCAACTACCAACACAATGGTTGGAATCAAAACTTTCTTAGACCATATCAAACTCCAGATTACATGCCATGGAACTCTTACCCATCGTTTCCATACATGAATCAAATGAATGGTATGTTTAACCCAAATGGACCCATGAGATATTGGGGACCAAATGCTTGAGTTATTTGCTTCTTAGGTATGCTTGAAAGTTGGATTGGAACCTGATGAATGGATAAAAGATAGTGGTTGCTCACGACACATGACGGGCAACAAAAGTCTCTTCTCATCATACCAAGAGTATGACGGAGGTAATGTCACCTTTGGTAGCAATCTCAAAAGCAAAATTATTGGCAAAGGTACGATCGCTCATAACTCCCTAACTATTGAAAATGTTGCTCATGTGGATAGGTTAGGATTTAATCTACTTAGTATTAGCCAACTATGTGATAAAAAGTATAAAGTGCTATTTGATGAAAATGGTAGTAAAATACTAAAAGATGGTATCACCATAGCTAAAGGAGTTAGGAAAAATAACATATATGTCATGAAATAGATAAAACATCTAATGACAAACTTTGCCTAACAACTTTAGATGATAGCTCATCTCTTTGGCATAGACGTTTAGGTCACGCTAATATGAGACTTATACAAAACCTATCTTCAAAAGAATTGGTTAGGAATTTACCAAAACTTAAATATGACCAACACTTTTGCGACGCTTGCAAAATTGGTAAACAAACACATAGTAGTCACAAAACTAAAAATATGGTGTCCACATCTAAGTGTCTAGAATTATTACATATGGACTTGTTTGGACCATCCGCTATAAGAAGCTATGGAGGCAACTTATACACTTTGGTCATAGTAGATGATTATTCAAGGTTTACTTGGACGTTGTTTTTGAAAACCAAAAATGAAGCTTTTGATAAATTTGAAATACTTAGCAAGAAAATTCAAAATCTTCTAGGTATCAAAATTGTGTCGATCCGAACGGATCATGGTCGGGAATTTGACAACGAAACTCAATTTGGAAACTTTTGTGATACAAATGGTATAACACATAACTTTTCCGCTCCACGAACACCTCAATCTAATGGAGTAGTAGAACGTAAAAATAGAACAATTCAAGAAATGAGTAGAACAATGCTTAATGAACAAAACATTCCTCAAAAGTTTTGGTGTAACGCCGTTGACACTTCTACATATATTTTGAATAGAGTCTTAATACGTCCTTTCTTAAACAAAACACCATATGAACTCTATAAAGGTAAAAAGCCAACGTTAGGATATTTTAGAGTCTTTGGTTGTAAATGCTTTATTCTTAATACTAAGGATTATCTCACCAAGTTTGACCCAAAGTCTTATGAAGGTGTATTTCTTGGTTACTCTCAAACTAGTAAAGCTTACATTGTCCTAAACAAAGAAACAATGATAGTCGAGGAATCGTTGAACATAACATTCGACGAAAGTCCACCTCCCTCTAAGACATCACCTTTGGTAGATGATGACTTAGTTGAAAGTCAAATGATAGAAGGTCAAGAAATAATTAATAATAACAAGGAAGATGAACCATTAAATAAAGAAATTGTCAACATCAAAGAATCTAAAAGTCATCCTTTAGAAAAAGTCATAGGACAACTCAATCAAAGAACCTTAAGGTCACAAGCCCAAAATCAAAGTAATTATTTTTGCTTTGTATCCACCATTGAACCAAAAACCATAAATGAAGCAATAAAAGATGAATCATGGGTTATTGCCATGCAAGAAGAATTAAACCAATTAGTTAGAAATGATGTTTGGAAGTTAGTTCCAAGACCTAAAGATCAAACTATAATTGGAACAAAATGGGTTTTTCGAAATAAGATGGATGAAAATGGGATAGTATCTAGAAACAAAGCTAGGCTTGTAGCGCAAGGTTATAATCAACAAGAGGAGATTGATTATGATGAAACTTATGCACCAGTAGCTAGGCTTGAGTCTATTAGAATATTGCTTGCTTATGCATGTGCCTATGATTTTAAATTATTTCAAATGGATGTTAAAAGTGCTTTCCTTAATGGGTTTATTAACGAAGAAGTGTATGTTGCTCAACCTCCGGGTTTCACCGACTTTGAGAAACCACATCATGTCTTCAAACTCAAGAAAGCATTGTATGGTCTTAAGCAAGCACCAAAAGCTTGGTACGACCGACTTAAGACTTTTCTTATTGATAACAAATATACTATGGGATTAGTAGATAATACTCTTTTACCAAGAAAAAGGAATCACAAATTATCATTGTTCAAATATACGTTGATGACATTATATTCGGATCAACTTGTCAAGAATTATGTGATGATTTCTCTAAAATCATGCACGACGAGTTTGAAATGAGTATGATGGGTGAGTTAAATTTCTTTCTAGGACTTCAAATAAAACAACTAGAAGATGGCATATTTTTTAACCAATCTAAATATATAAAAGACATGCTTAGGAAATTTGGTCTTGAAGATTCCAAACCAACTAAAACTCCCATGTCCTCGGACACTAAACTAACCAAGGATGAGGAAGGTGAATCCGTAGATAACACTAAATATAGAGGAATGATTGGTAGCCTACTCTATCTTATGGCTAGTAGACCCGACATTATGTTTAGTGTTTGTCTATGTGCTCGCTTTCAAGAAAACCCAAAGGCATCACACTTAGAAGCTGTAAAAAGAATTTTTAGATACATTAAGGGAACAACGTGTTTAGGATTATGGTATCCCAAAGGAACGGGTGTAGAAACCATAGTGTATGCCGACTCGGATCATGCCGGTGACTATGTCGATAGAAAAAGTACAAGTGGTATTTGCACTTTTGTTGGACATTGTCTTACCTCATGGTTTGCAAAGAAGCAAACGGCCTTGGCCATTTCAACTACTGAAGCCAAGTACGTCTCAGCCGGAAAAGCATGTCAACAAGCTCTTTGGATGAAGCAAGCTCTCGTAGATTACGGAATTCATCTCAACGACATTGTGATACTTTGCGACAACAAAGGAGCAATCGATCTCAGCAAGAATCCCGTTCAACACGCTCGTACAAAACATATTGAAATTCGCCATCACTTTCTTTGCGACAATGTTCAAAAAGGAAACATTTCAATCGAGAAAGTTTCCTCCGAAGACAACATTGCCGACATCTTTACTAAGCCTCTTAAACGAGAACCTTTTAATCTTCTTAGACTTGGTTTAGGGTTAATGGAACCAAACATGTAGGATAAACATAGCCCAAAACATTAGAATAGTCAAAACAAAACAATTTTGTCTTGTACACGCATCAGTAGCCACGGCACCAAAAGACAACAAAGACGAAACCAAATTTTTGGTGCCGTCTGGTCCGTGGTGTCTACGAAGCAAACCGCTATATACAAATCATCCTCTTCCTCAAAACCCACTTTACCAAAACGTGTAAAACTTAAACCAAGCTCATTATTGTCATCTTCCCACTCATTAATCACTGAAGATAACATCATTGTAAGTATCCTAACTACATTTCATCTCTTAATTCGGAGTCTAGGATTCTTATTTATGCACAAAACTATCACAAATCATTACATGGGGTTTTATGTATGCTTTTATACCAAATATGAATTCAATTGGCAAATTGCATAACTAGTCATTAAAATTAGGTACTACATTATCATATTGCATAAACAAATCATGCTTCCCACTAATTGATAGATAATGAATATAAGGCCTTATTCAAACAACCAAACACCCCATGTCAAAAGTTTTGAAAAACTTCTCACTTGTAGGAAAACAATTTTTTCATTGCTAATACAAATAGAAACGTTAAATTTTCATCACTTGCATGCTCTTGAATACTAAAGGTATTGCATAACTAATATGCATTCCCCGGGTATATTCAAATGAAGCCACATTGAATTAGGAGCATTTGGGTTATCTCATGGTATTTGCCAAACACCCCACTAAAACCATCTTTGTGCATAAAATGAGTCGAGATAACCGCAACTCCAAATTGTTTTCATATAGGCACACACTAGAACCAAAAACGTTAAAACTTATTCTCATTATTTAACATATTAACTCTTGTCCTTAGGAATAACCATGGTAGCCGCAAGATTCTATGATCACAAAGACACCCTTAACTACATTCCCAAACACCACAAAACCAAAGGACTTACCAAAGAACAAGTAGAAATATTTAGGGGTCTAGAATCAAGGTATTTCCATGAGGGTAGAACCATTCACTCATCCTTCCTTGAAAACACCAATCTTCGTGAAGAACTAGCCGCCATTCAATTCGATTGTCTTCTTGACATCGATGAACCAATTTGTCCTAGGTTTGTGTTAGAATTCTATGCTAGTGTGACCGGCTTTAGTGATGAAGACGATGATGAATTTTGTCTTAGGTTTAGAATTAATCAAAACGACTACACCATCACCTTAGCCAACTTTGCTCAAGTGCTAGGAATTCCCAACCGATGAACTTGTCTCTACTCGGATAAATGGTCACTCACCGCTCTTGATGCTATCAATGACCGCTCTCTACCCTACCAAACCCGTTTGGCCGACAAGGATGTCATCCGTGAACACCTTTTAACCCAAAAAGTGACACAACCCAAGTTACCCGAAAGGGAAAAGAAGTAAACCGAGATCCATATGGAATGGAGCTAAATGAACTTAAGCCCGAATTTAAGAAATGGGAGGAGCTACTTAGAGCCAACGTCATTAGCACCATAGGAAATAGGGATCACATTAACGCTTGCCTTTGTCATATGCTCTACAACTTGTCCACCCGTCAACCATCCAATTTAGCCTACTACATAGCTAGGAGAATGATTGATATTCCAACTCAAGGATCTGTTGCTCTTCCATACGGGATGCTCCTCACCCGTCTCTATAGAAACTTTGCACCAATTCCACCAACACCAAAAGGGATGCACCTTCTGTTAGGATCCAAATATTATTGTGTTTGATGATTCGGGTGGTCTTGGATGATGAAAATACATGTTATACATTTTAGAGAGAGAGAAAGTAGAGAGATGGTGTTCTTGGTAGAGAGTTGCTTCTATAAAAATGAAAGGTTAGATTGCCAAGTCACACCCCTTCCATGGATGGAAGGGGTATTTATACTTACAAACTACACGACCTCCTATCGGCCTGTGGATCAGGTATACAGTGGGTAAAGACCCGTCCTTCCTCCACGGTGTTACACTAAACTATTCTACGCTACTGACTAACTAATAAACTACTAAATAACATAACAAACGACACATCTACGAGCTAACATATGCTAGACTTATAATTGGGGTGACCGACACTTTAACATGGAATTTTCTAATTCCTAACAATCTCCCCCTAAGGGAGGTCACCCCATGAAATACATTTTTCATCCTAGCATTCTATCTTTGTCTTTAGTTCCAAGCTCGTAGACTTCAATTCTTCAAATTCCGCATTCTTTGTGCTTGTGTAGCGATTCTTCAAAGTCCGCATAGATTTGTACTTTAAGTGGAGGCCTTTAACTGATCCACATCTTTGATGATCTTCGAGCTTTCTTTGAGATCATCAGCCACAGCAAATCTCTCTGGATCATCCATAGTTGTGTTGCCTTCATGTGATGTTGTGACATTTGGACCGACATGCTCACACTTTTGGATCATGACATCTTTCTAACAGAGTAGCGAAAGCTTTTACTGGTTCATGATATTTGCAGAAGCGAAGCAGAAGCATAGTATGAAATATCATAGCCAGGTTATGTAGATATGCACCAGTCATGATTTCTTCAAATTAAGTGTGGATGCTGTGAGCATGCGGCTTTGATTGACTCCTCAATTCGATCACCGCAACCGCCCAAATGTACCGCAAACAACGCTTAGCATTAAAACACACGAAAGCGTCTTTGATCACTTTCGTCGAATTGAGGTACATGGCCCACGGTTCCCCGTTGATCAGATAAATACTGCCTGTGATCGTAGGATTCCTAAGAATCTCCTTGACAGGGTTTCGCAAACTGTTCTAGCTGTTCTCAAACCGAACGCCTCAAAGAAGACAACACGGAGTGAGTGAACCAAATAATTGAGATTCACCGATTGATGAAAATGATTTGAAAACAATCGCGTATTGCTTAGAAGAAAGAGTTTTGCAATACGACGAAGGTTTTATGAGAAAGATCAATTTTCAATCAAAATACTTTTGTATTTAAAAGAGTACACATTCGATGTGCTAGAGAAAAGAAGAGATTCGCACATCGAACGGTTTTTCTGAAAGTATTTTTCAATCAGAGATACTTTTTTAATTTGAAAACATAAGTACACATTCGACGTACTAGAGAAACGTAGGTTTGCACATCGAACGGTTTTTCCAAAAGTATTCATCAATTCCATTCTTGGACCAAGGTTGATTCAAGATTGAATCTCCCCATCGTTTCTATCCAGTTGTCACAAGCTTGATCTTTTGCAAGATCTCACATGTCACCCACCAAGAGCTTGTTTGGTGTTGGCTCTAGAAGGATTTCCATCTTCATCGTGAATATTTTTACATATCACTCAGATGTTCTGGCAATACCACAAGGATAAAGCGTAGGACTCTTAATATATTCTTACTTTCCACATTGTGTGAAACAACAAGTCTTCATTAATTTTGTGTCCTAATGAGATATTGTGGATAATCTCTTGGCTCTAGACTCAATAGTGCACATTTGGTTCCTATGCCGGAGACTAGGGAGAGGGTCTCCTTCTTCAATATCAACAATCTCTAAGAGAAAGTCGATAGATTATGTCGGTTCCCCGTGAGAATGAAACAAGCCCTTTTAAGAGGAACTTGAGTAGCTTGGGAAGTTGTAGTGCAGTGCATCACTGGGTCCATGATGTCTTGTCTTCAATACCAGTGTTACCTTAGTAACCACCAAGAGCATATGAATTGAACCCGGGTTCTGCCCTAAGGTTGAATTATTGGAGGGCTATTTCTTTTCACCCTTTTCACATTTAATTCTTTTCCATTCTTCAACCCTTTCAGTGCTTACCGAGACTTCATAACTAGAACCTTGTTGGGTTTATTCCAAGACTAGCTCGTCTCAGTCCAAGCACTCTTCCCATATTTTCATTTTTCTCCTTTTTTCAATATTCCTAAGGACTCTACACTATCTAGTGGATTGTCCCTGGAAGATCCCTCCTTCTGGCTGGATCGTGAGAACTAATACCTAACCTCACCATCCTTATAACTCCATACATAAAGTAAAATGGTCGGTCTTTTGGTACAGTTCATTCTTCCTTTGAAACCAATTGAAAAATCATTTGGAAAACAATCAAGGTACTTGTGATACGAGATCAAAGCATTTTGTACCTTAATAGTTTTGATCATTTTAGAAATGCTCCCCTCAACATGTGCATATGATTTAAAATTGTTTGGCACATGGAGGCAAGAGTTCTTTGAAATAATTTCTTTGAAATAATTTCTTGATCACAATTTCCTTAGAAAAGCCAGTTGAATTTCTTTGGTAAATTCTCCCCCTCAATATGTGCATAGGATATTTAAAATCATTTTATCACATAGAGGCAAGAGTTCTTTTGAAGCACATTCATGATCACAAAAGCCATTAAGAAAACCATTTGAATACTCAATCAAGGTACTTTATAAATCACTTTAAAAGCTTTCGTACCTCGATAGTTTATTTGCTCCCCCTCAATATGTGCTTCAATATTCGAAAGCGTTTAGCACATATGAGCGAGCAGCGTGCACAATTAAATCAAAACGATCACCTTTTATCAAATTTCATTATTAAATCACAAATTCTCCCCGATCAAAAATATCAAACCCTTTGAGATTTTGGATCCCAAGTGATTCAATTAGGTTTAGAAAACATGGGAGAAAATGTGGCCTAGTTTAAATACTCATCATGTTTTTGGATAAATCCTCCTCTTCAACATGTGCATTGTATATTTGAAATCGTTTGGCACATGGAGGCAGGAGTGCCTATAAAGGACTAAAACCGATTCCATTAAAACAGATTTGAGATTTAAATCACGATCTCTCCTTGATCAAAATTTCAAACCAATTAGGGTTTTGGATCCCAATTGATTTAAATCATTTAAAAAGTTTTAGGGAAAGACGTGGCAAGATTTAATTTTGAAAAATGACAGATAAGGACCATTTTAAGACATTAAAGATTGTTAGTATCGGGTATGATTGTTTTATGAGATCTTTAAGTAAAATAAAACAATTTCACAATCAAACAAGAACAGTAAAAATTTCATTTTGAAAGACCTTGATTCAAAAGAAAAATCATACCATGACATAACATTAAATCTTTAGATCACCACATTTTAACGCATACAAACCGAAATTTTATGAAGAAATATCGTTTGAAAGAATTTTATTTAAAATCACTCTCCCCTTCAAATCATGACAGTAGTCGATGATTGAGTGACTTAAGTTTTGATAAAATGAAGTCCGGTGATTTTCAAAGATTAGCTCAATAAATTTTCAAAACGATATTTTCCATTTTCAAAACAATTTATTCAAATTTTTCAAAAATTGTTTAAAAATGGTATCCTGCACAAAGATACGTTAGTGGTTGAGAAGCTTCCGTTGTTGTTGTTGTAGGGTTTGGAAGAATAACCATCACGATGCATTGAGACTTCTTCATACGTTGCATTTTGAATGCCAACTGAGGTCAAATTAAGCTCCGTTTCTTCAATCACTTAGAAGAAAACCATCTGCGATGCATGAGACCTCTTATGTTTCATTTATGCCAACTCTCCATAGAAGTCCAATTAAGCTCCGTTTCTTCATTTGTCAACCCAAGAAATAGTTACCCTTTCCTTTCGGCATCCAATCATCATATTATGTGGGATCCGGATCGGGAACATTCTTATACCAAAATACCTGCATACGTTAGTGAACACAAACAGATATATGGTGGTCGACATCACCCAAACAACAATCGACTAATAAAAGTCAATTCAACATATCAATCAGATCATATAAGGTATGGGAATAATATGTTCATCAAACTATAATCATCTAATCCTAACAATCACATCCTAGAAACCTAGTCCTTCAACATAGGCAATTATATTTTAATAAGCACGAGGATGATTAAGAAAGCCCGTTAGATGATATAGATTTGAAAACATTATCCCCTCAATCAATGACTCATTTTTGAAAAATTTTAAAAGCACGAAGTCATTGATTGAGTTTGCAAATTAATATAAAACTCTGAATCGATTGATTTTCAAGCAACTCGTTTACCACCATTTTGAAAACAACAAATATTTTTCTGAAGAATTTTAGACGGAAAAACATTTGTGTAGGAACAGCAGTCCTTCGACATACTTTCCTCATTTTGAATTAGGATAAGTGCACGAAATATTTGAAAAATTGTTTAGCGCAACAATTTCCTTCCTTTAGAGAGCGGGTTGCTATCTGAAATAATAGCAAGCCATAGTTTAAGCGGGTTACAGTCTGAAGTAACTGCAAGCCATAGTTTTTGGACATGTTTTGAAAGAAATATTTACACCTCCATCTCGAACTTCATCTAAAGTCCCGTGCCATTATTGAATGACATTTCTAAGACCGTAGATGTTATCGATATCAGAAGACATATCTTGAGAAAACATATTTTTGGTATTTTTGAATTTTTTCTGATTTTTATGGGTTTTTGAAGGTTTTATATTTTTCTATTTTCTTTTTGTTGGTTTTATATTTTTGTATTTTTCTTTTGATAAATATTTACAAAGATAGAGTAGATGATATAATTTAAGAGGATGATGATACGAGTACCGAGATAAGGATATCGAACAGCACATCGTAGAAGATAGAATTCGTCATCTCTTAAATTTCCACCACCAAAGCTTCCGAGGCTCAAGAATAGAAGATAGAACATGAGCCTTTGAGAAAAAGAGACTTTGGCAGCTTCCCCCAAACCAAAAATCCTTATGTTGAGCAGATTCAAAGCTTTCTTTCAAGCTTCTATTAGCCAGTTGCACAAAGAAGCACACCATTATCATCGATCTTGCTGCTCCTTTTAAGAATAATCACCGTGATTCTTCGTTCGAGGTTATATCATCCAAAAGAATAGCCACGTATCATCCCACAAATAAATAACTCTTCTCAAATTTCATTCCAATCTGAAGTCGAAGCAATCCATTCCAAAAGGTGTCAAGAGACCACTTCCCCCCACGTAGTTGAATTGATGCAGTCAGTCTCTTAGACTAGAGCTCACGAACCCGAATACACATACCCAAGACAAAGAAACTTATACCATCGAAGTAGTCGATTAAGTCCAATAGCCAAAGAATAACCCCGATGTATACTTTTCTCTCCCCTAAAGAAAGTGTATGAAGCTCAAGAACCCGGTACCCAATGCCCAAAAAGAGAATAACCGATAACATTGAAGAACAGCCGAATCACGATTATCTCTGCGGATGACAATCTCTGCGGATGTCCACTCCGAAATAAGTGATTAATCCCTCAAGTGAGACAGCTGAGCGTCCCCAATGTACACAATCTCTCTCCTCTGATGAATGCGAAAGCATCATCACACACTTGTGTACCTCTTTATCATCGAAACTAACTCTTCCATCTCTTCCTCCACATAGTTGGAATAAAAACACTAAACGCCATGAGTCAAACCTTGAGTTTCTCTGCGGTAATGACAATAGTCTTCCCGAGATATCTTCAATTACTTAGAAGTATTAAGCTCGTCAAGATTACTCGCGTATAGATGTTTGTCTCCTTCCCCTTGCGGTTTTGATACTTCAGAATCAACAACTCTATGTAAGCCCGTATACATGAAATCTTTTGAGAAGAACACTGGTAATCTTGTGGAATCAACATGTGAAGTAGAATGTGAGCAGGTCTAATTGGGGATTAAATCAGACATTTCACCCTCCCCAATTAGTGCTCTCCCTAAACCGACAACTGTTTGATAGATGCCCATATTAAGAAGAAGTCTTTGGATAATCAAATGCAACTCGTCTTTAGTCTTCTAACATATAGCGAAAAATGTAGAACGTGTAGACTCGACCTTATTCAAGATTGTCCAGTTGGGGATTAGATAGTTAACATCTTCAACTCACCAAAACACAAGAACATCACCAAAAAGCATCCCAATTAACTTACATCTTGCAAATCCCCTTAATTAAGATCCCTCCCAATCAAACAAGAACAGAAAGATGTTCATCAAGGAAATCAGAATCACCAAATGAACACACCTAAATGGTAACACCAAGCAAACAATCACATCAAACAAGAACGAAGGTTGTTCGAATCATCATGTTGATGTGCACGTGAAGCATTAATCAGAAGCACTTTGTCAATAAACTCATATAAGCTTGTGAAGATGTCAACTAACGGCTCTTAGAAGAAACGCCATGTAAAGATGACCGATAAGAAGAAGCTCAGTTCTTACATGAGTTTAGAGCCGTTTGACCATTTATTCTCAGATATCGATCAACCATGCAGAATTATCATACTTCTTCTCCCCTCAAGAATTGCATACGGAGATGCCATTCTTGATTAAGCAAGTGATTATCTTCAACAATGTAGTCTATTCACACTTCTCCCCCTCAAAATTAGCATAGGATGTCGCCATCGTCATTATAGTTGAGCAAGTGGAATAAGAAAACAATCAACAAGAGTCCGGTTCACTTGATAATTGAAGCACATGGAAAAAGTATGAAGCATGTTGATGAGAATGGTCATAATGAGAAGATTTCTCTTCTTCTGAAGATAATGCGCCAAGCGTACACATTTCTTTTATTTAGAGAACGAGGCATGAACTGATGTGTTCATACGTCATAAGAAGATTTCTTCTTCTAAGATAAAGCGCATTGAACCGTATTAATCTTTTCTTTGGAGTACGAGGCCTGAATCGATGTGAACAGGCCATAAGAAGATTTCTCTTCTTCGAAGATAAAGCGCCTGAGACGCATACACTTTTCTTTTCATTAGGGAACGAGGCATGAACTGTTGTGTTCATACGTCATAAGAAGATTTCTCTTCTTTGGAAGATAATGCGCACTGAAACGTACACATTTCTTTTCTTTGGAGTACGAGGCCTGAACTGATGTGAACAGACGTCATTAAAATGAAGTACGATGCCTGAACTGATGTGAACAGACGTCATAATCTCTCTCTTTTCAACTCTCTTAGCAAAACATGTAATCATCCCCATTATCATTCTGTAGGCTCTTTGTCGTGACAGCTGATGGAGAAAACCCAATATGATGAATTTGACCGTGAAGTAAACTACCCTGAACTCGTGACTTAAACTTGCACATATGTAACAAAGAGCGGTGCCGATTTCCATTAGCATCTCTAAGTACTCTCTATGTACTCTATACTCTTCAACCAACCAACCATCAAGTATAAGACGTACATTACCTCTTGAAAATCCACAATTGAATGTGACACTGAGCACTACAACGTAACTCCTTAAAGTGATAGTTATTTTGTGGTGGTATGAGCCCAATTCCCCCAAGTGGTAAAAGAAAAGGTAAAAGACACCCAACAATAACTAGATTTCCAAGTCTTCGTTTTTTATAATAAGCATCGAACAAGGATCATGAAGAATCTTCATCCAACCATCCCCGATATCTTCAGATACTAAGTACACTTGCCCGTGATATTTCACTTCAACCTCAAATAAATAATAGTGAATTAACCCCTCTGTCACATCATCTTGGTTAAAAGCTCAAATCTAGCCTCCTTTGATATTAAGTGAACTTTGATAATGGTTTCATCCCGACCATGGTTAAAAGCACATCACCCCGTAAGACTATGTAATAACCAAACTGCCATGAAGACAACCCAAACACACACCCAATTCATGAAGTACACGCTTTTTATCCCTTCTTTGAAGCGTAAAACCGTAGCACCAAAGATCGATAAGATCCGAATTACACTTTCTCTTCTCCAAGATGGTTCCATCATTACAGGATTTTACAACTCTATGATTTAAACCGAGAAATAGTCCTTTCGCGGGATTTTACAAAACCAAGAATAAACCGTAAGATAGATCCGGAAATGCACTTTACTAATACAAGGATGTTTCCATTGTCACGGGATTTTACAAGTCTATGATTTAAACCGAGAAATAGGTTCTTTCGCGAGATTTTACAAAATCAAGACAAAACCGTAAACAATGTCGCTTGAAGGTGTTATGACAAATTTGGTTTCAGTGAATATCTGTATTAGGGGAACATGCAGTGGTTCATCAGCGGTTCATTATCCAACATCATTAACATCATTAACCATCCAATCAACACTTTGGTAAACACATCAATCACGCGATCTGTCGGCTATTGTAATGACCACATGGAGAAGTAAACTCGATATACCAAACTTGATCATGAAGTAGAATTTCCCAGATTTGTTACTTAAACTTGTACTCATCCACGTGAAGAGGAAACGGTGTACCCAATGTACAAAACCTCTTGACGTATCCTCAACTGCGTGAGACACCGAAGTGATAATTACGTTGTGGGTTAGGCAAGAAGAAATCACAACCGTAATTAAATAGCCAAGTCTTTATCACCCTCTATAAAAGCTCAAACAAGTCATCTTCGCGGAAGGGTAGAAAGAAAGAAGACGAAATAAGTAAACGCGCCCGGAAAACTTGACTTCATATCCAAATAAGAAATATCGTACAAACAACCCCGTAGTCATGTTTCTTTAATAAACAATTCAAGCCGTGAATATTGTATCCCTCCGTGAAATTTGCAATACCAAAGTATCAAAACCCCAACACTACAGCTCTTATCAACAACTTAAATCTCATAATTCAACCAATCTCATCATCAAATCACATAAATCCGATCTCATATTAAGAAGCCCATCTGACCGTCATTCAAATTCAATCACTTATATACCCGTAATGATAAATTTGTTTTTTTTTCTTTAAATTAAGCACAAGCCGTGAAATTGTATCCTCCGAGAAATATATCATGACCAAAATACCATTAACTCATTATAATACAAAGTTTTTCCAAATTGGAAATACTTTATTTTATAAAATCACATAACTTTTATGTGAATTTACTCTTACTCAAAAGTATTCATCCTATCAAGCGTGAGATCTAGTCCAAAACGTTCAAGGCCCAATAATAAAATTTCAGTCCAAATCCAACCGATGCAATAAACCTGGCCCAAGAAAGCAATGACATTTACCCGATCCAGCCTACACCATTTGAGTAACCGGTTATAAGAGATAAGATTGCCTAATTTTTAGGTCATTGTATCAAACTAACCCTAAAAACACATTCACAACACCTAACTTCTCTCACAACAATCGCCTACCACTTTAATCTCTTCATCCCCTATCAAACATCTAAAACACAAATCATCAAAAAAATTTGCTTCTCATACGCAGCAAATATTAATCCTCACATACAAATCACACATACATATCAATACCAATTAAAAGCCCTTCATTCCACAAAACCATCCAAGATCTTTCTCATCTTACACTTTCCACAGGGATGGCTCGAGTGTTTCGGACATGGGATGGCATCAAAGTCCACCAAACGATTTCATGTCAAACAATAACAACTGAATCACAGGTAAGATTGGATAAGAACGTAATATTTATTTTTTTTAAAAAATCCGAACAAAAGAGATTATTGAAACAAATTTGTTTTGATAATTTCATAATCAAAGTTCGAAAATTAAAAAAACTTAGACATTTAAAGATCTGTGATGTAATCTTCTTGTGTGTATAGATCTTGTATGGTCTAAGTGTTTTGAGAACCACACACACAAAAAGAGGAGAAGCTGAGATTGTTCATTTTGTTTTAGATTTTCGAATATGTTGATTGAGTCCAGAAATTGAAAGAGATATGGGGAGTCTAGATGTAGGATTGTGTTTTTCGTTATGAATGGTTTAGATTCGGATCTGTTTTTCCTTTTTTTTCATTTTGATTTCATTTTCCATGGACTGATGATGTAATATGGAGCTGAGGTTCATGGTGATGTTGGTAATACGTATAATGGTCTTGTGGTCGTGGTCAAAACTTCTTCTAATCTTCTTCTTCATTTTGCTAACTTATCAATATAAGTCGCTAGGTCAGGTCACTTAAATCGCTACCCCTTTCTTCACAAAGTAAGTCGCTACCTGTTTTTCACAAAGCAATTCGCTAGCCAAATTTTCCAAACCAAGTCGCTACGACCTTTTTCCAAACCAAGTCGCTAGGACTTTTTTCAAACCAAGTCGCTACGACTTGTTAAAAAACAAGTCGCTAGGTCAAATGTTTTTCCAAGTCGCTAATATTCATTTCAAAACAAGTCGCCAGCATAACTGCTACTCACATACAACGAATCTAGACGACTTGTAAAGACAAGTCGCCACTAGTGATTGTTACAAGTCGCTATATATAGTACAACTCGCTAGGATGAAAATAAACTTTTTCCGATGAGTTTTTCCGACTACTTTTCCGGCCAACTTCATATTTACCCAGAAAAATTGCATAAAAGATGCACCATTTGACCCATTATGACCAAAAAAATTGACCAGATATTCATATTTTGGACAAAGCATATTTTGGACAAAGTGTACATATACAGAACTGGGACAAAACAAAACAGACTTGGACACATGTTAGAATCAGTTAAGACCATAGACCAAAAGAAGAATACCAAGACATGATAAACAGTTTACCCAAACACAACCATTCTGACCATTAAAACAGTAAACAAAAACCATTTTAAAACATGTATTAACAACAAACCAAACTAGCCTCATAGACCGAACCATGAAAAATACCATATGAATCATCAAAACAATAAAACCTTGGCTCTTGATACCAATTGTTAGGATCCAAATATTATTGTGTTTGATGATTCGGGTGGTCTTGGATGATGAAAATACATGTTATACATTTTAGAGAGAGAAAGTAGAGAGATGGTGTTCTTGGTAGAGAGTTGCTTCTATAAAAATGAAAGGTTAGATTGCCAAGCCACACCCCTTCCATGGATGGAAGGGGTATTTATACTTACAAACTACACGACCTCCTATCGGCCTGTGGATCAGGTATACAGTGGGTAAAGACCCGTCCTTCCTCCACGGTGTTACACTAAACTATTCTACGCTACTGACTAACTAATAAACTACTAAATAACATAACAAACGACACATCTACGAGCTAACATATGCTAGACTTATAATTGGGGTGACCGACACTTTAACATGGAATTTTCTAATTCCTAACACCTTCACTATGAGCTCATCCCTCACATCTTTGTACCTTTGAGTGATGCACGAGTTGCTAAGACAAAAGGCAAGAGAGCAAAACCTCCAACTCCATCATCATCATCATCAAATAGCTCCGAGGATGGTCTTCCAAGCTCTCGTCTTCCGCCTCATGAGTATTATGCGTCTCTTCCTGAAATAGAGAATGAATCAGCGGAGTTCAAGCAAACTAAGGTAATGTTCAAGTGCCTTGGTAGGATGATGAACAAGATTTACAAGAAGTTGGACAAATAAGGGTACTTTTAAGGAGCGTTTGGAACAATACATTGTCATTAATATTTGATACAATTTCGTTGTTTTAATTATGTAGGATGATAATATAACTTTGAAACAATGGTGAATGCTAACAATTTCATGCAGGGGATAGCGCAAGTATGCTATCAAATTTTACCCATTTTCACTATAATGTGAAAATCAATAAGCCTTGATCAAAATACATATTCCACTATGTTTATATATATGTTATCCGCCTTTCCTAACTAGAAATGTTTAGTATAACATGTTTTGAGAAGAATTTCAGGTTTCGAAAAAGTCCCCGACACCTAAAAACGAACTCTGTCCATATTTATGCGCTCCACGGATCATACGGCACCATAATTTTGGTACCGTCCTTTATGTATTTTGGTACCGCCGTACAGGTAGGACGCACGGCACCCTTTTAGGGTACCGTCCGTGTATAGTTTTGGTGTCGTGGATCCTCCAGGTAATTTTCTGAATTTCGACTCTTTCGTGATTCCAAATTATCTTCCATCACTTATAAATCAATCTCAACTAGTTTATACTGTTATTAGAACTAGTATAATTCACTAAGGTATATAAGAAATCCATTTCCCACCAAAATTCAAAAATTTTAAAAATCCACCCAAGGAGCCCTTTGGCATAAAGGAAGGAACCAAATTTTTGGTACCTTCAAATCCGTGGGTGATCTGAATATTATGAAATTCCACTCAATAGAACACATTTATTGCAAATCTTTTCTTCTTCACTCCATCTCTCTTGAATGGCTTGACTTGGGTGATATGACTAGCATTCAACCCACTTCCAAATCATTAGGAACCTCATCTCTTCAATGGTTTAACATCAAATCAAACACATTTCTCCATAATTTTCACTTCTATAAATTGAGAGGTTTTACCATGATCATCCTCACACCTCTTCACTTTTACTACTATCTAGCAAAGCAAAACCCAAGTTAAAAATGACTAAGTCATCTCCAAAAACTTGCAAGAAGACCGCTAGAATTAGCGTAAGACCTTGTTGCTTTGTTCATCTTAGCTCATCATCCGAGTCTTCTCCACTCACAATCTCATCTCCCATTAGAGATGATACAAACCTTACCTTAGCTACACCCAATACATCACACATTGTGATCACCACTCCACCACCTTCACCAAGGTCTCCAACTCTCATTCCTATGGAGTTATTCTCAACTCCACCAACATCACCAAATACTTTCCTAGAGGACTTGGAAGACTTGCCTCCTAGGCCAAGTCATCCACCATCATTGCCATCACTTGACTCCATTGAGCGGATGGCTCATAAGTCACCTCGGTCATCCCTTGACCCAAACGCCCCATTAGGGCCTACACCTCTTCTCTTCCACCCCATCCACAAAGACATTCATGGTCCTTTGTATGGGGATCATTCACTCCCTACATCAATGTCACCTCATCTTGAGGACATTGAGGAGTGTATGTGGGATACCAATCCCACTAGAGAGGAGATTCAAAACGAACTCCACAACCTCCACCAATTCAAAGGCATGGTGGACTCTCACTTGAGTGAGACAATGCAAATGCAAAGTGCTTTGCTTGCTTCCATCATGACCACCCCAAACATTTCCACCAACACCAACACATCAACCATTCCACCACCACAACCTCCCCAAACATACTACCCTCCAAGGCATGGTTGCTTAACTTGTGAGCAAACGGGCCAAACCGTGGAAAGGACCCGGATTATGGTCCATGACTTCCAAGAAGAAATGAGGTTCATCCTCAACCACATCCTTGAGTGTCTTAACGCTCTTTCCCATCCACCATCACAATAGGATGGTTTTAGACTAGTCTTTTTAGTTTATTTTTTCTTTCTTAGGATAATTTTTCCTTCTTGTACTAAAAACACATCATTGTGTTCTCTTTTCATGATCTTTTACTCATGAAAAATTTTAACTAATGAATGTTGTTTATTATATTGTTGGTGTCATTACATAGTGTTTGGAAATGCTTGTGAATGATCATTATTACTAACATTTTTTTTGTAGCTTTATTTTCACAATCCATGAATCTTCCCATTAAAGCACCCAATTAAGGGGGAGCTTTGAACAAGGGGGAGATAATAGCTTGGGCTCATTACATTCCGCATAACCTCTTCTTTTTGTTGAGACAAAAAGGGGGAGAAAATATAGAACTTTGAAATTATTTATATTTGACTTTTCTGAAAAAGTCAAACTGCATACATTTGACTTCCTAAAAGTCAAACAGAACCCTCATTGATAATACTTGACTTTTCCTAAAAAGTCAAACTGCATACTTTGACTTTCTAAAAAGTCAACATCATGCATCAACTAGTGAATACTTTGACTTTCATAAATAGTCAAACATCATACACTTGCATTACCATTCTCTTTTCAAGTTCTAAAACTAATATTTTTATAACTCTTGTACAAACTTTGTATCTTTTATAAAAATAAAATTTATATTTTGTCCTCAACAAAAAGGGGGAGATTGTTAATACAAATATCGTCATTAAACGTTATTTATATTTTTGATCTTTACCTAAGTTTTGTTAACGAAAAAAGTAAATTTAATTTGTATAAAAGCCTAAAGCTTGTCAAGTTTAATAGATATTAAAACAAGCTTTTTCAAACAATATATTCATCATTCAAGCATTTACATTTATGATTAGTAACATCTTGATATGACTCTAATCATTATGTATGATAGTAGTTTTTAGAATGTGTTAGGTTCTTAAAACCAAACACTACTTATGTACTTGCATATTTCTAAAAATAGAAATACAACTTATGACATCATGTAATGCATCATGGAAATCATTAGAAGATTTCATTAAGATATTTTGTGTGGATTTGTACTCTTCATGTCTTACACAATCTCACTTAGATAGAGTTGACTTTAGCAAAGATTTGATATATTGGTCGGGCGGTACCAAAATGATACACGGGCGGAACCCTTTTAAGGGTTCCGCGGTCCGTGGACGCTCCTGTCCACTTTGGCTATAAATAGCAATGCCAAGTCTTGTTTATTTAGTGTTGTATGATCTAGTGTTGATTCATACTTCATTGTTGTATCAAACCATCATAATCTTGTGAGTGTGAGTGGTTAGTATTTTAGTCCTCAAAATACATTGTGTGTGGGAGTGGTTGTACCCTTGGAAAGAACTCGACATCTAGCTTAGTGTCGGAAATAGTGTAAGCGAAGTGTAAAGGTTTTCTCCGCCGGTGAAAGGAGCTTGTTGACTAGTGAAGTTAAACTCGCGAGTGTGAGACTCGAGGAGTGGAGTAGGGCAAGGAAAAAGAGTCCTTGTAGACCGAACCACTATAAACAACTTGTTGTCGTTTGATCATTTCTTTCCTTATTTACTTCTTACATATTGCTTGCATATTTCATTAACATATCTAAGATCAATATCAATTGATCTTTACAATAAGTTTAAAAACAAAGTTTTTAATTAGTAAACTATTCAACCCCCCTTCTAGTTTTCTACAGACTTCCTTTTCTACGAGCAAGTTTTTCAACCCTCTAGGCAGTGTACCTAATTGTTGTACTGTAGTATGGGGTAAGGCCAGGGAATTGATTCGTTTTCTAGGGGAATAGGAATGCTAGAAAGAGATGTATGACAAGAAGGTAAGGTTGAGGGAGATTCTTTTTGGTCTTTTTTATGTTTTTATAGAAATCAACATAAATATCTCGGGGTATAGGAGTGGGGATGTTACTTCTACCAATTTTAACTACTTTTAACAACTACTTACTAATTTACTAATTACTATAGATAGATTATGCTTAATTGAGGTGTGCTCGTATGATGATTAAAATTTTGTTTACTTATATGTTCTTACTCTCTAGTTATCTCTTATTGGTCGGTTGAATTGTCACATCCTCATTTTAATTGATGCATTGTATTCCGTTTGGCCATAGGGTGGTGCCTAATTCCCTAGTTCAATGAATTGTAACTCTCCTCTAGACCATCCGGGATCGGTGAGTACAATAGTATCTCCCCCGAATAATTTAAAACATACGTTTTTATGGGGTCATTTAAGCCCTAAATCGATACATTTTATATACGTTACTACTTAAAATCGTTTCTTTTCACATTTTAGGTCTTTCGGAAGAAAAATGCTTGAATCAATCACTTTTGGACGAAAAGGAGCGAAAACATGAAGAAAATGGCAAAGTCAAGAAACAAGGCTGTTTTACAAGCCTGACGACATCCCAATCTAAAGGGCGATGCCGTCGCTAAGGAGGATTTCTATTTAAATTTCAAGCGACGGCTCAGGTGTGAAATTGATTCTACAACATGACGACGTCATGGCTATTTTCTGGAAGGCGTCTATGTTTGTTTTACACCAGACGTTCAAGACCCAATTCAGCACGACGTCCGTTATGAAGATAGATGGCGTCATACAGCTCAACTGACGTCGTCCCAATGATGACTTGGCCCAAACGAAACCCTAAAGACGACGACCAGATGGCGTCACCAGCAAAAGGCGACACCGTCGCATTTGTAAATCTATATATAAAATTCGATTTTTCTGCATTTAAATGGTAGTATTTTGGAGATCAGCCCTAGTTCGTGTGTACTCTGACTTGGACAGTATTTTAGGGGTCCAAACCCTTCTTGACACATAAAAATAATTTTTTTAATCCATTATATCACCATGTTTATCCTATGTTCAATTGTTTTTGTGTGTGCATGCTTATCTATCATGAGTAGATTGTCTCTTGTTTTAATTGGTAGACACTAGAGTAAGGAAAACTGGCTTCTTCTTTAATTGTTGCGAGCTTGAAAGTCCTAAATAGTACAAATCTTGAGAGTGAACTTGAGCCATCATTGTGTTTATTGCGTGAGTTGTAGCTTTAGGATAATAGAGTATTTGAGGGAGATACTACGGTACTTGGCGATCCCGGATAGTCTAGAGGAGAGTTACAATTCATAGAACTAAGGAGTTAGGCACCCCCTATGACCACACGGAATATAATGCACCAATTAAGATGAGGATGTGACAATTCAACCGACCAATAAGAGATAACTAGGGAATAAGAACATCTAAGTAAACACACTTTTAATCATCATAAGAACACACCAATCAATACATAGCTTATCTTTTCCTTTTCATTAGTATAATTAGTTATTAGTTAAAAGAATTAGTGGTTAAAATTGGTAGAAGTACCACCCCCACTCCTATACCCTGAGATATTTACTTGTTTTCTAAAAAATATAAAAAGCTAAAAAAAATCACCCTCAACCTCACCTTCTCGTCATACATCTCTACTAGCATCTCTATTCCCCTAGATAATGATCAACCCCTTAGGCTTACCCATACTACACTGCAACGATTAGGTACACTGCCTTGTAGGTTGTAAATCTTGCTCGCGAAAAAGGAAGTCTTTCAACCCCAAACCCACGCATCAAAAACTAATATGGTAATCAGAACTCTAAATACCCACCAACAAAAACCCTAAATTGTCGAACCAAAAAATTTCATTTCTTCCTTACATGCATGCTCGCTGCCATTTAATTAATTTTACATAACTTACTTAATATTGCATGTTTTTGCTTGTTACGTATATCAGTAGCTTCTTTAATTACTTTCTATTGTTTGCTGGCTTTTATTTCAATCACTTTACATTCAAATGATAAGCTACATTGAATAACAGAAGCACTCCACATGAACCCTCACAAGCTTTTAATTATGCTCCACAAGCTTTGTGGCCCAGCTTAGGTATGCAGGCCTAACCGCATATTCCCTTTTATTGTACTTGGCCTGTTCCTGGCCTAATATTATCACTAGTTCAACAACAGATAGCTTCGGCCCGTGTTCTAGTATACTCTGACAAAACACAGCTAGCTCTGGCCCATGTTCTAGCAAGCCAGGCCCATGTTGTACCAGCCCAATTTCAGCTTATATGGCGGAAGAATCTATTGTCCAAGCCAAGGTACCACAGGCCCATCCTATCATCTATGGATCGACTATTGTTCCAGCTTATGGGTATAATTATTTCCTACTCATACGTCTCAGGCTACCACTTTTCTTCAAGCATTTCATACCATGACTCTTCAGGATCCAAGCTAGAATATGGATACGGGAGCATCCTCACATCTTACGGACAACATGTATACTCACAACCTTAGTAATCAAATCACGTATTTGTGAGAATCTAAACACCTTTAAGACTTGTGTTACTAGATACTGTTGGGTTCAGTAAATACCCAAACCCCTTAATCTAGGATTTGAATAGAAAATAACCTAAGTGTTTAGTCCGTTAAACACTAACAGGTCACTGAGTGCATAGTCTCTCAGTGAGCCATCTTCAGGATACTCAGTATGAGGCGAAGAAGAAGTCTCTCTACTCAATAAGGCGGAACTTAAAGAGTGAAGACTGAGTCAAGAAGAAGATGGTGGATTCAGTGAGTGATGACAATAACTCACTGAATCCCTAAAACTCCTCTCCAGCTACTTACACTGAAGACAAACTGAAATAGAAGACTGAAGGATGTGAAGACTGAAGAATGAGCGGGATAAGGCGGGATAAGTTTGAATCAGATAAGACGAAGTCCTTATCAACCAAAGTCAACTTTCCCTGAATGGCAAACGATCAGGCTTAGTGTCATCACTGACCTTTGGAAAGCAATCTTGTCTCTTACCTAAAATAGTCTTTGTAAACAAAGACAAAATACATCAGTATTTTGTCTTCTGTAAATTGTCATTTTGTCACTTAGGAAAGAGTTAAAACTCATACTTGTATAAATAGCATAGGAGATGGATTGAAAGGTTAAGCTTGTGAATTGTAAAAACACACACACACACAAGCCATCTTTCACTCCTCCAAATACAACTTAGTCCCTGAGATAGCTCAGTGGGTACTTGTAGTTGTGCTCAGACTTAGCCTGAGCTTCGAGAGGAGTTACCAACCTTTGTCATTTCAATCCCAAGTACTATTCCGCAAGTAATTGGGTAATGTATTCTTGTTTGATTTATTTCTAATAAAGAATATTATGTTGAAAATTAATCAGTGTGTTTTACTTACATCTTATCAGTCATAGATTCACTATTAACTTGTTTTTAAATACTTAACTGTTTTACGATAGTGAATAGGGAACAACAAGTGGTATCAAAGCCAGGTTGATTATAAATTTTTTTTTAAGCCGCTCTAAAACGTTTTTAAATCAGGATCCTTAGGGCTGAAATTGATGTACCCCAACTAGTCGATAGAAAGGGTAGAGCTTATTCAGCTCTTGCCCCCAGACTTGAAGTTGGTAAATTCAACAAATAGAAAAAGCGTATGCTTTGCTATTTGATTAGGATGGAACCTTATTATATCAAGTGTATAAATGAAGGTCCATTTATCCCAAAGACTGCTGAAGGTTTGCCTAAACGTGAAGCTCAGTGGACTCAGGATGAGAGGAGAGTGGTCAACCAGGACCAAAGACTCAAAAGTATCATCATATCATGTCTTCCTGATGATATTATGGAGTCAGTTATAAGCTGTAGTACAACTAAACAAACCTGGGATGACCTAGTTCATAGCCATGAAGGCCCATCTGATACCAAGGAAAACAGGATAATGGACCTGAAACTTGAGTATAACACCTTTAGGGCTAAAGACTCAGAAACTCTGTCTCAAACTTACACCCGGTACAAAACTCTTTTAAATGAACTGTCAAATGATGGTGTTAAGTTGTCCAAACATGAAATCAATGTTGATTTTGTCAATAGTCTCCCTGAGAAGTGGCTGAATTTCTCTTAGGGACTTAGGAATGATAATCATATCCAGACCCTTGAACTTCCTAAAATTTATGGGAAATTTGTCTATGAGGAAAACCTCATCAACAGACGATACCCTGACTTAAAGAAGTCTCAGGAAGTCAAGAAGTCCCTGACCACCACTTCAACACCAATATCAACTCTTTTTTATTCTAATAGTGTTGTTCAAGATTTTCATGAAAATTCAGATGATGAGCCTGATGAGAGATCAAGTGAGGAGTACCTAAATGACCTGAACACTGAATTTCAGGAAAGGGCACTCCTTGCTAACTCTCGAAGGTTTATAAAAAGAAACAAAGGTTTATCAAATGCTAAAGCAAATGAGGAAACTGAATGCTTTAAGTGTCACAAAAAAGGTATTTTTGCAAAAGACTGTTTTTCAAAAACAATTTCTGAACCCTCTTACAAACCATCAGGGTCAAATCAGTCCTCATGCTTTAGCAAATTTCAACCAAAAATCTATCAGTCTCATAAAAATCTTCAAAACAAATCTGATCAAAACAAAACTGTTGATTTTGAAGCTAAGTATAGGAAAGTCAAAGCTAAACTTGCATTGCTTGAGGCCAGTCCCTCAGAAACAACAAAAAGTGTTCAATCTGTGCAGGGTAAAAACAAAGGCCTTGTTGCTGAAACCTTCGACTGGGATGAAGAGCCAGTCTCATCTGATGATGAAATGGTGCATGTCAGTACACTGATGGCCCTCTCAGAAGAGGACACGCTTGCTGTTGGGAAAAATCATGCCAGGAATGGAGAATGGGTCAACATCACAATGAAGAAGGTAAATATTTTACTTTCTATGGATGATGATTCTGATTGGTAGTACTATACGAACTATATCAATGTTGACCTTAAGTATGTATAAGAGCAACAATTAAATCTTTTTTCTAAATATAACAAGCTAAGTTTTGAACTAAACAAGTGTATGGATGAACTACTACTTTTAAAACAAAATAAGCTTGAGGCTATCACCTTGCACTTTCAAAACACTGAATTAGTTAAAAGAAATCAGGCTCTTCAAGATGAACTTAAGAAAGAAAAGGATATCATTGCTAGTTGTACTGCTAAGAATCCAAGAGTCTTTGATGTTGTGGTAGCCCCTAGTAGCAAAAAGAGAGTCATAGGTGAAGATCATCTCCCTGACTCTCACGACAAAGACCAGTCTCCCAAACCATTTGTGTCTGGTGGCATGATTACCAATGTGTTTACTATTCCCAAGCCCATTGATTGGATTGAACGGGTTAATCCTGAGAGTAAGCTTCCAAATTTCGATTCTGGAAGAATACTAGAGCCTGAGACTCAAGCTCTTAAGAGCATGCTTGGACTCTCTGATGTGCCCAGTAGTACTGAACACATCTCTGAGTCCGAAGCAGAATCAAATGCACCGCTTCTACCCCTGAAATCTCTTCAGGGTGCTGCACCGAGCTCTGAGCTTACTCCAATGCAATTCAATCCTCATTCACCAAAGGAAAGACCTGGACTTGGTAGAACAATCCTGAAAAGACCAACAAAACCAATCCAACAAGAATCTACTCCCACTGAGACTTCCACATCTTCTGTCCCCACTGAATCTGACCAAATTCAGCAACTGACTGAACTTGTGAGGAAGCTGACTGATAAGATGGAATCCATCGAAAAAGCTCCTGATTCAATCAAGGAAACTAAATCAGCCTCCTCTAGTTCATCAAAGTCTAAAGCCACCACCAAACCCAAGCAGAAGTGTGATCTATGCCACTATACCAGTCATACCACTGACAACTGTTATAGAATCCTTTTTTGTATGATCTGCAAAAAGGATGATCACAGAACTTCTGATCACTTACAATATGTAAGTTCTCTCAGTAAAGAAAACTATACCAAAGTTGGTCATCAGTATGCTTCAACCTCCAAATCTGCTCAAAAGTCTAGAGCAAAACCCGTTCCTCCTTGCCCACACTGTGGCTTTAATGATCATCATCCTGATGACTGTCTCATGAACACATCTCAGCATGACAGTTTCATCTAAGCAAGGAGAAGTTCCAAGCAACCCAGAATCACTGAGTCATCCTCAGTCTCCAAATGCAAAACCTGTGGTAGCACAATGCACTCAACCACTGACCATGAGTCAATTGCCAAATTCAAACAGACCTTTGTGCAGAGACACGCCAGGGAACCTATTTGGCATCTAGATAGTGGATGCTCAAGAAGCATGACTGGTGTTAAGGAGTATCTACATAAATATTTAAAGGAACCAGGACCCAAGGTAGTATTTGGTGATAACTCATCATGTCTCACTGAAGGTTATGGTTCAGTATACTGCAATGGAATAGTTTTCTCTAGAATAGCTTATGTCAATGGTCTCAAATACAATCTCATCAGTGTCAGTCAACTCTGTGATGCAAAGTACATTGTGCAATTCAATGACAAACAAGGCATCATTTTCAATGCCAACAAAGAAGTTGTTTTGATAGCCCCTAGAAGAGATGATGTTTATGTCTTAGACATGTCAACACTCTCTCAAGATGGAACTTGTCTCTTTGCCAAAGCCACTGAAACTGTCAACTGGCTGTGGCACAAGAGACTCTCTCACTTAAACTTCAAAAACATCAACAACTTGGCAAAACAAAACAAGGTCCTTGGCTTACCATCACTGGTTTTTCCAAAAGATAAACCATGCTCAGACTGTGAAAAAGGCAAACACCAAAGAGCATCTTTCAAAACAAAACAAAACTTCTCGATCAAAAGCTGCCTTCATCTCCTGCATATGGATCTCTTTGGACCAGTCAGTCCTAGATCAATCCAGCATGAGAAGTATATACTTGTCATTGTTGATGAGTTTTCAAGATATACTTGGGTATACTTTCTTTCCAAAAAGAGTCAGACAGCTGACACTATAATGTCATTCATCAGGAACATTGAAAACCAGAATGATATTAATGTTAAACAAATCAGAACTGATAATGTGATAACGCTACACGTGTCGTTTGGGGTCAAAGGAACTTCCTTTTCGTCGCGCAAGTTTTTCAACACCCTAGGCAGTGAACCTAATCATTGTAGTGTAGTATTAGGGTAAGCCACGGGAATTGATATCGTTCTCTAGGGGAATAGGAATGCTAGTAAGAAGTTACTACACTAAGGTTGGGGTTGAGGAAGATTATTTTTTATCTTTTTATGTTTTTTTAGGAAATGGAAAGGTACGAATCATGGGGTTTGGATTTGGGGGGTTGGTATTTCTACCGATTACTCTATTTATCTAATTATCTAATCTAGTGGTGTATGTAGTCTATGTCTAATTATTGTGTGCTCGTATGATGATTTAAAGATGTGTTTACTTAGGTTTTATTACTCCTTAATGATCTCCTATTGATGGTTGAATTGTCACGTCCTTATTCTTAATCGCCTTGTGTGTCTAAGGTCGTAGGGTATGCGTTTATCCCTATCTCTTTGAAACTACCAAAGGTTAATGACTACAAAATCTTTAGGATTTATAAACTTTAACTCTAAGGTACTCTTTGGATGGTTTAGCCTACAATGACTCTAGGTACTATAAGCTAAGGTTCACAAAGATTAATCAAGCATTATCTATACAACGGATGACCTATCGCAATACTAGATCATTAACCATTAAGATAAGAGTCAACCAATCAATATTCAATAATTAAGTTTCATATTCCCTAAGCAAACACACAAGTAAATTAGCCGGACATGGGAAACATGCAAGCATACACACAAGTAATTGAAGACATAATTGAATTAATGAAGTAAAACACTTATCTTGATGTAAGATAGGGTATGAAACCCTAAAATACTATACAAGACAGCCTTGGTTCGGTTTAGGTTTTTACTCCAAAAGACTACACACTGAAAAAACTAAAAAGATCGGATTCTATATATAAGATTACAAATGCGACGGTGTTACCCTTTGATTTGTGACGCCGTCGGGTCGCCATCATTAGGGTTTTGTCTTGGCCACGTTATTCTTGAGACGGCGTCACCTTATGCTTGTGACGACGTCCCCTTCAGTCTCTGACATCGTCTGGATCAAATCTAGGCCGTCTGAGTTGCGACGACCTACTCTTTTAAAACCTGAAGCCGTCACTTGTAAATAAGCAATTTGGCTACCGAGCCGTCACAAAAGTTGTCCGACGGCGTCACTAATTTGTGCCTGACGCCGTCCCCTTCAGCTCCAGCAGCCTGAGTGTCTCGATTCTTGACTTTGGCCATTTTCTTCGTATATTCGCGCCTTTTCGTTCGAATAAGTGTCATTCCAGCATTTTGCCTTCAAGATACCTAAAAAGTGAAAAGGAACGATATTAAGTAATAACGGATACAAAAGTGATCAAATAAGGGCTTAAACGACCCCTCAAAAAGGTACATTTTAAAACCTTATCAAATATCCCTACACTTGGTATTTGCTTGTCCTCAAGCAAATGTGCTTTTAGCCAATTAATTTATAAGTTAGGGGTCAGGAAGAATTTGTTTAGAACAATCCACAACACATATAAACCCCGCAAAAGTCATAACAAGCACGAAAATTACATACTAGCACCTCACATGGGGTGTTTGGATACTCACATCTCTCGGGTGTATATGAAATATAACAAGTTGGAAATGGAAGATAAACACTCATTAACCGGTCCTAGTACATAGATTACCATAGGCTTGAGACTAGATCAAACCTCCATCGCTTTGGCGTAAGCACCTAGGAAAGACTATCTAAGAGTTCTTTTAAAGGGTTGTAATGTAAGGCTTACGGTAGGGAAACAAAGGGTTTGGTGGGATAGGCTATTTAGTGGTGGCAAGTAAAAAATCTTTATGTTACAAGCATGCGAAGAATGGCGTTGCTAAGCCAAGACTCGACACTCTAGACTCTAGATATCTGAAACAAACAAACATAAATTAAAGATAGATGTAGGATGGTAGCCCGTATGGTTTTTTTTTCTTACACTTTTACTCTACCATCCTCTACGATAACATCAAAATGATAGGGATTTATAGGCACATCCCTACACTTGAGTTTTTATTACTCTAACACTAATATGACCCGAATTGAAAAGATCAAAACACTTGGGGTACATTATTATGCAAATAAAGGGAATTTGAATTTAACGTTCCCTACCCCGTCATTTCATAAACTTCAACTTTTCCCATGAGTCCCAATCGTCCCAAAACTGTGTACAAAGGATATGACTCGACTTTGCAACTTATGCAAGCAACTAGATAATTGAACTAAGGGTTTAGTATGGTAACAATAATGCACTAAAAGTGAGTGCATACAAGGTAGGCTAAGGCGATTTGGGTGTACATTTGGGGGTGGGGTGTAAACAATGCTCTTCATTGATATTCCGGAAAACCGAAACATCACGAGAACCGTGAAAAGGATAGGCTCTGAGGGGTTAACTAGGGGTATCCTGTACTAAAGATGAGTACAACGCAAGGGTATAGGGGAATTACTCAACCGATGTGGAAGAAGTAATTATATTACGGGTATCAAACAAGGGTTATCCTAATGCCTCTTATCATTTAGTTATTCCTAACTACACAAGTGTAGTCTTACTAGCGATGTCGGGATGCATCACAAAACAAGTTCTAGAATCTATTATACTACCGGTTCACACTCTAACCATTAAAGATGAATGCTTCAATTCCTACTAATCTAAGAGCGATCCTCACATTTTGGGTGGAATTTAAGTGGTAAAGGGTTTTTGTGCTAGTCATATAATTTCCTATCCATGAGACGCTTTATTAAGACTATTGGCCCACTCCTATATGTCATGGAAAATTTTAAATTTGGTGCCAAAATTACCCTAACCGACATTTTCTCATGGTTTATTACACAAATGCAATTGGACAAAGAAAATAATCAAGGATAAGCATAGTTTCAAAGTTCCTGTTTTATTTCCCTCCCTACACTTAAACTGAACATTGTCCCCAATGTTCACCGAAATTATAAAGTTATGATAATGGAAGGTAATTAAAAACGAAAGAAACTAGTACTCCCCTGATTAGCTCGGTAGGATCCGTGTGAAGTAGTGGTTAAATCTTTCTTCAAGAAGAGTGTTTGCGTGAAAAGCTCCTTCCAATCTTATGTATCTTCTTCTTGATAAATAAAACCTGTACACTTTAAGAAAATAGACAACCCAACGCATTAAACCGAACAAAGAAAAATCACAACAAGATGTAATTCCAGACTTAAATAAGATATAATGCTTGTAGAATGGATGTTTGCAGATTTTCTGGAAAATTAAGACTTGGAAAATTCCAAAAATTTATAAGTGGCACAGAAAACGAGAAAAAGTTAGAAGCTGTTTCTGCTCCTCCTGACGCCGTCAGGTTGCGATCCTGACGCCGTCAGGTTATCATGACTGAAACTAGTCTACGATTTTCTGGAAAATTTATATCTTTAGAATCTGAAAAAATTTCCTGCAAAACATCCATTATGACTCGATACAAGCATTTGACTCATACATATATATCTTTTCAATAATCGTAATTCTCATATTCACGTTTCTTTTAAAAATGTGTGTAATCCTCCATACACTTATCCCTTATGTAAAAAACCTTTATATATAATTAAGACGAGGTTAAAGACAAAATAAAGCATTTTTACAAATTAAACATGAGAACAAACCATCACTAAAAGATATATGACAAAAAAAAAAAAAAAAAAAAAACTAATACACATGGGTTGCCTCCCAAGAAGCGCTTGTTTTTGTTCGAGTAATGAGCTTGAATCTACCCTTATTTAATGGATAAAGGGTAGGTTTTCCCTACACTTAAGTTTAAGTGCGGGTGATAGTAGCGATACACACCCTTAGGGTAGCAATTTGCCACGTGAGGTGAAGGGGGTGTGTGAATGGCTTCCTTCATCCTAAAACTACCCGGACTAAATTGGTTGATGGGTGGGTCAGTTCCTATTTTGTCTCCAAGATGTATATCTAAGGATGGAAATAAAGATTGAGGTTCCGGTTAATGAACACTAGGAAATTCCCTAGAACTAAGAGTAAGAATGAGACTACGAGTATTCAAACCAATATTCTCTAGTTGCCGTTTGGTTCAAATGTTCTACCTCCATCGGGATTCCTAAAGTCTCTTCTACTACTTCTGGGTAAGTCACGTGCAGTGTGTATGCCTTAAATGATGGTGGGACTTGTGGGATACCTTGTGGGTCTAGACTTCTCACCTTATCCTCAATCACATCTACATCATCTATATGCTCGTCATGTATTATTTCCTTAGGTCGTGATGAAACCAAATCTAGTAATTGATACAACTTATGGTTTAATGCTTGGTTGCTTACCATAATATTTTCACAAATTTGGTCAGTTCTCCTAAGGGTCTCACTAAAAATAGTTTCTAAACATGGAGGTTGTTCACGAATGCCTATCCTAGGTGAAGGCTCATACGAAGCATAGGTTTCACTAGATGAGGTGTTTTTGTGGGCTTGATGGAATGGAGAAACTCTCAAAAGGTTTATGGACTTGGTTACTTTTTTCCCACCATCTTGAATAATCCGCTTCAGTAATATCATAATTTTTTATGAAAAAACCTAATCGCGGATATAGTGGATTCGCATTCTCCATAATGGTGAACGGAAGAGTCAATGCACAAGTTTTACGAACAAAGGCACAAAGAAGGGGGATAGACTACAAGGAAGCTAATAAAAAAAATCTCACTTGATAGGAATCTTGTGAGTAGACCTAAACGAGATATAAATCAAGCCTAAGCAATAACTATTCCCGGCAGGGCCAAAAACTTGATAACGCTACACGGGTCGTTCGGGGTCAAAGGAACTTCCTTTTCGTCGAGCAAGTTTTTCAACACCCTAGGCAGTGAACCTAATCGTTATAGTGTAGTATTAGGGTTACTACGCTAAGGTTGGGGTTGAAGAAGATTATTTTTTATCTTTTTATGTTTTTTTAGGAAATGGAAAGGTATGAATCTCGGGGTTTGGATTTGGGGGGTTGGTATTTCTACCGATTACTCTATTTATCTAATTATCTAATCTAGTGGTGTATGTAGTCTATGTCTAATTATTGTGTGCTCGTATGATGATTTAAAGATGTGTTTACTTAGATTTTATTACTCCTTAATTATCTCCTATTGATGGTTGAATTGTCACGTCCTTATTCTTAATCGCGTTGTGTGTCTAAGGTCGTAGGGTATGCGTTTATCCCTATCTCTTTGAAACTACCAAAGGTTAATGACTAAAAAATCTCTAGGATTTATAAACTTTAACTCTAAGGTACTATTCGGATGGTTTAGCCTACAATGACTCTAGGTACTATAAGCTAAGGATCACAAAGATTAATCAAGCATTAACTACACAACGAATGACATATCGCAATACTAGATCATTAACAATTAAGATAAGAGACAACCAATCAATATTCAATAATTAAGTTTCATATTCCCTAAGCAAACACACAAGTAAATTAGCTGGACATGGGAAACATACAAGCATACACACAAGTAATTGAAGACATAATTGAATTAATGAAGTAAAACACTTATCTGATGTAAGATAGGGTAGGAAACCCTAAAATACTGTATATAAGATTACAAATGCGACGGCGTCACCCTTTGATTTGTGACGCCGTCGGATCGCCGTCATTAGGGTTTCGTCTTGGCCACGTTAGTCTTGCGACGGCGTCACCTTATGCTTGTGACGCCGTCCCCTTCAGTCTCTGACGTCGTCTGGATCAAATCTAGGCCGTCTGAGTTGCGATGACCTACTCTTTTAAAACATGAAGCCGTCACTTGTAAATAAACAATTTGGCTACTGAGTCGTCACAAAAGTTGTCTGACGGTGTCACTAATTTATGCCTGACGTCGTCCCCTTCAGCTCCAGCAGCCTGAGTGTCTCGATTCTTGACTTTGGCCATTTTCTTCGTATATTTGCGCCTTTTCATCCGAATAAGTGTCATTCCAGCATTTTGCCTTCAAGATACCTAAAAATTGAAAAGGAATGATATTAAGTAATAACGGATACAAAAGTGATCAAATAAGGGCTTAAACGACCCCTCAAAAAGGTACATTTTAAAACCTTATCACAATGGTACTGAATTCAGAAATGAAGGGCTTGAGAATTTCTGTGAGGAAATGGGAATCTCCCAAAAAATTTCATCTCCTTACACCCCTGAACAAAATGGGGTAGCTGAAAGGAAAAACAGAACTCTCATTGAGGCTGCTAGAACTATGTTAAATGGCTCAGCTCTATCAAAACATTTCTGGAATGAAGCAGTTAAAACAGCCTGTTACACTCAAAACAGGTCAATCATTGTCAAAAGCCCATATGAGATATTCAAAGGTAGACTTCCTGATATCAGCTACTTTCATGTGTTTGGATGTCCTGTGTTTATTCATAACCATAAGGATCATCTACGCAAGTTTGATGCAAAAGCTGATGATGGATACTTTTTAGGTTACTCACTGATCTCCAAAGCCTTCAGGGTATTTAACACAAGGAGACAACAAGTTGAGGAAACCTTTCATGTCACCTTTGATGAGAGTTCAGAAAGCATCAGGTTCACCAACACCTCAGTGGAGGAAATAGGAATTGATAACTCATCAAGATATCCTCCTGATGAGTATAACACTGAAATCAATTCCTCATACCAAGCTGATGCTGACATCTCATATTATGTCTTACCTCACAACCTGTCACAACCAACTATTAGTGAATTCATTGATAGTCAATCAGTCCCTGCTGAGATAGGTAGCACTGAACCAAATGTTCAGGAACCTGTGATTCAAGAACCCCAACCTGAGCAAATCATCTCTTCAGATGATCAAAATGATTCTATGGCTCCTACACCTGAACTCACTCCTGAGTTTCCAGTGACCTCTTCAAGCTCAGATCCTAGACCACAAAGTAAGTGGACAAAAAGTCAGGACATTGAGCTTGTCAACATCATTGGTGAACCCACTGAGGGCATGCTCACTAGAAGCATGGCTGCTAAATTAACTGCAGCTTCAGCCAATGAATGTCTATATGCTGATTTTCTATCAGAAATAGAACCCAAAAGTGTCACTGAGGCTCTAAAACATACAAGCTGGGTTCAGGCTATGCAAGAAGAACTTCAACAGTTTGATAAAAAAAAGGTCATGACCTTGGTCAAATGTACTTAGGATATCATTATCATAGGAATGAAGTGGGTTTTCAGAAATAAAACTAATGAAAACGGCACTGTCATTAAAAACAAAGCCAGACTTATAGCCAAAGGTTACAGTCAACAAGAAGGCATTGACTATGATGAGACATTTGCTCCTGTTGCAAGAATGGAAGCCATCAGGATCTTCCTTGCATATGCAACATACATGAACTTCAGGGTTTACCAAATGGATGTTAAAAGTGCATTCTTAAATGGTGATCTCAAGGAAGATGTGTATGTTCAGCAACCTCCAGGCTTTGAGAGTAGTGAATTCCCTGACTATGTTTGCAAGCTTGACAAAGCCCTATATGGTCTTAAACAAGCTCCCAAAGCATGGTATGAAACTCTCTCAGCCTTCCTGATTCAAAAAAAGTTTGTCAGAGGAAAGATAGACAACACCCTATTTGTCTATAGGACTAAAAAAAATGTGATACTAGTTCAAGTGTATGTTGATGCCATCATCTTTGGCTCAACAAATTACAAACTTTGCAAACAGTTTGAAAAACTGATGACAAAGAAGTTTGAAATGAGCATGATGGGTGAACTCACATACTTCCTTGGACTACAAATTAGGCAAACTGATAAAGGAATCTCCATCAGTCAAGAGAAGTACACCAGAAATCTCTTGAAGAAATATGAGATATCTTACTGTGCCTCAGTGAAGACACCAATGGTCCCTCCTAACAACATTGGACCTGATCTCACTGGCAAATCAGTCAATCAAACCCATTTCAGAGGGATAGTTGGCTCACTGATGTATCTAACTGCTTCTAGACCAGACATACAATTCTCAGTCTGTCTAATAGCAAGATATCAGTCCAATCCCAAAGAATCTCATCTCACTGTAGCCAAAAGAATACTAAGATACCTGAAGGGAACTCCAAGCCTTGGACTCTACTATCCAAAGTGCTCAGGGTTTGACCTCAAAGGATATTCTGATTCTGACTATGCTGGCTGCAACATAGACAGAAAAAGTACCTCAGGGTCTTGTCAATTCCTTGGAGGAAAACTGGTCTGTTGGAGTGCTAAAAAGAAACAATCAGTAGCTATGTCTTCAGCCGAAGCTGAGTATGTTGCTGCTGCAGGATGCTGTGCCAATGTATTGTGGATGAAAAGTCAACTCAGTGACTATGACATCCACTTCAAAATGGTACCCATCTTCTGTGACTAAACTAGTGCCATTGCTATCTCCAACAACCCTGTCCTTCACCAAAGAACCAAACCCATTGATATCAAATATCATTTCATCAGGGACCACATAATGAAATGAGACATAGAACTTCATTTCATCCTTACTGAATATCAACTTGCTGATATCTTTGACAAACCCTTGGATGAACCTACCTTCAGGAGACTGAAAGCTGAATTGGGAATGCTAGACATTGAAAGTCAGCAACCTGAAAACCAATCCCAATCTCAGTAAGTTTTCACTAAAATGGCTTATCCTCCCTGAACAAATCCCAAATCAACCCTCGTACTGAATGAGTAAGACTCATTCAGGGACCCTGACTCTTGATATTGAGCATTGAATGAGTAACTAAATACACCTAGTATTAGTTACTTAAATGTCCTAGGTTGGTAAACATACCAATCAAATATAGGAATATATGTCTCTCTATCTTACTGTCAAGGGTCCCTCAAACTTACTCAATCCCACTTGGCATTAAATGCCCCCTCTCACATGAAATATCTTATTGATATTTTAATGTTGCAAAATGCACTTTTACTGTGCACTGCAACTGTTCCTGGAAAATCGGGATTTTACAGCGGGTAGTGGAGTGGTGGCATTAAATGTGGAAATTCAAAACGTTTTCAAAAACTGACTTTACAAATCCACATTTATGCATAAACAACCCCTCTCATCACTCTATAAATACCTCTCACAAAATCATTAAAACACACACAAAGTATTTCGGCAACAAAACGCTGTCAAAATACTCTTTCAAACCTAGAAATCTTTGTGTTCTTCAAACCTTTTTTTGAAAAACCTTCTCTGTAAACATTTACAAAAAGTTTTTCATCACAAACTTGGGAGATTCAAAACTCTTTGATTGTTCTAGTTCAAATATTCTTTCAAAAACCTAAAAATCTTTACATGGAAATGGCTAGAACACAATCTCTTCAGTTTGCATCTCAGTGGGTAGGGGATTTAAGTAATGTTGAATTTAAAACTAACAATGTTATAGGAAATTTTGAATACCCCCAAAATGTCGCAGCCTATAAGGACATAATGAAATTTTTATTCAACTGCCCACTGAAAACGGCCTTTGTTCAGTGTCCCTCTATACTGTACCAAAACCTCCTTAGGGAGTTTTGGGCTACAGCAGTGGCCTATGACCCGACACCCTCAACTAATGAGACAGACCTAAGACCCCTCATGGAGTATCTCATTAAGTTCATTCTTTTTAATGAGGAAAGATCAGTTACCCTGGACTATAAAACGTTTTGTACTGCAACAGGGTTAGACTACAATAAAGGAGTTTATGTTCCACAGTGAAGGATGGGTTAAAACAAATAGTTTTGGATCCAAAATTTTTGGACAAGACCCCAATCACCAAGAGTTCATTTCCTGTGGCTTGGAGGATCCTGTTCACTTTTGTGATTCAGGTCCTCGGCGGGAACCACTCATCCACTGAACAAGTTAATTCTATTCAGTTGATGATGGCATACTGTTTGATGAATGGGGTCAATGTCGACATGGGAGAGATCATTTACAGTGATCTCGTAACCAAGCTGCTCAGTAAAACTAGGACGAAATACGTTTCGTATCCTAGGTTTATCTCTTGTTCTATGCAAGTGTTACTGGGTTGTAATTACCCTCAGGAGTACAAATATACTGCTTTACCTAGTACCCTGAGTCAATCAAATTTTCAAAAAGACCCATCCCAAGTCACTGATATTGTATTGACTGCCCATATGGTTGCTGTAAACAACCAGAGGGATTCAGTGTCTCCTAACCCTGCTCCTAAAAAGAGAAAGGGGAAGTCTCAGACTGGGACTAAGACCAAAACCAAGTCTCAGGGCCCTGAGGCTTCAGGAACACTGCCTAAAAGGCAAAGAAAACCCAAGACTGATCTGCCACCCACAGGAGACCAAGCAACATCCACCCTGGTGACAACGAAGGACACTAATAAATCACAGTCAGTGCCCTTGGTCCCAACTACTACTCCCCAAGATCCAGAGGGAAAATACAACCCGCTGGTAGGGGAGCGCCTTCCACATCGCCCAAGGATGACATTAGCAAATCACAGCCTTTGTATGAGGGCAAACTGATTGATCCTAAAGACTCAGAGGGAACTAAACGACCCGCTGATAGGGATATAACTATCACTGACTCCACCAAAGGCACTGGGAAAAATCCATCAGTGTCTCAGGGGTCTCAGGGGGACAAAGACTTGGAGGGAAAGAAACAACCCGCCGATACGGAACCCATCACCAATCCTGACTCCAGAGAAGGCACTGGGAAACACCCACCAGTGTCTGAGGGGTCAACGGGGGACAAAGACTCAGAGGGAAATATACCACCCGTTGATACGGAACCCATCACCCCCACATTGTTAACTGTTGCTGAGGTCGTTGATCTAATATTCTCTTAAGAAGAACAAGCTGACAGTGAAGATGCAATTTTATCAGCAGGAGAAGAAGTGGACGCTGATGCTCAATCTGAACAAGAGCCTTAGCCTGATCCACAAGAGCCTAAAGAGTCACCTTTCCAGCCTGAAGATAATGACTCTGACTCTTCTGCATCTTCCTGTCCTGAAGAATTCAGGAGATTTGATAACACTCTTCCACTGACAGAGAGGCAACTGGTTATGTGGATCACTAAAGCTTCAAGGAAGCTATATTCTGGGGTCACTGAAACTTTATGGGATCAACACACTGAAGCTGCTGCCAGCTATGCAGATCTGAAAGCTGAAGTTTTTGATTTCAACACCAACACCGATGAGCACAGGGATCTGATGTATGACAATCTTCACAGACTGGATGAAAACTTGGCTAAATTTCTCAAGCACCTTCAGGGTGTTGGCACAAAGATAGATGAAATCAGGGAATCTGTCAAAGAAGACCCAGCGCTCAACTCCAAAGTGTTGGAGGCTACTGAGGCTTACTTGAAACAATCCTCCACCCTCACTGAACTAATCGAAATGCTCAAATCTGCAAATGTTCAGGGTCTTCAATCTTCAGTCCAGTATCTTCAGGCTACATTGGGCTCTTTGGATACTCAGGTGGCTACTCTGGCTCAGGCATCGTCTTCTATGGCCTGGAATCTTGGGCCATTAATGACTGCTTTGGAATTATCTCAGGCTAATTTGGAAGCAAAGGTCACTGGTATTCAAACAGATACTTCAGATATCAATGCCATGGTCACTGAGATTTATCAAGCCTTTAAGGGTCAAGCAGCTCAGACTCCCTCAGTGCCACCTACAACTCTTGCCCTCACTGACGCTACGGCAACAGTTGAGGGGGAGAATATTGCTGAAGAAACTCCTTCTCACACTGAGGGGGAGCCAACACCACCAGTTTCAGCAACACCCATCTCATCAGTCCCACCACCAACAACAACAACAACACTGACGGTTACACCTATCATGACAACAACACCACCCCTGGTAACATCATCTTCCTCAGGCCAGGATAAAGGAAAAGGCATAATGAAAACTCCTGAGCCTGAGAAGATTCCCTACATGATTGGCAACACTGAGTACCTGCTTTCACCACAACAGCTAAGTGCCTACCTTGCTAAGGAAGAGAGGAGAAAGAAACTTGCTGAAGAAGAAAGAAAGAGCAGAGAAGCACTGGTACAAGTCGTTGCTGAGGAAGCTGAGAACATAGGAATTGATCCAAAGAAGCTTCAAAAGGGTCAGGCAGGACAGAAGTTCAAGGATGCTCAGGCTGCTAAAATGGCTGAAATGAAAAAGAAATTGGAAGAAAAGAACAAGAGAGCTGCAGCCATCAGGCAAGAAAGAATTGACCACTACAACTGGTCAATGACAAGCAGAAAGCTGCCTGAGAAAATCACTGATGTCAAAATCATCCCCAAGTCCAAACCACTAGCAATGAATGTCTACAGGGGGGATGATAAAAGACATTTCGGGGTTCATGATCCCCTGAAATTCACTGACTTTGGGATCACTGAACTCGATGAACTTAGTCCGATCATTGAAAAGAAGAAGAATGCGGTGGTTAAGGAGCTGATGAAAATGCTTAGCAAAAGATATGAAAGACTGAGGGATGCACCAGCCCAACTAGGGATTCAGCCTGCCTTAACTATACCACAAGGATCTCAACCTCAGTCATCACAGGGCAAAATAAAGAGGGTTGAGTTCCAGCCTGAGATCAAAGTGCCTGGACTCGAATGCAACAGGGAGCTACCTGAAGGTGTAAAGTTTGTAAATTGTCTTGTGATTGAAAAGCCTGAAAGAGGACTATTCCACGTTGATGTCTATGGAAACCCAACATTCCAAAGATGGAGTGACATTGATCAGGCAGGTATGGCTGCAATGCTAAGTTACATAACTGTGGCCTCTCAAATCTAGACTCCTGCAAACATCAGGTTCTGTGCTGAGTTAAATGCCAAGATAAGAGAGCACCCTGACAGGTAAACACTCATCACTAAGAAATTCAAGTTTGAAGCACTGGGAATTTATCTAGACTGACATCATTTTGCTTTATCTTTCTGTACTAGTGTTAGGAACCATGTAATGTGATCAATAAAAGATGTATGTTTTGTTAAAATACTCAGTGTTCCTTATTGTATTCATTAGTACATTTAGTGAAAGAAAAAGCCATTTGCTCACTTACACTGATCAAACACTTAGGCTATTTGTATATCCAAATAGGGGGAGACTGTTGGGTTCAATAAATACCCAAACCCCTTAATCTAGGATTTGAATAGAAAATAACCTAAGTGCTTAGTCCGTTAAACACTAACAGGTCACTGAGTGCATAGTCTTTTAGTGAGCCATCTTCAGGATACTCAGTATGAGGCGAAGAAGAAGTCTCTCCACTCAATAAGGCGAAACTTAAAGAGTGAAGACTGAGTCAAGAAGAAGATGGTGGATTCAGTGAGTAATGACAATAACTCACTGAATCCCTAAAACTCCTCTCCAGATACTAACACTGAAGACAAACTGAAATAGAAGACTGAAGGATGTGAAGACTGAAGAATGAGCGGGATAAGGCGGGATAAGTTTGAATCATATAAGACGAAGTCCTTATCAACCAAAGTCAACTTTCCCTGAATGGCAAACGATCAGGCTCAGTGTCATCACTGACCTTTGGAAAGCAATCTTGTCTCTTACCTAAAATAGTCTTTGTAAACAGAGACAAAATACATCAGTATTTTGTCTTCTGTAAATTATCAATTTGTCACTTAGCAAAGAGTTAAAACTCATAATTGTATAAATAGCATAAGAGATGGAGTGAAAGTGTAACATATTGGATTTCACAAATACACAATCAATCACAAATAAGGTGTATGATTAGATGGTTTTAGAGAGAGAAAGTGGGATATTCTAAAAAGAGAAACTCATGGAAGTTAGATTCCAAATAAACATCCAACCCTCTACCTTAGGAGGTAGAGGGTATTTATAGGTTACAAACTAAACGACCTCCTGACAGCCTGTGGATCAGGGATACAGTGGGTAAAGACCCGTCCTTCCTCCACGGTGTTACACTAAACTATTCTATGCTACAAACTAACTACTAAATAACGTTACAAACGATATGTCTACGAGCTAACTAATGCTAGATAATATTTGGGGTGACCGACTCTTCACATATGGAATTTATAATTCCTAACAATCTCCCCCTAAGGGAGGTCACCCCATGATTTACATTTTGCATCCTAGCATTCTATTCTTGACTTTGTTCTAGAGCTCGTAGACATCAAATCTTCAAAATATTCAAACTTTGTGCTTCCGTGGTGATTTCATCATTGTTCAACTACAATGTATATTTTGTGGAGGTTATAGAGCTGATCCACATTGATGACCTATGAGCTTTAATCGAGATCATCAGCCACAGTTAATCTCCGCATCACCCATTGTTGTGTTGCCAGCATATGATATTGTGACACTTGGACCGACATGCTCACATTTTGGATCATGATTTCTTCTTATCAGAGCAGCGGAAGCTTTCGTTGATTCATGATATTGGCAGCAGCGTAGCAGACGCATGGAATGAGAATATCAGAGTCATTGATGCACTAATCATGATTTCTTTTGAAATGAATGTGATGTGTGAGCATCCGACTATGGTATGACTGCTTCATTCTGATCAGCTGCAAACGTTGGGCGTACCTGCATACAACAGTTAGCAATAAAGCGCACGAAAGTCTGTTTGATCACTTTCGTTGAATTGAGGTACACGGCCCACGGTTCCCCGTTGATTAGTACAAGTACTGCCTGTGATCAGGTATAATTCTGAAGAATTTCCTTGACAGGGTTTCGCAGCTGCTCTAGCTGTTCTCAAACCGGAACGTCTCAAAGAAGAAAACACGGAGTGAGTGAACCAGCGAATTGAGATTCACTGATTGATGAAAAGAGATTTGAAAAACAATCGTGTATCACTCAATAGAAATTGTTTTTGCAATACAACGAAGGTTTTAATGAAAATCAATTATCAATCATAAACACCTTTTATTTTGAAATATGAGTACACAGTCGATGTGCTAAAGAAAAGAGTTTTTTAAGCACAACGACTGGTTTTTCAAAGGCATCCGTCAATCCATAACCTGAACCAGGATTGAATCATAATTATGACTCGCCCCATTGTTTCTGTTCAGTTGTCACATGGTTGATCTATTTGATAGATCTCACATGCCACCCACCAGGAGCTTGTTTGATGTTGGCTCCAGAAGGCTTTCCATCTTCATTGTGAATATGTTTGCATATCACTCAGATGTTCTGGCAATACCACAAGGATAATGCGTAGGACTCATAAGATATAATCTCTCTTTCCACATTGTGTGAAATAGAGAGTCCTTAATGACAGTGTCCTAAAGAGTTTATTTGATGATCTCATGGCTCTAGACTCAATAGTGCACATTTGGTTCCTATGTCAAAGACTAGGGAGAGGGTCTCCTTATTCAATATCAACAATCTCTAGGAGAAAGTCGATAGATTATGTAGGTTCCCCGTGAGAGTGAAACAAGCCCTTTTAAGAGGAACTTGAGTAGCTTGGGAAGTTTAGTGCAGTGCGTCACTGGGTCCATGACGTCTTGTCTTCAATACCGGCGTTACCTTGGTAATACCGACGTTACCGAGACTTCATAACTAGAACCTTGTTTGGTTTATTCCAGTACTAGCTCAGACTCAGTCGACACTCTTCCTATATCTCATTTTTCTCCTTTTTTCATCATACCTAAGGACTTCTATTCTAACTAGTGGATTGTCCCTAGGTAGATCCCTCCGGTTCTGGCGGATCATGGAAACAAATACCTAACCTTATCATTCTTATATCACCATTCATAAAGTAAATTTGGTCGGTCTATTTGGTATTGTTCATATGTCATTAGAACCACTTGAAAACCATTTGAAAATCAATTCAGATACTTGTGATATATTATCAAAGCATTTTGTACCTGAATTGTTTTGATCATTTAGAAATGCTCCCCCTCAACATGTGCATATGATCTTGAAAGTGTTTAGCACATGGAGGCAAGAGTACTTTGAAATATTTGACTGAAATATTTCTTTGACCAAAATTTCTTATGAAAAAGCCATTTGATTTTCTTTGGTAAATTCTCCCCCTCAATATGTGCGTTGGTTGTTTGAAATCATTTAATCACATAGAGGCAGGAGATCTTTAAAGTACTACCACGATCACATTATGCCATAGAGAAAACCTTTAAAACTCAATCAAGGTACATCTGATAAAACATTGAAACCTTTGTACCTTGATAGTTTATTTTCTTTTGAAATGCTCCCCCTCAATATGTGCTTCGAGGTACATCTGATTTAAATATGTATGAAACAAAACTTTTTGGAGAAAAATGTGTCCGGTTTTATATTGATCTGAAGTAGACAACACTGAAGTTCCCTTTTTAGATAAAAAGGGAAACCACAATACATAACCTAACACTATTACACACATTATAGTTGTTCATAGTACATACACCACATTTTACACATCAAAAATTCAAGACAGAAACTACTTCCGGAAGATGTCTTCATTCAGTTCGTTGAAGTAGTTTGTAATGACCTTCACGAAGTCTACCACCCACAAAACTTTCAAGGCTGCGGAAGATCATTCGAGTCTTAAGTCTTCGCCCGATCGCAGCAATGAAATCTTCACACCTCTTCAAATCCTCATCAGACCAGAATTTTGTTTTGTTCCATGGCTTCAGATCAACTTTGATTTCTTTCACTCTAGAGTTCAATTCTTGTTCAACCATCCTGAGTGTACCATCACTGAACTTGTATAGCTCGCATAGCCTCATTAGCATTCTTGTCCCGTATCTGTCGGTAAAGATGATAGCTCTAGGAGTGTCAATCACTTTATATTCATGGTGAAATTCAAGACTTGAGGCTTCCCATTGCGGTCTTGTTAGGTTGACGCATGTCTGATAGCTTTCCATTCCAAGCTAAAAATCCTCAACACTTTTTCGAATGACCAAGCCTCTGATCCAGAGATTGACAGCAGCCGAGAGAGCCTTCTTCTCACGAACCGGAAGATGGTCAAGGTGTCCTTGTAGGTTCAGAAGGTAGAGATCTTCAAAGTCATTTGGCATCAAGTGTTTGAAGTCGTTCTCTTCAATAACATGCTCTTTCAAATCTGCTCTTCGCAGAACAATCTTCTTCAAGTAATCATAGCCATAGATTGAGAAGATCTCTATACTGATGACACTTAGAATGCGAAGCTTGGATCGAACAGCTTTACGACTCTTGTTAGCACTATGTCGGTCAATGTAGAATTTCTTCTTCTTGAACCACCAATGAGAAATGCCATATGAGGCAGAAATGTCATACTTTTGTTCTTTGTCAGCCCAGAATTGATCTGGAACCATCTGTTCAAGACCCTGATCAGTGTAGGTAGCAGCTTTCATCTTCAAAATCGATAAAGCTAGTCTTCTTTCAGTAGAACGAGCACATAGATAGACCAGGTCTTGGTTGAAGAAGAATTCAGACTGAATGGTCATTTGTCCAGGTTCACCACCGAGAGGAAGAGGCTTGTTCACATTGAAACGACTAATCTGCTCACTGACTTGATTACTCAGCATCTTATGGCATCCTTCCATCTGGTATTGGATCTGATTGGCATCTGAGTGAAAAACCTTGACAATTTCAAAAGCTTGTCCTTCAAGATCCTTTGGAGTGATGGACGAGATTCCCTTCTGTTCACAAAACCACTTAATGAAGCTGCCCATATCTCCAGTGACATGAAGGAGAGAGTCTTCATCTGGGGTTTCATAGTTGGTAGAAATTGTTGAAGCCCAGTTGTTGTCAGGGATCATTGTGTCAGACTCTGGGATGGACCATGAAGGTTCTGGAGATTGAGGTCTCTCTTCGGCAAGCCAGCTTTGAATTGTGTCTTTCGAAGGTGTAACTCTAGAGATATTAGAGCGTTCACCTGACACGTATGCATCAAACCAATCATCTTCAGATGGCATGGGGATATGTTTGGTGGATGCATCATCATCATCGGATTCTGACTCTGCGATGACATGCGATTCTTCATGAAGCACTTGATCTTCAGGAATAGAAGAGAATGTGGGTGTGAATCTTGAATCAACCGTGGTCCATGCTGCAGACTTCTTATGAGTACCCTGATCACCGGACGAGCTGGATTGATTTGTCGGTTTTGGATGAGATGTTGGTGGTTGTGGTGAAGGTGTAGTGTTTGTGCCAGATGATCCACCAGCCCCAGAAGTTCCAGCTCCTCCAGTTGGAGGTGAAGGAGGCGGTGGTGGCTTGGGGCCTCCGGGCGTATCCTTTGATTTTATTGGAGCAGTCTTTCTTTTCTTCTTATCTTCTCTTTCACGTACATCCACTACAAACTGCTGATAATTATCAAGTCTCATCGATTCCTCGAGTGCATCGTATAATTTCTTTTGCGTATTGTCCAGATGCTCTCCTGCTTCATACATTCTTTCTGAGAGAGCTGATCTCATGTCAGAGATCGGAAAGTCTTTGAATCGCTGAAGTAATGGAGCCTTCATTGCCCATTCAACCGCATCTTTAATATCTGCTTCTATTGCCTTTGTAACAATCTCATTGAGATTAAGATTCTCCAGCTTTTTGACACGACTGTCTAGATTATTGACGGCGATAGGAAAATGCTTCTCAATAGTTGCAATACGTGACATAGCCTCTTCGAGCACTTGCTCAGTCGTTTTGACTGGAGGAGGTGAAGCAGGAGGTGGTGAGGTAGGTGGAGTGATGGCATCACTGACAGTGACAACTTGTACTGGATCAATATTGGGTTTGGGTGGTGGAAGTGTGGTTGCTTGAATAGGTGCTGACATTGGAGGAGTGGTTGATGTGTCTTGCTGAATATTAACATTATACATGGACTCAGCTTCCTCTTTCTCATCATTTTTCTTAAACGGCTCGTTATCTGAGGGTTTGTCATTTAAGAACTGATCACCAAATGAGAGATCATCATATCTTGACTCAAGGTTTTCTTGTGAGTCTTTCAGCAATTCTTCATCATCATTCTTATCTGATTGAGTATCACTTGATACAGGTGTATCTTCCTGTGCTTCGGATACCTCCTTTTCCAATCCAGATTGTTCTTGAGCTGAAGATGATTCAACACTTCTTTTCTTCAGTTCAAATTGAGTGGTAGTTCTTGATGGTGACGAGGAGATTGTCAGAAGCATGTGAGCAGCTTGTTTGGCATCAACACCAACAATCCCTTTCCCTTTGTCTTGTGTGATTGGAGTTGTATGGCGTGGCTCTGGTTCAGGTTCTCTTAACACGACACCTCCACTTGGTGGTCTCATGTTCAGGCTTTCCAGGCTTTGTTGAATTCCTTGCTGCAAATTAGCCTCGTCTTCATCAACCAATTGACTGTCACCCTTTGGTGTCTCAGTTCCTCCAACATTTTCCTTTTCTACCTCCTTCTTCTTTCGTTTCTGCTTCAGGGTTGTGGTGTCAGTAGATTGTGATCTTCCATGTCTCTTCTTTGGAAGGGCAGCATATGAAGACTTTGACCCAGAAGCTGAATTAGCAGTTTTGGGTTGTGGTGGATTGGGAGTGTCATCAACATTGGATCTGGATGCCCTTTTCTTGTATAATTTGAAGTAGTCAGTCTTCTTAATATCGTCAGTGAGAATAACATCAGGAATTGGCAAACCAAAGATCTCTTTATTGACACCTCTGGCAATGTATTTGAGATTACCCAGAACAAATTCATCCTTAGCATTATGGAGGGTTGATTCACTCCTAGGATTGAAGTTATTCATCTGTTGCAAGTACTGGATGACAAGCTTCGAGAATCTGATGCTAGGAATCACAAGTTTGTGAACTTTCTTTCTTCCTTGAGCTTGATTCTGAACGTTTGTTCTATCGGCGATAAATGTGTTCATTGACAACGAGAATTCTTCCCAAATACGTTCTGAGACATTAATGTTCACCCCATTGACGAGTCCCCATAGGATTTGCAGAATAGGTATCCTTACTTTATCGAACCCAGAGGTTTTGCCAGATAAGCATAAGTTGAGAATGGTAGTAATGGCTCTCCAGGGTTGATACATGTGTCCAGTGATAATATCTGAAGCCCTTGATATGCCAACTTGATAACCCAAACCAATCAGAAAGACTATTAGCTCTTCCGCACTAGGTGGAGGGGCAGAGCGTATGGTGGGGTCACATGGTGTGATTCCTAGGGCCTTGCTGAGAATGTCAGATGTGATTTCAAATTCCTTATCATCAAGCTTGCAGGAATAAGTGGCAGTGATCTTGTCCCATGTGATGGTGTTCCAAAATTTTTGTAGGTAAATGGAAGGGATAGTGCATTGCTTGGTCATGGCACTGAAGAAATTAGTGTTTTTGAGAATATTAATGGCCACCTTGAAGATTGGATTTTATTGAATCTTTTCGAACTCCACATAACAGTTACTTTTCCCAATCTCTACCCATTTGTCTACTGGAAGAATTTCATTGTCAGTAAGAGCAATGGATGGCGTAGAGGTAGCAAGGTTCTCGGATGAAGTTGGGTTTGCCATTGAGATTCTGTAGACACACACATACAACACCAGTATTCGAGAGCATGTTAGATTAGACATGGTTAGTTGAACAAGTACAACAAGTGGCATACATGATAGATTACCAATAAGCACATTGACAAACTTAGGAAATATATTAAGTAGCAGTAGTAATTTTTCAAGGTAACAAATCATTTTGACAAAGTTTTCGAGTGACAAGTTGTTTTCGACTCAAATTAGTTAAAACAAAGTTGCTATAAGCGAATTTCATGTGACAATGTTAGGATTTGGAAAATCCAGTAGTTAAAGTGTCGGTCACCTCAAGTATATGTAATCGTTAGAAAGCTCGTAGTCATAGTTATTTGATGTTAAGTAATATTTAGTTAAGTAATACCGTGGAGGACGGACGGGTCTTTACCCACTGTATGCCTGATCCACAGCCCGTTAGGTGGCGTTTTATGTAATGACTATAAATACTCTCTACCTCCCAAGGTAGAGAGTTGGAGCTCATAATAAGATTTTTCTTTCTCTCACTAAAGTTCCCAAACCTCTAACTTTCTCTCTCTAAAACCCATCTTATACGCCTATTGTGTTTATGCTTTGATGTGTTGATGAAATCCAATATGTTACAAATGGTATCAAGAGCCATGGTTAGATCATCTCTTACATATCCTTGGATTTCTAGTGGTTTTTATATGGTTTTTGAGTTTGAAAAGGTTTAGTGGTTTTTGCATCATTTGGTTCATTTCTTGTGTTAAAGTTTGAATTTTGGGTGTACTTTTGTGTTTAGGATCATTGTATGTGCTTGGGTTTTGATTTGGTAAGCTTGAATCACTGTGGTTGAGCTTGTTTTGGATTGAAAAGTGTGTTTTTAAACTTTTTCTTGGTAGCGACTTGGCTCTCGGAGTGAATTTCTTGGTAGCGACTTGCTTCAGTAAAAGGTAGCGAGTTGTAGTGAGTTTTGGTAGCGACTTGGTCATAGTGACTTGTCTCTTTAGACAAGCCGACAAACAGTACACTTAGTGGATTCTCCACTACGAGTAGCGACTTGGTAAGGTAGCGATTTGCTTTCAATTTTGATAGCGACTTGTTCTTTAAGTTTCTTAGCGACTTGGTGGTAGCGATTTGGTCTTTAGCGAGTTGCTATTTAGCGACTTGACGTCTTAGCGATTTGGTGCATAGCGACTTGCTGTCAAAATTCTTAGCGATTTGGAACTTAGCGACTTGTCTTCTAATTACTTAGCAACTTGGTTCAAGGATTCTTAGCGACTTGGTTGACTCTTGTGTGTAATACGGTTTTCTCTTGATTTAGTAAAATCCCGTGAAAGAATCTATTTCCCGGTTTAATCATTGAGTTATAAAATCTCGTGTAATCTTTAAACATGTCTACCAACGTACCTACAATCATCTCCACTGTTGCCGAGGATGTTCAAGCAGCTGGTTCAGATACTCGTCCACCCATGCTTGACAGAACTGACTACGACTCTTGGGCTCAAAGAATCAGATTGTACTGTCTTGGAAAGGAAAATGGGGTCAACATTCTCAAATCGATTGATGATGGACCTTATCAGATTGAGACTACAATAGACTTAATTGATACAACTGCAGATGGAACAATGATCTATGGGATAGACAGACCAAAGACATATGATGAGCTCAATGATAAGGAGAAAAAGAGATTCGATGTTGATATCAGGGCTTCTAACATCATACTTCAAGGTCTTCCAAAGGATATCTACAAGCTTATCAATCACAACACTGAAGCCAAGGCGGTGTGGGATAATGTCAAGATGCTTCTTTCTGGTTCTGAATTAACTATGGAAGACAGAGAATCACAACTCTATGATGAATTTGAGCACTTCAAGATGAAACCAGATGAGAGTGTCTATGAGTATTACGTGAGATTCCACAAGCTTGTTAATGACATGAGGAACATTAGAATGACTATGCCAAACATTCAGCTGAACTCAAAGTTTGTGAACAACATGAATCCTGAATGGCACAAGTTTGTCACCTCTGTGAACCTAACCAAAGGATTGAAGAATACAAACTATGAGCAACTTTATGCCTTCCTTCTTCAGAATGAGTTTGAAAAAAGGATTCTTAATCAGTTCAAAACTAACCAGGGAGAGACAAGCTCATCAAATGATTCAACTTCCTTCTACTCAAACATTGGAATTACCACCAAAGCATCTCAAGTTATACCCATGGGTAATGGTAATCACAAACTCATTCCTGATCCAATGTTCAAACAAGCTGATGTTAATGCAGTCGTGGGAAACTTCATTAATCAACTGGCTCTCATGATTAGTCAAAACATGAACTCTCTCCCACACACCAACAACAACCTCAGAACAGCATCAAATCCACACAATCAAGTCACTGTCAGATATGGGAAGGTTATGGTACAGCCAGTTCAAGAAAGGCAGTATGAACAAGGAAGAGGTGGAGTTGGTAGAGGTTATGCTGCAAATCAGAATCGTGGAAGGATTGGAAATCATGGACAAACAAAGACAATCAAATGCTACAACTGTGGTGGTGAGGGACACATTGCAAGGAACTACACATCGCCAAAACGCCCTCAGAATGCAGAGTACTTCAGGGATAAGATGTTGCTTGTGCAAGCTCAGGATAATGGTGCAGCTTTGGATGAAGAGGAGTTGTTGTTTCTTGCTGAGGGAAATGCCAATACATATGATGCAGATGTGGATGAGCAGCCAATTCAGGAGATAGGCCACAATCATCAGAATGCCTTTTAAGTCGCTGATTGTGATGCATACGACTCTGACGTTGATGATGAACCTACCGCACAAAACATTTTCATGGCTAGCATTTCTCCAATGGTCCCTCCTAAGGTCTCTTCATCACCACAAGCTGGTCCATTCAAAGACAAAATCATTTCTGAGGTACTAAAACTATACGATGAAGTTGATGAGCAAAAGATACATGACGAAGTACAATCAACTGTAATTATTGAGTCAGATATTGAAAATATGGGTAATATCAATGTTATCCCATATGATCAACATGTGAAACAAAGTGAAAGTGAGATTGTACCAAGTGATGTATCTTATGCAGATCAATGATGACTATGTCTTTGATGAATACACTACATGTGCCCCTGATGATTCTGTTATCTCTGAACTTAATGCCTATAAAGAACGTGTTGCTATTTATGAACAAAGAGCTAAGTTTGAATTAACCACCCATGAGCAGGAGATGGATAACCAAATGCGTACAGTTATTAGAAAAAGTAACTTTAGAGAAGAAGTCTTAAAACAAGAGTTAAACTCCTTACAAGAAAAGCTTTCTAAAACTGCTAAGCAAAAACAGGAACTTCAAGAAAATTTTAAAATGCTTAAGCAAGAATTCAATGCTAAGGAATCAAAACTTTTGAATGATTTTTACAATCTAAAAACTTTGAAAAACAAGCTTGAAAATAAGTTGTACGTACAAGGGAATACCATTCAGACTGCTCACTTGATCACTAAGCATAGAGTTTTAAGCGATAAGCATAGCATTCCCCTTGTTGAGGAACTAAATCCAGAGGTCATTAAAAAGGCTAGAGCTGCTAATAAGCTGATCTATGATGGTAATGAGATTGTTAAACCTAGACAGAAACCTAGTTGCGTTGAGTGCACTGAGGAGGATAGAAAATTAGATGATGCATCTAGGGAGAAAATGAATAAGAAGCTAGAAGATCCTGAGTGTAAAAAGAATAACATAACGATCAAACCCCATGATTACAAGAAGGAAAACTGGATTTCCTTGAACAAGTTTAAGCCTCAAACTTTGTTAACTCCCGAACAAGTGTTCTGGAAAAAGGGTTTAGATAAGCAAAAATTAGAGAATCTTGTTGTTACAAACCCTCCCTTTAGGAAAATGCCTTCAGCAACTGTGTATCCTCCAAATACACAAATGCATTTAGTTCCTAGAACTATTGCCACTAAATGCAAGACCTTAATCAGTCAATATGTTATATTTCAATTATTTGTTGACTTTGAGAAAACGTGTAAGAAAAGGATCACACCCACTGGGATAACTGAAGGGGAAAGGGGTTTTGAGCAAACAAAAGAATGTTATCTAATTGAGGTCATGCCTTTCTTCAAACAACTAAAAGATCAATTTGAGAGTCTTAAAAAGGGGATGGATACTGTTATTAAAGGAATGGAAAAGGAATTTGATGCTATGATAGTTGAGGTTAATAACTATGAGCGAGCATTAAAATATAATGAAATTGAGAGGAAGAACTTGCATACCTTAAACGAGAATCTGATTTTTGAATGTATCTCTCAAGGTGTGTTTTATACTACCACTAATTGTTCTATTACTGCTTCTCAATTTCATGAATTATCTGTTGCTTTGAAAGTCTCCCATGATCGTGTCATAGAGCTTGAAATCAAAAACTCTAAACTAAGTGAGAAAATTGAACAGGATGATCACGATAATTTGGTAAAACATTTTTCTAAACTAGAAGTTGAACATTTTGATTTACAACTAAAATATCAACATCTCAAAGAAAATGTTAAAACCTCAAACATCAAGATATCCTCAATGTTCGAGTTTGATGCAGTTTTTGAAATAAACAAACGTGATGAACAGATTCAAGCTCATTGTAACACAATCAGAAAGTTGAAAGCCCAAATTTCTCAATTAAAGGGTGAAAAGATCAATGTGACTGGCTCCCAAATGCCTCCTCCTTTAGATTCTCGGAATTCTCAAAATTTTCATCTTCAAAACTTGGTTAATGCTTTACAAAAGGAAAATGAGAGTTTTCTAGAAGAAAATGAAAAGGTTAAACGTCATTTCAATGAGTTATTTGAGTCAATAAAAGTCACTCGTAACAAAAATAACGAAAAAATAACTTCGTTGCAAAAGGAAATTGAGAATCTAAAGAGTCAGGTAAAAGGTAAAATTCCAATGACCAATGGGGAGAATGGTGCTTCAAAGGTGCATGTCTGTATAAATATGGTTTGTCTGTGAAATATGTTCCTCCTCATCTTAGGAATAACAAACTTGCTATTCAAACATATTTCTCATACCTTAAGGACAGCCTAGAATGTCTCCGTGAGATTGTAGAAGAGGATAAGTTAGAGAAACCACATGATAATGCAATTGGCCATGCATGCTTATATGTCAAACGATCTCAAGAACTTCTAGAATGCTTAATTACAATATGCCCTAAATCCCTAGGTGAACAAGTCAATCCCTTGATACCCTGTTCTATGCCTAGTGCCAAGTATGCAAGTCATTCAATGCCCAATGTTACGAATGTGAACTTTAGTATGCCTTCAAATAGCTCACATCCTTGCACATCTAGATCAGGAATGCAAAAAGTAGATCAACCAACTAATGTTCCCATAATTCCCTCTATAGGAGTAATCAGTGACATTAAAGTAAGCGGGTCAAAGCCTCCAGGAAATACCAAGCAAGATAGGACCTCGCAAGCTAAGAATGTGCATTGGAAGAGAGTAGAAGACCAACCTAGGAACTTTAAGTTTGAGTTGAATCAAACGAATCGTGTTGATTCTAGTATTAGCCATAGGCGTACTGTAATTAATTGAATTCGATACTATTTGCAAACCATGTAATGATGTCTGTTTGAATTCTGTTGCTAATCATGAATGTGGTATGAATGATTTGTCTAATCTTTGTCAAATGCCCAGTTGAAACTGTTAATGTTAAAAATCAAGCTAAGAAGGCTAAAAGGCAAAAGCGAAAGAAAGTTAGAAAACAGTGGAAACCCACGGGAAGAACATTTAGGAAGATAGGTTATCAATGGATACCTTTTGGCCATAAGGTCAATCAGGTTCGCCCTCAATCGCTAAGACAATGCCCTCTAGTAAATGGATGCCTATTGGTAGAACTATTCCCTTAAGAAGTGAACATACTTTGAATAGGTCAAATATGGATACTAGCACTGCATCTATTTCTAATGATTCCATTGCTTCTATTTCTGATATGGGTGTTTCTATTTCTGATGTGGGTGTTCCAATCACTATTACTAACCAAATGGAACCCATTCTTGCATGGGGATCCCAATTATCGAGTTATCCATTCTTGTCTGTGTTCAACTGCAGATCGTTCAAATCGTTCTGTGGTACTTGGACTCAGGCTGTTCCAAGCATATGACTGGAGACCGGTCGCGGCTCATGAACTTTGTGAGTAAATTCATCGGGACTATTAGATTCAGGAACGACCATTTTGGAGCAATTATGGGATATAGTGATTATGTAGTTGGAAAAAGTGTAATCTCCAAGGTATATTATGTGGAAGGTCTTGGTCATAATTTGTTCTCTGTTGGTCAATTCTGTGATTCCGATCTAGAGGTGGCCTTTAGAAAACATACTTGCTTCGTTAGAGAACTTGATGGTGTGGAATTATTAAGAGGTACTCGTGGTTCTAACCTATACACCATTTCTATCGAAGACATGATGAAGTCTTCTCCAATCTGCTTCTTGTCAAAGGCTTCTAAAACAAAGTCATGGTTATGGCATCGTCGTCTCAATCACTTGAACTTCGGCACCATTAATAACCTTTCGAGAAAGGATCTTGTCAGAGGCTTACCCAGATTAAAATATGAAAAAGATCATCTTTGTTCAGCTTGCCAATTGGGTAAAAGCACGAAATATGCCCACAAACCAAAACCCACAAATTCAGTAATGGAAGTTCTTCATACCCTTCATATGGATCTGTGCGGACCAATGAGAGTACAAACGATAAATGGGAAGAAATACATTCTAGTAGTTGTTGATGACTACTCTCTATTTACTTGGGTAAAGTTTTTGTGGACAAAGGATGAAACTCCAGATGTCATCATCAAACTAATCAAACAGCTTCAAGTTCAACTTAACAATACTGTCAGAATTGTTCGAACAGACAATGGCACAGAGTTTGTTAACAAAGACTGAATTCAGTTCTACGAAAGTGTTGGAATCAGTCACCAAAGAAGTGTTCCACGAACTCCTCAACAGAATGGTGTAGTTGAAAGACGAAATCGAACTCTTGTGTAAGCCGCAAGAACAATGCTAATTTATTCAAAGGTTCCAATGTTTCTATGGGTTGAAGCCATTGCCACTGCTTGCTACACCTAAAATCATTCCCTTATACACACCTCTCATGGAAAAACTCCATATGAACTTATTCATAAACGAAAACCTGATCTTTCCTACCTTCGTGTGTTTGGTGCTTTGTGCTATCCAACGAATGATGGTCAAGACTTAGGTAAATTAAGAGAAAAGGCAGATATTGGAGTTTTTGTTGGTTATGCACCAAACAAGAAGGGTTACCGAATCTACAACAAGAGAACCCGAAATAACATGGAAACAATTCACGTTACGTTCGATGAGCTGACCGGTCAAATGGCTCCTGGACAATCCAGTTTTGGACCCGCACTTCAAAACAGTCCCATTGGTTCATCCCTTGTACCAAACTCATCTCGAGCAACTCCTTATGTACCTCCAACAGAAGATGATTTAAATAAATTGTTTGATCCAATGTTTGATGAACACTATGAAATAAATGCTGATGAAATGTCAATTCCATCAATAGAGGCTGCTCCTATCCCTGTGAATGAAGTCAACCCTTCAGTCTCAATATGATTAAGTCAAGAAGCGCCTGCTGCTGATCACTCTGTCTCATCAACAAATCATCAATCATCAAATGTACATCATGTAATTTTTTCTGGCATCAATGATGAAGTTAATCCCTTTGCTACTCCTGAAGATGCTCCATTTGAAAACATATTTGCTACTGATGCCTTATGGTGCTTCTTCAACTCTGTACTCTCTAAGATCGAACCTAAAGACGTTAAAACTGCTATGAATGAAGACAGCTGGTTCAATGCCATGCAAGAAGAAATTCATGAGTTTGATCGATTAGATGTATGGGAATTAGTACCTGCTCCAGACTGTGCTATGATCATTGCTCTAAAGTGGATCTTCAAAGTGAACCTTGATGAGCATGGTGATGTGTTGAAAAATAAGGCTAGGTTAGTGGCTAAAGGATATCGTCAAGAAGAAGGTATTGACTTTGAGGAATCTTTTGCTCCTGTTGTTCATATCGAAGCAATCAGAATCTTCTTGGCTAACGCGGCCAGTAAGAACATGGTCGTATATCAGATGGATGTGAAAACAGCCTTTCTTAATGGTGATTTGAAAGAGGTGGTTTATATCAGCCAGCCAGAGGGTTTTGTAAATCCAGAGCGTCCTACTCATGTCTATTGCTTGAAAAAGGCCCTTTACGGTTTGAAGCAAGCTCCTAGAGCATGGTATGATACGCTATCAAAGTTTCTTCTATCTACTGGATTCAGCAAGGGAGCAGTTGATCCGACATTGTTCACCAGGAAGTCAGGCAAACATTTAATTCACGTTCAAATTTATGTTGATGATATTATCTTTGCCTCGACTGACCCCAATGAATGTGATCGTTTTCAAATGAAATGGGTTCCAAATTTCAAATGTCAATGATGGGACAAATGTCATTTTTCTTGGGATTACAAATTTCACAAAGTCAGGAGGCATTTTTATAAATCAATCTAAATATGCAAATGAGATTTTAAAGAAATTTGGATTTGTTTCTTGTGACACCGTTGACACTCCCATGATTGAGCGTACTAAGCTGGATGAGGACCACTCAGGGATCATGGTAGATCAAACGAAATATCGTAGTATGATTGGATCCTTGATGTACCTCACAGCTAGCAGACCAGGACATCTTGTTATTTGTGTGCATGTGTGCTAGATATCAGGCTAAGCCTACTAAAAATCACCTTGAAGCGGTTAAACGGGTCTTTCGGTATCTCCAAGGAACCATCAATATGGGACTATGGTACCCGAAGGACACCGGTATGTCACTAATAGCCTATGCAGATGCTGATCATGCAGGATGTCAAGATACACGTTGAAGTACGTCAGGAGGTGCTCAGTTTTTGGGTGATAAGCTTGTGAGTTGGTCTTCAAAGAAGCAAATGAGTACTTCTATTTCCTCTACAGAGGCTGAATACATAGCCATGTCATCTTGTTGTGCTCAAATCCTTTGGATGAGATCCCAATTATCTGACTATGGCTTTGAATTCAACAAAATCCCTCATCTTGTGATAATAAAAGGTCTATTGCTCTCTCATGCAACAACGTTCAACACTCAAGAGCAAAGCACATCGATATTCGACATCACTTCATCCGGGAACAAGTGGAAAACGGTGTGGTGGAACTCTATTTTGTGAAGTCAGAATACCAGTTAGCAGGCATCTTCACCAAAGCTCTTCTAAGAGAACGTTTTGAGTTTATTCTTCCACGACTTGGCTTGAAAAGCCTTCAACCAGAAACACTCAAACGTCTTCAGGAGGAAGACGAGGAGTAAAGGTCTTTCTTCATCCATCTTTTGTATATATTTATTCAAAAAGCAAAATACAAAATTATAAAACCAACAAAAACCAAATAGAAAAATATAAAACTTTCAAAAAATCTCAAAAATATTGTCTTTTTGTCATATCTTTCTTGATTCGATATATATCTACGGTCTTTGTGCTGTCATTCAAAGAATGACACGGGACTTTAGATGTTGTTCGAATGTTTAAAAAATAAAAAAAATCAAAAAAAAAAATCAAAAAATATTTTTGGGAGAAAGTAAAACAATGGTTTATTGTCATTTCAGGCAGTAACCGCTTTTAAAGAAAGAACGAGCCATGCTTTATCTCATGTTTCAAACCTAATGCTCGATTCTAAAACAAATGTTTGTCATTTACAAGACAAATATTCAATTTCAAATATTTTTCCTTCTAAATGATTCTTCTGAAAAATATTTGTCATCTTATGAAAATAAAATTGTTTTGAAAACACTTCGGACTCTATTTTTGAAAATCAAAAGAACATATCAAGTGTCAAAGTCTCAATCCATCAATCAACAACTTTCGTCATTGATTGAGGGGGAGAATGATTTTTCAATTAAATCAAAAAGTGTTATTTTCAAACAATTTGCACTTAAATGAGCAAGGTCTTCTCTAAAATGTATTACAATATTCTACACAATTGGTTCAAGACCTTGGTTATTATTATGTTTTCAAAAGATAATCATGCATGTTTAAATCAATGGAGTTTAAAGTCTCAAAATCCAATCCTTATCAGTTAAAACGTTTTCATAATCAAGTCACAATTCTCCTTAAAAGCTTTCAAAATCAATTTAAATCTACAGAGATCACAAATCTCAAATGATTTGATAATTGTGATCGGGGGAGAATTTGTGATTTAAATTTGATTTAAACTGATAATTCGATAAATGGTTTCATAAGTGTTTAGCATGTTTTCCTCCCGCATGTGACAAACGATTTCAAATTTTCCATGCACATGTTGAGGGGAGCATCTACTTTAAACCTCAAATTATTGAAACGTGATTGAATTGTCTCTAAGTGCAGGTTCCCTCTAATATGTGCAAAACTCTTTCAAACTTCGAGGCACATATTGAGGGGGAGCAAACTTTTGAAAACCTCATCCTTCCTCAAAATGTTTTGTCTACTCAAATTGATTGGGAAGTGATGATGATCATTTTAGAAAATGTTAATCAAAATATTTGACCTTTCATTCTTAATCTAACGATTTCAAAGATCTCTTGCCTCCATATGCTAAACAATTTCTGAATTTTTATGCATATGTTGAGGAGGAGCATTTCTAAAATATCAAAACAATTAAGATACAAAATGCTTTGATTTTATATCACAAGTATCTTGATTGATTTTCAAATGGTTTTTCAATTGGTTTCAAAGCGGAAGAACTATATCAAAAGACCGACCAAATCTACTTTTTGCATGGTGATAAAAGGATGATAAGGTTAGGTTGAGGTCTCATGATCCGCCAGAACCGGAGGGATCTACCCAGGGACAATCCACTAGTTAGTGTAGAAATCCTTAGGTATGATGAAAAAAAGGAGAAAAGTGAGATATGGGAAGAGTGCGGACTGAGACTAAGCTAGTACTGGAATAAACCAAACAAGGTTCTAGTTATGAAGTCTCGGTAAGCACTGAAGGGGTTGAAGAATGAAAAAGAATTTAATGTGAAAAAGGGTGAAAAGAAATAGCCCTCCATTTATTCAACCTTAGGGCAGAAACCGGGTTCAATTCATATACTACTGGTGGTTACCAAGGTAACATCGGTATTGAAGACAAGACATCATGGACCCAGTGACGCACTACACTTCAACTTTTCAAACCACTCAAGTTCCTCTTAAAAGGACTTGTTTCATTCTCACGGGGAACCGAGATAATCTATCGACTTTCTCATAGAGATTGTTGATATTGAAGAAGGAGACCCTCTCCCTAGTCTTCGGCATAGGAACCAAATATGCACAATTGAGTCTAGAGCCACGAGATCATCAATAAATCTCTTTAGGACACTTTCAATGAAGACTCTCTGTTTCACACAATGTAGAAAGAGAGATTATATCTTATGAGTCCTACGCATTATCCTTGTGGTATTGCGAACATCGAGTGATATGCAATCTTATTCACAATGAAGATGGAAAGCCTTCTGGAGCCAACATCAAACAAGCTCTGGTAGGTGGCATGTGAGATCTATTCAATAGATTAACCATGTGACAACTGAACAGAAACAATGGGCGATTCAATCTTTTGAATCAATCCTGGTTCAGGTTATGGATTGACGAATACCTTTGAAAAACCGGTCGTTGTGCCAAAACAAAAACTCTTTTCTTTTGCACATTGACTGTGTACTTATGTCTCAAAATAAAAGGTGTTTATGATTGATAATTGATTTTCATTAAAACCTTCGTTGTATTGCAAAAACAATTTCTATTGAGCAATACACGATTGTTTTTCAAATCTCTTTTCATCAATAAGTGAATCTCATTTCGCTGGTTCACTCACTCCGTGTTGTCTTCTTTGAGACGTTCCGGTTTGAGAACGGCTAGAACAGTGCGAAACCCTGTCAAGGAAATTCTTCGAATTATACGATCACAGGCGTACTTGCTTGATCAACGGGGAACTATGGGCCGTGTACCTCAATTCAACGAAAGTGATCAAAGACACTTTCGTGCGCTTTATTGCTAACAGTTTTATGCAGGTACACCCCGACGTTTGCAGCTGATCAGAATGAAGCGGTCAAACCATAGCCGCATGCTCACTCAACACATTAAGTTCTAAAGAAATCATGATTAGTGCATCAATGACTCTGATATTTTCACTCCATGCTTCTGCTACGCTGTTGCTAATATCATGAATCAACGAAAGCTTCCGCTACTCTGATGAGAAGAAATCATGATCCAGAATGTGAGCATGTCGGTCCAAATGTCACAATATCACATAATACCAAAACCACAATGGATGAGTCAGAGATTAATGTGGCTGATGATCTCAAAGGCTGACTCAAAATTAAGTATCACGTGGATCAGTTAAAGACCTCCACACAGATTATCCAAACATGCAAAAATGAAGAATCAAAGACTACGAGCTACAGAACAAAGAACATAACAAGAATTCAAGAACTATCTCAATGATATATCTATTTGTATTCTATGTAATTTTAATGTGTGTTTGAGGTGACCTCCCTTAGGGGGAGATTGTTAGGATTTGGAAAATCCAGTAGTTAAAGTGTCGGTCACCTCAATTATATGTAATCGTTAGAAAGCTCGTAGTCATAGTTATTTGATGTTAAGTAATATTTAGTTAAGTAATACCATGGAGGATGGACGGGTCTTTACCCACTGTATGCCTGATCCACAGCCCGTTAGGTGGCGTTTTATGTAATGACTATAAATACTCTCTACCTCCCAAGGTAGAGAGTTGGAGCTCATAATAAGATTTTTCTTTCTCTAACTAAAGTTCCCAAACCTCTAACTTTCTCTCTCTAAAACCCATCTTATACGCCTATTGTGTTTATGCTTTGATGTGTTTATGAAATCCAATATGTTACAGACAAGATGCTATTATGGAAGTGTTATAACATGTTTGCTAAAACAAGGTGACATACCAAGTTGCTACAAGATAAACCGGATACGAATTGCTTAAACAATAATGTTATAACAAGTCGTTAAGAGCAATTTGTCAATACAAATTGCTACAAGTATTCCTGAACCAAGTCGCTAGCATGAAATTATCATAGCAAGTTGCTTTAAATAATTTGATAAAACAAGTCACCACATAAATAGTATTGACAAGTCGCCATTGTGAAAAAAAATATATAAAGTCGCCAACTTGTCAAAACAAGTCGCTATTAAAAGATACAAGCCCAAGTCGCTACAAATCAAATCACTAAGTCGCTAACTTGTAAAGACAAGTCGCTATCAACAGAGACAAGGCCAAGTCGCTAAAAATCAAATCACAAAGTCGCTAACTTGTAAAGACAAGTCGCTAACTTGTAAAGACAAGTCGCTATCAACAGAGACAAGGCCAAGTCGCTACAAATCAAATCACTAAGTCGCTAACTTGTAAAGACAAGTCGCTATCAAAAGTAATAAGGCTAAATTGCTACACATTAATTAACTAACCAACTCGCTACGAAGAGCTCTGGTAAGTCGCTACCAAGAACAAGTTGTATCTAACAATCCAACTCGCTACGAAGAACATTGGTAAGTCGCTATCAAGAAACTTAACAAACCATGCGCAAAACACCACTATCCAATCAAACATTTATCACCATTACACTAGCTCAATCAAATCGCTACATAGAACAGTTGCAATCAACCACAAACACAAACAAATACACAATACCCTATCGCAATACATTCAATCACAGATACAATATTATGCGCAAATCTATCCTATAACGCCAACACATCCATCAAATATCAGTCAAATGATCCCATTAACGCGAATCCATTTACAAACCTCAGTGAGGGGATCAAGTGATGAGGATTAATTACATGATGGGAATCTGTAAAGGGAACAGAGTTAGGAAAGCATCTAAATCTTATGTTTGAAAACGGAGAATGATTGATACAACCATACCACAGTTAAGTCGCTAGGATGAAACGAACACGAGAGAGAGAAAGAAAGACAATTCTTTTTAAGTTTTTGAAAATAATGATAACGTGACAAGTCGCTAGGGGGTGATGAAGGGTTTTTTCACAAGTATGAAACGTTTACACATTCAGTCCCTGCACTTGTCAAGTCGCTACCTAAGATGAATAGCAAGTCGCTACGTCTTAAGTTGCTAACCCAGATAAAGGCAAGTCGCTATCTATCATATTATGTATTATTGACACTTTCAGTCCATGAACTTATCAGATTGCATGCAAATAGACATAACATAGATAAGCAAACTAACACAGAGGACACCATGAAACAGATAAGCAATCAACACAGAGGACACCACGAAACAAGACAAGACAAAGACATGCATCTGAACAAAATACATATCCAACAATGGTGCAGAGTGAAACAGAGATAAACGAGATAACTTGTAAAATTCTCCCCCTCAATCAATGTCACCAATGAACATTGATTGAATTCAACCCACCCGTTATAAAACAAGAGTATATCTTTTGTTCGAACTTCATCTATGATCCCGTGTCATTATTGAATGACATTTCTAGGACCGTAGATGTTATCGATAACAAGAGATATATCTTTTATCAGATTGTGGGAAAAAATTAAATTATGAATTTAAAAAAATGATTTTGATTTTATTTTTTTATTTTTTTATTTTTTTTTAATTTAAAAACTAGTTTGTAATCAAGAGATAAATTTAAAAAATGAATATATATATATATATATTTAAACTAGTTTGTACACAGATTTATAAGAGCGAGTCCTGATTCAAAATGAGTAAGAGTCAAAGTACGGGGTACATCAATTCTGACAAGCAACAATTCTCGAGTGAGCAATATTCATTTCTGATGGAAACCAAGTCATGATGTTCCTGATTGAATTGAGCATTGTACCTGAAAAAGAATGAGAACACTTTGCACTAGAGGCACATGTAGTATTGCATATAGATGGGTTAGTGACATGAGTAACCTCACTACTGGATGTTGCACAGTTTGATCTAGGAGTGTCATTAATAGAAATCCCTTTAGGTTCACTATTCTTGAAGAGTTTTCCTATGGGCATCCACTTAAGGCAAGATCTAGGCATGTAAGTCCATTTGAATCCTGAAAACTTAAATAACCTACCAGTGGGAATCCATTTGAGACAGCTGCTAGTAGATTTGGATGTAGGCTCTTCCCTGTTTTGAATATTGGTCCTTTTGTAATTAGTTTGCATCTTAGGGGATTGATCAGCCATTTGATGCTTCTTATGAGAACTATATGAACTCCTAGTATTTATAATCTTAGAGCTTTGAACATTAAACTGTGTTTTTTTATTCATCATATCGGAATGAACTAGTGAAGTGATTGGTTTTGACAAAGCAGTATTCGCATCAACTTGGGAGGCAAGCTTAGATTTCAATAGCTTAGATCTTTCAGTTCTAAAAGCGTTGGGCTGCCTAACTACAGTACATTTTGGCTTTCCCAAGGTTGATGGTTTTGCAAACTCAGTGTTCACCCTATTTTCAATAGATTTCCTAAGCTCATTTTTAAAGGCAACAATAGTGAAGCTCTTATCCTGAATTTGGGCTTTGAGGGCATCAATGTCAGCTAAGAAGGAATTAGTTTGATCTATCAACTTGGAATTGTTCTCTAATAAGTTCTTTCTTAAGGACTCATTTTCCCTCAATAGGTTGGACACACATAAAGCCAGTTCATCATTCCTAGATTTAAGCGTGCTACTTATCTCATGATAATCACTCTTATGCACATCTGAGAGTTGTAATTTCAGATTGCATATGGTTGAATCTTTGTCCTGAATCTGGGTTTTTAAGTGGTTAATTTCGAAAAATTCTTGAAATTCTGGAAATTCCTGATTAATGCAAGAATTTTTTGCAAGAAAGATTTCTTCCTTTTGTTTTATTCCAATATCCAAGGAAATACAATGTTTTTCAAGAATTGAGTATTTGTTTGAAAGTTCATCATAAACCCCTTTTTCAATTCTGTCATTAGTTTTAAAAGTTTTAGATTCAGGCTCAACCCAGACATAATTAACAGTATTATGTTCAGAGTTAGGATCAAATTGATCAGTTACATTAGCACATGCATTATGTTGATCAGTTAAGGGTACCTCATCGCATGAAAACTGTTCATTTGCAGATATGTCATCAGTATTTACCACATGCATAACAGGAGTGGTCATGTAAGCTGTTTCATGCTTTTCTGACTCAGAGCCTTTGTCTTCAGTACAGTCGGTTTCATCATCCTTTGTTGCAACTGAAATTCTGCATTCGGCATCATCCATTCTTTCAACTGATCCATTGCTCAACATATCACAACCTTCACTTAATTTAAATTCACACCCATTCAACTCATTCAAACTATCATTCTCTTGAGCAGCTTCCTTAATGTATATTTCCATATTACCCATAAGTTGAATAAATGTGTTTATGAACTCATGAATTTCCATTCCAGTATGTTTCTTGAATGAAATTCCAGTCAAGTCATGATCAAAATCTGAGGAATATTCCTCCTTGATGAATGGTTGAAATTGATTGAAGATTACTTGAAGAGCTGCATTAGAATCATCGGTTGATACCTTCATTTTGGTAATTTGATACCTCAGTTGTTCTAAATTCAGTAGCACGGTTCTTGTCAAAGTGGGTAGATCCTGAAGAAGCAGAGCACAGCTTGTTCGATCCATAGCTATAGATAACAGTAGTTTGAGGTGCTAATGAAGTAGTTGGAAGGGCTCAATGTTGCATTCCATTTGCCTTGCATCATTTGTCAATACCAAGTGTGACTCATTATATTTTGACTCAGATTGTGAAGTGTTTTGATCATAAATTGATGAATCAATCAAGGTAGAACATTCAGAATAGCAACCAGTTTCGTTGTTCTGTGAGGTATCATAAAGTTCAAGCACTTTGGAGATTAAAGGGTCAGTAATGTAAGACATTGTGCCAAGAATCATAACACCAAGTCGCTAGGAATTATGACGACAAGTCGCTAAGCACCAAGTCGCTAAGAATTATGAAATCAAGTCGTTAAGCACCAAGTCGCTAGACACAATCAAGTTGCTAAAGAACAACTCGCTAAGATCCAAGTCGCTAACACCAAGTCTCTAGACACAATCAAGTTGCTAAAGAACAACTCGCTAAGATCCAAGTCGCTAACACCAAGTCGCTGAGAAAACAAAGTACAAGTCGCTAACAAAATTGAAAGCAAGTCGCTAACCTACCCAAGTCGCTAGCCGTAGTGGAGAATCCACTAAAGTGTACTGTTTGTCGGCTTGTCTCAATAGACAAGTCACTAGGCTCAAGTCGCTAACAATTCACACTACAACTCGCTAACAATTCACACTACAACTCGCTAACAATTACTGAAGCAATTCGCTACGAAGAAAAACACTACGAGAGTCAAGTCGCTAGCAAGAAAAACTTCAAAAACACACTTTTCAATCCAAAACAAGCCCAACCACAGTGATTCAAGCTTTCCAAATCAAAACCCAAGCACTTACAATGATTCTAAACACAAAAGTACACCCAAAATTCAAACTTTAACACAAGAAATGATCCAAATGATGCAAAAACCACTAAACTTTTTCAAACTCAAAAACCATCTAAAACCACTAGAAATCCAAGGATATGTAAGAGAGATGATCAAACCTTGGCTCTTGATACCATTTGTAACATATTGGATTTCACAAACACACAATCAATCACAAATAAGGCATATGATTAGATGGTTTTAGAGAGAGAAAGTGGGATATTCTAGAAAGAGAAACTCATGGAAGGTTAGATTCCAAATAAACATCCAACCCTCTACCATAGGAGGTAGAGGGTATTTATAGGTTACAAACTAAACGACCTCCTGACGGCCTGTGGATCAGGGATACAGTGGGTAAAGACCCGTCCTTCCTCCACGGTGTTACACTAAACTATTCTATGCTACAAACTAACTACTAAATAACGTAACAAACGATATGTCTACGAGCTAACTTATGCTAGATAATATTTGGGGTGACCGACTCTTCACATATGGAATTTCTAATTCCTAACAGAAAGGTTAAGCTTGTGAATTGTAAAAACACACACACACGTAAGCCATCTTTCACTCCTCCAAATACAACTTAATCCCTGAGATAGCTCAGTGGGTACTTGTAGTTGTGCTCAGACTTAGCCTGAGCTTCGAGATGAGTTACCAACCTTTGTCATTTCAATTCCAAGTACTATTCCGCAAGTACTTTGGTAATGTAATCTTGTTTGATTTATTTCTAATAAAGAATATTATGTTGAAAATTAATCAGTGTGTTTTACTTACATCTTATCAGTCATATATTCACTATTAACTTGTTTTTAAATACTTAACTGTTTTACGATAGTGAATAGGGAACAACAGATACTTTGAGGTTATACCAAGTAGTATGCATAATCTACTACTTAGCACTTTAGAAGACAATGGTAATTGGATGTATATGGAACAGTAAACAAAGATGTAACAAAACGCTTTAATATTATTGATTATAATACGAGTGATCTTTCCTTATCACTAGGGTTTTAAACCTTGAAGCTTAACCAAAAGATACGTACTCAGCATCTAACCCTAGGACCTCCTTTTATAGCTTAAGGAGTCCTTTACAAGATAACTATAATATATTCGTATCAATCTAAACGTATAAGATATACATACAATCTATTCTATAATTACAAAACGCGTACATATCCTATTAGCAGTAGAAACCATATGTACAAGCAGTTAGTACTGCTAGTGTATTCTTTACTAGTCTGTTTGTATGCCTGGCAGTACCTATAGCAGTTAGTACTGCTAAATTTAATTCATAACAATCCTCCCTTAAAATTAAGATTTCTCTGCAAATCACTAAGTTTCTTCGATTAAACTCTAAGACTTCTGATGAGGGGGGATTCTTCAAACACTCTACTTCCTTTCTAATATCTCCTCAATCTTCTTCAATAGCTTATAAACCATAGGAGATCTTTTATTTTCAAATGTAGACAATTTGGAGTCAAGCATCTGAATGGCAACAAGAGTAGAAATTGGGTAGTTTCTTTCAACAAGCATGTAGATCCAGCTCTCACTAAGTTCCACAACATGCACTCCACATTATTGAAAGAGTTTCCAGCTTTTCACCATATAGTCTCCCCACCAATAGTCACTAGCATCTAGCTCAAACATGCTTTTTAGAGCATGCCAGACAGCCATGTTAAGGGTTCCTGTGGGTCTTGTAGTAGCATATCTGATGTTAGGTCACCATGTTTGTAACACAAGCATCAATATAAGAAATAGAGATGAAGGAGTGGTCGGTTGAACAAGACAAACAATATGCGTAAGAATATATGAAAGGTTATGCGTGGATATTGAAATGAAATGAACAACCAACTCTCAAATGAGAGTTACAAAGGTATTTTTAGGGAAGGAGCTAGGGCAACACACAAGCTCCCTTCCTTTCCTTATTGGGCTTGGGTCAAGGCTTATGGGCTTTCTGCATAAGCCTTGCCTTAAATACTAACATAAAAGCCATAATTAAGCTAACTATTAGATATTAATTATTAACACTTGTAATCTAGTTTAGGAGTGATTCCAACAATATCCCCCTAAGTGTTGGTGATTAATAATTAAAGTGATCTTTAAACATTGTGGGTGCTGATGTAATAGTAGCTTCGACGCCTTCTGACATTCTTCTATCTTGTGAGAAGAATTGTCTTGATTCCAACAATCTCCCCAGTGTAGGGATCTTGTTTACTTAGAAGTTTTTTAGCTTTGACGTCTTCATTTTCTTTGTTCTTTGTTCTTTGTGGTGGTTGTGATAGTATGTTGTTGTCTGCTACAGGTCAGCTTCGTTGCTCCAGCGTCTCCACGTCTTTCTCCAACATGCTCACACGCTCATTAGACAATGAATTCCAGGTGTAAAGAAGTTCTCGAGTCTTTATAACTTTGTAGATTCTTAGATTTGGTGAAGAATCATTATGACTTTGTGATGCCTTTGATATTGAGAGAACTTCTTTTGTGATGTAGTTGGTATGAGCGTGTGAAGAATTTGCACGATCTTTTCCACTCGCGAGCATCCATAAGAAGAAAACATAAAACATGGATTAGAAATAATCCAGCGCTTACAAGTTTGAACTTCGAGTGTGTTAACAGTATAGTGTGAAAACACGTTTCTAATTCTCACAAAGGCTGTTCCTGAACTGGATTCCCACAAGTGAGATAACGCGATGTACCGAAGTACACCTATAGTTCAGGTGAGTCGCTGAGGTACACCGAAGCATCACCCCACGACTGTAGACCATTTGAGACACACTAAGCGTAACCTACAAGGAGTCACCGAAGTGACCTGCTGTCAGGGCTGTTTTATGTTGACCCTGGCAGGAGTTTCCATTCAATCATTGAGGATCACATTTGTGAACCCCTCAGAAATGTTCTCGACAGATTGCTAAGATCTGTGAAGGACTCGATAATGTATCACTTGTGTTCTTATTTTTGAACGACAAGTGATGAATTGTCAAGTGTTCCTAAGAGATCTTTTGATGAATCTCGTGGCTCTAGACTCAATAGTGCACTTTGGTATTCCTGAGCGGAGACTAGGGAGAGTGTCTCCTTCTTCAATATCAGTAATCTCTAAGAGAAGGTCGATAGTTTACGTAGGGTTCCCTGTGAGAATGAAACAAGCTTCTGTTGAGAGAAACTTGAGTGGCTAAGAAGGTTTAGTGCATGCGTCACTGGGTCCATGACGACTTTGATTCTTCAATACCGATGTCAACTAGTGACAACCAGTAGCATATGAGTTGAACCCGGTGTCTGCCCTAAGTTGAATAATCTGGAGGGTTATTTATTTTCACCCTTTTCTTTACTTTTCCTTTTAATTCTTCAACTCATTCTTTCTCCGATTCTCATTTTATCCTTTTTATAATCATACCTAAGGACTTCTAAGTTCTAACTATTGGTTGTGTCCTTGGGTAGATCCCTCCAGCTCTGGCGGATCATAGGATGGTTATTCTTAACCTTAGTCACCTTATAACACCATGACTAACCTATGTTGCCATAAAACCATTTTCATGAAAATATCTCAAAGTGGTTATGAATAAAATCATTTTGTATCACTAAAAGAGTTTTATATTTTGCAGAAATACTCCCCCTTCACACGTGCTTAAGTATTTTGACAGAAATCTGCACGGTGAGAGAAGAGCACGCACTTTTGAATTGATCAACTCAAGATAGACAATTCCCCGCGAGACACGGTTACATCAATGACTAGGTCAGCTTGAAGTTGTAAACACTCCTTGGTAAGGAGGTTTGACCCGTCAAGGTTCATGTCTACCAAGAGTTTCTCGAATGGTACATTCTACTATGACAAGTTCTTTGCGAGACACGTTTACATCACTAGCGAACTAGCTTGAAATTATTACCCGTCCCGGACAAGTCTTTTTGAGTTACTAACATTTAAGAGCTCGTCAATTCATTGGTTAAGTCTTTAGCACGACGATTCAATAGCAATTCACAACATATTTCTTATCACATAATTTTTTTCCCCCTCAAAAATGGAATATATAAAGGTTATTTTTGACTAAATTTTGATATCGAATATGACCATTTCAAGTTTTGTGGGAAGATTTCCACGAAGAACAATTTGTGAACAAATATTTTAATCAAATACCTCCCCTCAACAAGTGATATTAACTTTTGAGGTTTTTGAAAATCATAAGGGGAAGTACTTGTTCTTTTGAGCAAAACTTTGAAAAATGAAAGTTTTGATATGTTTTACTCAAAAGTAAGAAGCTTTCGCTCCTTTTATAAGGATTGTGGCACTGAAGCGTACCACAAGGTCCTTTCATTACAAGTACGGGTTGTACACTGTTATGTGTGCACAAGCCATCACAATCAAGAGAGTTAAGAGAGTACCCAATGATTACAGACGATCAGCTACTTTCTGAGGACGTTGGAAAGTCATAATCGGAAAGTTTGGTCATCCTCCCACATAGCTCTTCCAACCGTCGCATCTGATCCCAATGAATCAACCTTTCATCAATCCTAGTTATAAATCAACGAACATCCTTGCGATCCTTTGAATTCAATCTCTTCGTCTGAATTATACCCAACTCAATGTCCTTCAACCGATATGCCAATCCATCTCGAACCATCTTCAGGGTGACGTCATAGAACTTTTTGAATTTCATCGAAAGCCATGAAGCAAGTATGATGATTTTCACATTGGTAGACGAACCCAAACTTTAGATTATGAATGATTTGTACTGAGGTTCTTGATTGATTCCGTTGAAGTGTAGAATTTTAGTAAGATTCGACCCCGAGGTGGAGATCTTCAACACGCTCTTTGATTTGATGCGTATGAAAATAAGGAGTGCAGTAAAGTACTTGATCTAAATTTTGGTTGAGGTTCAGGTTGGGGCTCAGGTATGTCATGATCCTCACCACCAATGTATGTAAAGTGACAATGGTTTTCTCCATTGGTGGTGTGGTTTCTGAATCCCTTGGTTGATCAAATGGTGGTGGCTGTGTAGCTTGTTGTGTAGTGGTGAAGACCTGCTTAACCATTTGTCGAATCATTGGATGGAGTTGCCTTCTTAACATATTTTGTTGTTGACATAGTTGTTTCTTTTGTTGATGGAGGTGATGATTGAGATGATGATTTAGGTTTGGTGGAAGTGTCAAAAGGTGGTTCAGAAGACTGTTGAAGTATGTGTGTTGGATTGTCAACTATATAGTTGTCTGATTCCATCTTTAACTTTTTCTCTTCAGCTCTAGCAGCTTCTTCAGCCTCTTTTCGCATCATTTCCTCTTCAGCCACCAAATTATCATCATTAGTGACTCTTTCATCCTTATCATGATTGTAATCTCCTTCGTCATATATTTCCACATCTTCACCATGCTTTCCTTCTTGCGGTTGTATTAGTTGTTGTTGTGGTTTCTTCATTTCAACAGTTGTAGTGACAGTAACACCCTGATCCTTACCGGGTTGATTAACCGGATCGGATGAGGTAAGAGTTGTTTGCAATGGATCTTTCATAAGTGGAGGACTACTGCTTAACCCTCCTGCCCCACCGGGTTGATTAACCAGAAAGGTTGAAGCATGGCATTCCATCCTTTTCTGCTTTAATGTCTTACGAAATTGTATTTCCTCCTCCATTGAATCTTACTCATCATCAGGACGACTTTGTGAGCATGAATTTGAATGGATGTTGCAGAAGGATGTCCACAGCAATTATGCAATATGATTATGAGCATATGAAGTTGTTGAAGACGACACGAAGATTGTTCTTGCCAATTGTTTTGTCGTATCCAGCTGGGAATGTGTTTGCCATCGAGAGCTCAGCTGGGGCATTGATGTTTGCTTGATTTGCAGCCATTTTGTGATCTAAAAGTCATTAGACAAAAAGACAGACATATGGAAACACAATGTGTTTGTATTAGTCTGATTTATTATCTAATTACTTGTTTGATGGTAACATGTTTATGTTAGTTACAAATCCAAAGTCACATTTAGTTGTATGAAGTTGATGTGATAAGTTACGTGAACATGTTAATTTTGAAATTTCAAAGTCCAATTTTTCACTTAACACACAACATATTAACTTTTGAGCTTATATGAAATATCAGGTATTTGTGACTTATTCGTAACATTTAACAAGTAACATATGCGTAACAGGCCAAAATGTAGAGAACAGTGGGTTATGAGTACCAAGGATCCTTATGCGTAAGAAAGGAGCTTATGCGTAAGAGTAAGCTAAATCGTAAGACCAAGCTTATGCGTAAGAGTTTCTTACACGTAAGGCAAGTTCAAAGGCTTTAGGCTTACACGTAGGAATAAGCTAGATGCTACGCGTAAAGTTTACTCGTAAGAGTAAAGCTTATGCGTAACAAACCTTGTTTACGAATATCTTTACAAGATATGCGTAATCCACTGTAGACCTCTTATGCGTAAGAGTTACGCGTAAGATTTCTCTTAGGCGTTACCTTTACGCATAAAAGTAATCCTTAAGCGTAACGGTTTGAATACCTGAAGATTCTAAAATTACGAATAATGAACCTGTTAAATATAAACATGAAAACTTGATTGCAGTTAATTACAAACATCTTTTAGATCACAAAACAAGCATAAGAACATATCAGATACACAAAAATACTTAGGCGTAAAATTACTTAAACCCTAAACCCTTAATCTACGCCTAAGAGAAATAGCTACACAAATCAAACAAGAATGTTTCTGGAGTGTTCTAGATGTCATATGAGTGCAATGGAACAAGATTTAACACATTTCCACCACAGAATCAGAAGATTCATGGGAGATGAACCCTAAAAACCTAAAACTTAAATTCTTACAGTTTAGATGTTTCTAGGCTAATTTAAATGTTCAAATCATGCATATATACTTATTCTAACACTTTCTTGACCACCTAATAACATATCACAGAATAGAAAAACCCTAGAATTCAAATTAATGTAATTTAAGATTCTGGATGGTTTTGGACGATTGAAACAAGTTTAATAGACACTAAGAAAGGTTTTAACATAACTCATTTCAATCCAAACACTTTTATGCATAAACACCCAATTCGTTCGAGTGAACAATTTTCCAAACTCAGTTTAAAGAGTTTTAACCGTTGGATTTCAAAGATTTTTGAAATCCTTGTTTAGAATCTTGATCAAAACAATTTAGAACTTACAGATTATGAACAGCTTGAACGGATTTTGAAGATTTGATTTGGCCCGTTTGATCTTGGTGGTTTAGGAGTAAATGCATATGAAGTGGTGCATAGAATGTGTAAGGTTCCAACCAAGATCCTTTAGTACCCATTTTGGTTACACAAAACATATTTAGGCAAGAAACATAACGATACTCCCCCTCGACTTTTGAAATAATGAATTTTGAAAAACATTTGAGTCCGAGGAGAGTATTTGACAAGAAACATATCCACCATTTTAGAAGAAACAACATAATATGGTAACATGCAAGTACAAGGTTTTATGAAACTGAAAAATATTTACTTTCTCCCCCTCAACACTTAACCGTGAAAATAGTGAAATTTTGAAGTAGTGAAGTGTTGACGGAAGATTTGTACTTGCCATGTTGAAAGAAATTTAGATAGAAGAATATTTTTGAGTTTTATAAGTTTTGTATTTTTGTATTTTGTTTTTGAGAAATATGTACAAAAGAGGTTTTGGTGTTTGACTGGTTTTAAGATTGTTTTAAAAGTTCGTCCAGTTCCTCGGGAGTCAAACACCTCATACCAATCCGGTGGACCAACTTAGTAAACCTAGCAGGAGCTAAGGCTTTGGTGAGAAGGTCTGCTAATTGGTATTCAGTACCCACAAAATATAAATCAACGGTACCCTTTTCCACATGCTCCTTGATGAAATGATATCGAAGACCGATGTGCTTGGACTTCCAATGTTGAACAGAGTTGCACGAGATCGCAATAGCACTTCGATTATCGCAGTACATTGGGATTCTGTCAAATACGTAACCATAGTCTTTGAGTTGTGTTCGCATCCAAATGACTTGAGCATAACACGCTGACATGGCTACATATTCTGCTTCGGTTGAGGACAGCGATGTACAATCCTGCTTCTTCGATTTCCATGACACCAGTTTATCACCAAGAAATTGTAGAGCTCCTGAAGTACTTTTCCGTGAATCTAAGCAACCTGCGTGATCAGCGTCTGAAAAAGCTATTAGTTCAAAACCAGAATCCTTCGGATACCAGATTCACAAGTTAATGGTTCCCTTGATGTATCGGAGGATTCTTTTAGCCTCAGAGAGGTGAGTTTCAGTTGGTCTCGACTGATAATGGGAGCAAAGATATACAGCAAATACAATGTCAAGCCTACTGGCTGTTAGATACATGAGAGACCCAATAATACTTCAGTATTTGGTAGGGTCAACCAATTTCCCATGCAAGTCAGCATCCAGTTTCTTGGTATGTGCCATTGGTGTGGCATAGGTATCACAGGTTTGCATTCCATGTTTGTTTAAAATTTCAAGAGCATATTTGGACTGACTCAGGAAAATACCACGGGGTGATTGATGAACTTGCAGTCCTAGAAAGAATGTAAGTTCACCCATCATGGACATTTCAAAATGTTTTTTCATTAGTTTTGAAAAAACGTTTGAGTACTTTAGATGTGTTGACCCAAAAATGATGTCATCCACATAAATTTGAACGATTAAAATGTGCGCCCCGTGATATTGTATGAATAGTGTTGGGTCGACCGATCCTTTATAGAAATTATTGGCAATAAGAAAGGATGATAACTTATCATACCACTCCCGAGGGGCTTGTTTGAGACCGTAGAGAGCCTTGTTCAGTTTGTAGACGTGATTAGGGAACTCTGGATCAACAAATCCTTCTGGCTGACTAACATGGACCGTTTCCTTCAGTCGCGAATACCAGAAAAATCCGAACAGCCTCAAGTCTAGCAACCGGTGCAAATGATTCCTCGTAATCAATCCCCTCTTCTTTTCGATAACCCTTAGCCACCAGACGTGACTTATATCTGATAACCGTACCTTCAGCATCCAACTTGTTTTTCCAAATCCATTTCAGACCAATAACATAGACCCGTGTTGGTTTTTCAACTAATTCCCATACTTCAAGACGTTTAAACTGGTTAAGTTCTTCTTGCATGGATTCAATCCAGTTGTCATATGTCATGGCTTCCTTAATATTTTTGGGTTCAGCTTGGCAGATGGTGAGTGCATAAATGCAATGTTCATCGTCAGTCTGAAGGCGTTGTCTAGTTACGACTGGTTGATTCGGGTTTCCAATAATGTTCACAAGAGGATGGTCTTTAGTCCAACGATGTGTGGAGGGTTGATGTTGATATACATTCTGTAGATTAGGAGGATTCAAATGGCTTTTGGATGATTCTGCAACATCAGGTGTGGCAGTTTCATTAGCAAACGGATTGAAGAACGCATTTGGATCATAATCTGCAGGTGGGGGTACTTCATTGTTCAGAAGATCATCAGCTGGTTCAGCGTCATTGGATGCGGTTTGTTCGGCTGTTGTTGTAGAGTCTATTGGAGGTGCATCTTCAACAGTAGTTTTTGTTTCAGGTGTATCAGGTATTGGATTATTATCAGGTTGAGCAGCGGAAATAGTTGATACATCTAGAGCACGTTGATCAATATCATCACTAAACAGAGGAGCAAATAGCTATTCCATTTGTTGACGAGTAAGCTGGAGGCTTGGTTCAGCTAATGATGGGGTTTGGGGGAAGTTTAGATGGTTATGACCGGGTTCCAAGTTGTTATGCTCAGAAGCCATTGTGAATATAAACAGAGAAATGATGTAGTATGAAACTGATTGGCTTCCCCCTGAATGACGAAGTTTCTGAATCAGCTTCCCCCCAAACTGACAACTGTCTTTACCAGTTTTGAAACTTTGATGAAGTCGACATTTCCTCTAACTTTTGAAGTTTTTAGTACTCAGTGGAATTTGTAGATGAGCAGTAAACCACACAAAGTAAATCTGACTTATTGCGGAAAATCAGTTCGAGGGTAACATCTGAGAAAATCAACAGAATCTTCTCACGAATGTAGATGCTTCACACCAAACCATGAAAGATGAAATGAAATGACTTCCCCCTGAATGTTGCGGTCTATCGGAATAATAATTACCTATGAGTATGTAATTTCTCGATAAAATGACCGTGTGTGAGGCATCATATCATCATATTTAGGTAACTTCACACACGATAACCCTGAGAAAGTGAGACGATAAAACCAAATTGAGACGTATGAACCACAGATCGTCTCATTTCTTCCCCCTAATTGAAGAAATCCAAGAAGAGATAGGGTTTTCGCAAACGACATCAAGGAAACAATGAACACCTACACTATCTTCCCCCTGATGTTTTCATTGAATCAGAATCATACACCACGTATGTTGATACTGAATTGGAGACAGCGAAACCATGTATATGGAGACAGCGAAACCATGTATGTCCGATTAATCGAACAAGTGCGAAGTACCATAAATATCATGAGAGAATCAACTGCTGATAAAACTTCTCTGTTCATTATGTTGATCATCTGCTGTGTCATTGTTGTAGGAATCATTTTGTTCTTCTGTTGTCAGAGATTTGATTGGAGGTGCAGCTACAGCAACGGTTGTTGTGGTAGATTCAGGTGTATCTGAAATAAGAGTATAGTCAGGTTGTGCAGCGGAAACATTCAATACATCTGAAGCACGACTTTTGACAGAATCTTTAACCAGAGGAGCAAGCAATGTTTCCATTTCATGACGATTAAGTACAATGGTGGAGTAGCTGATGGATTATCAAATTATCGACGGTGAGAAACGGGTCCTAAGCTGAATTACTTAGAAGCCATTGTTGTTGTACCTGTAAAGAAAATAGGAGGGGGCAAGATAGAAAAGACATGGATCCCCAAGTGTAACTGGGTTCCAGATGTTAGAAGGATAAAGATGTAGTGTCAATAATCTTCTTGACACCTGAACATGCTATTTTGATGATTTCCTTTCCTACCTCAGGAATGGATGTTGTGGGTATCACACTTGTTTTGGTGCAACTACTTTGTATCTTGCCTGTAGGAATCCACCTAAGACCAATAGTTTTGAAAACTCTACCCGTTGGTATCCATCTAAGGTTAGATCTAGGAGATGTTGAAACTTCTTTTGGGAAGAGTCTGCGTCCTATATTGATCCACCTATTAAATTTTTGAAATTTTACTTTTAGATCAACGGGTTTATTTCTAACTGTTTGTTGAGTATTCTTAGGTTTTGGTTGGCTACTACAAGCAATGTTCAGTAATACACTAGAAGGTGATACACCAGGTCATGAACCTAAGATTCCATACTTTTGGAGTAGTGCCCTTTTCCTAGCCTTTTCTAGATCATAGTTCTTGTGCAAGTCATTTGTATCATATGAATATTGAATTTTGATGCTTGATTTAGACATTGTTTTCGAACTAATCCTAGACTGGCCAGAAGCAGTCACTTGTTGAGGTTTAACAGAAACAGGTATAACAGAGATAGAAGCATTTTTCTTAGGCCAGGAATGTGGAGTGACTGGTTTTGACAAATGATTATTCTCAACAACTTGGGAGGCAAACCGTGGTATTGAAGATTTTGATCGTTCAGATTTAAAAGCAGTTGGTTGTCTAACTATTGATTGTTTTCTGAAAGGTTGTAGAGACGATTTCCCCAAGATTGTTGGTTTTGCAAAATTTGTATCCACACTCTTGTCAGTTAATCTTCTCAGTTTGTTTTGTAAAGCAACATGTGCAAGCCCCTTTGCTTGAATTTGAGCCTTTAAATGCTCATTTTCTTTTAGTAATGTATCCACACGATTACTTTGTTCATTCAAAGATTTACTATTTGGCTCAGAGTTTAAAATTTTGTTTTGCATTGTAAGTTCAAGAGAGATGCAATGAGCCTCAAGTTTTGAAAAATCTTTTTGAAACTAAGCAATGGTCTTTTTGAGAAGAATGTTTTCAGGTTCAAGAGTTTGGTTTAACGTTTCAGTTGTATTGTTTACAAGTAAGGGCTCAGACATGAGATAGTTGTCTGGACATTGTGCAACATACTGGTCAACCTCTCCTTCATTTCTAAAATCAAGTAAGCGTTTGAAGATTTGTATACCGAAACTTACGCGTATAGACTTAAAACTTCAAAACAAAATCGTTTCACCCAACTATTTGGCTAATGATACCACTGTTAGGTCACCATGTTTGTAACACAAGCATCATATAAGAAATAGAGATGAAGGAGTGATCGGTTGAACAAGACAAACAATATGCGTAAGAATATATGAAAGGTTATGCGTGGATATTGAAATGAAATGAACAACCAACTCTCAAATGAGAGTTACAAAGGTATTTATAGGGAAGGAGATAGGGCAACACACAAGCTCCCTTCCTTTCCTTATTGGGCTTGGGCCAAGGCTTATGGGCTTTCTACATAAGCCTTGCCTTAAGTACTAATATAAAAGCCATAATTAAGCTAACTATTACTTATTAATTACTAACACTTGTAATCTAGTTTAGGAGTGATTCCAACATCTGAATTTGACAATCTTCCACAGTTCTTCCAACTCTTACCTATCAATAAAATGTAACATGTAGGCAACTTATGGATATTTGCCTTTATAGCCATTTGACCTGGTTAACTCTTTAAAATTCTTGAATCCATCAGATACAATCTGCCAATCAATGATGGGGAATTTTGCAGTCAATGGAGCTACATCAACTACATCTTCTAATGTCACCAGCTGATCTAATCTTTGTTCATCTTCAGATCTTTTATTTCTTTACTGTATCAGATTCCAAGGATGAACCAGCCCTCTTTGCACCTGTAAACCTTTCTTCTTCATTCATAGGAGTAAACTTTTGAATCTTACTATAAGCACTTAGGTACAGTCTTTCAATCTCTAAGCTATATTTTCCCTTCAATTGATATGCGTTCCAGTTATCTTGCTTTTTGAGAAATTCTTTCATTTGATGAGTAATATGTGCTTTTTTTGTAGGCTTAGGTCTTCTTCTCTGTCTTTGACCTTTCCTGATGATATCAATTAAGTCATTTACAGCAGCCTATCTTTCTTCTTCAGGGATTTCTTCCCTTTGAAGATCATACATTTTCCTAGCAATTTCCTCATCTAAAGCATCTTTTTCTCTGCTTATCCTCTGCTTTTCCATAAAACCAGCAACTTCTTCTTCTTGAGCCTTTTTAGCAAGCTCAGCATCCAATTCCACCAGTGTAAGTAGTTTTTCTTAGTCACTTCTGGTTCTTCAGATTCCAAAGCTATTCCTTTTCCTTTATCCAGTGCAGCAGTACCAACTTTTGCAGAAGCAGTATCAACTGCTGGTTGATGACTACTGGTAGCAGTATCATCACCAAATCCTTGAATGCCTTCTTCAGGATGTTCTTCAAAATCTAATTGCCTCCCCTTAGTATCAGCCCCTATTTTCCTCCCTTGTTTGTGAGAATCACCCAAATCATCATCTGATTCATCTATAGAAGGAGAGTCTGCTGCAGTGTCTTTGTCCTTTGCCTTGAGAACCTTAACCTTAGCTTCCAATTTCTTCACTTTGAGAACCAACTTCCTGTAAACTTTGGCATATAGATTCTTGGTAGATGTTAGATCATGTTCCAAGTTTTCAACCTTCATACTGAGCTTGGTACAAGTATCCATCAACTCCTTTAGTCTGTCACTACCTTTAGCACCACTAGATTTGTTACCTTCTGGTATTAATGCATCATGAGGCATAAACTCAGGTTCAGTCCTTGGGGGACTGTCCACTGAGCCACCTAAGTTTTCCATTTGGCTTGGGGTTTCATCACCTGTATCAAGTCTTGGAGGACTTGGCACATTAGATGTTTCCAGCGTTGAGGTCTTATCAATGTTGGTACTGTCTTGTCCAACTACTAAGCTAGTGACAGTGGTACCAGCCTCTCCCCTTCTGCCAAAGGCAGTCTCATCTATTGAAGGAGTTTGAGTAGGATTACTGGGCTGAGATACCACAGTGACATGTCTGGTTTTTCTCCTAAAGGTGTGAATGACAAGAGGTGTATATTCAATTAGTGGAATCATAATGGGTGTGTGTTGGGGTTCAGTTGGGTTTACTGACCCTTCACCTTGTACCTGTGAAATTCTTGCTATCATCTCAGGAAAAAGAGGCATAATGACCCCATTATATTGTCTATTCCCCATTGCCATATTTGTAAAAACCTCTAATTGCAGGCAAGGGGTAGGAAAAACTCTTTTGTGAGATGATAATTGGCATTGTTTTTTTTATGTAAAACAATTTTTATGAACCTTGGGTACAACAAAAACTTAGAAGGAAAATCCACATTCTTCACCATATTGTCAAAAATAAATTTTGAAAAGTTAAAAACTCTGTTAGTAGCCAGACACACAAGAGCAGTAGCAATATTACTACTGAACTGCTCCCATGATGTCTTTTTGGGGCTAAGACAGTGAAGAAGAGTGTGGATTAAAAATCTCCATTGGGGAGACAAACATCCATTTTGAAAATTCAAAAGTTGTTTAGATGTACCATGCCCAATTCTTGAAAGGGTTTGAAAAATTTCTGGGTTAGGCAAGTCCAAGATACCATTGGAATCATCTAAATGAAGAAGACTTCTTAGAGATGATTCGACAACATGGATTTCTTGCCCATCCACAGTTGCACTAAGTGCAGGGGTTTCTGTTTCCTCATCCTCATCAAGTGTTATGGCAGTTGCAATCTGCCAAAGCGAATTGATATGTGAGGTATAGAGAGTGGAATTTGCAGCTAAAGCATATCTGATATAGGATTGGTTCAAGAAATCCACGATCTCATGAAAAAAAGGTCCATCCCCTTGCTCTGTTTTTGTCAAAAAATCCACCATGTTGTGAGGCTTAACAAATTGTAGTTCTTCCATCCTGAGAGTGAGAAAATGAGAACAGTATGATCGTTTAGGGTGTAATTGATGTTTTATGAAAGCCAATCGAGTTTTAGTACCAACTGAGAGGGTTTTAAAATTTTGCGAAGTTTGATAACTTATACTTAAAAGATTACTTTGAGAGTAAGAAATTGGATAAGTATCAAAGATTTTAACACTATAAGTATGGTAAGAGAGCGAAAATTACTTAATGGCTAATTTTGTAAAACGGTTAAAACCTGACAGTATCAACGGCTATATATCAGTGTCAAGTTTTATACAAGAAGTACAAAGTTGGCCAAGCAGTATTAACTTTTTGAGCAAAATTGACTTAGGAGTATGATCTTTAAGAAAGATTTAAAATAATTAGAGGTGGCAACATGTGCCCAAAAGCAAAAAGATAGGCTAAATGGGCAAATTTTTAAAATATTTTGGCACATTTAGCCCCCTCTTTTTAAAAAAAAAATGGGCACATATAGCCCATTGAAAACTTAAATGGGCACTAACGGGGCACATTTTTTTCTCAATTGTAGAACATTACGATCGTTTTAAAGAAATATTTTTTATATAATATATTTAAGTTTTCTAATATAAATAAGATATTACGTTTAAGGAATTTATTTCGTCGTTTTAGGTCTTTTATTAAGCGATTTGTATAACATGTGCCCGTTTGGCTCGTGCCCGTTTAGCCCGTGCCCATTTAAGCCCATGCCCATTCTAGCCCGTGCCTGTTTAGCCCGTGCCCGTGCCCGCCCGGCCCGCCCGTTTTGCCACCTCTAAAAATAATGTTGTCCATACTTGTTGAAGATAGTACTTCCCTAAAACAACCAAGAACATAGTTTTAGCAAACTACCAGCTATCAACGGATTTGATATGTCTTTACCAAGAGCCGTTTTCTTTGGACTAGCCAACTCTTTACTGTGAAGCATGGTGTGTTGATAACCATATAGTTTTTTGGCAAACTATCAGCCATGAACGAATTTGATTAGTCTTTACCAAAAACCATTTTCTCTAGACTAGTCAGTTCTTGATATGTGTCAGACATGGTGAACTGATTACCATTTGTGGTGTGATACATGTCACACAATGTAAGTCCACAGCTCAATGCACCCATGATTCTTTCACAACCTATCAATGTTAATCCAAAACCAATAAAACACAAACCAAGGTGTTTTCTTTATAACCATACAAATTATGACTACTAAGACAAACTGCAACACATAAATTTGCACAAGCAGTACAAATTATACAGAGCAGTACTATATGATATAACTAGCAGTACAAAAACCTTTCCAGTTACAAAAATATTAAGAAATCAAAACACTTAAGGTTTAAGCCTTCCAATACTTGTTACCAAGTACTAAAACCTCCCCACATCAAAATCTTTGGTTAAGAGATCAGCAAAGTTGTGTTCAGTTAACCTTAACAACCTGAATTAATTTTTTCTCATTGCAATATCTAATAAAATGGTGTTTGATTTATATGTGTTTTGTATTAGAATGATGAACTGGATTTTTAATAATGCAAATGGCACTGCTATTGTCAATATAAATTATAGTACCCATGTAATTATACCCATAGTCAAGCATTTGTTTTTGATTCCAAAGTACTTGACTGCAACAGCTAGCAGCAACCACATATTCTGCTTCAGTTGTAGAGGTGGCTACAATGGTCTGTTTCTTGCATTGCTAGGAAACCAATCTTCTTCCTAAGGACTGACAACCTCCTATTGTTGATTTCCTATCTAAACTGGCACTAGGATAATCACTATCTGAATATGCTACAAGATCAAAAGGGGACTTTCTAGGATACCATAGACCCAGCTTAGGATGGCCTTTAAGGTACCTAAAGATCCTCTTCATAGCTGTCAAATGAGAACCTTGGGAGTAACCTGAAACCTTGCACATACACACATAGAAAACATAATATCTGTCCTGGAGGAGGTTAGGTATATTAGAGACCCAATCATGGATCTGTGGGTGTGAACATCAACATTTTCTCCAGTCTCATCTTTCACCAATAGTTTCTCAATGTCAAAAGGTGTGCTAGCTACTCTAGCATCTGTAAATTGAAATTTTTTCAGAATGTCAGCCACATATTTATCTTCTTGATAAATATACCATCTGGTCTCTGCTTCACTTGTAGCCCCAAGAAGAAAGTGAGTTCTCTCATGGAACTCATTTGGAATTTGTCATGCATCAACTTTTCAAATTCAACACACATCTCTTTCTTTATAGCACCAAATATAATATCATCTACATACACATGTACAAGCAGTCTGTCTCCCTTGAGCTTCTTGATGAACAAAGTTTGATCAATCTTTCCCCTTTTAAAGCCATTTTGCAACAGATATGTAGCCAGTGTTTCATACCATGCTCTTGGTGCCTGATGCAGACCATAAAGAGCTTTCACCACCTTATATACCTTGTTAGGATGATCAGGATCAATAAAACCTGGAGGTTGTGAAGCATAGACCTCCTCTTCAATTGTGCCACACAAGAAGGCACTCTTGAAATCCATTTGGTATACCATAAAGCCCATAAAGGAAGCATAGGATAAGAACAGCCTTATTGATTCAATCCTAGCAACTAGTGCAAAGACTTCTTCATAATCAATTCCCTCTTCTTGTGTATAGCCTTGAGCCATAAGCCTAGCCTTATTTCTGATCACAATTTCTCTTTCATCTTTCTTCACCCTGACACCCATTTAGTACCAATTACTCTAACACCCTTGGGTAGATCAACAAGAATCCATACTTTCTGAATCTTGAATTGCAAGAGTTCTTCCTGCATTGCTTCTACCCATCTTTCATCTTCTAATACCTTGAATATATTTTTAGGTTCCATCTGGGAGAGGAAGCATCCAAAAAAATAGATGTTTGCTTCTTCATGATTTCTGTCTTCATAAATAGCCATAAGCAACCTTTGTTGATCTTCAGTTTGTGTTTGTCTCCTGGTTTTGACATTTAGACTGCACATCTCCAATTATGTTTCCAAAAAGGTGATTCTTGTGAATGTTTGTTAGAAGAGTTGATAGAACATCATATGTGAGAGGAATGTTGTTGAGATCAGCTTCAAAATCATCAAAAAGATTAGTATGTAGAGCAAGACTAACTGGTGGTTCATCAGTGTTAGTACTTTGCCCTGCAGTACCATCTTTTTGCGTAGCAGTACCATCATCGTTTGTACTGCTTTCAGGAATGTTTTTGTTCTGAGAAGGTGCATCATTAGCATTGATCATACCGGCATCATTCTCCTTTGGTTCAGCATCGGAAGGAGATGATTGGTCATCACTCTTTGAAGAAGAAGCAACCTTAGAACTGTCTTTCAAGGTATGCACCAAAATGTGATCTGACTCTTCATCCATGCCTGGTTCATCTGTATCAACATATTCTTCTGAACCTGAAAAATCATTAGTATTTGTACCTGCATTCACTGGTACATAATTCATGGATTGGGTTAGAGAATCAAGATCAAACAACCATTTTGGACCTTCTCCTATAACAGCATCCTTGTTCTCCAAAAACTCCACATGTAGGGTTTCTTCTACCTTTCTGGTTCTAAGGTTGTACCCTGACTATGTATGCAAGCTTGACAAAGCCCTAAATGGACTGAAGCAAGCTCCCAGAGCATGGTATGAAACTCTTGCAGCCTTCCTGATCTAAAACAAGTTTGTCAGAGGAAAGATAGACAACACCCTGTTTATCTATAGGACAAAACAAGATGTGATACTGGTCCAAATATATGTTGATGACATCATCTTTGGCTCAACAAATTATACTCTTTGCAAACAGTTTGAAAAACTAATGATAAAGAAATTTGAAAGCATGATGGGTGAACTCACATACTTCCTTGGACTACAAATCATTCAAACTGACAAAGGAATTACCATTAGTCAAGAGAAATACACCAAAAATATCTTGAAGAAATTTGAGATCTCTGATTGTGCCTCAATAAAGACTCCAATGGTCCCACCAAATAACCTCAGACCAGATCTCACTGGCAAATCAGTCAACCAAACTCCCTTTAAAGGAATAGTAGGGTCACTGATCTATCTCACTGCTTCTAGACCAGACATACAATTTGTTGTTGCCTGATTGCAAGATTTCATTCTGACCCTAAAGAATCTCATCTCACTGCAGCCAAAAGAATCCTCAGATACCTGAAGGGTACCCCAAGTCTTGGACTTTACTACCCTAAATGTTCAGGATTTGACCTCAAAGGTTACTCTGACTCTGACTATGCTGGTTGTAACATGGATAGGAAAAGTACCTCAGGGTCCTGTCAATTCCTTTGAGGAAAACTTGTTTGTTGGAGTACTAAGAAACAACAATTAGTGGCTATGTCCTCAGTTGAAGCTGAATACATGGCAACTGCAGGGTACTGTGCAAATGTGCTATGGATGAAAGGTCAACTCAGTGACTATGACATCCATTACAAGATGCTACCCATCTTCTGTAATAACACCAGTGCTATTTCTATCTCCAACGATCATGTCCTTCATCAAAGAATCAAACACATTGATATCAGATACCATTTTATCAGGGGCCATATCATGAAAGGAGACATAGAACTCCGTTTCACCCCTACTGAATATCACCTAGCTGATATCTTCACCAAACCCTTGGATGAACCTACCTTCAAGAGACTGAAAGCTGAATTGGGAATGCTTGACATTAAAAGTCAGTAACCTGATAATCAATCCCAATCTTAGCAGTTCTCTTTGGTAAGGTTCTTGGTACCTGAATAAAAAATCCCTAAAACATATCTTCTCACTGAATGAGTAAGACTCATTCAGGGTCTGTGACATTGGATAAAGAACATATTAAATGAGTAACTAAATGCTCTAAGTATTTCAGTTACTTAATGTCCTAGGTTGATAAACAAGCCAATTTAATACAGCAATATATGTCTCTTAACCTTTCTGTCAACCATGTCATGGGTCCCTATAACCTTTACCTTATCCCACTTGGCATTTAATGCCTACACTCACAACAAATATCCTAAGGATATTTTATTTGTGATATCATCTCTACAAATGCACTTTTACTGTGCTCTTCAATTGTTCCTTTGAAAACCAGGAGAAAACTGCGGGTAATGGAGTGGATGCATATGAGGATAATTAAAAGTTTTCAAAAACAACTTTACAAATCCTCACATGTGCAAAGTCAACCCTCTCGCCACTCTATAAATACCCCTCTCAAAACAAGAAAACACACACACACAATTGTTTTCTGTAATCAAACTTTATCAAAATTATTTCAAAATCTAAACAACTGTGTGTTCTTTGTTCTAAAATGGTTTAAGAAAAAATCCCTTTCATATTTGCAAACAACATTCAAAGGTTTCTTCAAATCTCAAACTTTCAAAAAGAAAATTACCCTCTTTGACTGTTCTTGTCAAAACCAAAAATCTAAATTTTTTTCTGAATGCAAATGGCAAGAACTCAAAGTGTTATGTTCGCACCACAGTGGGTGGGTGGTCTAGAAAGTGTTGAATTCAAAACTAACAATGTTATAGGCAATTTTGAATACCCCAATGATGTCCCAACCTATAAGGGAATCAGGAAATTTTTGTTTAACTGCCCACTGAAAAAGTCCTTTATAAATTCACCCTCTATACTGTACCATAACTTCCTCAGGGAGTTTTGGGCTACAGCAGTGGCCTTTGAGCCGACAGCCTCTACTGATGAGAATGAGCCAAGACCAGTTTCTCATCAGGTTTTCGGTCTTAAATGGGAACAACAAATAACTTTAGACTACAAAATATTTTTCTCTTCAATAGGGCTTGACTATAATAATGGAGAATATGTTGCACACCCTGACCCAGCCATTGTTAAGGCTGAGTTAGCAAAAATTGCTTTAGACTCAAAGTTACTAGACAAGACCCCTGTCACCAAAAATTCATATCCCGTGGCTTGGAAGATCCTGTTCACTTTTATGATTCAGGTTCTCGGCGGGAACCACTCATCCACTAAACAGATTAACTCTATTCAGTTGATGATGGTTAACTGCTTGATGACAGGGACCACTGTCGACATTGAAGAGATCATTTACAGTGATCTCGTAACCAAGCTCCAGAGCAAAACTAGTGTGAAATACATTTCACACCCTAGGTTTGTCTCTTGTGCTTTGTAAGAGTTACTGGGTTGTAATTATACTCGGGATTACCAATTTGGCGCTTTACGTGCGATCCTGAGTCCATCAAATTTTACAAAGAACCCATCCTTAGTCACTGATATAGAATTGACGGCCAATATGGTTACTATAAACAATCAGAGGGAATCAGTGTCTCCAAACCCTGCTCCTAAAAAGGGAAAGGGGAAGTCTCATACTGGGACTAAGACCAAACCCATGTCTCAGGCCCCTGAGGCTTCTGGAACACAGCCGAAGAGGGAAAAGAAACCCCAGACTGATAAGCCACCCAAGGGAGACCAAACAATACCACCCCCAGTGACAACGAAGGATACTGATACATCACAGTCAGTGCCCTTGTTCCCAACTACTACTCCCCAAGATCCAGATGGAAACAAACAACCCACTGGTAGGGGAGCGCCTTCCACAATGCCTGATGAGGAAATTCACAAATCAATGCTTTTGTCTGAGGGCACAACCATTGATCCCAAAGACTCAGGGGAAACAAACAACCCAATGATAGGGATCTCACTACCACTGTCTCAAGGATAGTACTGGGAATCTCCCACAAGTGCTTGAAGGGGCACAGAGGAACAACGACTCAGAGGGATCTGAAACCCCCGTTGATACGGAACTCATCACCAATCCTGACTTTAGCGAAAGCACCGAGAAATACTCATCAGTGTCTGAAGGGTCCTTAGGGAACAAAGACTCAGCGGGATAAAAACAACCCGCTGATACGGAACCCATAACCCCTTCTGGCTATCTCAGTGTTGCAGAAGTTCAGGAGCTCTTGATGTCTAATGAAGAGCTTGATATTGAAAGTGATGAGGAAGAATTTGCTGCTGGTGAAGAAGTGGATGCTGATGTTCAACCCATTGAACAAGAACATCAGCCTGATCCAAAAGAGACTAAAGAGTCACCTTTTCAACCTGACAATGACTCTTCTTCCTCTTCAAACTCTGCAGCATCTTCCTGCCCTGAAGACCTGAAGAAGTATGATAATGTTCTTCCCCTCACTAAAAGACAATTGGTGAAGTTTCTAAGGAAAGCCACTCAAAAGTTGTATGCTGGTGTTACTAATGAGCTATGGGATAAGCATGTGGAGGCTACTGTAAGTTACACAGATCTTAAAGCTGAAGTGGTTGCAAACTTTGAGGATAATGGTGAACATAGGGAAATCATTTACCAATATCTTGACACCATGGATGAGCATATGAACAAGTTCCTCAAAGCTTTTTAGGATGCTCACACGAAGCTCGATCAAATCAAAGAATCGGTTAAGGAAGACCCTGCACTAAACAAAAAAGTGCTTGTGGCTACGGAGACGTATGTGAAGAACTATTCAAGCCTGACTGAACTGATCACCATGCTCAACAATTCTAATGTTCAGGGTCTCATTCTTCAGTGGAGGCAATTCAGCCTTCTTTGTGTTCTTTGGATAAACAGGTTGCAGATTTGGCTAAGTCTTCATGTTCTATGGCCTAGAATCTCATGCCTAGAATGACAACACTGGAAATCTCTCAAGCCAATGTCTTCAACAAGACACTTCAGAGATCAAGTCCATGGTTTCTAAAATTTATCAGGCTTTCAAGGGTCAAGCAGCTCCCTCACCCTCAGTGCCTCGGTCAACTCTTGCTATCACTGACGGTCAAGCAACAGTTGAGGGGGAGAGAACCACTGAAGAAACTCCATCTCACACTGAGGGGGAGCCAACTCAAGAAGTGTCAATCTCCCAAATCTCACCAACAACATCAACAACACCACCAACTCCACCAATACCATTATCAACAACACCACCATCTTCATCAGTCCATCCTCGGGACAAAGGCAAAGGCATAATGACAACACCTGAGCCTATCAAGATCCCCTTTGAGATATATGGCAAAAAAATACTTACTGACCCTGGAGCAGTTGAGCACCTATCTGCAAAAGGAGGAAAGAGTCAAGAAACTGGCTGAAGAAGAAAGAAAGAGCAAGGATGCCCTGTTCAAGGTAGTTCATGAAAAGGCTGACAAAATAGGGATAGATTCTAAGTCACTGGAAAGTGGACAAGCCAGCTTGAAATTTAAAGCTGCTCAGGATGCTGAGATGCTTGCTCTAAGAAAGAGAAGGGATGAAAAGGCTTGGAAAGTTGTTGAGCTAAGGAAAGAAAGGGTGGATCACTATAACTGGACAATGTCTAGCAGAAGAGACCCTGAGCTTATCACTAATGTTAAGATCATTCACAACTCCAAGCCAGTTGCAATGAATGTCTACAGGGGAGTGGACAAGAGGTACTTTGAGGTTCATGATCCTCTAAAGTTCACTGACTTTGGGATCACTGGATGAACTTGGTCCTATCATAGAGAAGAAGAGAAATTTAGTTGTCAAAGACCTGATGAAATCTTTGAGCAGAAGGTATGAAAGACTAAGGAAAGTGTCCACTGAGCTTGGAATACAATCTGCTCTCCCTGAAGCTCAAGGAACTGAACCCCAATCATCCCTTGGAAAGAGAAAAAGGATAGAATCTGAACCTGAAGCCAAAGCCCCTGGATTTGATTGCAATAGAGAACTTCCTGAAGAAGTAAGGTTTGTGAAAAATTTAGTCATCGAGCAGCCTGAAAGAGGACTCTTCTTCATTGATGTCTATAAAAACCTTGCATTTCAGAGATGGAGCGACATTGACCTGGCTGGTGTTGCTACAATGGTAAGTTACTTGATGGTGGCATCTCAAATCAAGTCCCCTAAGAACATCAGGTTCTGCACTGACCTGAATGCAAAGATAAAAGACCATCCTGATAAAGAAACTCTCCTTGCTAAGAAGCCAAAGCTGGAAGCACTTGGTTACCATATGGAATGACATCACTGCAACAACATCTATCACTTTATCTTTTGTACTAGTTGTTAGGAACTTGTAATGACTATGAATAAACGATGTATTATGTTATATCAGTGTTCCTTATTATGCTTACTAGTACATTCAGTGTAAGAAGAAGCCTCTTGCTCACTTACAATGATCAAAACACTTAGGCTATTTGTATATCCAAATAAGGGAAGAGTGTTGGGTTCAGTGAATACCCAAACCCTTAATTCTAGGATTGAATAGAAAATACCCTAAGTGTTTATAACCTTAAACACTAACAAGTCACTAAGCGCATAGCCACTCAGTGAGTTATCAACAGGATGCTCAATACGATACTTAGAAGAAAAGTCTCTCCGCTTAGTAAGGCGGAACTCAAGGGGTGAAGACTGAGTCAAGAAGAAGATGATGGATTCAGTGAGTGATGACAATAACTCACTGAATCCCAAAACTCCTCATCAACTATGATTACTGAAGACAAAGACTGAAGAACTATTGGATCAGTCCTAGATAGATCTTAAGAGCCTTAATGAATGTATAGTAAACCTGTGTAATCACAAGCAAACTATAGAGAACCTTTATTAGACTTATGTTCACGCGGAATATAAACACAATAATTAAGAAGACAATAAACACCAAACTCTTGATCCTCTATGGATCTATATTGAATTGCTAATAATGTTATTGACAAGCGTACATAAACCCTAGCCGCGGGTTTTTTTATACTACAAGAAACCCTAATTCTGCAGCTTACTAAACACGTAAAAGATACGCATTATCTATTCCTAATTTAACTCATGCATATTCTAACTAAATTCTAATAATATGGAAACTACATATCCGCAGAAACAATAAAACTATCAGTAGCAACTGCACTATCCGCAGTAACTACACTATCAGCAGAAACACTAAAGCTATCAGTAGGAACCTTTATCAGCAGGAACCTACTATTACAATAATTCCTAACAATCCTCCCCTAAACTTGAATTTGACCTTGTTAACTTCAAGTTTCCAGATAGATCTTGAACGTGCAAGAGGATTGAACATAAACAGCAACTGAAACAAGATAAGTAACCAGCAGAACACCTAGAACCACCAGAAACAGCAATGAAGACCAAGATTCCAACAGCAACTCCTAGATCAGCAGCATCAGGAACCTCCAACAGCAACAGTAACCAGAGTAGAGTTGATAAGCCTTTACCAAGTAGCTACTCACTCTTGGGCTAGTTGGTGCTTCAGTGGAATCGTGACATCACCCTGGTGAACCAATAACCAGTCCAACACTTAGAACATGAATCAATGTTGTTTTGGAGAACCCTAATGGTTTTTGGCAAACCATCACAGCCATCAACGAATTTGATTTGTCTTTACTTGAAGCCATTAACTCAGGACTAGTCATGGTATTCCACTGTCTTTACCCCCATAGCAAGTTAGCCCTTTGTCACTTAAGACATGGTGAGTTAAAAACCATATATGAAACACACCTATACAACATGATCCTTAAAGATGAAAGTTAGCAAACAAACAATATATACATAATAGATTTTTTTTTTATTTAAACACACGAAATAAAAGATAAGAAAAAAATAATCAATATAACAACAAACCAGACTTTAAGAAGAAGAATCAGCAGAAGCAGCAATTAGGGGTGTTATCGGGTCAGGTTTTCGGGTTATCGGGTTAGTCGGGTCAGGTTGAGTCGGGTTTTAGGTTATAGAAAAGTGACCCGCACCCCGACCCGAAAAGTAATCAGGTTATCGGGTTCGGGTCGTTATCGGGTCAGGTTATGTCAGGTCGGGTGATTCGGGTTAATCGGGTTCCTTAGTATTTTTCCTCATAAAATAAGTTTCGGCCAGAATATAAACTCTAATAATAAATAATGAAACATGATTATATATGAAATTAAACTATTTTGTTATAATTATGAGCTTTTGATATTACAACTTGTATAAATAAAAAATAATAATGAAACATTGATAGAGGCGTGTGAAAAAAAGCCAAGTATGTATCAGTAAGTAAAAAAAATACATCACTAGCTTTTCAATAAAGAAAATAAAAAGAAACATTAGTAGTAAAGCAATTTTTAGTAGCATGCAATAGAGCTAATGAACTATTAGAATAGTTACTGACTTAGTATTATTCTGTTAAACACCATTAGCCTTACTATAAGGGAAAAAAAAGAAACAACAGTAGTAATGCAATTTTTAGTAGCATGCAATAAAGATTGTGAACTATTAGAATGTTTACTGTTAAATGATATGGTGTGCTTTAGGGAAATAATTTTTAGAAAATAAATTTCGGGTCTTATCGGGTTAACCCGATAACAAAAATAATTCAACCCTAACCCGACCCGATAACTATGTCGGGTTATCGGGTTCGGGTCACACAACCCGATAAGATTTTCTAACCCAATACAACCCGACCCGATAAGCCTTATCGGGTTCGGGTTCGGGTTCGAGTTGGGTCAACCCGACCCTACTGACACCCCTAGCAGCAATGAGTTTATCCTTAATATGTTGCACTAACTATTCTGCATTTTCCACATCATTCCCAACAGGAGCTGTAGAGAAACCCAACTTCTTTTTCAGCATTTGCTTCATTAGAGGTACAGACAAAGGATAGCTTTGATCCGAAAACATATAAACATAAACCCCAGACCAGGTCTGCACAACATGTACACTAGACAATGGATAAAATGTCCAACCATAAACCCTCCACTGATTCTGACCTTCCCAAATTTTAAACCCTGCACCATCCTGATATTTGGAATCAAACAAAACTTGAAGATCACCCAACAACATTAGACCAGCACCTGTTGCATGATGAGATTCAAAGTGTTTTGACACCATTCCATAAAGTGCAATAAGATCTTGTCTGTCCAGAAAATTCAGTATCTCAGTAAGAAAAGTAAAGTGTCGGACAGACCCATCTTTGAGATAGACAGAGTTACATGAACCCAAACCACCAAGACCAGTAGGTGTGAGTTCCCATCTCACAAACATAGACCATACTACTGGGTCCTCATCAGAATCATCATCCACAAAATCCTCTATAAAGGAACTGATAGGAGCCTGAAGATCAAGAGAAACACCCTTCTTCCTAAATATACTCTTCTGACTTCTTCCAGAAATAGAAGAAGGAGAAGAATCAGCAGATACATCAACAGTTGGGACCACTGGTAGAACAGGGGTGACAACCTCCTCCTTGTCAGATGAAAGAACTGGTAGATTTTGGGTAGAAGCAGGAGTGGACACATGCTCTGGTGCATCAGCAGAAGGAACCTTTCCTCCATCAGTAGAAGTAGGTGGCACATCATCAGGAGAACCAGATGTTACACCTTCAGCAGAAACAGATACAAGAACCTCAGCAGAAGACTTTGGAGTATTCTCAGAAGGAATATGCTGAGCTATATCTACTGTTGTCTCATCAGCAGAAACTAGAGCACTATCAGGAGCATCATCAAGAGCATCAGCAGTCTTTAATCTCTTAGAGTCAGATCCTTCCAAAATAGATGAAGAACGTTTCACCTTGGCACAAGGATTGAGACCATCCTTCTCCAATCTTGTGGAATAGTGTTATACTCTATGACCAACTGATCATCAGACATAGATTTTACAAAAGCCATAGACCAGCCAGTGTTGTAAACAGCAGAACTCATATTCTTTACAAATTCCCTCATATGTTTCCGCTATTCAGCTTGAGAAAGAGGTCTATGTTGTTTAGCTTTAGCCTTGCGCTCTGCATCTGCTTTCTGTCTCTGTCTCACCAAAGCAAGTATATCATCACCATAGTTCTCAGAATCAAACGCTCCACCAAATATAGATTGGGCAAGAGATGGATTGGTAGTGCCATCACCCGCCAGTTGATTCCAAGTGTCACCTGTAAATTGTAGAGCAAGATAATTAAGCTCTTTCATTCTCTAAGGTGTGACATCAGGAACTTTGTGAGCCTGACTTCGAAACTCCGCATTATAAGCAGCCTGAGTCTGTGCAGCCATGTCCGTATCACGTTGGGAAATCTCATGAAGTCTCAGCAACCTAGCATGTTCAGCCTTAAAAGCATCTGAATCCATATCCTCATCTATTATTTTAGCCTTCCCCTTATCTTCCTGAGAATCAGACATGGGTTCAACCTCAACAGTAGCAACCTTAGGATCAGAGGAAATAGGAGCTATAGAAAGAGGCTTATGCACAGAAATCTTATCATCAGAAGTGCATTTAGTAGGAAGCTTCACTTGTTCAGAAGAAACATTTATGTCAGCAGCAACAGAAGTAACAGAAGAATCCACCATACTATACTTGAGGACATTTAGATTTAGATAACTCCTTTTTCTAGTCCTCTTTCTGTGAAACACTTGGACTTCTGGATCTTTCTGAGCTTGTGTCTCTCTCAATGAAACAGAAGCCAACACGTGTAGTGCCATAAGATCAATGTTGGTCCTCTCAGTATCTTGTTCCTCCTCAGTATCTGAAATGACAACCCTGCTCCTTCTTTTGTTGAGCCTAATCTCCAAATATGTCACCCTTTTGAGCAACTTAACCATAGCACCACCAAGAGCCTACTTGGTTTCCTTAAGCTCATCCCTGGATTCTTTAAGCTGAACCTCAAGATCATCCACCTTCTGAGTATACCTGTCAAGCAAGCTAGATATTTTCATTTGAGTAGCAGTGTCCTCAGCTCCACCAACAGGATTTCCTGAGGTTTTAGGAACTTCATTGGACCTGAGAGGAGACATATACAAATCATCACCAAAAGTGGTGTCATCCTCAAAATTATCCCTGGGTGGACTAGAAGGTTGGACAAAAGGTTGATCAACATTGTCCTCAGTCTCAACATGAATATGACCCTGTGATTCAGAGGCTACAACTAGCTCATCAGGAGAAACAACCCTTGGTGATGGTGGGGCAACAAGTGTAGGAGATGGGGGTTACTGGTCTTCAGTGGCAACTGATGCAGAGACATCAGGAGCATTAGAGGCATCAATATTAGGTTCTAAGCCACCAGCAGCTACATTGCCACTTGGCAACATAGATGGTAACAGGGGTCCGTGTTCTCCAGCAAAATTTGTTTTCATTGTTGCAAATAATTTAGCAGTTAATTTAGTAATAACCCTTGGAGTTTGATCAGAGGTTTCAATGCCTAATATCATCTGTAAAAATCTAGGATACATCAGAAATTTATGTTTGGTATCCTTTATATTCTTTAGAATTTCCTCAAAAATGTATCTTGAAAAATTATAATTTCTACCATGGGCCAAACAGATTATAGCATTTGTAATTGAACTGGAAAACTGGTCCCAACCTCCAGATTTAGGACTCAGACACTGAAGAAGGGTATGGACTAAAAATCTCCACTTAGGGCAAAATTTATTTTTATACCAAATGAATTTCCCATCAGTAGGATACCCAATGTTGGCTAAACCAGTGATTATCTCTTCTTTATTGTTCTCAAAAAGACCCCCTTCATCATCAAATTATAACTGAGTCCTAATGAGAGACTCAGTTATCACAACCTCTTCTCCATCAATGGTAGCCACAATCTCCTTGGATTGACCATTAGGAGATCGCTCATGAGCAGTGGCCCAAAATTGCTTGACTAAAGAGTCATAAACAACTGATGGAGAGAAAGTTAGAGCATACCTGATTTTAGAACGCAGAAGAAAATCAATCATTGATTCATACAGATCACTTCCTTTGCCCCGCTCCAAGAAAGCAACTTTATTATGATCGACTTTGTAAGACAGTGTTGCCATTGATGAATGTTGAAAAGATTGAAGATGAGTTTGATTCAAATTGAGAGGGAATTGTGTAATTAGGTTGTGGGATACTTCTGATTAACTATTTAACTGAGTTACCCAAAATAGTCGGTTAAGTTGGTAAAAATCTCAGACAGAATCTTTGACCAATTTGACTTTAATTAAATCCCAAAATAAACTCTCAAATTATCAATACCAGCAGCAATAAAAGGTCACTCAGCAGAAACCATTTAGTCAACCAGTAGGAATGACTGAATGTTTGACCACTGTTTCCATATCAAAGCTACCAGCGGAACCATCGCTCTCTCAGCAGAAATAAACACGTTACCAGCAGGAATGGAGAAAAGATAACCCTTTCTGTCCATAACAGTGTCTTAACCGTCTCCACATTAAACCTTTATTAATTAATTATTCATCCAGTTACCAAACAATTAATTACAGCCATAAATTCTACCAACCAAAGATCCCATAATTACTGTCTATATAACTAACCCCTTTCCTCATCAAACATACATACAACCCACATAACCCCAATACCAGATTTGATAACCAACCAAAGCATCATGAACAACTCTCCAAACCATCCCATCGAAATCTCTTCAGACTCATCCGAGAGTGAGCCATCCCATGATGGATGGTTAAACTATTTTCCCTGTGGTTACTCCAGTGTGACATACATGTCCAGAGACCCTCCTCTCAGATCACCATTTGCTTACACTTCTTCAAAGGAGGATCTACCTAATCCTCATCCCCATGTGGAGTTTGAAGTATCCAGCTCTGAGCTTAATGCCATGAATGCATATACTGATGAGGAGAATGGTGCATCTTCTAGGCCCATCAATGTTGCTCCTCTTGCTGCTGTACCACCAAACCCTTCAGCTCCAAGACCAGAACCCTCCACCTCTAACCCTGAGAAGAGAGCTACAGTGCTGGGTATAGCTGCAAAGCCAGTGTGGTCATTCATCAACACATAGGGAAAGGAGCATCAGAGGATGCCTGAGTGGGGAAATAGGATGCCTGAGAAGAAGCCTTAAAGATGGAAGCTGGGATTTGGAGGTATCTTTGGTGAAGCTTGTTAGGATTGTGTCTCAATGTAATCAGCAGCAATGTTTAGAAAGTCTTGTAGTGTGATACTGCATCTCAAAATGCAGTTTGTTTTTATGAATAAACGACTTTGGTAGATTAATCTTTTGCTATCTTTTGCCACTGATTGTTTGTTTGATACTAGATCTGCAAGGTGATTAGTAGAACACAGAACATACAAAACAAATATATACAAATATATACACAAAATATGCCAAAATATACAAAATATACAACATAAATCCTCCCCTTAAACCAAAAACCTCCCCTTAGGCATAATCCTCCCCTCAAACACAACAATCAGGGGTTGATCATGCCTATATGGACAACCAAATATTGAAACCTTGGACCATCAAAAGCTTTTGTCAACAAATCAGCTACATTTTCATCTGTATGGATTTTAACCACTTGAATAAGGTGTTTTTCATTTGCATCTCTGATAAAGTGGTGTCTAATTTCTATGTGCTTAGTTCTTTGATGAAAAACAGGATTTTTAACAATGCAGATTGTACTTTGGTTGTCTATAAAGATTTTAGTGTTCATAAAATTGAACCCATAATCCAATAACTAATTTTGAATCCAAAGTACTTGACCACAACAACTAGCAGCAGCAACATATTCAGCTTCAGTAGAAGATGTAGACACTATGGTCTGCTTCTTGCATTGCCAGGAGATTAATCTCCTTCCCAGAAACTGACAACCCCCAGTAGTAGATTTCCTATCAAATTTTGCACCAGCATAGTCACTATCACTATAAGCTTCCAACGCAAATGGAGATTCTCTAGGATACCAAAGACCCAACTTATGTTGACCCTTGAGATACTTTAAATTCTTCTTGACAGAAATCAAATGGGAAGTCAAAGGAGTGACCTGCTGCCTAGAACAAGCACTGACTGCAAACATAAGGTCCGGCCTAGAAGCAGTCAAATACATGAGTGAACCAATCATGGATCTGTAGAGATGAACATTAACAGCAGGATCTGGTTCATTATTTGACTTAGGCTTTGGGGCTTCATAAGGAGTAGTTGCAGTCCTAACTAGTTCTAGATCAAACTTCTTGAGGATGTCATGCACATATTTATTTGGATGAATGAAAATACCATCTGATTTCTATAGCACTTGAAGGCCCAAAAAGAATGTAAGTTCACCCATTGCACTCATCTCAAACTCACTTTTCATCAACTCCTCAAATTCCCTGCACCAAGCTTCTTTGGTTGAACCAAATATAATGTCATCCACATAAACTTGAACAAGAATGATATCCCTGGAGTTCTTCTTGATAAAGAGAGTCTTATCAATGGTACCTCTCCTATATCCATGTTTCAGCCAGAATAAAGAGAGCCTAGCATACCAAGCCCTAGGTGCTTGATGAAGCCCATAGAGTGCTTTAACCACTTTGTAGACCATATTTGGATTGTGAGGGTCTACAAATCCCTTGGGCTGAGTGACATACACTTCTTCTTTAATTTCACCATATAAGAAAGCACTTTTTACATCCATTTGATATACCATGAAGCCCATGTAGGAAGCAAATGCCAAGAAGAGTCTGATAGCTTCTACTCTAGCAACAGGAGCAAAAACCTCATCATAATCAATCCCTTCTTCTTGTATGTGACCTTGGGCAACCAACCTAGCCTTATTCCTTACCGCAATCCCCCTTGCATCCCTCTTACACTTCAGAATCCAATTTGTCCCAATGGCATACTTGCCAGGAGGTAACTGAACAAGCTCCCACACATTTTGATTTATAAATTGTTGCATTTCTTCTTGCATAGCAGCTACCTAATCATCATCTGCCAAAGCCTGTGCAACACTGGTAGGTTCAACTTGAGAGAGCAAACAAGCAAATAGACAATGATGATAGTCCGTATGATTGTTCCTATGTTGATCCTGAATGTAACTGAGAAAGCAGATTTACCAAAATTTGTCTTCTTCACCCTGCTTCTAGTTTGCACAGATGAAGTAGGATCACCAATTATTAGAGATTGTGGATGGACTGTGTTAATCCTCTTCGTTGCATTAGGACTAACATCAATGGATGTGGCCAGATTAGTAAGAGTAGGACCAAAGTCATCATCATACGAAGAAGAATCAAAGATGCCTGTTCTTGACAAATGATGAATGTCATCCAATTCAGAGCTTCAATGTTGTGAATTGGCTAAGTTAGATGGACATGGAAATCTGGTGGGAGAATCTTCTAAACCTAAAGTATCAACAGATGGAGTAGTGGAGGGAACTGCAGTAACAGTATCACGAGCAGAAGGAACATGAACACTCCTAGCAGAATCACCATCAGCAGCAACAGATCCATTACTAGAAGGATCAGACACATTACCAGCAGGAACAAATAGATTATCTGTAGCATGAAACTTCCTACGGGCTTCAATAGTTGCCTGCCTTAAGAGTTCCTCTGTTTCTTTGGAGAATTCATAACGATACTTTTCAGCATCATCCTTTCTTTGCATGCTCTTGGCGTTGAAGCTTCACAAGCTCTTCTGCATACCCTAAATCACTTGAAGCTACATCAGAAGAAGTTGTGTCCTTGGTACCTAAAAAGTGGTTAGTAGGAAAAGAAGGAACAACAATAAGTTGTTCATCACACTCTGAATCTGACTCATCATCTAAGGAACCTGCAATGTTAGTTTGAGTATCTTGTGGTTCCGCAGAAAGATTAGATTTATAACGAGTATAACCTAAGTGATCAGTTAAGTAGTCAAGATCAAAGTACCATTCTTGACCTGCTCCTGAACATTTGGCTTGTCCTCCATAAATCTCAGATTCAGTGTTTTTTCAATCCTCTTTGTGGAGATGTTATATACCCTGTAAGCTTTACTATGACCTGAATAGCCTACTACAAAACCCTCATCAGCTTTTCCTTCAAATTTGCCCAAATGATCACTGGTGTTAAGGATGGTCACATGACAACCAAAAGGCTTAAGTTAGCTTATGGTAGGAATCTTTCCAGACAAAAGTTCATAAGGTGTCTTATTGTAAGGATAGGTTATCAATACCCTATTCAAAACATAGCAGGCAGTGATGACTGCTTCAGTCCAGAACATGGTAGGTAACTTTGAATCAGCAAGCATATATCTTACTGCTTCAATCAGGGTTCTATTCTTCCTTTCAGCAACTCCATTTTGTTGTGGAGTCCTGGCATTACTATAATCCCTTTTTATCCCCTTTGTAGCACAGAGCTCAATTAATTTTTCATTCTTGAAATCTATCCCATTGTCACACCTAATGGCTTTAACCTTTTTATTCAACTGATTCTCAACCAGGGCAATAAAGTCTTGAAGAATCTGAAATGTTTCATCCTTAGTCCCCAAAAAGAATGCCTAGCAATACCTACTGTAGTCATCAGTAACCACCAAACAATATTACTTATGATCAATGCTCCTGATAGATGTAGGACCAAAAAGGTCCATGTGCAGAAGCTGCAAAGGCTCTGAGATAGCGCTGACAGCAGTAATATATTTTTAGGAAGCCTTGTGCTGCTTTCCCTTGTTGCAAGCCACACAATTGTGCTCATTAGTAAAGACTTTGGAAGGAAGTCCATGAACTAACCCATGTTTTGCCAGCTTGTTGATAGTTTTGAAATTAACATGAGCCATCCTTCTATGCCATTTAGTAGATTCATCCAAGGATGCCTTTGCCACCAAACAAGCTAAGTCACCTTCAGGCTGAACATCATTGAGGTTGAATGTATACAGATTTTGTTTCCTAGGCACCTTCAGAACAACTTGACTATCATCAGGTATCTGGAAGTCTTTTGAAAGTACAAGACATTCAGTATCAGTGAACAAAACACAAATTTTCTTGTCACAGATTTGAGACACAGAAAATAAGTTGAAGTTTCTTAGTTGTTCCACATAATACACATTCTCAAAGTCCAGCTTGGAAGTTCTAATGGTTCCCTTCCCTGTAATTTTACCATCTCCTCCTCCAAATGTAACAGTACCTCCTTGAATAGATACAAAATCATGCAATTTGTCTCTGTTCCCTGTCATACTCCTAGAACATCCACTATCAACAATACCTATGTTAGGTCACCATACTATCAAATCAATATGTATTTCTAGAGAGAGAAAGTTTTAGTGAGAGAAAGTGGAAGGAACTAATGAATGATTAATGAAAATGATAATTGCAATTAAAACCAACACCCTCTCCCTTCAAGGGAGGGGGTATTTATAGTGTTTACATAAGTAGGGGTGTTTCCCCTTGGTTCTAGAAGAACCTTCTATCACAGCTCATGGGCTTACTACATGAGCTGTGAAACTAATTACAAACAATTATAAACCATAATTATTAACAACCTATTACAAATGAAATGACCTACACTTGATAATAAAACATGTTCCTAACAATCTCCCCCTAAGGGTTGGTCATCATTTGTTGTCTTTCTTAGGTTGTTTGACGTCTTGAACTTCTTTGGCATTCATAGCTTGTGACGTCTTCGATTCTTTGCATCTTTGTTCTTTGTTCTTGTTATTATGATCAGTTGTGAAGTCTGCCTATCATCAGCATCTTTGTTGTTAGTGATGAAAGTCATTTCCAGCATGCTCATACTTCTGGTGAAGTTTGTGATTCATATATTTGAAGCTCTCATTCTTTAACTTTGATCTTTATCTCATAACTTTGCAGATTCTTTGACTTTGATGTAGAATCTTTCTGAAATTTTCTTTTCTTTTTGAGAGAACTTCAATTAGTGTTGATGTTGGTATGAGCATGTGAAGAGTCTGCACGATCTTTTCCACCCGTGAGCATCCATAAGAAGAAAACATAAAACATGGGTTATAGTTTGAACAATCAAGTGATGAAATATAAAGTGTTCCTAAGAGATCTTTTGATGAATCTCATGGCTCTAGACTCGATTAGTGCATTTTGATTTTCCTGAGCGGAGACTAGGGAGAGGGTCTCCTTCTTGAATACCAACAATCTCTAAGAGAGAGTCGATAGATTACGTAGGGTTCCCTGTGAGAATGAAACAAGCTCTTTTGAGAGAACTTGAGTGGATTAGAAGGTTTAGTGTATTGCGTCACTGGGTCCATGACGACTTTGTCTTCAATACCGGTGTCATCTTGTGACAACCAGTAGCATATGAATTAAACCCGTTCTGCGCCTAAGTTGAATAATTTGGAGGGCTATTTCTTTTCACCCTTTTCTTTAACTTTTCTTTTCAATTCTTCAACTCCTTCTTTCTCCGATTCTCATTTTCTCCTTTTTTCAATCATACCTAAGGACTTCTAAATACTAACTATTTGTGGTGTCCTTGGGTAGATCCCTCCGGCTCTGGCGGATCATAGGACGTTTGTTCCTAAACTTAGTCACCTTTTAACTCCATGACTATCCTATGTTGCCACAAAAAACTTTTCTTGAAAATCTCTCAAGATGTTTATGATGAAAAACATGTTTTGGGAACACCTTGAGAGTTTTTGGTTTTTCAGAAATACTCCCCCTCCACATGTGCTTATGAGTTTTGACTGAAATCTGCACTTGTGAGGAAGAGCTCGCACTTTTGAATTGATCAACTCTTGATAGACAATTCCCCGCGAGACACAGTTACGTTGTATAGTTAGAGAGTTCCATTATCAGCTTTTAGGTGACAACTATCTCTAATAACTACCTTGAAGATGTAAACTCTCCTCGAAAAGGAGGTTAGACCCGTCAGAGTTCATGTCAATCAAGAGTGTCTCGGATTAGTACATTCTACTAAGATAAGTCTTGAAAGACAAATCTTTTCGATTACTGACATTCAAAGATCGTCAATTAGTTGGTGATATCTGAGTCGAGCACGTTATGAGATTTCATAACTTCCTGATCAATAATTTTAATCACATTTCTCCCCCTCAAAAATAGCATATGTATGATGTTTTTGAAAACATGTTGATTAAAATATGCTTTTTGAGGTGTTTGAAATTCATTTGGGAAGAAATGGATTTCAAGAACATTTGATTTTGAACAAATATTTTTTTTTCAAACAGTTAAGAAGCTTTCGCTCCTTTAACTAGGATTGAGGCACTGAAGCGTACCACAGGGTCCTTTCGTGGAATCAGATTTTGTTTTCGTTGAACAAAAGTACTCCCCCTCAAATATGGAAGTATATTCGAGAGATAGCCTTCTTGAGTCGAATGTGAAACAGTATATTACAATTTGTAAAAAACATATTATCAGATTTGTTGTGCTTGTGCAAATTCGAACTCGAGGTTTAACTGAAAAAACATAATCAATTAACATAAGCATACGAATGAAAGTAAAGAGTTAGAGTTATTACAGACAGATGTTTAAATGTTCCAGTAATGTTCCAAAAAACTATCTAACTGCAGTACTTCATTCAGGACGACGAAACGTCAAGATATTCGAAACCCTTGCTCTTCCTCCAACATAGCCTTCAAGTCGTCTCATTTGAACTCGGAAATTGAGTCGTTAATCAATTTTCTTGACAAACTTTTCAGCTTGCTTAACATCGCTTCTCTTCCATGTCATGTTCCGCAACCAACGTTGTTTTCTCCCCGCTTTCAGATCTTCAAGAATGTTGACAAGCTCAACCTTTACCTGTGTCAAGGTATCATCACTAAACTTGTGAATTTCTTCGTATCCCATGAATTTGACGATGTTGTTCCTGATGAAGTGTAATCCAAATGGTGTTGTGGTGAATCTATACGGTTTCTGGTCATAAATGTCGGGTGGTTGGAGATTAGGTTTTGTAAGATTCAGACGTTTCTGATAACTTTCAATGCCAAGATGAAGATCTTCAACTCTTGACTTAATGACAAGACTGCGGATAAAAATGAGGATTGAGTTGAAGATATCATATTGTAAGCTACCAGGAAGATGCTCAAGCTTTCCTTGAATTTTTAGAAGATACATATCTTCAATATCGTTGAGATTCAGAAACCTGTAGTCAGCTTCGTTGAAAGTGTACTCGTTGTCGTCAGCTCTGCGAACCTTGATGTTAGTCAAAAAATTGTACCCGTATTTATCCATAATCTCTGCACTTTTAATGGACAAGATCCGGTGGTTATAACACACTTTGTGTTTAGAGGTGAATGTGAGCCACCATTTGTAAAACCATTTACGCATATTAGGCCAGTGGAAGATGCCAAGTTCTGCCTCATCATTATATGTAACAACCGAAGAACTAAACAATTCAACAACTTCTTCCTCCATTCCCTCTTGAGTGTAAACCGCAGCATGGAACATAGACAATGATGTTGCATACCGTTTCTCTGGATCTGTGTTACCATACAACAGGTATTCTAAATCATGATTAAAGAAATATGGTGTGGGTACCTTGAGATTATGAGTATGACCCATGAGTGGTAACGGTTGAGAATAGTCTTGAAACTTGAACGTTTTGGGAGCACTGGAGGGCAGCGAAACATCCCAAGTAATGTTCTCAGACATTGCTCGTGCAACTTCCTCAAGATTGTATTCAAATTGAAGCCTTGAAGTGGTGGAAGTCTTAAATCGTGTAAACCCTGCTCGGCGAATAGTGGCAATGTGAGACAATTGAAGTTTCTGCACCTTCATGATCTTTTTCAAATTCTTTGTGAAACCCACAATGGAAGCTTCATTAGGAAGGTCATCTTTTGGATGAGCATCAACCATATCTTCAAACCAGTCAAACTGAGTTGTGGAAGAGTCAATCCATTCTGGGGCATCATCTTGTGGCATGTTCAATGGTGGCTGGGATATGACTTGAGAGACAATCTGTTGTGGAGGTTGATTGGAAGATTGTGGTTGAATTTCATCTTCAGGTGGAATATCATGAGAAGTGGTTTGAAAAAGTGAAGATGACGGGCAGTGAATTTGGAAGGTTTGTCGCGTGGACGTGACTCATCATCTTTATCATCGGGTCTGCGTTTACGAGGCGGGATATCTTTGCACGATGCAGATGCACTCTTCTTATCAGCCCTCTTAATGGATTTGAGTAGAGCATCGCGAAGTTCCACTTCTTCATCATCATCAATTATCTTCTCAAGAAGTTGGCTTTTGAGATCAACGACAAGCAACTTTGAAGGTTTTTTTTCAAAGGTTATCGGGTGTGTTTGAAGATGAGTGGCTACAACACCTTGAAGCTTGTTTTTAACATATGTGCGTAATGCCGATGGTAGAACTTCATTAATGCAACTCTTTACCTTTGTAGGAAGAACCTGTTTAAGGATTTCCTCAATCTGCTCGGGTAATGGAAACTTCTGAATCTGTTGATGTTGTTCTTGAAGTTGCTTTTGTTGTGTCTGAACTTGGGTTTGAAGAGAAGTAAGCTGTTCTTGAATGACTTGAAATTTATCTTTTTAGTTGCTTGATGTTTGTCGAGAAGGGAGCCTGATCTTAAAGGTGGTTTTGGAAGGAACATTCGTCTTTGATTGTTGATCCGAGGATCTTTGGAGGTGGTTGTGTTAGTGATGTTGGAAGACGAGCGTCACCTTCCGATGTGGTTTATCGCGAAAACATCATCAAAATCATCATTCTCAGAGTCATCATTGTTGACAGATTCTTCATTATCAGAACGAATGAATTGATCAGATTCATCTTTGGATGAAGAGAGTGTGGCGAAACCGAGTTATCCGATTCGGAGGAGTCTGATTCATTCATAGGTTGTTGAATTTGTTCAGGAATCACCTTAGAACCTGATCCTTCACCTTTCTTCTGCAACCTTTCAAGATCAGCTTGGTGATGACGTTTGGTGATAGCCAAGATTTTCTTCAGGATTGCTCGTTCTTCTTTGTGAGTGCGAGGAGATTGAAGTAGTTGAGTTTGACGACTGATAGTTTTACTACTCTGTCTGGCAGCTGTATCTTGTTTCACCTGGATAAGTCTTTGAGTGTCTGCAGGGTTATCATCTTTGTCGTGATGACTAACTTGTTCTTCTTCAGCAACAGCTTCATCAATCAGCAAGGTTTGCTTGTGTTTTGCAGTGGATCTCCTTCCTCTACCTTTAGGTTTTTCAGAAATAATTCCAACTATTCCTGCTTTTTCTGCTTGATCATAGTCCCTGTAAGCGGTAGTCTGCTTGATGCCATCATTAAAGAGACGGTCAGGAATTCTTGAGCCTTTGTTTGTTGTGCTAGTGCTTTGAACTTTAACAGTTTTAAGCACATGATCCATGTGACTAGTATGATACTTATCACCACTTGCTATTCGTTTGTCGATTCTTGGATCTACTTGCATGAAGTATTCAATAAGAAGCTTGGTGTAACGAGCAAACGGAATTTTATACCCTTTCTTATTGGTAAACTGTCGTGCTTGATAGATCATATCATTCCAGATTAGCTGTGCATAATCAAGGTGTTGTGTATTAATGACACCCCAAAAGATTTGAAGTAGTTCCAAGCGAGGGTGTTCATGGCCGCTAGCTTTTCCTGTAACACAATGACTGAGTATGGTATACAATGATAACCATGGTTGAGGAATGAATTTCCGGTTTACATCAGAGCTGGTTGACAGCGGTTGAGAAGACTCATCATAACCCATTTTTCTAAGAGATAATGCAATTTGTGAAAATGATGGAGATGGTATGAACGAAGTGTGAGTCTTTGTTTCTTCAAGAGGAAGATGAAGAACATCACGAAGAATGCTAACATCAAATTCGAATGGTGTTCTGTCAATCTGGACTATCATGAGGTTGGAATCGTTACTTATCTTGAGTGAATGCCAGAATTAATGTAAGTAGATCTCAGGGACACTTGCAGATAAAGTCAGAAGACGCCGACAGAAGTGCTTCTTAAGAATTTCCACTATAATCTGACATGTGGGATGGCATAGAAGTTGTTCGAAATCAATACGAGAGTTTGAAAGCGCAATATTGCGTTCATCTTCAATGGGATACATGTCTTTTCTTGTGAGAGATCCTTGAGACATATTTTGACCTGAAACAAATCATTTTACCAAGATATCCAAGAATTTGTAATGACTTGTTAGAGGAATAACTCATATGATCCTAATATACAAACTATCCAAACTCACCAAAGCATTTATGTGTGAAACTCTAAAAATTAACTAAGTCATACTCGCTAAGACTCAATAGAAACACACAAGAAACATCAAATTATTAGAGAGTAACAAGCGTACAAACTCGCCAAAAATTTACTAAGGGGATCCTAAATGCTCTTAGACTCTAGTAGGAAACCTTAAACGCACAACATGTCCTTAAACCTTGGAGCAATGACAAACTCGCAATTATTCATAGGGCAGGTAAAAAAAAACTCGCCATTATTCAGTCATGTTGACAAACTCGCCAATAATACTTGTGTGAGAGACAAACTCGCCAACATCTAAACAAACTCGCCAAAATCTAAACCTTATAGAAACTCGCCAAAATCTAAACCTTATAGAAACTTGCCAAGATTCATGTCGAGAAGGTAAAATCGCCAAATATAGGAGAAAACTCGCCACTCGTTTAATCATAAACAAACTCGCAAGAACTCATTTAAACCATGGCAAACTCCCCAATTTTTTTATTCCTAGAGAAAAAACTTGCCAAAATGCATAACATGACAAAAACTAGCAAACTCACCATTTTTATGAGTCTAAGATAAATAACTCGCCACCCGTTAAACCTAAAAGAAAAAACTCAAACTCGCCAATGTGCAATAAATATGGCAAACTCGCCAATATTCAAACAAATCTATGGCAAACTCGCCAATCTTCAAACAAATCTATGGAAAACTCGCCAAAATACATAATTTCATATCAAACTTGCAATCAAATCATAGACGTAAACTTGATCAAAACATACGATTTTTTCAGCAATTAACACAAAATTCAACCAAGATATCTAGATTAACACAAGCATAGACGAAAACTTAATCAAAAACATGATCTGATGATGCGAGATATGAGTACAAGATTCATAAAAACTAAACCCTAAGGCTCGATATTTTTCGATATTTGCAAAAAACATACAATTTATACACATCTTATATATCTAGTTTCGTATATTGCGCAAGGATTCTAAAAAAAACTTACAATCGATTTGGAAGTGAAGAAAAAACGTGAGATATAGATCGAACAAGATTTCAGCAGCAGTTTTGTTTGTGATTTTGAGAATAATAGGTTTGTGAAGAATGAATAAATCTAAGGTTATATAGGGAGAAGAATGAAAAAATGACACTTTTAGTCCCTAGAGTATTAAAAACATTTTTTTTTTTATATAAAAGATGAAAAAGAAAATCTTTTTGAGTTTTGTATAGATTTTATATTTTTGTATTTTGATTTTGAAATATATATTTACAAAGAAATGTTTTTGATGTTTGACGTTTTAAGAACGTTTGATTAAATTTTCCAGATCTTCTGGAGTCAAACATCGCATACCAATTTGATGGACAAGCTCAGTAAACCTTGCGGGTGGCAAGGCTTTGGTGAACAGATCCGCCAATTGATATTGAGTACCCACAAAGTATAATTCAATTGTACCCTTTTCAACATGCTCTTTGATGAAATGATATAGGAGAGCAATATGCTTTGACTTGGAATGCTGAACCATGTTGCAGGAGATTGCAATGGCACTCTTGGAGTCACAATACATTGGAATCTTGTCGAATACAAAACCGTAGTCCATCAGTTGTGATCTCATCCAAATTATCGAGCACGCATGCTGACATGGCAACGTATTCGCTTCGTTGATGACATAGATGTGCAGTCTTGTTTCTTTGACTGCCAAGACACAAGTTTATCTCCGAGAAACTGAACACCACCAGATGTACTTTTGCGTGTATCTAAACACCCTACGTGATCGAGCATCAAAAAGCGATTAGTGCAAAACGAGAATCCTTCGGATACCAGATTCCCAAGTGAATGGTTCCCTTTACGTAGCGAATGATTCTTTTAGCCTCATTGAGGTGTCTTTCAGTTGGTCTTGACTGATAACGGGAGCAAAGATATACAGCAAATACAATGTCAGGTCTTCGTCATTAGATACATGAGAGACCCAATAATACTCCGGTATTTTGTAGGGTCAATAATTTTCCCATGTAAATCAGCATCCAGCTTTGGTGAGGTTGCAGACATAGGTGTGTTATAAGTATCACAACTGGTCATTCCATGTTTCTTCAAGATTTCAAGAGCATATTTGGACTGATTTAGAAATATGCCACGGGAAGATTGATGAACATGAAGTCCTAAGAAGAACTTTAGTTCACCCATCATGGACATTTCAAAATTTTGTTTCATTAATTTTGCAAAAGCGTTTGAATACTTTTTATGTGTTGAACCAAAAATGATATCATCAACATAAATTTGAACAATCAAAATATCCTCCCCGTGACGTTGAATGAAAAATGTTGGATCAACAGTTCCTTTGGTAAACTGATTAGCGAGAAGAAATTTTGACAGTTTGTCGTACCAGGCCCGTGGGGCTTGTTTAAGACCATAAAGAGCCTGTTTGAGCTTGTACACGTAGTTAGGATGTTCTGAATCAACGAACCCGTCCGGTTGACCCACATAAACTTCTTCACGGAGTTGACCATTCAGAAACGCCGTTTTCACATCCATCTGATAAACCGTGATATTCTTGTGTGCGATATGCCGAAATATCCGTACAGTTTCAAGCGAAGCTCTGGTGCAAATGATTCTTCATAATCGATTCCTTCTTCTTGAGAATACCCTTTAGCCACAAGATGAGATTTGTTGCGAATAACATTGCCTTCAGAATCCAGTTTGTTTTTCCAGATCCACTTGAGTCCAATGACATAAATCCCATCTGGTCTTGGAACAAGTTCCCAGACTTCGAGACGTTTGAACTGATTCAACTCTTCTTGCATTGATTCAATCCAATTGTCATATGTCATAGCTTCTTTGATGTTTCGTGGTTCATCTTGACAAACAGTGAGTGCATAAACACAAGTTTCAGCATCAGTATGAAGTCGTTGTCTCGTCATAACTGGGTTAGAAGGATCGCCAATCACAATTACTAATGGATGATCTTTCTTCCATTTATGTGTCGAAGGGTGGTGATTGAATGTTGCATGCATATTAGACGGTTCCAAATTGCGTGAAGACGACTCGCCAATGTCTGGAATGGTTGGAGCCAGAGCAAATGGATTGAAGAAAGCATTTCCGTCATAATCTGCGGATGCGGGTACTTCTTGAGTTTGTGATTCATCACGTGTCAGTGTTGGAGGCAATGTGTTCTTCTGTTGATTGAGAATCATTCAGCGGTGCATCTGGTGCAACGGTTGTAGTTGTTGGAGCAGGTGTATCAGGTATTGGATTATGATCAGGGTGTGCAGCGGAAACAGTCGATACATCTGAAGCACTACTTTCAGGAATCTCATCAAACAGAGGAGCAAACAATGTTTCCAATTGTTGACGAGTGAATTCCATGGGTGGAACAACTGATGAAGAAGGAAAGTTTAGACGATTGGATGAGGCTCCTAAGCGGTTTTGCTCAGAAGCCATATCTGTAAGCTCATCAAAGTTGACATGAACGGTTTCCATCATTTGTCGAGTTCGACGATTCCAAATTTTAAATCCTTTCGAATTTTCACAGTAACCAATGAACACTCCAATGTCACTTTGGTGAAGTTTACCAATATCATCACGATCATTTTTCGGATAGCATAGTGCACCGAAAACATGAAAATATCTGATATCTGGTTTGCGGTTGTGAACAATCTCATATGGAGTTTTATTATGACGCGTATGAATGATGGAACGGTTTTGAGTAAAACATGCAGTTGAGACAGCTTCAACCCACAAGAAATCCGGTAATTGTGAGAAAATCAACATCGTTCGAGCAGCCTCCACTAACGTTCGGTTTCGTCTTTCAACAACACCATTTTGTTCAGGAGTCCGAGCAATCGAGGTCTGATGTGTGATTCCAACTTTCTCAAAATAAGCACGAAGTGTTTGATTTTTGAATTCAGTTCCATTGTCTGTTCTTATAATGCGGACAGTGTTTTTGAGTTGAACCTGAATCTTTGTGAGAAAGGTGATGATCATTGTTGGAGCTTGATCTTTAGTGCGAAGAAAATAGACCCAAGTCCATCGTGAATAATCATCAACAATAACCAGAATGTATCGTTTTCCATTCACACTTTGTACACGCATGGGGCCACATAAATCCATATGAAGCAAATTAAGAACATGTTGAGAACTTGGTTCTGGTTTTGAGGGAAAGTTAGATCTCTTGCTCTTGCCTTGTTCACAAGCCGAACATAAATGATCTTTGGTCTATCAGAACCTTGGAAGACCATCAACTAACTTATGACGAGCGAGTTCAGTCATGGTTTTGAAGTTTAAATGAGAAAGCCGTTTGTGCCATAACCATGATTTTGTCGAAGTTGCTTTGGAGAGAAGACAAATCGGTGAAGATGCAATCATATCGGACATAGGAATCGTATAAAGATTTGTGCTCCGATTGCCGGTGAGTAAATCATGTCCTTCCAAGTCACGTACGTAACATGTTTTGGAGCGAAACGCAACTTCCAAATCATCATCACGAATTGTCAAACCGAGAAAAGATTGTGTCCAAGACCTTCAACATAATAAACCCGACTGATCTCTATGTTTCCATTGACATAATCTCCATATCCCATTATTGCAGCAAAATGATCGTTCCCGAATCTGACAGTACCGATGAACTTTGAAACAAAGTTTATTAACAGACTTTAGATTTCTGTCATATGCGGGTACATCCGCTATCAACAATCCATAGAACGAGTTGAATCACCTGCAACACACGAAGACAACGAGGGTGGTATGATAGAAGCAGTGGAACCCAAAGAGTTAGTGGGTTCCATTATGTTAGTGTTACACACATTTGCACATTTAGGAATCCATTTAAAACTTGAGGTACGCTGCAACCATTGTTGCCATAACCAATTATGTTTCGCTTTGGTCTTAGTGAAGTCACTAGGTGAGTACACTTTCTTAGGAGATGTTTCGCAGGCAATGGGTGTGTCTTCAGATTTCTCAGAAACTACATTGTGCACCTTCCCTAAATTCGATTTTGCAACTATTGGGGACCTAGAGGGAGGGCCAATTATAGATTTCTTAGAACGGGCTAACAGAGAGTTTGCAACACATTTATCATGATTACCGGACATCATACTTTTACGACAAAAAACACATGAGGCATTAACGTTTGAAACGTTTACAGACTTATCATTCGTTACACTGACATTAGAATTACAAGTTGCCAAATTTGAATCTAAAGCAGATGCAACATGATTTTTATTCGATTTCCTAAGATGAACTTCTACTTCTGATGTTGGACGAGTGCTCTTCCTATGTTGCGAGATCCTAGTATTTTCTTGTTGTCTCTTATTCTCGGATCTTCTAACATTAGTAGACGCAACTATTCCTGTAGAAGTGGAAGAAAGCAAATTAGTTCCCTGAGTTTTATGAAGTATATACATGCCAGGAGCAATCACATTTGTGTTACTAGTCTTGCTAGATTCTTGTTTCGCTAGCTTTTCTTTAAGCTCAATGATGATGTGTTTTTGATCCTGAATTATGGAATTTAATCTGCCTTGTTCACCTAACATTTGTTGAGTGCATTCAACATGGTGATCAAGTTCTTTTGATGCTTCAGAACGAACAGTTTTAAGAGAATCAAAAATCATTTTATATTCCTGTTTGACTTGTGCAATCTCTTGTTCATATTTGATAATTTGACATTTTAACGATGCATTTTCATCAACAAGAAATTCGACTTTTGAAATTCGCGACTGATCCAAAGACACCTTTTCCATGGGATTTTGTAAAGCAAGTTCAGATTCAATTGTCTTATACTGACACCATTGAATTCTTCGTTTAAGTGCAGAAATCTCCATTGTAAGTTTAGATTGGACATCATCATTTTGTGAAAACATTTTTTCATTTTCCTCTTTCAATTTCTCAATTTCATGCCTTAACATCTGATTTTCCATTTCCAACGTTTGAACCATATTGAGATTCTCAGCAGTTAACACATTATCATTCACAGAAGCAAATTCACAATATATAACCACGAAGCAATATTAGCGAAAGAGCATCTTCTAACAATTGATCAAAGGCATTTTGAAGATCTTGGTTTTGCATTGTTCTTGTGAAACTGAGTTTTCAAGTGTGTTAAAAGCTTCAATCATTGAAGTCACCTCTTGTTGAAGTTCCCTTTCCCAATGTGTTGCACACAGACGCAAATGTGCGACATGAGGTGAAATTTGGGTTTGAAACATTTGTCTTTGCTCTCTTGCATAAGCAGATTGAAAATTAGATGCTTTTAACTCAGAATTTTTTTCAATTGCCGTTTCTAAAAATGAAATATCTTCCATAAACGTTTGAAAGTATCGTAATACTAAACAAGGTTTAGGAGTTTTTGGCAATGAGTTGCTTTTGCAAGAGGACGGTAAAGGACCATTTATTTGTGCAACACTGTGAACGGGACCTTCTACGCAAGATGCCTCAGTTAATTCAGAAAAAGTATACGATGGTGTTGAAATGACATTCAGTTTGTAAGAAGCATTTTCTCTTGTGTAATCATATGGTAAAATTCCATTTTGTCGCATGTTTAAGCGACTTCGATCATCTTGTGCCCATTGTTCCTCACAATCAAATACAACAAGTTGCATGCTTGGATCTAAAAGACATTGAGCACTATACAATTTGGGCATTTCCTTGAGAGCTGTGTGAAGAAAACGTGGGTGATTATACCCAAGAGCAAAACGTTTTGAGTCATCAGGACTCGGAAGTAAGGTTGACATTTCAATCTGTTTTATTGAGTGGCCAATCTTATATACAACAGTACCAAAATCTTTTAACCATCTTTCCAATCGAAGAATTTCCTCGATTTGATCATCAATGTGTTTCTTAGATTTCTTCTTGAATTCAGAAAAATTTGACCGACTTTTTGAAAAATCTTGTTTAGTATTTGAAAGTTCCGTTTGAAGATTTTCAATGTTTTTCTGAAGTTCAGACTTTTCTTGTTCAATTTTAGAAATCTTTTCATTATTTGACGCAACAATTTCATGCATTTGATGTTGAAGATTTTGTTCGTTAACGTAAGATTTTTGAAAGGCCACTTCAAAACTTGTTTCTCGGGTGGTTTTTGTTTCAAAATCATTTATTCATTTTCGACAACTCTCAAGTTCAGTAGTCAAGGAGGTAATCTCAGCCCTAAGATTTTGGTTTATCTCATTACATTTTGCAGTTTGGGCTTGAAATGGCAGAAGTAATGAAGTCAGATATTCGAATCGGACCATGAATTGCTTTACTCTGTTCAATATGCTCATTATTTTCATCATCACTTAGGTCATCAAATGTAACCACGGGGTTAATTTGATCAACTTCATTATGATTAAATAATGATTCATGTTGAACAAATTGCTGCTCATCGATGCGATGCGACACAATTGCATTTATGAGGCATATATCGTGTCGGTACCGAGATAGACCGTCGTGTCATAGACCGGTCCATTTGTTGTTTGACTGATATGATGTTCTTGCATATTTGCCATCAAAACAACTGCAGCATTTGCTTCCACATCTTCATATTCATCATCCGAGAGAGTATCGCCATAAAACCTTGCTGAGTTTCACTGAGTTCTCCCCTGCTTCATCCTTGTATGCCATCAGCATGACTTGTTTATAGTAATCTCCTCCTCTGGTTCGTGGTTCAGGACAAGCATTAGCAAGATGTCCTTGCTTTTTGCAATTATAGCAATAAATAGTAGATCCTGAAGCCGGTGAATTCCCTGTTTCCACAACTTGAATATTTCTCTAGAAGTTATTACTACCCGATCCCCCTGCTGATGTTTGACCATTCCTAGAATTACCAGAATACCCACTTGTAATCATACGACGACCACTGGTTCTGTTCTGAACCTCAACTTTGCCACCTTGGATAACTGCGTGACTTTTGGGATTTGATGATGAACGAAGACGATTTTTTGACTGAGTAGAGAACTTGGAGAAGGCTTTAGTAATAAAGGCCATTCCATGATTTAATGCTTCAAAGGCATCAGCTTGATCATCATTGATTTGAGCAGAGTATGCATTGTTAGAATCTCCTTCGGGTGTGAGTTGATGAGAAGGTGTGGGTGGAGCATAACTAAAGTGACGTTGTTGTTGATCGAAAGCATGATTTGACTTTGGGTAAGGAGTTGGATAACCATGTGCCATGAGAGCAATCTGATCAGCAATTGGTGGTGGAGGGAAACCATGTGTGCCACGAGCTTCTTTATCTTTGATAACTTCATATTGATGATGTTTTAGATAATCATACAATAACCCATACTTGACATCATGAAGATCCTTGACTTGTCGAACAAAAGTAACATACTTATGCCAATCCGGTCCTAATGAGTTCAAAAACTTGGTGTTAATGGCAATTGTTGGAAGATCAATCTTATTTCGATGCAAATCATTGACCACATTTGTGAAACGATGATAATATGATTCAAGTGATTCCCCAAGCTCAATGGTAAACACATCAAAGTTGTGATATAGCTTCGACTCCATGTCGATCTTATTCAGTTCAGTGCCTTCCATTAAAAGATGAATTTGTTCCCACATAGCTTTTGCGGTTAATGCGTGCATCAATACTTTTATAAATCGGATTAGGAATTCCAAGAAGTATTTGTTGCATAGCAAGCTCATCGGCTTCAAGATGAAGTAGTTGTTCTGGTGTTAAACGACTAAGTGGAAAAATTGAGATAGTATCGGGTCTTGGTGGAACAGCTGTAGGATCTCCGGGAACAGTTTCAGTTGGCATTTGAAACGGTCCTTCTAATATCACCTTCTTCAGATACTTACCATGAGGTTTCTTGAGTTCCATATACCTTAGAAATCGACTTGACCATTGCACATAATTGCCTGGTGTAAGCATTGGAGGACGAGTATCCAAACCAGCTTCATGAATCGATTGCTGACTTGTGACACCTTCGCACATTTGAGAAAACCAAGTTTGTTGTTGAGGGATTTGTGGAACCATTGACATTCGTTGTTGAACTTGTTGAGGAGGTTGTGGAGTATGTTGTTGATTAAATTGTTGTTGATAAATGGCTTGTTGTTGATTCCATTGTTGATGTTGCGGACTGAGTTGTTATTGTTGTTGTTGAGTATAAGTGTAAGGAAAATAGTTAGAGGATGGTGGTTGAGACATTATTGTTGATTGATATTGATCGTTAAGGATAATTAAGGTTGAGGTTGTTTAGACTTAGGTAGATTAGTAGGAAAAAGCCAAACTTGCTAGCAAGAAACTCGCAGAAGAAACTCGCAAAAGAAACTCGCCAGACAGAAACTCACCAGAAAGAAACTCGCCAGAAAGAAACTTGCAGAAAGAAACTTGCAGAGAGAAACTTGCAGAAAGAAACTCGCCAAACTGCAAACTCGCAGAAATGCAAACAGAAACTCGCCAAAACTGCAAACTCGCAGAAATTTAAGCAGAAACTCGCCAAACTGCAAGGAGAAACTCACAGAAATGCAAACAGAAACTCGCCAAAACTACAAACTCGCAGAAATTTAAGCAGAAACTCGCCAAACTGCAAGGAGAAACTCGCAGAAACTCATGAGAAACTCGCCAAACTTCATGGCTAACTCGCCAAACTCGCCAAAACTCATGAGAAACTCGCAGAAACACGTATTCAGTACAAAAAGTCCATAAATTTCAATCTAAAACATGTTTTTAAGTACGGATTTCTATTAAATCTAATCAATATTAACCTAAATTATCCCTTGGCTCTTGATACCACTTGTTAGGTCACCATACTATCACATCAATATGTATTTCTAGAGAGAGAAAGTTTTAGTGAGAGAAAGTGGAAGGAACTAATGAATGATTAATGAAAATAATAATTGCAATTAGAACCAACACCCTCTCCCTTCAAGGGAGGGGGTATTTATAGTGTTTACATAAGTAGGGGTGTTTCCCCTTGGTTCTAGAAGAACCTTCTATCACAGCTCATGGGCTTACTACATGAGCTGTGAAACTAATTACAAACAATTATAAACCATAATTATTAACAACCTATTACAAATGAAATGACCTACACTTGATAATAAAACATGTTCCTGACAACCTAAATCTTTATTTGTATGAGGATCATCCTACAGGTTAAAAGATATACAACAACATTAGTATACATGGAGACCCAAGTCATTACTGACTTGGGCATGCCTTGTGGATCACATTAGAAAAACCTGAAGATTGATGAGATCCACTATTGTTCTTGGAACCCTTCATAAAGGATGGTCTATTGTGTGTCCAAGAACAACCTGCTGAGGGCTTAACAGCAGTATCCCACCTTGCCCCCCTTTTATTCAATAATTCATTATTAATGGCCTATATCCATTTTGAAAATAAGTACTAGTAGGTTCAATAATGGCCTAGAAACATTTCTTCTCCAACATGATGAAGATGGTCTATCGGCAGAAACTGGTTACCAGCAGGAACTGGTCTGCCAGCAGCAACTAGTCTACCAGCAGAATTGGTTCTGCCAGTCCTCACATGTGTTCCAGAGGGAACAAATAGAGGAATTTTGGTCACATCATTCCATATTGGTTTATATCTCTGTTGATTAGTACAAACACCCATTTGTTTCTCATAAAAATCACAATCTTTGATAAGATGAAATGTACTACCACAAACAAAACATGATTTCTTCTTAAAATGCTTGTTCATAACAGGAATAGTCTTATCACAAACAAACTTATTCAAACCATAACCAAAATCAGAATTGTTTTTAACAGAATCAACAAAACAAGAAATGTTTCTAAAATAAGTTGTCTTTGAAGAAGATTCATTAACAGCAACTCTTAGAGCATGGTGAATTGGTAAAGGCTTGGGAGAGGCAGACTTGGGAGTTGAAGACTCTTCACTTGAATCACAACTGGCATAGTCTTTATACTGGGTCTCTAAAGTCCTATTACTGGAAGAACAAGAGACAAAAGTAATACATTCACTGCTAGTGTCAGTTAAGTCATTAGACTTTTGGCCATAGGACATATGTGGCTTATCCAAGTCTGAGTCTGGGTTGGGTGGTCTAACAATACCATTTATAGAAGAAGGAACTGAATGCATTTCACCTGGTTTTACAAATGTAACAGGTTTTTTATATTTATCTTCTTCTTCATCAGTGACAAGATTAAAAACATTGTACTCATTAGGGTCATAAACCTCATCTGGACAAATATAGTCCGGGAAGCCCAACCCCATCTTAGTTTTAACAGACATAGAACTTTTCCACAGTTTGTCAAGATTTTTAGCATGTTCTTGCCATTCTTTATGTCTAGCCACCTCTGTATCTAAATTAGCCTTAAGACCCTCTTTTTCTATATTAACTTTTACATATTCTTTCTCAGAGAATTTTAACTGGTTAGTGGTGTTTTCCAAATCTCTCTCTAAAACCTTAATTCTTTCCTCAAGAGCCAATTGATTTTGTTGGTACCAGGCCTTTTGTTTTTCTAAAGATTTAACCGTTTTCTTATATGCCTGAACCTGAATAAAACTTTCTTTATATTGGCCATTAACATCATCAAATTCACTTTTAAGAGCATCATATTTAACATTACAACCAAAAATACAATTTTGTACCTGAGATGTGATGTCCATCAGTGCAAACTCATCAGCAGTATCAGCAACCAATCCAACCTGAGGATTTTCATCCTGAACTTCATCCTCATGAGCATCCCAGTCAACCCTTGAGTCCAGAGATAGCAAAGCTTTAGGTTTCACGTCCTCAGCTTCCTTGAGCTTGTATGCATTATACCTTCTCCTGTCACTTCCCTTCTTATCTGGGCATTCTCTGGCAAAGTGACCAAGTTGGTTGCATTCAAAGCACCTGATCTTTTTCCTGTCAAACCTGGCTGACTCTCTTCCCTTGTAGCCGAATTTCCTCCCAGAATCCTTCTCAAACCTGTTGACCTTTATAGCAAGCATGGCCATCTGCCATTTGAGGTCCATCTCCTCCAAATCCCATTTATCCACTTGTTCAAAATCTTCATAGGCCAACTGCTGTTGGTCTTTAGTCTCAGCAACAAATGAGTAAAGCAAATCCTCTATCACATAATTGGACTTTGATTTTCTTGTAGAATAAGTGTGTGATCTGGTTGCTGCTGATGAAGAAGTGGGACTCTCAGCATAAGACACCATTATGTTAGCACTGGTAGCACTAACAAAAGTTGAGTGTGTTGGAGTTGGAGAATAAGAAGAATGACCCTTGATATCAATTTCAAGAGATCTAAGCTTATTGTATAAGTCATCAAAGCTGATATAATCAAGGCCTCCCTTCGCCTTGAGAGTGAGAGAAACCTGCCTCTAGGAAGAGGGTAAAGCACGAAGGAACTTGAGGTTACATTCCTCCATATCAGGTTTGGACTTCATCTGATTGAGCTAGCCTAGGATTTTCTGAAACCTGTCATACCCCTTGTGTATGCCCTCCTCTTCAGAAATTGTGAACTCGTGAAAGCTCTGCTTAAGCATAGACTTCCTCATCTTCTTAGACTCTTCATTACCTCCAAACCTTTCCTTGATGGCCTTCCAAATCTCTTTTGCATCATCAAGATGATGAAAGTCACTCATATGCTCATCTGGAAGTGCCTGGAGCAAGGTAGTCCTAGCCTTTGTTTCCCTCTGAAGGGCAATAGCTTCTTCAGTTGTTGCTGCTGGTAGAACAATCAGATTACCTTATGTGTATCTACCAATCTTCTTCTTGTTGTTGCCTTTTAGAACAATGTTCCAGAGATGGTAGTCACTGTTGGTGATGTAATTTTCCATCTTCATAGCCCATATGTCATATTCGTTCTTCTTCAGATAGAGAAACTTTGCATTGTTGTTGAACATGGTAGTAACAACCTGCTGAATTGTAGACTGAGCATTGGATGGCTCAGGCTTGTCCTCATTGTCTGATTCTGAATGTTTTGATGATGTCATTGTTAGAGTGAGATTAGGGTTTTGTGAAAGAGAGTAAGAATGTCTTCTTTGAAAGATTCTCACCAGGCTTTGATACCACTTGTTGGATCAGTCCCAGATAGATCTTAAGAGCCTTAATGAATGTATAGTAAACCTGTGTAATCACAAGCAAACTATGGAGAACCTTTACTAGACTTATGTTCACGCGGAATATAAAAACAAGAATTAAGAAGACAATAAACACCAAACTCTTGATCCTCTATGGATCTATATTGAATTGCTAATAATGTTATTGACAAGCGTACATAAACCCTAGCTGCAGGTTTCTTTTATACTACAAGAAACCCTAATTCTGCAGCTTACTAAACACGTAAAAGATATGCATTATCTATTCCTAATTTAGCTCATGCATATCCTAACTAAATTCTAATAATACGTAAACTACATATCCGTAGAAACAATAAAACTATCAGTAGCAACTGAACTATCCGTAGTAACTACACTATCAGCAGAAACACTAAAGCTATCGGTAGGAACCTTTATCAGCAGGAACCTACTATTACAATAATTCCTAACAAGAACAAGACTGAAGACTAGAATACTGAAGAATGGATGGGAAAAGGCGGGATAAGTTTGAACTAATAAGGAGGAGTCCTTATCTGCCTTAAGTCAAACTTTTCCTAAAAGACTAACAGCCAGGATCAGTGTCATCAGTGACAACCAGAAAGCTGCCTTGTCTATTACCCAAAATAGGTTCTTGTAAACAGAGACAAAATGCATCTGTATTTTGTCTCTATATCTTTTGTCAGTTTGTCTTTTAGGATATATTTAAATTCATACTTGTATAAATAGCCATAAGGTAGGAGTGAAAGTTAAGCTTGTGCATTAATTGTGAAAAACATACATAAGCAACTTTCACTCCTCCAAATACGACTATGTCCCTGAGATAGCTCAGTGGTTCCTGATAGTTGTGCTTAGACTTAGCCAAAGCTTAGTGAGGAGTGCACACCCATACTTGTCATTCAATCCCAAGTGTTGTTCCGCAAGCACTTGGGTAATATATTCTTTTTGATTCATTTTAATAAAGAATATAAACGTTGAAAAATCCTTTGTGTTTTTATCTTGTTTAAACTAATTTTTCAATTCTTTACTTCAGTCATGGATCACACTTAGTCTTAATTACTGTTTTTGCTATTTATGATACGGGAACAACAAGTTGTATCATAGCAGGCTGATTTATAAAACACTTTTTAAGCCACTCAAAACATTTTTAAAATCAGGATCCTAACATGGCTGAAAGTGAAGTTCCCCAACTTGTCGATAAAAAGGGTGGAGCCTATGCTGCTGTTGCCCCTCGACTTGAAGTTGGTAAAATTAACAAGTGGAAGAAGCGAATGCTTTGCTACTTGACTGGGATGGAACCTTATTACATTAAGTGTATAAATGAAAGTCCATTTTTCCAAAACACTGCTGAAGGTTTACCTAAACCAGAAGCTTAGTGGACCCAAGATGAGAGAAGGGTGGTCAATCAGGACCAAAGACTCAAAAGCATCATCATATCTTATCTCCCTGATGAGGTAATGGAGTCATTCATTAACTGTAGTGCAGCCAAGCAAACATGGAATGACTTGGTCCACAGCTATGAAGGTCCCTCAGATACCAAGGAAAACAGGATCATTGACCTAAAACTTGAGTACAATACCTTTAGAGCCAAAGAGTCTGAAACCCTCTCTCAAACTTACACCCGTTATAAAACCTTGTTGAATGAATTGTCAAATGATGGTGTCAAGTTGTCTAAACATTAAATAAATGTTGGTTTTGTTAACAGTCTCCCTGAGAAATGGTTGAACTTAACTCAGGGACTTAGAAATGCAAATCATATTCAGTTAGTACTGCTAGTGTATTCTTTACTAGTTTGTTTGTATGCCTGGCAGTACCTATAGCAGTTAGTACTGCTACGTTTAATTAGCAACAGTATTCGTTTATATTTGTTAGCAATGGCTAATCTACAACCGCCACCAATATAGGACATGGCTCTTTGTTGACAACTCATAGACCTTTGTATTTAAATAACATCCTTGAAACTCCCAATATAATTAAAAACATAATTTATGTTCGCTAATTTACAAAACACAGTGATATTTATGTTGAATTTGACGCCTTTGGTTTTTCTTTAAAGGATTAACAGACGCAACAACTTCTTTTTCGGTGTGATAGCACCGGAGACCTCTATCCTATTACCCACCAACCATCCTCCACTGCATTTGCATTGCAATCTTTAAGTCATTCTATGTAGCACAAATGCCTCAGATATCCCGGTGAAGATGTGCTTTGTAATTTAGTGTCACGTCGTTTAATTAATTGCAATAGGTCAAAAGCGTCGAACTTGTGTCATGCTTGTCAATTAGGCAAATAAATTAATCTTCCATTTTAGAGTTCCTAATCTCTATTGAGTCTGTATTTGATAACATCCACTCCGATTTGTGGACATCCCCAATCCAAATGTTGATGATATTAAATACTATGCTATTTTTTATCATTTCTCTCATTATCTTGGGGTTTATCCTTTGCATCGTAAGTCTGATTTGTGTGATTAATTTGTTAAGTTTCGTGCATTTATAAGTATGCATTTTAATGTTGGTATTAAGTCCTTGCAGTGTAACCACGTAGGTGAATAATTGAGCGAACTAATGATCGGAGGATAGCAATTTTTTTGTGATGGCTTGAACCTAAAGTTTCGATACCATATTAGTTTTGATAATTCCACATAAACATATTATTATCATTAAACCATAATATAACACCCTGAAATTTGAGATAACATTTTATTATGTATTTTGATTTCACCCCAAGTTAAATAAGTAAAAATAAGTATATAAATACTATATGTTATGAAATAAAATATAAGTTATTAATATTTAACCTAAACTATACTTAGCTAAATTAAACTACACATTTTATTTCCTAATCCTAGTCTAATTAAATCACGTGACACACCCTTTTTCTGCTGACACCCCACACATTTTTATTCATGAGATAAGGACCAAACCATAGCATGTGTATATCCTTACCAAAATAGAAGATACAATCTTATCCTTTTCTAACCCAAAATACACGACATTTCCATATGTTATACATGGCATTCCTATCTTTTCCCTCATATCTCACACGTTTTCTCTCCAAGCCATATAACATCTCATGGACATTCTCTTTACACCAAATCAAAAGCAAACAAAGTCCATTTGCCGCTATCAAGAAATAAGGGACGAAAGTTAACAAGTGTGTTAACTGTTGTGCAAGTTACAACCTTGGACTCTCCTTTGTAGCAGCCCTTTTGGTGGTTGATTATGTTGGATTCAAGTGTTTTGTTCTTGTTCTTTTAATCCTTCTCTGATCGACCTAAGGTACTCATGGTCTTCCTCTTGTCATTCACTCTTTACCACGACTCATATGATACATAAAAATCAGATCTAAACATGCTATACAATCGTTAATAATCATGTTATTTTGCTTTGTCTCATTGACATAATCACAAGTATATATAAAAAATTTAACGCCACACAATATGGATTAGAGCTTTGTAAAACATGTGTGTGTCGAATCTTGTTTATTTTCTATTCGATCGTCCTTTTATTCCAGCCCTAGATCTTGTCGTTGAAACCCTAACATGATCATTAATCACGCATTAAATATGGTATTAAAACCTGGAAACCCTAGGAATTTAATGGGGGTATATTATGGTTTAAAAGGGTTTAGGGTTTGTGTGATTTTATGTGTAGCAGGCTGTCTAGAATTTCGGTCGATTTGAAAGGGGTCTAATTTGATGATACCAACGTGTTTTTATATGATTCTTGAGTCTAAAAATAAGTTCATGGAGTCTACTTTCTGAATAGATAATTTTCTTGGTCGTTGGGGGTAGGGAAGGTGGTCTTTTAATTTTTAGAAGATTAGTTTTCAAACCTAGGAATTTTGAGTATGAAATCAGTCTGTGTTTATGATTTTTAGTTTTCAAACCATAACGAGTTAGGATCCCAAATTTTATAAGGAGAATGTTTAAGATGTATATGAGTTAGTGAAATTTTCGTGAATTTTTCTGGAAGGTTTTGATATGTTGAATAAATGTAAACTTTCTGGGTATACCTACAGTGCATTTTCTAGAGAGGTTTAGGAAAACGATTTTTGATTTGATACTTACATCAAGAGATAAAATCTATAAAAATTAGGGAAAGTGCTTAACTCATGTATGTGTCACTGGATAAAATTTGGGAACCTCGAGAGCTAATTTGATACATCATAAAAATCATAAGAAAGTGAACTGGAACCTTATTTTCACATGTGAAACCCTAAAACACATAAATAACTATAAGTATTACATAAAGAATCATTTATGACGTTAAATGGGCTTATAAATATTAAATGAACCTTACTTCATGTAGATTCATTGAAGGAGGAGTGACTCGTGTTTGTTTCCATTTTACTTTCATTTTCTTTAAGGTAAAGATATAATATCCTTTTTCAGTAAGGATTCCCTCATAACTTTTGATCTTTGACTTTTGCACCTTTGCTATCTTGATCCGTAATATTAGTTCATTTGTTATCATTATCAATGATTGATATTCTTTGATATGATATTTGTTCTATTAGATATTATCTTGGTTGGACAACTTATGTTTGTCCCATTATGCTTTGTTTATCATTTGACTTATTCCGTTGCCCGAGCTATTCCATGACCATGTCATTGCGGCACCAATTGCATGACACTTTCTATGGAGGTGTGATTGACCATGGCATTCCTATTTGTATATTGTGCCTTGGCCATTATAATACGTATATATACTGTTAATACAAATAAACCGTAAAAACATTTATTAATATCTAGCGATCTCTTTGTGTTTTGTTGATAACAAATATAATTGTAACATATTGGATTTCACATACACATCATAACACAAACATACTTAGGCGTATAAGAGATGAGTTTTAGAGAGAGAAAGTTAGAGGTTTGGAAACTTTAGTGAGAGATAGAAAATTCTTATTATTAGCTCCAACTCTCTACCTTGGGAGGTAGAGAGTATTTATAATACTACAATAAAACGCCACTCAACGGGCTGTGGATCAGGCATACAGTGGGTAAAGACCCGTCTGTCCTCCACGGTGTTACTAAACTAACTACTACTTAACATAAAATAACTATGACTATGAGCTTTCTAACGATTACATATACTTGAGGTGACCGACACTTTAACTACTGGATTTTCCAAATCCTAACAATCTCCCCCTAAGGGAGGTCACCTCAAACATACATTAAATTTCATAGAAAACAAACAAATATTATATTGAGATTGTTCTTGGATTCTTGTTCTGTAGCTCGTAGTCTTTAATTCTTCATTTTTGCATGTTTTGGATAATCTGAGTGGAGGTCTTTAAGCGATCCACGTGATACGAAGTTTTGAGCCGCCTTTGAGATCATCGGCAACATTAAATCTCGACTCATCCATTGTTGGTGTTGGTATTATGTGACGTTGTGACTTTTGGACCGTCATGCTCACATTCTGGATCATGATTTATTCTCATCAGAGTAGCGGAAGCTTTCGTTGATTCATGATATTGGCGCAGTGTAGCGAAGCATGGAGTGAAAATATCCGAGTCATTGATGCACTAATCATGATTTCTTTAGATATGAATGTGTTGTGTGAGCATGCGGCTATGGATTGACCGCATTCGATCACTGCAAACATCGTGGTGTACCTACATAAAACAGTTAGCAATAAAGCACACGAAAGTGTCTTTGATCACTTTTGTTGAATTGAGGTACACGCCCACGGTTCCCGTCGCTGATCAGTACAAGTACTGCCTGTGATCGTATAATTCAAGAATTTCCTTGACAGGGTTTCATAGTCGCTCTAGCGTTCTCAAACCGAACGCCTCAAAGAAGACAATACGGAGTGAGTGAACCAAATAAACGATATTCACTGATTGATGAAAAGAGATTTGAAAAACAATCGTGTATTGCTCAATAGAAATTGTTTTTGCAATACAACGAAGGTTTTAATGAAAATCAATTATCAATCATAAACACCTTTTATTTTGAGAAATAAGTACACAGTCGATGTGCTAAAGAAAAGAGTTTTTAAGCACAACGACCGGTTTTTCAAAGGTATCCGTCAATCCATAACCTGAACCAGGATTGATTCAAAATATTGAATCTCTCCATTGTTTCTGTCCAGTTGTCACATGGTTGATCTATTGGATAGATCTCACATGCCACCTACCAGGAGCTTGTTAGATGTTGGCTCCAGAAGGCTTTCCATCTTTATCGTGAATATGAAAGCATATCACTTAGATGTTCTGGCAATACCACAAGGATAATGCATAGGACTCATAAGATATAATCTCCCTTTCCACATTGTGTGAAACAGAGAGTCTTCATTGAAAGTGTCCTAATGAGATTTATTGATGATCTCGTGGCTCTAGACTCAATTGTGCATATTTGGTTCCTATGCCGGAGACTATGGAGAGGGTCTCCTTCTTCAATATCAACAATCTCTAAGAGAAAGTCGATAGATTATGTCGGTTCCCCGTGAGAATGAAACAAGCCCTTTTAAGAGGAACTTGAGTGGTTTGGAAAGTTGAAGTGCAGGCGCCTTTGGGTCCATGACGTCTTGTCTTCAATACCGATGTTACCTTGGTAACCACCAGTATATATGAATTGAACCCGGTTTCTACCCTAAGGTTGAATAAATGGAGGGCTATTTCTTTTCACCCTTTTTCACATTCAATTCTTTTTCATTCTTCAACCCCTCCAGTGCTTACCGAGACTTCATTACTAGAACCTTATTGGGTTTATTCCAATACTAGCTCAGTCTCAGTCCGCACACTTCCCATATCTCACTTTTCTCCTTTTTTTTTCATCATACCTAAGGACTTCTACACTATCTAGTGGATTGTCCCTGGGTAGATCCCTCCTTCTCGGCGGATCATGGGACTCAACCTAACCTTATCATCCTTATATCACCATACATAAAGTAAAGTTGGTCGGTCTTTTTGGTATCGTTCATCTGCCATTGGAACCAATTGAAAACCATTTGAAAAATCAATCAAGATACTTGTGATATAGAATCAAAGCATTTTGTATCTTAATTATTTTGATATTTTAGAAATGCTCCCCCTCAACATATGCATAAAAATTTAGAAATTGTTTTAGCACATGGAGGCAAGAGATCTTTGAAATCGTTAGATTAAGAGTGAAAGGTCCAATCTTTTGATTAACATTTTCTAAAATGATCATCATCACTTCCTAATCAATTTGAGTAGATAAAACATTTTAAGGAAGGATGAGGTTTTCACAAGTTTGCTCCCCCTCAATATGTGCCTCGAATTTTGAAAGAGTTTTGCACATATTAGAGGAAACCTGCACTTAGAGACAATTCACCGCGTGCTTAATAATTTGAGGTTTTAAAATAGATGCTCCCCCTCAACATGTGCATGGAAAATTTGAAATCGTTTGTCACTTTCGGGGAGGCAAACATGCTAATCACTTATAAAACCATCTATCGAATTATCAGTTTAAATCCAATTTAAATCACAAATTCTCCCCCGATCACAATTATCAAATCAATTGAGATTTGTGATCTCCGTAGATTTAAATTGATTTTGAAAGCTTTTAAGGAGAATTGTGACTTGATTTTAATCTGATAAGGATTGGATTTTGAGACTTTAAGCTCCATTGATTAAACATGCATAATTATCTTTTGAAAACATAATAATAACCAAGGTCTGGAACCAATTGTGTAACATTTTGTAAACCATTTAGAGTAGACCTTACTCATTTAAGTGCAAATTGTTTGAAAAGAACACTTTTTGATTTAATTGAAAAATCATTCTCCCCCTCAATCAATGACGAAAGTCGTTGATTGATGAGTTGAGATTTTGACACTTGATAAGTTCTTTTGATTTTCAAAAATAGAGTCCGAAGTGTTTTCAAAACAATTGAGTTTTCATAAGATTGCAAATATTTTTCAGAGGAATCTTTAGAAGGAAAAATATTTGAAGTTAAACATTTGTCTTGTTGATGACAAACGTTTGTTTTTAGAATCAGAGCATTAGGATTGAAACATGAGATAAAGCATGGCTCTGCTCTCTCTTTGAAAAGTGAGTTATTGCCTGAAATAACAGTAAACCATTGTTTCTCTTTCTCTCAATTTTTTTTTTTTTTTTAAAAAAACACATTCGAACAACATCTAAAGTCCCGTATCATTCTTTGAATGACAGCATTAAGACCGTAGATATTATCAAATCGAGAAAAACATGACAAAGTGACAATATTTTTTGAGGATTTTTCGAATTTTTCAAATTTTTATGGATTTTGAAAGTTTTATATTTTTCTATTTGATTTTTGAAGGTTTTGTAATTTTGTATTTTGTTTTTCGAATAGATATTTACAAGAGATAGTTGAAGGAAACCTTTTACTCCTCTTCTTCCTCTTGAAGGCGTTTGAGTGTTTCTGGTTGTAGGCTCTTAAGACCAAGTCGTGGAAGGATAAACTCAAAACGTTCTCTAGGAAGAGCTTTGGTGAAGATGTCTGCTAACTGGTATTCAGTCCTTACAAAGTATAGTTCCACCACACCTTTTTCAACTTGTTCCTTGATGAAATGATGTCGAATGTCGATGTGCTTAGCTCTAGAGTGTTGTACGTTATTGCATGAGAGAGCAATAGCCCTTTTATTATCACATCAGAGGGATTTTGTTGAATACAAAGCCATAGTTAGATAATTGGGATCTCATCCATAGGATTTGAGCACAACAAGATGACATGGCTATGTATTCACCTCTGTAGAGGAAATAGAAGTACTCATTTGCTTCTTTGAAGACCGACTCACAAGCTTGTCTCCTAAAAACCGAGCACCTCCGGGCGTACTTTGACGAGTATCTTGACATCTGCATGATCGCGATCTGCATAGTCGTTAATGACATACCGGTGTCCTTCGGGTACCATAGTCCCATATTGATGGTTCCTTGGAGATACCGAAAGACCTGTTTAACCGCTTCAAGGTGCTTTTTAGTAGGCTTAGCCTGGTATCTAGCACACATGCAAACAAATAACAAGATGTCCGGTCTACTAGCAGTGAGGTACATCAGGGATCCAATCATACTACGATATTTTGTTTGGTCTACCATGATCCCCGAGTGGTCCTCATCTAGTTTGGTTCATTCAATCATGGGTGTCAAGGTCACTTGAATCAAATCTAAATTTCTTTAACATTTCATTTGCATATTTAGATTGATTTATGAAAATGCCTCCGGGACTTTGAGAAATTTGTAATCCTAAGAAAAATGACATTTGTCCCATCATTGACATTTGAAATTTAGAACCCATTTCATTTGAAAAACGGTCACACTCATTGGGGTCAGTCGAGGCAAAGATGATATCATCAACATAAATTTGAACGTGAATTAAATGTTTGCCTGACTTCCTCGTGAACAATGTCGGATCAACTGCTCCTTTGCTAAATCCAGTTGATAGAAGAAACTTTGATAGTGTATCATACCATGCCCTTGGAGCTTGATTTAAACCGTAAAGAGCCTTCTTTAAACGACAAACGTGAGTAGGATGCTCTGGATTCACAAAGCCTTTAGGTTGGCTGACGTAGACGACTTCTTTAAGATCTCCGTTCAGAAATGCCGTCTTTACATCCATCTGATAGACTATCATGTTCTTACTAGCTGCATTAGCCAAGAAGATTCTGATTTCCTCGATACAAGCAACAGGAGCAAAAGATTCTTCAAAGTCAATACCCTCTGGTATATGTAAAAACATATACTTTTTCTTTATCAAAACCGGACCAAAAAGACCAAAAACTAACCCCTAAAGCCATAAATATTTGTGTTTTTGTGTTTATGTATGTGCAGGTAACGGATATTGTGAAATGGACAAAAACGAGCACGAGATTGGAAAGAGCACAAATATACGGGACCAATGATAATTTTATTTGGAGCATCGAGGGAAGAGAAGAAAATTTTAAAGACTAAACGAAGCCTGAACGTAGATTGCAATTAATTAAAGCCCACAAAATTAAAAGTACCAGCTGCTGACCATAGATACGAGGCCCAACCAATCCAAGCCCACGCAGCCCAAGTCCTCCCAAGCCTAGCTCTAATTATCTCAAGTCCAAGTGAAATATCAAAAATTGGTGCAAATGAAAAGTTATTACTGAAGACATGAAGTTGCAAGAGAAAATAAATAAATAAAAGAGTAACATTCCTTTTTGCTCTACCTCTCGCACACAGCAGCCACGTGGCCATGTGATGATAAATTTACAATTGATATATTGCATCTACTACCAGTGACGTGACCCTCACATCCTTATTACCCCCGTCTAAAATAAACCCACCAAGTGACCCTTTACCCCAAATTGAACCCCCTAGCCATGTAACAAACGACCCCCTCTAATCTTTGAACCATCCCAGTATTAACTTCCCAGTCAAAATTGGTCAAACAAGCGCCAATTTACCCACCCTTTTACTGTCTATCATCTTCACCCCCATTTACCTATAACACCAAAGTTACCCAACAGCCAAACCTCGTACTAGCATCTCAATGGGATATTCTGGATGCTGACTTGGCAAATGACAGCACAAGAATGACAGATGGAAGCTTTTTATTGGGTGAGACACATCATGGGGATAATCAATGGCCAAGATTGTTTGAGTGGAGGCCAAGCTAAGATCAATGGACGAAATCAAAGCTTCTGGGAGCTTCACAAACCCTAGAAGCAACCCCTCCTCCTCAGCTATAAATAGGACCTCTTGTAGTCACAATGAGGGGGTCTAATTTTGTGTCTTTTGTAGTGTCTTATTTTCTAGTTTTTGAGTTGTTTATTTACTGCTTTATTGTCTTAAATTCAGCTTATTGTTCCTTGTATTTCCAGAAGTTTTAATAAAAGTTTTTTTTTTTTTAATTTTCTGTCAAGTATTTATGTTTATGCTTATTAGTAATGGTTGATTAAGCTCTTTTCTTATTTCACCAGCTCACATAAGCTTTTCTCATAGCTTATTAGTGAGTATTTTAGTTTAGTTTTACATTTCGTTTTAAAAGTTCAAGTAAAACCATTTAAAAAAAAATCCAAAAAAAAAAAAATCAAAAGTCAAAAAGTTAAAAAGTGCTTATTTGCTTATCTTTATTGCTTATTCACTGTTTTTAGTGCTTATTATAGTATAATATAGCTTTTTATTTCATTAGTATAACTTTTAGTGATAGCTTATTTCTAGTGCTTATATTTAGTTGCAAACTTCTTTTATAGTCATTTTACAGCTTATCCTATAGTTTTCTTTCAATACCTAAGCTTAAAAATCTGTTTTCCTTTGAAAAAGTACCAAACAGCCTCCATAAAGGGGTGTTTGGCACAGTAGGGATTTTCTACTTTTGGTCATTTTATGAACTTCAATCTGCTTTAAATCAATCTCAGTCATAGTTTCTAAGTTGTTTCTAGTCAAATTTTCAAGTTTTAATACGTTTTGATCTAATTCCTAAGTTTTATGTTTTATAAGTTTTTTATAAAAGCTCATATAGTGATTAGTAGCATAAGTCCTTTTTAGTCTGTGTTGTTGAGTCCTTTAAGTCATATTGGTTCTGTTTTAGAGTCCGAGTTAGTGTCAAAATAGTGTCAAATCAGTTTGGGTCATTTTGGGTCATTTTTAGCATCTGTCCAAATTTTGCCAAAACAGCCCAACCCATCATTTTCACACAGTAGTTTTAGCTATTTTTAGTAGTCATAAAAAATTTTAAAAATTAAAAATAGCAACTTTAGTATCTAGTTTCACTATTCCCAAAAGGAAAAAATTCAAAAAAATTGTTTACTAGGTTTGCTAAGTGTTTTAAATCGGTGCTTTGTTGAGTTTTTGTCCAAAATCAGTTTTTGGCTAATTTTCAACCAGCTGTTTAGCCCACTTTTAGTTGTCATAAAAATTTGTAAAAATTAAAAATACCATTTTCAATAGCTTATTTTACTTCCCTCAAAAGGAAAAAATTCAAAAAAATCATTTACCTAGTCTACTATAAGCTTGAAAAACCCCCTTTTGCTACTAAGTCTGCTGTCCCAACAGCAGACTTGAAGTACTCTTAAGTGGTTATTTGCTTAGTTAGTAGGTTATTTTAGCCCATTTAGCTTATTTAGGTGTCCCTAGTTGCCATAGAAGCTCTTTAGGTCCCCTATAGCTTATTTCCCTTAGCTTACTTTAGTATCCCTTTAGCTTATTGCCTTAAATCTTCTGCATCATCTTATTTAGGACTTCCTTCCAGCTTATTTCTGCTCCTAGAGGTTTCCCTTAGTCCCCTTTAGCTTAATATTTATCCATAATAGCTTATTGCTCCCTTTAGCTTATTTTTAGAGTGCTTATTTGTAACTGCTTGCTCCCAAAGTGCTTATTCAGTCCTGTTAAGTTGCATTTGATAATTTTCCCAGACTTAGAATAATATTTAGCACTTTTCTGGAGAATTTCATATTTTTCCAACACTGTTTGCTATTTTTTCTTATTTAAAATCAGTTTTTAAGACTTTTTAATTACTTTTTAATACAAATAAATCAGAAAAGCTTTTAAAAAATATGTTTTCATTTTTCTCAGATTAAGAAAAATATAAAAAGCCAAAAAAATATTTTTCCATAATTTTCTTAGTTAAAATAGTAATTTTTAGCATTTAAATTAGTTTTAATAGTTTTTAATTCATAGAAATTAGATAAATCATCAGAAAAATACAAAATCAGTTTTGAAAAGTCTTTTTAGTTAATTTAGATTTTTGAAAAAATAGTTTCATAATTTTCCCCTTAATTTTCATAATTTTTAGTATTTTAGTTTTGTTTTAAAAGTTAAAAATTAGATTTTAATTCAAATAAATTCAAGAAAAATCATAAAAATTAGTTTTAAATCATAGTTAAGTTTCAAATTGCATTTTTAGTTTAAAATTAATTTTAGATCATTTTTAGGATTTAGTTTAGACGTATTTGCATTTTATTCGCGTTTCGTTTTAGTTTAATTCGCGTATTTAGGATTCCCCGTAGTGTAATTCCCCTTTTATGCTTTCCCATTTCCCATAGTTTAGATTAAAACAAAATCAAAAATCAAAACATCGAGCATTTTAATAACAAACCAATAACGACGTTGCCCATTCACACCTCGTTGGGAAACGACTCGGATTTCCTAATCCGTATCACTATCACTCACGGGATTTGATTCACTATCATTTTTCCTAAAGGGATTTTAAATCATTCCTTGTGTTTATTTTTTATATCGATATTGTGGTTTTATCCATACACACATACCCCTAAGCCTACTTCGAGAACCAAAATTTTGGCCGCTGCCGAGGTTGTGTCGCGACAATTTCGTTAAAGGTTTGACGATTAGTGACTCGAGATCCTTCTTTGTGAAGTTATTGTTTTTATAAAAATCAAAAAGTAAAAAATATTTTCCTTTTTCTTTTGTATATATATATATATATATATATATATATATATATATCATATTAAAAATACAAAAAGATTTTCTCTTTTGTTTTTGAGCTAAATAGAATACATCAATTATATAACATTCTCAACTGAGGTGTTATCATTAGTAAGTTCCCAAACTAAAGATCAAAAACTTGCCTTTGTGTCGCTTGTGAGTCGATTTATTTCTATCGGATAAACAAACGTGTGGTGGTATAAGGACTACGACATTAAATTGCTTGAAAAGAGGCGTTTTTAATAAGCTTCGCACGACCTAATAAGCTTCTCCGCTCGCTTGTGCGTTTGTCTTATAGAAGTGATTTATTCACTTGGGATTATTGGTTAAAGTTCACTGTTGTTTTCGAATACCGTTCTCTTTAATTACCTTGGTTTTGAAAGTGCATGCGCACTCGCTCTAATAACTACGACCATACGTGAAGCCGCTACAATTCCAAGAAGGCGAAATAGACGTGCTCCATTAGTCGAACCCGAGATTCGAACTAATCAAGCTCCGCCCATTGTCGAAATGGCGGAAGATAACCGATCCATGTTAGAGCAACTCCAAGCACCCACCGAGGGTTATGGAGAAGCCATCGTCGTCCAATCGTTGCGATAACTTTGAGCTAAAACACGGCTTGATCAACTTGGTATCGTCGAGCCAATTTTACGGATTTGAGAGGGACGATCCTCACTCTCATATCCGACGGTTTAACAAGCTCACGTCTACGATCAAGTACCGTAATGTTCCGAAAGAGGCTATCAAGCTTCTACTCTTCCCGTTTCACTAGAGGGGCCGCCCGTTTGGCTCAAAAACTACCCCCTCGATCGATAACCACATGGGAGAATTTAGTGTCAAAATTCGTGAACGAATTCTTCCCACCGCCTAAAACAACAAGCTTAAAAAATGAAATAACAAAATTCACACAAAGATTTGATGAATCATTTAGTGAGGCATGGGACCGATTCAAAGATTTTCTTAGGCAATGTCCCCATCATGGTTTTTCTGAGTTACACCAACTTGACACGTTTTATAACGGTTTGAATGAGACTGATCAAGACTCTCTCAATGCCGCCGCGGTGGTAATTTGTTGACCCGATCAACGAGAGATGCCTTGTCGATTATTGAGAACAAATCTAAAGTTCGTACCTCACGTAGCAAATCGGTTGCTGCCCGAGTGAGTGTTTCACCATCGTCCTCGTCTTACGAAAATACGTCTAGCACCGATGCTAAGATTGATAAGCTTACGGATATGATACAGGCTTTGGTTAAGATTAAGACGGCTAAGATTAATTCTTCTCCACCCGCCCAAGTCAAAGCGGTGGAATCGACTTGTACTACTTGTGGTGGCCCGCATGCTTACTACAATTGTACCGCCACCGATGGTAATCCTTTCGAAGCTAATGCCGTAACCGGAGGTAACCAATACCGTCCTCAAGTTGAACCAAACCCTCGTTTTAGTAATCAAATGGGACCTCCGGGATTTTCTCAATCGAACAATCAAACTCGTTTTAATCAGAATCAAGTTCGTGGACCAAATGTTCAAAACCAATTCAAAGCCCCACCAAATCAATACCCGAATCAAGGAGTCAATTACAATCAAGGATATCAAAATTCAAGCTATCAAGCTCCGCCTTTGCCTTCTAATGAATTCACGAATTACGTTCAAAGACAGATAATGCTACCATCCACACTATGCAAAATCAGATTACAAGTTTGAGAAACGAGTTTCAATCTTCGTTGACTAGACAAAGCAATGAGTTTAGGAATGAGATTCGACTTCAAAACAACAAATTGGATGCTTCGCAGAATAAACTTGAGAACATGTTGAATGCCGTTTTGTGCAAGATAAGTCAACCCTCGGGATCGGGATCTCTTCCAAGTGACACCATTCCCAACCCGAAGGGTGAGTTGAAAGCTATAACCACACGGAGTGGTAAGGCTTATGATGGACCATCGCTTTCCTACTCACTGGTGAGGGAGGAGGAACGAGAACCCGTGGTTATTAAAGAAAATGTGCAACCCGCACCCGTCCCCATCTCCGTGGTAGTTCGGACTCGATTCCGGAACCCAATGTTTCGAAGACCACTTTTAAACCTTCACTTCCTTATCCTTCAAGATTTCATGATCAAAAGCTTCGTGATAAAACCGAAAACCAAATGGAGAAATTTGTTGAAATCGTTCAATCCTTGAATTTTAACATCAGTTTCACCGACGCTTTACTCCTCATGCCGAAATTTGCCGCCATGATCAAAAATTTAGTGAGTAATAAGGAAAAGTTGGCCGAAATAGCAAAAACACCGTTGAATGAGAATTGCTCGGAGGTGCTCCTCAAGAAACTTCCCGAAAAGTTAGGAGACCCCGGAAAATTTCTTATACCTTGTGAGTTTCTGGGAATTGTGAAATGCTCCGCCTTGGCCGATCTTGGCGCGAGTATTAACTTAATGCCTCTTTCGATTTATAACAAGCTTTCTCTCTCGGATCTCACTCCTACTAAGATGACTCTTGAACTCGCGGACCGCTCAACCTCTATTCGAAAGGAATCGCCGAGGATGTCTATGTGAAAGTAGGACCACTTCATTTTCCCGCCGACTTCGTTGTCGTTGAATTTGATGCTGATTCCCGAGTGCCTCTTATTCTTGGAAGACCTTTCTTAAGAACGGGCCGTGCTATGATTGACGTTTATGAAGGAGAAATTACTTTACGATCTCATAAGGAAACCGTCTCATTTAACATTAACCATCCTTCGAGATACTCCTCAAACTATGATGATGCTTCTATTAATCGAATCGACGTTCTCGATATTGCTACGGAGGAGTATGCTCAAAAGCTTCTTGATTTTATGGGTGGCAATCCCACCATTCTTTCTGAAAATGTTGAACCATCTTCTGAGCCTATAATTGCCGACTCTTCCCCTCTCTTACTCCATTCGAGGGAGGTGATTTCGTTTTGGAAGAGATCGATGAGTTTCTTGCTAATGACGAATCGATTCCACCGAGAATTGATGAAGATTTTTATGATTCGGAGGGAGATATTCTTTATCTTGAGCAATTGTTGAATGAAGATCCGTCACCGTCACTTCCTCCGAAAGAGATTACGATTGAAGAAATCAAAGAAGTACAAATGTCTAATGAAAAACCTCCGGAGCCCGAGCTCAAAGATTTACCTCCTCATCTTGAATACGCTTTTCTTGAAGAACCTAACAAGTTTCCCGTCATCATTGCTAAAAACTTGAAAGATGAGGAGAAAACCGCACTTTTGGATATTCTTCGAAAACATAAGAGTGCCATCGCTTGGAAAATTTCCGATATCAAAGGCATAAACCCTCGTTTTTGTACTCACAAGATTTTAATGGAAGACGATTGCAAACCCGTTATTCAACAACAACGTAGGGTTAATCCAAAAATTCATGAAGTTATCAAAAAGGAAGTTCTTAAACTCCTCGATGCCGGAATCATTTATCCAATCTCCGATAGCTCATGGGTTAGCCCTATCCATTGTGTCCCAAAGAAGGGAGGGATGACCGTCGTTGCTAATGAAGATAATGAATTGATTTCCACACGCCTCATCACCGGATGGAGGGTGTGTATTGATTACCAAAAGTTGAATGATGCTACTCGTAAAGACCATTTCCCGCTACCTTTATGGATCGATGCTCGAACGTTTAGCAGGGAATGAATTCTATTGCTTCCTCGATGGTTTTTCTGGTTATTTTCAAATTCCGATTGATCCGCATGATCAAGAGAAAACGACTTTTACTTGCCTTTATGGAACGTTTGCTTACCGACGAATGCCATTTGGCTTATGCAATGCTCCCGGAACGTTCCAAAGGTGCATGATGGCTATTTTTCACGACATGATCGAGAAGTCTATGGAAGTTTTATGGACGATTTCTCGGTTTATGGAGATTCTTTCACTTCTTGCCTCTCTCATCTAGACCACATGCTTAAACGGTGTGAAGACACCAATTTGGTCTTGAATTGGGAGAAGTGCCATTTCATGGTTCGAGAGGGCATTGTCCTCGGCCAAAAAATTTCAAAATCTGGGATTGAGGTCGACCGAGCTAAAGTCGACGTTATAGCTAAACTCCCTCATCCCACTACCGCAAAGGTATTCGAGTTTTTAGGTCACGCCGGTTTCTATCGCCGTTTCATTCAAGATTTCTAAGATAGCCCGCCTCGACCCATCTCCTTGAAAACGATGCTCCGTTTATCTTCACAAATGAATGCGTTGAAGCATTTAATTTTCTTAAAAAGAAATTAACTGAAGCTCCGATCTTAGTTGCCCCGACTGGGATTTGCCCTTTGAGCTTATGTGTGATGCAAGTGATTACGCAATTGGGGCAGTCTTGGGGCAACGTAAATCGAAACATTTTCAACCCATACACTATGCGAGTAAGACATTGTCCGAGGCCCAACACAATTATACGACTACATAAAAGGAATTATTGGCCGTTGTTTATGCTTTCGAGAAATTCCGACCCTACCTTGTCTTGTCGAAGACCATAGTGTATACCGACCATTCTGCCCTTAAGTATCTTTTGGCAAAACAAGATGCTAAGCCACGATTACTTCGGTGGGTTCTCCTCCTTCAAGAGTTTGATGTTACTATTCTTGACAAAAAGGAGCGGAAACCTTTGCCGATCACCTTTCTTGACTTGAGAATCCCCATCAAAGTGTGCTCGAGAAAAAGGAGATCACGGAAACATTTCCTCTGGAGACACTTGGGATGATTGCTAAGAAAGACCCGAACACCCCATGGTTTGCCGACTTTGCAAATTACCATGCGGGCAATTTCATCGTGAAAGGGATGTCGTCCCATCAAAAGAAAAAGTTTTTCAAAGATGTTAAGCATTATTTCTGGGACGACCCTTACTTGTTTAGGATTTGTGCGGATCAAGTAATCCGGAGGTGTGTTCATGGCCAAGAGGCCCTTGATATTCTTAATGCTTGCCATAACGGACCCACTGGAGGCCATCATGGTGCAAGCTACACCGCTAAGAAGGTTTTTGATTCCGGATTTTATTGGCCTACCATATATCGAGACACCCATGATTTGGTTAAGTCATGTGACTCATGCCAACGTCAAGGGAAGATTTCACAAAAGGATGAAATGCCGCAAAATGCTATTCAAGTCTGCGAGATTTTTGACGTCGGGGGCATCGATTTTATGGGGCCATTTCCATCTTCTAAGGGTAATAAGTACATCCTCGTGGCCGTCGACTACTTGTCCAAATGGGTTGAAGCTAAGGCGCTCCCCACCAATGACACCCGAGTGGTTGTTAAGTTTCTTAAAAATTTGTTTTCCCGATTCGGAGCACCTCGTGCTATCATCAGTGATCGCGGTACCCATTTCTGTAATGAACAATTTGCAAAAGTTATGGCTAAATATGGAGTTACTCATCGTCTTTCTACCGCGTATCACCCGCAAACGAGCGGACAAGTTGAGGTCTCGAATCGTGGTTTGAAAAGGATTTTAGAAAGGAGTAGAGAAAATCGAGCTTCTTGGGCCGATAAGTTAGATGATGCATTATGGGCTTTCTGCACCGCATACAAGACACCCATTGGGTGCACCCCATTTAAGTTGGTGTATGGAAAAGCTTGTCACTTACCCATCGAGCTCGAGCATAAGGCATTCTGGGCCTTGAAACATGCTAACTTTGATCTTAAGACCGCGGGTGATCACCGGAAAGTTCAATTGAATGAATTAAATGAGCTTAGGGATCAAGCTTACGAGAATTCTTTGATTTTCAAAGAGAAGACTAAGAGGATTCATGATGCTAAAATCAAAAACCGCGTTTTCAACGTTGGTGATCAAGTTCTCCTCTTTAACTCTCGCTGGAAGATATTCTCGGGCAAACTCAAAACCCGTTGGTCCGGACCATTCACCGTTGCTCGTGTTTTCCGTATGGAACGGTAGAGCTTTTTCAGCCCGATGGCCCAAATTTCAAGGTGAATGGTCATCGTGTGAAACATTATTTTGGAGGGGACATCCCATCTATGGTTGTCCCGATCTCCAAACTTTCCTAAGGACAACTGAATTCGGGATCGAGTCAGGCTAGCGACTCGGTGATCAAAACAAAGTAGCACTTCGTGGGAGGCACCCCATGCTTATCCTTTTATCTTATTTATGTTTTCTAATAAGTGACGTGAGGAGGTTTGCCTCTTCCATTTCTCGTGTTTCGTGTTGTTGTTGTTTATGTCCGTGATTTTCCTCGATATATGAAGATTCTCGTGCTCGAAGTTTTGTCTTTTCTCCACTCGAGTTTCATGTTTCGACGCTCTTATGGAAATCCGATATCCAAAATCTTTATCGATTATCGTTTATCTATTAGCATAACTAACCAATGGCTTTAGATTTGCATTGAGAACCCGTACCTTTAAAACATTGAGGACAATGTTTCATTTTAGTCTGGGGTGGGTAATCTTTCGATTAGATTTTTGCCTAGCACTTTGCCGTGTACTCGTGCAACTCCGTTTTTCCTTTAAAATAAAAGTTAAAAATTGTGCAAAAATTGTGAAAATTTTAAAAATTTTGAAGCTTTTGTTAAGTCTTTTTGATTGAAAAGTTTGCTAGTCTCTTAGACAAGAAGCTATAAAATGCGAATTCTAGCTCACAAGGCCAAGAATTTGCAAGTTTCCTTGAGTGACTTTAAATATGCATGACTTAATTTCATTAGACGAAGCATTTGCTAAATTAATGTATATGTTTTGACACCTTGTTGACTTTCTTTGGTGAGGGTAGGAATGGAATTCGACTTGACCATGCGTGTTGAGCCCTAGCTTGTTCCCTTAACCATAGATAATCTAAAAATTATCGGCTAAGCATCAGCGGATCTCATTATTTGGGATTTTAAATTTGCGGAGGTCGAGAAATGATAGAGTTACTTATGAGTTTAGATGCTAAGCGTGGAGTAGTTGGTTCTCTTTAGAGCCCATCGAAGGTACTTATGGCTTTTTGTTCCCACAAAATTGTTTCACCCCATATTTGTGAATAAATAATTAGAGATGTTGAGTTTTTGGCGATAGTTAGTTCTTTATTCTTCTTTAGAGAATCCTTGCCCATGAGAGTTGGGTACACATCAAGGTACCTGTCATGTTAAGTGTAATAGACAACCGATTCGATAGTTTGTCTGCTATTGTTTCTATCCATAAAAGCCGTAGGGTGTGGAGTTTGGCACAAAAATTAACATGAAATAAAGCCCAAATGTATTAAAGTTGAAAAATCCAAAGCCATAAAAGTTTTCTATGTCCGACGGTACCCCCGTTGTCATGGACTTCTAAAAAGGTTGAGGAAAATCCAAAGTCATAATAAGACTTCTGATAAAAAGGTAATCCCGTTGAGTTAGTGGTTGAAAAGACCAAGGGCCTAAATTGCAAAAATGCAAATGTGCTGAAATAAGTGTTAAGCCAAACTTTGAATCCGGGAGATGTCTAAATAAAGTTGTTGAAAATAAACAGACCTAGACAGATCTTAAGCTCGTGGATCGTTATGTATGCCTATGTAATCACAAGCACAATAAAAGATAATCTCTACAACTTATGTTCAGCAGCGGAATATAAACACAAGTAATAACTAAGAACTTCTTGATCCTCTATGGATCTTTATATTAACTAAAACTGAGTTTTCCAATCGATATATAACTCTTTCTAATGTGTTCCTTTTATAGACAAGGAACCCTAAACAATATCTCTAAACCATTTCCCAAGAAACGTATAAACTTAAAACTAAATAAGATATACACAATCACTTCCTAATAAAGCTCATGTATATCCAAACTAAATATACTAAACACGGAATAAACACTTCTCTCGAAAACATAACTAATAACTATTACTCTTCAAGATTATGTCTTGAGAATCCACTAAGTCTTCGAATCATTTCAAAGATATCGATAATCCAAACTTCACATAATTCCCAACAAAAGTCTCTGTCTCTGGACTCGTAGATGAGTTGTCTCGGTCGCCATAAAAAGGATATTCTCCCTAAATCGTGTGAAATTAGGACCTTGATGTGGACCTCATTCTTGTATGCAATGATTTTCGAGGGAAGATGGATAACTAATTATCGACTTAGCTTCATATCTTTATCGGAATAAAAATTATCGAAACGAGAAACTTGAAGAAATTCACTTCTCACAAAAATTAAAAAAAATCTAGAGAAAAATAGGAAAATGGGAGCAAAAGGTAATTACACAAGTAACTTCCATGGGTAGTGTTAGCATCTAGAATCATATTTAACAATGATTTTGATTTTACGCTTAGTTTGGGGACTTGTGAAAAATCAGGGACGATGTATTCTATCCGTATGGTCACTTCACGCTGTGTTGTGTTTCTTACTCCGTGATCCTAACGTGTCGTTTGAAAAATGTTGGAGTTATTGATCGACATGAAAGTTCAACAAACCGTCACTCATAACCGGAATGTGCTTAATAGTAATATCTATATGTGAATATAAAAGGTAAACGGAGCGTTTTTAGAATTAAGGATTTCTTAATCTCTTTTGAGGAATCTTTGCTACTTTTCATAGATTTAGTAGAAAGAGGTTGAAATCCTTAGTTTTAGAAGCGTGAATTGATTACATTGCGTGAGGACACGGCAATCTTCTCGTCTGGGGTATTTTGGTATATGTAAAAACATATACTTTTTCTTTATCAAAACCGGACCACAAAGACCAAAAACTAACCCTTAAAGCCATAAATATTTATGTTTTTGTGTTTATGTATGTGCAGGTAACGGATATTGTAAAATTAACAGAATCTACACTTTACCTCCCCCTTTACCAAATTGAACTATTTAAACCCATTTTACCAGAATCTACACTTTGGGCGAGCAAACATGGGGTGAGCAAGCATTTGCTCTCCATGTTCTTTGTCTTGTAGCGAGGCGGAGAGCAATTGGAAGGAAGAGCAAAGCATTTGCTCTCCATGTTCTTTATTTTGTAGCGAGGCGGAGAACAATTGGAAGAGAGAGCAAAGCATTTGCTTTTCATGTTCTTTGTTTTGTAGCGAGACAGAGAGCAACTGGGAGGGAAAGCAAAGCAAAGCATTTGCTCTCAATGTTCTTTGTCTTGTAGTGAGGATATGTGGGTGAAATGAATTGGAGAGCCAATGGTTTGCTCGCCCAAATGGTTTGCTCGCCCAAAGTGTCAATTTTAGTAAATCTTTTGAAACTGTTTATTTTCGTTATTGAGTATGAGAACTATTTGTTGTGGTAATTGATTTCTTAAAATAACTTAACTAGGTTCCATTCCAAATTGTCCCGTTCCTTGCATCATAAGCGGTCCATCATCGTAAACATACCCCATGAGCTTGCTACAAATGTTGCACGTCATCTTTGTTCGTTTCCTTTGCATCCCCTAATAATCAACTGTCTTAAAGAAAGGTTTTATCTTGTATTCATTGACAAACCGGTACTTGGTTTGATCAATGACAGCGAATGAGATAGTGCCTTTGTTTCCTGACTTGAAGTAGAAGTCTGATGGGAAAAGGTGGGTCGTGTGGAGGTTGCGATTCGTACCACATTCATTACAAGTGTATATCGATGCCATTGCTAGTAAGGCAAATGATCGATGAGGCTTTGATAGGTTTAAAAGCTAATTTCTAAGACTTTTGGTGGAAGTCGTTATTTGCTCATTGATTCAACTTAATTTGTAGTATCTAGAGATTACATTGTTTATATCATTGTTAGTTTGTTACGTTCATATTTTTGGCATTGCTTAAATGTTTGTATTTCCAACTAATTAAGTCAAACGATGTTCTGATTATATTGCTATTATAATATGTATTTATATTAAACTTTTCTTTATAGACCAAATGTTTATTGGCTCAACGGTACGTGACTGGCCGGCAATTTAAATGTTATGAATTCAATTTTTGTTAAAGACATGTGAGATATAATTATAAGAAAGTGGTGTAAGTTGTAAAAATTGCCTTTTCAAAGAAGAAGAAAAAAGAAAGATTTTTCTTAATAAAAAAATATTATTTTTAAACTTTAATAACATACATCAAAGGTTATTCTTGTTAAATTATGCTTCATTTACTATTTTTATTCTCAGTATACCTAACGACGTTTAAGATATGCTGAGAAAAAAAATTTTATAAATATATTGTTATTATGCTTAGCGTCATGACCGGCTACCTTGTGAGCCATTTATCTTCAACTTAAAAAATAAAAAAATAAAAAATAAAAAAAGTTGACTAATATATTTAACAGTAATTTAAAAAGACTAAAACACCATTTGTGTTCTTGTCCATTAACTCACACAAGAAACTAAAACATTAAGGTGTTCGTTGCTTTGATCATAAACTCACAAGAACATAACTTCAAACACCCTTTACACAGTTATTACACAGATATAGGGTGTGTTTGATAGAAGTAGCAGTGAGCAATAAAAGTGATGAGTAGCATGAGTTGTGAGAAGTAGTTTTTAGCAGTAGTCACAGCTCACATCTTCTTAAAGAAGCATTGAAAAAATGAATTGTCTTAATAAATAGCAAAGCTCACCGCTCTTTTATCAAACGACTATCAAAAATCAAAATGTTCATTGCTTACCGCTAATCGCTTCAAACAGCTCCACACCGCTCCATGCCAAACATACCTATAGCCGGTAGTGGGGTTGATGGGTGCTCGGCCACCCCAACCGGCCTAACTACGCGAGCTTGTAGCTTAAAAAAATAGTAAAATGGAAGAGAAGAAGAAAAATATAAGAGAAGAAGATGAGGAATATGATACAAGAAAAAAAAATGTTTTTACTAGTAAATTGCATTTGCTTTTTGTAGTTCTAATGTGATACTGTATTTTTTTTAAGAGCATAAAGAAATATATATAACAAAATGAAACAAAGTTTTAAGTAACTGTAATTTGAACATGTAATAGTTCTAGAAAGCAATTGTGTTTTTTTTTTTTTTTTTTTTTAACATTTTGTAGTAAAAGTCAGAAATATATAACAAAGTTGATACACGACTTTACATGTATTTTATATATGATCGATTTTTAAGTATATAAAAAATATTACGACCTCATCTGTTTCTTTATCTTTTTTTTTAACGGCATATTTTATTAGAAAACTAGCAAGAAGCTAGAAAAATTACAATTAATACAATTGGGGTTTTTCAACCAATTAACCCAATTGATTTTAAGCTTACAACGATTAGAGATCCACAAATAAGACAATTGAACAACGTCATCAAATAAGAGGTCTCGCCTAGAATGCTTGGATCCGAATAAGAGTTGGTTTCTAAAACGCCAAATAAGCCACCACATAATATAGCAAACGCCTTCAAGGAGAGTCTTCAAATGCTTAGGAAAGCGAATGTTACCAAGCCAAATAAGCCAATCATCATAGCAAGCAAAAGCTGTAGCATCCATATCCCACCAACGTGTAATTTTGTTCCAGATTTGACGAGCCAAGTGACAAGAGAAAAAAGTATGGGAGGTAGATTCCACAGCCAAATTACAAAGATGGCATAAAATCATAGGAATATCCAAACCACGAAGCGAGAGGTTGAGTCTTGTAGGAAGCTTATCCAAACAAATCTTCCAAGCGTGAATATTCACCTTGATAGGAATTACCTTTATCCATCTAGTAGAAACTTCAACTTTTGGCATGATGTTTTCATCAATGTAAATACGAGTAGATCTTACCGAAAAAAAACCAAAGGATTCCAAAGACCAAGTCCAATGGTCACTCATATTAGGGAGAGAGATATATGTTATGTGAGGGCTGAGCAAAGCAAGTTGTTCCTCTTCTATCCCTCCTCTTGGAGACCTACGAAACGAATGAGCCAAAGAAGGGTGACCCAATTTAACTGCAACGCTAATAGATTTGCATAACTCTAAAGCGTACAACCTAGGAAATAAGGACTTTAAGGCCTCATCATCCAACCATTTGTCATCCCAAAAAGAACTGTTCTCGCCATTACCTATTTTTTTCTTCAAAAATTGCATAAGATCAATTCCTTTAGAGCTGAGAGAATGAGTGTCGCGAATAATATTTAGCCAAGGCGATCGTCTTGAAGACGAAACGTGAGAAGAAAGAGCCCCATGATTACCATGCATAGCTTTAATAAAACGAGACCACAATGAAGAATCTTGAGAGAAGAAACGCCAAATCCATTTAAAAAGAAGAGCGCGATTCGTAGCATAGAGACTAGAAACTCCGAGACCTCCGTGTTTCTAAGAAGCTAGGATTTTGTCCCAGCTAATCCACGAAATTTTTTTATCCATACCATCAGTTCCAATGAAGAAGTTTTTGCGAATAGATTCTAATTTGTTTAACACACCCATGGGAGCCTTGAAGATGGACATATGATAAAGCGGAATCGAAGAAAGAACCGACTTTATAAGAGTAAGTCGACCGCCTATCGAAAGAGTTTTAAGTTTCCAATTAGAAAGGTGATTAGAAACTTTAGAGAGAACCTCATCCCACGAATTGATCCTCCACTTTGACGCCCAAATATTTGAAAGGAGATGTAAAAGTAGAACAACCAACCAAATTAGCTACCACTTCGACATCTTCTTGTTTGACACCTACGCCCATCAATTTGCTTTTTTGACAATTGATCTTTAAACCGGAGGCTAAGTAGAAGCATTTTAAAACTTTAACAATGGTTTTAATATTCGAACCGCACCATTCACCCACGAAAACTACGTCATCAGCATAAAAAAGGTGAAATGTCGAAAATGAAGTATTAATTGAAATACCTTTGAAGAGATTAGCTTCAATAACTCTATTAAAAGAGAGGTGGAGGGTTTCCATGATCATTATAAAAAGAAATGGAGAGATAGGATCACCTTGTTTCAGTCCTTTTTTAAATTGAAATTCAAAGGTAGGACTACCATTAACGAGAACCGACCCCGTAGTAGTAGCAAAGCAACCATTAATCCATTTGCACCATTTTTTACCAAAACCAAAAGCCTTAAGAGTATCAAGAATATACTCCCATTTCACCGAATCAAAAGCTTTTTCAAAGTCTACCTTAAAAATCATAGCGCTTTTCCTTTTATGCTTACACCACGATAACAACTCATCGATCATGAACGGCCCATCCAAAATGTTACGATTAGAAACGAAAGCCAACTGAACTTCGTTAATAATACAAGGCAGAACATTGCTAAGTCTATTAGCCAATATCTTAGCTATAATTTTGTAAATACTCCCAATAAGACTTATAGGCCGAAAGTCTTTAACAATTTTGGCGTCATGAACTTTAGGAATAAGAGCTATAAAAGAAGCATTACACCCACGAGGGATGTGGCCACTCACAAAAAACTCTAAAATAGCATGAAAAACATATGTATCAATAATCATCCAAAATTTACGAAAGAATTCGAATGTAAATCCGTCTGGCACCGATTTGTTGGCGCCACAATCCCAAACGCTTTTTTTACTTCATCAAGCGTAACCATGCGTTCTAAATCTTCGACTTGATCAGAAGACAGTCGATTAGGAAAATCATAATCAAAGCTGAAACAATACATTTTTGTATATCGCACCCGACCCACTCAAGCGACCCAACTTGTTGCTTGATATTTTTTCTTTTTTACTACGTACGGGAATCACCTTGGTTTTGCTATTGGTCTGCCACTGCCCTTGGCTCATTTTCTTCATTTTCTCATCTTGTCGAGTAAGTGTTACAATTGTTTAGATTACGGAATGCCGTATTATGTCGTTTACACGTAAGGAGCCACCTTGATCTAGGTATTGTATGTTATTAGACAAATTACTTACGCTCCCCTTAATAAAAATTCCTCGCTCCGTCCCTGGTCCTTTAGGCTTGGGTTTACACACACAAGCACATATACATCATTTCAAATTCTTTGTCGTTCCATTTTAAGACCATAAACAACCTATCCAGCGCACCACCGTCTTCTTCGGCAATCCCCTTCGCCAGCCAGAAAAGATGAGATTAGTCACACAAAATCTGAAATAACATCAAAATAATACTAGTTATAATACCCGTGCACGCACGAGGTTTTGACAAAAAAAAATATTTTGTATTAATATTGAATATTGTGTTCTTAAAGGTAATTGCATATAATTATATAGTTATAAGTTTCGTGCACGCACGAAGTTTACACATAAATCAAATTTATTTTAACATTTTAGGTCAGTATATACACATATAAGAATTTTCCCATGAAAATTGTGATATAAGTACAACTAATACTTATGTACGAGTTTTTCATTATACATTAATATCCATTAAAATTTGATAAAATATTTGTAAAAATTTCTGTTAGGTAAATCAAGATTTAATTTTATTAAGCTAACAAAGATTTTGATGTTGTTATTTAAATTTCACTACTGATATTATGTTGTACACATGATACAAGTTTAATAGCACATAATAAGCGTTAATAAAGTTAAAGTACACTCCTTAAAAAAATTTAAAAATGTTTTTCTATATATCCTTATATAAATAAATAAGAATTACATGAGTCATTGTTATAAGTACAATCGCGTGTATTTATTTTTATATTAAAGTAACCCGTGCTTACAATTTGATAATTATATTCCCATTTTCAGTAATTTAGCCGTGTTTAAAATGTAAACTCGTGTCCACATAGGTTAAACTTTTAAAAATGAAATAATTGAGTTCTTATTGAACGTATATAGTAAAAAAAAATTGATACTTATGCAAATTTATATGTTGTTATTTTAAAACAACATATACATTGTATTTTTTAATATATAAATTATAAAGAGTACAAAATATAAGGGGGTATTTGTTTATAATCTAAAGTTATTAAAAAACATGGAGGCTTATAATATTACACTTAACTCTATATAATTTTTAAAAATTCAACCACTAAAGTTTTATTAATTACCTCCTCTTTTTTTAAGTTTTTGTTTTCACAAATTTGACACCTATATTTTTATATGTTTTTTTTATCAACCAAATTTCTTCACCAAATTTATTATAGTTTTCACAAATTTGACGACTAAAATCAATTTAATTTTGACTTTTATTAACCAATCACATCACACGATTTTGCTTACATGGCGAAATCGAGCTTTCCTATTGCCCCAATTGCTTAAGAATGAATTGACAAAATCACTCCGAAATGATGTAATTCCTTTATTATATAAAAGATTTGTGGTGGAATTTTTTCGGAATGATGAATGTTCGTTGTGTGTTTGGTGTTTTGGTCTCGTTTTAGAAGAAGTTAGTTTCGAAGAATTCACTTTCAAAGAAGTTAGAGTTGACTGTTTAACTTTGTGTGTGTTATGATTTGATAAAAAAGGATGTACATAGTTTTTAGAGTATATGCCATTGACGTAAGTTGTTATGGATTTAAAGTTGATGATTCTTAAAAGGGATATTTTGGGATATTTTGTTGGTATATCGATTTGCCAATGAAATAAGTTGTTATGGATTTAAAGTTTTCGGAAAAAAATGGTTTTTGACTGGATTTAAGAGAAATAAGAGGTAGAAACCTGAAATGAGTAAATTACCTTCTGTTACACAGGGTGGTCGTGTGAAATGAAAATATCGGAAGTTGGTTATTATTAAACTAAAAAGAATAGGTATATAATTAACATGTATTTTACTTGCATTTACTTTTACATCTTAAAATGTTTAGACTAAAATAAAATTGACGATTAATGTAGAAAACTATACTTAAATTTGATGTTTTAGAGATTAATGAACAAATGGCATTATAAATTTATAACGACCATATTCTAGCGAAGCTATTTAAGTATTTATTCAACAGATCAGCCCATCTTGTTTCTTCGAATTCTTGGGCTATTTCCAGCCCAACAAAACTTGACAAATAACTTCCAAACTTTTAGTTTTCTTTTAAAAGATACTAGTAATAATTTTGATTTTTGGCTCTGAATAATTTGATATTTCCTCCTTTCTGAATAATATAATTTCATGTTTAATGTCCACTGTGGTCAACTTCTTTTTCTTTGTTTATTATTTTATCATGCTATTTCAAATTTATAATCAATAATAATGTATTGATATTAATTATGTGTCAGGTTATATCTTATGAAACATCGTGTACCCATTATAACAGGAAAATTAAATATCATGTTTGAACTATGGGGAAAAGAGTTCTCTAGCTGAAAATGCAAACTTAGGGTCCGCTTGGTTCAAAGTGAGGAAAAGGAAAGGGAAAAGGAAAAGGAAAGGGAAAGGAATGCAAAGGAATGAGTGAGGTAGGTAATCAATCCCTTACCTCCCAATTTATTCTATAATGGTTCATTACGTATTACGGGGTAATCAATACCTTACCCCTCCCCAACCAAGCACTAAATTATTTTTTATGTGGGCCCTTTTAAATACCTTACCCATTCCCCACACCCTTAAACCCCTAACCAAGCTCTCTCTCTAATCGGTTATAGTTTGCTACAAAAATATTGTTCCTAAAATTTTGAGGTATATATTTAAATTACTCTCTCTGTCTGTGTTTTGTCAATTCAGGGGCGGAGCTATGTATGGTCCACGTGTGGCACGTGCCACATACGATTCCATACGACGAAGCGTAGTTTTCATTTGAAATTTTGTGATTTTTTAAATGTGCTACACCCGTTTTAAAGAGATGCACCACATAAATAAATAAAGATAGATGAGAGAAATGTTTTGAGTTTTTTTATAAGGAAAAAAATTACAATAAAAGATATAGAATTGTTTGTTGAAGAAGATGAACAGTAATGTTCATTAAATAATGGCCATGTACTTGTTTGCTTCATGTTGGATATTTTTTTGTCCGTATATAGATGTGGTGCATAGGCATAGGCAATAGGAGCTAATTGAATTTGTTTTATATATATATATATATATATATATATATATATATATGAGAAAAGTTCAATACGAAACAACATTTATCTAAAGAACAAATAACAAGATCTCAACCATTCATTTTTCTTTCATCCAACGGTTTAGATTAAAATAAACAAATATACTAAGGGGGCATTTTAGTCATTTCATACTTTCTACCTAACCCCTAAACACACATACTACACACACTGACATTCGTCTCTCATCTTTCTCTCAGATTCATTTAGAACTTAAACATTCAAATTGGTCAAAATCTCACAATAATAACGTAATTTACAACTAAGCTTCACAACTCCTTCATTTTCCAAACCCTTATTCACAGCCAACTCAATCCATTGGCACCAGAATTTACTCTAACACGTGATTTGTTATCAGGCAAGTTGTTCAATTTATGTTTTTTCTTTTGTAATGAAATCAAATTATATATATGATATTGCGTAATGTTTAAAGATTTGTAGATACGTAGGGATTTCGAATTTGGAAGATTTTTTGGTTTTGGGTTTATGTTATAGCCTGCTTGATTTGTGTCTGTTTAGTAAGTTATAAGTTAATTGATGTTAATGACTATAGGATCAGATTTCGAAGTAATAAACCAAAATTTCTTTTGTATACTTTATCTAAGATTTGTATCGCAATACGGCTAATTGTGTGAGTGATTTGTATACTATGAATTGTATAAGATGTCGTTTTCTAATAAAATGATCTGTGTATTTTCATGAAAATGATTCGGTAATGGTTTTAGTCGATTGGAGCATTTTTGGTGCTGATCATTGGCTATAACCTGTGTATCTATTGGGTACTTATTTACATGTGTTCAAAAGTAATAGTAAAATCTTGAATTGATCATTGAGCATTGCTATTTGGTAAATGGTGGAAAAAAGAGAAAGCAATAAGCATAGATGGTTTGAAATGGCACATCTGATTTAGGGGTAAATTGGTAATTAAAAGTGTGCCTTTGACCTTTTGTTTAATTATGTAGGCTTTAAACTTCACTTATCGCAATTAAATATGTTCCTAGTACCCGAAACAAGATAATCGGAGCAGGGGTCTTACCAAATCAAGTCTACTAAATGCAAGAAAATGTGCATTAAGCACCTAGTTTAGCTTCCTGTTTTAAGGAAATTTCTATACCTATATCATCTAGTGATTTGGTTGTATTGAACTAGTGAATCAAGGTGTGAGTAAGGAAAGATCAACAACCCAAGGAACAGTCAACTGCATAGTCTTAGAATATACTGTAAAAGTAGTCAAACGTGATAGTGATCAATATGCTCTATTACTTGTGTCCCATGAAAGTTGCAGCCTTTTATTTTTCAGGTATCTTGTTAAAATGGAAAAAAATTTAATTGAAAAGATTTCGTGTTCGGATGCTTGTGTGGTCATCATCACTAATGAGGTAAGTTTGTTGCTTTGGGTTTACAACATATATTCGAGCAATTTTCCTAAATGAATAGATCAGATATTGCAATTGCATGCGCTAGATGAAGTACCTGTTTGAAAATTAGTACTCCGTGCACAATTTTGGATATGAGATTTCATATATTCTTATGTGTGAAGCAACTATATGAATATATTTTACTACTTCGCTTACGTCTATGTAAACATTGTTAATGATTAAATTTGAGATGTTAGAGAGGTAACTTGAATTTAAAGATGTACATTATTTATGAGAGTCACAGTGTCACAGTAATTGATGAAAGAGGATGAAACGTAATTTTACTTGAGTAACAAGTATGTGGGCAGTATGACTCCAGACTATAGTAGTTTCCCCAAATTTTTGTATCGTCAAGGACTAAAATTGAGTTTAAACAGAAATATAGATTGAAGTTATATTCAGGATTACAATGAGACGTGTTGGATATGCATTCAAATGCCCTCTACTATTTACTCTCTTTCTTGTTTTTCATATTACAATATGTTTGTGCTTTAACAGGAACTTCTGAAATCTACAGCGGTTTAATTGGTGCCCTTCATAATGCTATGCCTAAATTCTTGGGAAGTTTGGGCATGAAATATGGTTTTGGACAAGAAAATTCATGCATTTCTTTGGTCCAGAGGAGTTTGAGAGTGGTATGAAGTAAAAAACGTGCCCAAACCGCAGATATCTATCATGTTAAATCTATACGCAACATGTTTGTCACAATGAAAGATTCAAAAGGAAACAAGAAAACGGGAGCGTCTGCTGGATCTTTGACAATGAAGGACAACCAAAAGTTACTAAGTATACTTCTGAAGCAAGCTGAACATGTGGGAAGAGTTACTAGAAGTATGGGATTGAAGTCGGTTGTGATGAAGGTTAACGGATTTACTCATTTCAAGAGAAAGAAGCTTGCGATTGTTAGTTTTAGGGACACATAAAAAAGTTGGAGATCAGAAAATAACACTATTATGTACATTAAAGCCACTTAATGGGTGTCCACTCAGGAAGCCACTTTGTGTGCGTGTGCAAAATACTAGTTGAAGTGTAGGCAGGCATGTTTGATGTTTTTATGCAAAATACTAGTTATATAGGGTGTTTGGGATTGCTTACTTAAATGCTAATTTGCTTATTTTATTAAGCAGGGTGTATGTGCTAGGAAGAAACTCATATTAGTACATACCGGACAAACTTTACATATAGAAATTGGATGAGAACTTTTGGGCTAGTTATATCTTAATTCTTACATTACACGAGCCTTTTAATTAAAAACAAAAAAGAGCATACAAAGTTTAAATAAAAATTAGGAAAAAAAAAATCGTAACTCGGGTCACTCGGGTTGACCCGAAACCCATGGGAATATACAGAATCCCATGAGATTTATACAGAATCCCATGGGATTATACAAATCACAAGTGAATTTTTTACGAATCCCGTAGGATTTTTCTGGACGGAAATTTTGAAAAAAAAGTTCGTCTTTTTACGAATCCCGTGGGATTTTTCTGGACGGAAATTTTGAAAAAAAAAAGTTCGTTTTTTTACAAATCCCGTGGGATTTTTTACGAATCCCGTGGGATTTTTTTACGAATCCCATGGGATTTTTTTATGAATCCCGTGGGATTTTTTTACGAATCTCGTGGGATTTTTCTGGACGGAAATTTTGAAAAAAAAGAGTTCGTCTTTTTACGAATCCCGTGGGATTTTTCTGGACGGAAATTTTGAAAAAAAAAAGTTCGTCTTTTTACGAATCCCGTGGGATTTTTTACGAATTCCGTGGGATTTTTATACGAATCCCGTGGGATTTTTCTGAACGAAAATTTTGAAAAAAAAGTTCGTCGAAAGTATATAAAAGTGCATATCAATAGAAAGATGATTTTTTTCTCGTCACGATGGTGTATTTTTTGTAGCTTGAAGATTTACCGTTTGCAAGATATGTTGTTTTTTAAAAAAGGGTGGAAAGTGGGTTTTATAGAATTACATTTTTACCCTTCATCTGTTAACTTTTGCTTTCATCTCATCCATTGGATGAAAAGAAGATGAATGGTTGAGATCTTATTATTTGTTCTTTAGATTAGATGTGTTTTGTATTGATCTCACCTCATATATATATATATTGTGTGGGCCGTTGAAATTGCATCAAATATGTGTGGTAAAAGAATAAGTTAGTTTTGGTTAGATGTTATAAACTCCGTATAAGTTAGTTTTGGTTAGATGTTCAAAAAAAGTTTTGGTTTGTCTCTTCTTTTTTCATTGGGTAATTTTTATTTTATTTAGCTTGTTTAATTGAGGAGATGACTTGTATCGTATTTTTCGTTTTTCTCATTTGCGAGGTCTTAAATATATTATTGCCTTTTCTAAAAGAAATATGAATGGCAAAATAATTATAAATAAGTCATATAAGTTAAAATGAAGCCAACTCTATTTTTTTGGAAAGTCAACATTATATAAAAACAAACAAAAAACGTACAAATATACAACATTCTTTCTTTTTAAACAAAACGATTAAAAAGAAAGAGCCCGAAAAACAATAATACAATACAAAGTACCCGGATGAAACATTACAAATCATAAGACAAACCCCAAATACCCAAGCCAACCCACTAGATTTAAGACAACCAAAACACTAAAAATATCATGGGACAAATTCACTAAACCCAAACAACATACCCCTTATCCCATATGGAAGTGTCATACCACAAACCCCCACACGCCAACTCTAAATTAAATCATTCTAACGTACTTCAATAGTTTTTCATTGTATTTTACTTTTATTTGCTAAAAACTTATAGGAAGAAAAATGTCCTCAATTTCTATTTTTATATATGAGTCAAAAGATTACTATTATTTCAATATGTGCTATGTCTAAGTTGTTTGGATCTAAAACCTGACAACGCAAAAAAAACCCTAATCGATAAACCACTAAAAGTAAGAGTTATTCGCGAAGCGAAGCGAGCTGAAATCGTGCCACATATGATTTAAAATTCTGGATCCGCCACTGGTCATCCCAGATCTATTCTCTGAAAAATAGTGTCCCTTGTTTAACATTTTATGCATATGTCCTATATAATTAATCACCACTAGTCAATTAAAAATAACAACCAAGGGCGGAGGCATGCTTCAAGTACTGGGGGAAAGGCCCCCAATAAATGCTTCGAAGAATGGTTAAGTTAGCCGGAAAATGCATCTGATTGTTATAAAATTGTTAAGGTGCCCTCAATACAAAAGTTTTAGTGCCCTCAACTGCAAGAAAGGAAAACAAAAAACAGAGTCTTCTCTTTCTTTTCTAGATCATCTCGTTCGGAAAAAGTGATAAAGAAGGCTGGAAAAAGTGAAGAAGAAGGATGGATATAGAAAACCGTATAATGAGAGTATCAAAAATCGGGAGTGGGTAGCTATAAATGTAATTAAATATGCATGCCTGTATGATATAAATATATCATCATTATTATCAATTAACAATTTAATATAAGGGACTAATTTCATTCTAAAACATTAATCCTAGTAATTTACTTTGACTCTGGATGGGTAATTTATAAAATATGAATTGTTAATATTTAAGGTTGGTATTAATTACACTTTTATTTAACCGTTGTATATTTTTTAAGTTATTCAAAATATATTTGTCGTTATTGATGGTCCTCTAATCACTTCTTTATAATTATTTGTTGGCATTGGTTAAGATTTGTCTTCTTGTGATTTTTAATTACATAAATGCCCTTTGTAGTTGACACAAACATGCATATTTGGACGGGGACCCACATAAATAATTATAAAAAATCACAAAAGGACAAATCTTAACCAATTCCCTTAGAGCATTAGTTAGACATTCCCTTATTTGTTTTTATAAGTGATTACTGATTAGAAAACTATATATAACTTTGGCCGCTTTCAGCTAGCGAGGACGAAATACAAGTCAAATTGGTATATTTTACAACAAACTCGAAGCAGTTACGTTTCTAATTTCTTGCACCGCAAATCATATATCAAATTAGATCTTTTTTTTTTTCGTTCAAAAAAAAAGTAGATCTTATTTTTGACACCAAACAATTAGCTAGTCTTAACTGTACTGGAAGTAGTAGATTTTACATTTAAATAAAACCAAACCCGACCCGACTCGCTTTAAATTTTTTATCTACCGTTAATACTTGTAAATCATGGTGACTTGAGTGCCCCCTTTACCTACAATTTCTAGCTCCGCCACTAATAACAACGATTGCCTTTCGCCACATACATTGCATAAATGATTAGTATCATATGTGACTTTTGACTTGCAGGAGAATCTTTATTAGTGTATAAACAATGCAACAATAACTGCACTATTTTATTAGTAATAGTAACTAACAAATCTACAAGTTGAAATACTTTTGCTGTGAAAATTTTGAGAACCATCAGGCATTTTTCCCGAATTCGATTTTAAACTTATACAAACAAACACGTGAAGGCGTTACCTAGTGTATTCCTAAAATATCTAAGCTAAAAGTATTTTACGTAGTCACTAGTGAGATTTAATTCGGCACTCTTGCAATCGGTTGGTTCTTGTTAGTTGTTACTTTGAAAATAACATAAAGGATATACATTTGGAGAGATATGTGTTGCATCTAGCACGGTATTAGAATGGTACCAAATTCGTATTGAATTGGTGGCATTGATTTTTTCTTAAGCATAAAAGTGGGTATTGGTACTGTATTTGACGGGATTCGGGTACTGGATCCGGTATCGAGAAATCCGTACCTATACGGTTCTTCCCGTTGTTTGTTAAACCAAATAGGATTTCAAGAAAATGCAACAAAAAATAAGAAAAAAAATGCATTTTTAAGTGATTTCAAACCACGACGTGGCACAAAATGCAACCAACACTTAAATAAATACATCACCAACATATTCGTAACATAAAAACGTTCAAAAAATTATAAAATAGGTTCGCGTTTAATTTTTTGATCGTTTATTAACGATCTATAGTTGCCACAATAAGTTTTTCGAACGTTTGGTTTATTTTCATATATTTTACATGACTATTGTTTGACATGGAACGGGCCAAATGGGTGTTTGGATAAGTTATTTAATTCAATAATATGACTACTTAATTTTCAAGATTTTTTTCGGTACTTCCCCGCTTTGATACTGATACCGTATTAGTAATACCGAATTTTTTGAGCTCAATCCATGGTACCGGTACCATACCGTATACTGGAAGTCGGTACGATACTGGTACGGTTCCAGTTCAGTACTCAGATTCGGTTTCAAGTGCTCATCCCTACAATTGTGCTTTTCATCACTTCAAGCAAATCGAGTTTGATCAAATTTAGTATGAAACTTTTGTTCTTTGCTTTTTTTTCAATAATCTATATCTATACTACATATAATAGAAAAATAGTCAAACTTGAAAAAGTGAAATGTTGAAAGTCATAGGTGAGAGAAACGTATGGTGTAATTAATACTTTTATTAAAACACCTCATTACTTAAAAGTACAATAATTTATTCACATTGTACAACTAATTAAAAGCAGATATACCAAATTAAAAATAACCAATTAAAACACCCCTTACTAAAAAGTAGAATAAAATTTTCAAAATTTAAACAAGCTACAACCTAATACAAAATATGAAATAATTAAAACACACTAATTAATGTTATTTTTAAAACACCATAAAATGAAAAGTACATGTTGTTATAAACATTATACAAATTAGTAAACACACAAAGCTTCATACAAGCTAACAAGTTAATGGTACATATAGTATTGAAAATCGGACCGGACCAACGGGTTCAACCGGGAACCGGTGTCGCCACCGGTTCGACTAATTAATAAAAGCCATCCGAAAATGAATCAGAGAGGACCCATTGAAACCGATACAAACTGGTGAATCAGGTCTCATCGACATCTATTTCTCCGGTTATTCGTCACAAGGTGCTCGTCGTCGGAACGGGCTGGTACCCTGCTATACTATATATAAAGGAAAAACCAAAAAGTAAAAAGTGAAAAGTTGAAACTAAAAAGAAAATGTTGAAAACATATATTTCAAAAGGAAACTATTAATACATATCGAAAACCGGGTTGACCCAAGACGCTTTAAACCCGAAGGGTTGACCCAATTTAATTTGATCCTTTTTTTACCCAACCCGTCGGGTTGACTCGGTTTAAATCGATCCGCTTTTCAACCGGTTGAACCACCCGGGTCGAACCAGGTTTCAAAACATCATGTTTAATCCCCAAATCTTCAAACTTTTATTTTTTTTCGTTTATAACCCATAAACTTTTTTTTAACACAAAACGATCTGTCGCTATAAACTTTCGTTACTATGCACGGGTACTCGTCTATATTTTGAACGTACTCAAAACACTTACAACAATATCACATATCGTTAATTGTCTGCCGTTGGAAACCGCTGCCGCTAGGTGCGGATACTCGCCTAGTAAGTTAAATATGATTACATTTTTAAGTATGCCAATAACGCCATATAAAGTTTTGAAAAGCCAGTTTCAGTGACTTTTTTAGAAACATATTTAGCTAGTTAAAATGTTGAAAATCTCAATTATACAAGTCCAACCCAAAAACTATAAAGAGATTTCACCTTTCAAAAAAATTCAAATACAATAATTTAAATAATAATAATAATAATAATAATATTACCTTATTTAGCATTGCACATATCTAGCGAAACATAAAACATAAAAAAGTGCCATTATTCATGATTTTAAATACCAAAAGAAGATCGATGCATAGTCATGTAGACGTGGAATCCAGTCATTCTTGCTTAAAGTTGCTGGAAGGCTGCATCGGGATACAATTTTATATTATCCTTCATCTATTTTTATACGAGAAAAAAAAAAGAAACCGTTCATAAGAAAGTAAGCCATTGACTTCTTTAATGCGCAAACGTCACATATACGAGAAAGTAACAATTTATTCCATAATTCAAAATGCAAAATATACGTATATGAAAACTTTATCTATAAGGGAAATATAGGGATTTCTTCCTTACTTATCGATCAACAACATACTTTAATTTTGGATGTCTTTTGCTCCAAGAGTGGCAAACATCAAATTAATTATCCTATAGTTTTCTACAATGGAGTCTGGGGCGAATCAAAAGGGATTTCGGGGTGCCATACCACACCGATATGGCTCAAAAGTTGTACATGATTATGATTCTATTACTCGTTTAGTTAGTTTGTCAATGAATGAAAAGTAAACTCAATAGTTTTAATCAAAATGGCAAATTGCATAAAAAAATATTCATCTTAAGTCCAATTTCAATTAAATGTATTACTTTTTCTTTTTTCTCAATTTAAGGTACCCGACTTTTCTTTGGCCGATTTAGGTTTTTTCTAACTTCCGTTAACCATTTCGTTAGTAAATTACATGTTTGGTCTTTGAATTTATATAGGCATTTCATGTTTGGTCCATTTTCGTCCGTTTTCATACGTTTGCATACGTTTTCGTCCGTTTTTACACGTTTTATACGTTTTCGTCTGTTTTACACGTTTTCGTTCAATTTTTGCACCATTCATTTTTACACGTTACCGTCCGTTTTTATACGTTTCCGTCTGTTTTTGCATTTTTCCATCTGTTTTTACACGTTTTCGTCCGTTTTCACACGTTTCTGTCTGTTTTACCACGTTTTCGTCTGTTTTTGCACGTTTTCGTCCGTTTTTACACGTTTTCGTCTGTTTTCGACGTTTCGTCCGTTTTTATACATTTTCGTCTGTTTTCGACGTTTCGTCCGTTTTTGCATGTTTTGGCCCGTTCTTACACTTTTTCATCCGTTTTTGCACAAATTCGTCCGTTTTTGCACGTTTTCGTCCATTTTTGCATGTTTCCATCATTTTTCCATGTTTTCGTCTATTTTTGTACGTTTTTGTTCGTTTTTACACATTTTCGTCCATTTTTACACTTTTAATACTCGTGTATAAAAACGTTTATAAATTTGTGTATAAAAACGTGTAAAAACGGAGGAAACGTCGAAAACAGACAAAAATGGATGAAAACGTGTAAAAACGGACCGAAACGTGTAAAAACATGCAAAAACGGACAAACATGTAAAAACAGATGGAAACGCGCAAAAACATACGGAAGCGTGTAAAAATGGATGGAAACGTGAAAAAACAGACGAAAACGTGCAAAAACGGCCGAAAACGTGTAAAACGGGCTGAAACGTGCAAAAATGGACGAAAACGTGTAAAAAGGGACGGACACGTGCAAAACGGACGAAACATCAAAAACAGACGAAAACGTGTAAAAACGGAAGAAAACGTGTAAAACAGACGGAAACGCATAAAAACGGACGAAAATGTGTAAAAATAGACGGAAACGCGCAAAAACAAACGGAAACGTGCAAAAAAAGAACGAAAACGTGTAAACGGACGAAAACTTGCAAAAACGGATGAAAACATGTAAAAACAGACGAAAACATGCAAAAACATACGAAAACGTGCAAAAACGGACGAAAACGTGTAAAACGGACAAAAACGTGTAAAAACGGATGCAAACGTATAAAAACGGACGAAAACGTATGCAAACGTATGAAAATGGACCAAACATGAAATGTTTATACAAATTCAATGACCAAACATGTAATTTACTAACAAAATGGTTAACGTGAGTTAGAAAAAAAACCTAAATCGGCCACACACAAAAAAGTCGGGTACTTTAAATTAAAATAAAATAAAATAAAATAAATAAAAAACTTTAATTGAAATTGGAACTAAGATGAATATTTTTTTATGCATTTTGCCCAAATCAAAAATATACTTTCTTTTGGTTATTCTTTTTTCTTATACAAGAATTAAAACATATAATTTGTGCATCCAGTCATTTATACTTCTGGTTCCGCAAAATGTATGTCTATAATGAAGTTATAGAAGGTTATAAAATACCATTAGGTGGCGTTTGGTTCACAATTTCAAAAACCCGGGTTTTTAAATTTCATATAAATTTAAAATGTCAAGTATTTAAAACTTGTTATTTAGAATCACCCGTCATGTTTGGTTAGTCTTTTGGCAAATTGAAAGTATGTTGATTTATATAGTATAGGACAAAAATGCCCTTTAAGCAACCCAAAAAAACCCAGTATGCACAATCATCTTCATTCCAACAAAAGCTCAAGATCTAAAATTTAAACACATGACCAACTGAAAGTTGCGTAAAACAATATCTTGAAATTGTTTAAAAAACAAGTATATTCCAACAAAACTCATATCAAAGATCCATTTTTTATATTGTGTAACCTTTCATCGTGTTTCTTTTATCTATTTGCATATACAAAATGGATCTTTATAAACCCCAAATATAAGTAATTCGAACAAAACCCAAAATATGAACAATCGAAACAAAACCCCAAATATGCAATCGAACCAACACAGTTCATAATCATATGATTGAGTAGAAGATTCGTTTTCAAAAAATTAAAAACCAAAATGGACGTTATCGGATTATTACCACCAGAAACATTCGAGAAATGTTGTATTATGGAGAAGGCCTAGATGAATCGAAGAAAAAAAAATAGATGAGGAAAGAGAAGAAAAAAAGTGAGATGATATTTTATTTGAAGGGTAATTTTGTCCACATGTAATTATTATAGATTCTATCCTAGCATCTGTATTATTACAAGATTTTAAATTCACCCCCTAGCATCTGTATTATAAACCCATCACTTCTCTGGGTCCCACCATATTCAAACTCTCTTTTTATAACTTACCAAACATGATTATTACAAGATTTTAAATTCAAACTCATCAAAATACCCCCAAATTAGCCCAACCAAACAGCTCCTTAATATGTTTTGAACTTTTAATTTAGATTTTGAAGGATAAATTGAGTAGTTTGGTGAATTTCTTTTTCTTTTGGTTATTTTGTTATTCTAACGTTAGAAATTGGTCATCTAGTCATTTTCCTTTATTCATATTGTTGAAGAATGATGTATAATGAACTTAATAAATAAACTTTGTGTAAAATGCATTTGGATTACGAGTCTTTGATAATAATTAAAGAGTTTTATTCCGATGTGAAAGAGATGAATTATATATTTTGCATGTCAAACATTCGTTGCATACGAAGAACTCATCCCTATAATTCACTTTAAAAAAATCAATGACTAAAACTAAAAGTTTTTTTAATATTTCATTTAGTTTTTATAATTTAAATATCTAATCAACCGTTAATCATTAGACAAAACAAATTATATCATCACGATCACTATTTAATTATCTTTCTATAGATATACACTTTGATATACTTTCAATAATTCTTTTTTCCATTTTTCACGGTTTTTAACATTTTTCACGGTTTTTAACGTTTTTTCGTATTTTTTTCTTTTTTATTCGTTGCTGAAAATACCATGAGAAATCATATGTGATTAAATACTAATTTGAATATTATAATAAAATCACATGTGATTTATGGATTATAGTAGCTCATTTTATGAAATCACATGTAATTGAGATCATGTGTGGGAAAATCACATGTGATTGAGATGCGTTAAAAAAATTACAGGTGATTTTATTAGAAATATTCAAATTAGTGTTTAATCACATGTGATTTCTCATGCAAATTTCAACGAGTATAAAAATCAAAGATGAAAAAAAAAGTTTTTCGAAATTATATCAAAATGCATATCTATAGAAAGATAACTAAATGCTTGTCGTGATGGTATATTTATTTTTGCTTATTGATTAACAATTTAAGATATATTAATATTTGGAAAAAAATGACGCAAATGAGTTTATTAAAATGTTGAGTTTAATATCATTCATTTGATTAAATGGAGATGAAAGGTAAATATTGGTCCTTGGAATATAGATTTGATATACAAATGATCTTAAATCTTTATTCGTTAAAAAAAAGTCATGTTAAATTTTCGTTGTTGCGCTTGCAAGAAAATTGCCAGCTAGCGATCATAAGTATGGGCGTAATTGACTATCTTACGTATCAAGTAAAAATCCTAGGAAGGGACGTCGTAATTTTTGGTAATAACAATCACAAGCTTTTACTAATTCAACAACCCTTTGTGGTTAATCATATTGTTATTGTATATTTTATCAGGAACATTTTTATAGCTGTGAGCACGAACGACAACGAACAATGTATAAGCCAATGTATCCATAGAATTCTTTGTGTAAAAGTGGAAAATTCTACCTATTATGAGTTATAGGGGTTTGAACTATCTAGCGGCTTCAACCTAATCTTTTTAAGGTGCGTTTGGTTTGTAGAAGGGATTGAAATAAAATTTAGATTTGGTTTAAGATTTGGATTTAATATTAGATCGAGAAAGTAAATTAGGAGAGAGAAATTGTTTTATATCATATTTTTATAATAAAATTGAAATAAGAGTAAGTATTCAAATTAATTTATTAAAATATTTTAAATAAATAGAGAATATGACAAAAAGAAGAAGACCGACTGCGGTAAAAGACAAAAAAATATTAATAAAGAAAATACTATACCTCTTTATTTTGGAAACCCACTGTTTTCATCCGAATTTGTAAAATCCCTTCTTTTGGATTACAACTGTCAAATCATAATCCATTCCACTATACCAAACTACATCTTTTACCTTTATACCAGTCCTTGAATACAAAACCCCCAAAACAAACATGCCCCTTAACATGGCTTACTATCATAGAATAAAGGGTTTTATATCAGGTAGGTTACCCAACTTTGTTCGCCTAAGTTACTCAACTAATTTTTCGTTCAATTGGGTTACTGGACTATACGGGTTTGACATTTAGGTTACTCAAAACCAGAAACGTGTTCATTCAGATTACCCAAAAAAGGCAACCAGGAGATGGAGTTATTATTGTGTTCACGTCAGTTTTTTGTGGGCCCCACTGTCCAAATCAGATTTCCATTTACCTTTTTTTTTTATTTAACTAACCCTAATCCCATTTACACCACCACTCCCAAAATAATTTATCCCCTTTCCATCTAGGGTTCTTCCACCAAATCCACCCCAAAAATCAATGGCCAATCTTTGTTGGTGTGGACAATTAGCAACTTGCAGAACATCATGGACAATGAATAACCCAGCTCGAAGGTTTCTTGGTTTCCCTAACTACTTGGATCCGACAACTAATTGAAATTACTTTATGTGGGTGGATGTTGAATTGCCAAATCAGTGGTATCAAAGAAGGATGTATCAGCTTCATGTCAACTTGAGGGATGCTCACAATGAGTTGAGGAATGCTCAAGCTGAGTTGGTTCAAGTGCAGGCACAAAGTTCTCGGATTGCTTTCTTCAACAAGAAGTTGATTCTTTTGGTGGTGGCTATGTTACTAATTAGGTTTATGTAGGTTGTCATTGTGATGTAATGTAGGTTTATGTAAGGTTTATGTAGGTCTTTTTGTGCAACAATGTAATGGTTTTATGTACTGAAGTGTTTATGAAGTATGGTTTTGTGCAAGAATGTAATGGTATCTATGAAATATGGTTTGAAGTGTTTTGGTACCATCTGTGTTGCCTAATGAATTGGACAATAATAACAACTAAAGCAAAAGATATACAAACAAGATAAACTAAAAGTTACATTCATACCATTTGTGATAGCATATGTTAAGTGTTACAAAAGATGAGTTAAGTTGCACAAATGGTAAGTTACCATTATCCATCCATACAGTTTAGTAATTGCCCATAAAAGCCATGTGGTACCAAAATAGGGGCAAATTCAGTTAAGTTAAATTACATAATAGAAGCAGAAAAGCTTATTCTACAAGCATTGCATCATCTAGTGTCAATCCTGGACCAGGACTTGGTGGCTTGTTAAACAAAATATGTTTGATTCTTTCAGACTCCCTCCTGATGAAAGGTTTGTCTGGTTTCCTTCTCTTTATGGCTGGTGCATTAGCTGGTGATGCAGGAATATTTGGTGATTTAGGAACATTTGGTGATGCAGGAACATTTGGTGATGCAGGCACAGTTGGTGATGCAGTTACACTTGGTGATGCAGGAACATTTAGTGCTTGTGATGGCATTGGTTGTGAACCAGTGATTGGGATTTCATCAGCACCAAGCAAATCATCTGGTGTTCCCTCATATGGCCAAGCAGGAACTTGTATTCCTTGCATATTTTGCACACAATGGAAAACAATCAAATATAATGATAAAAACAAATGGAAAATAATCAAATATAATGATAAAGACAAATACTTACCCCTAGCATTGTTTCTCCATCAATTGGATCCCATGAAACACCATAACCAATTGGTTTTATACCATGAGGTTATGCACTAGATTTTGACCCATCACCCCTTCCACTTTGCCTAACTCTTTTACCATTCACTACCATATATACATTACCTCGTCCAGTCTATCCTCTACCCCTTCCAGTCCATCCTCCATACCATTGTCCATCTGTTGCAGCCTCTTGTCTACCCATTTCAGACCCTTGACAACCTCCTCTAGTCTTGACTCCTCCTCTAGTCAAGACACCCCCTCTTGCAGTACCACTTCCTCTAGTTAATACACCCCCTCTTGCAGTACCACCTCCTTTAGTCAAGACACCCCCTCTTGCACTACAACCTCCTCTAGTCTTACCACCCCTAACACTTGCAGACATTGTTTTACCACCCATAGAACAACCCCTTGCAGACATAGTTTTACCACCCTTAACACTTTCACCCCTAACAGACTGACCACCCATAACACTTTTGTCACACCTCCAAATTTCCTGTTTTTGCAGCGGAATGGAATTCCTGGGGGATGACAGTCATAGCATCATAGTTACAGTTATATCGAACGACCTAAAGTGTAGTTTTGAAAATATCGTTTGGTTAAGTAAAATAATCAGAGTTTACAAAACAAAGGTCCCAAAATATTTCCAATATACCAAAATGAGTTTGTTACAATCAAACGATAGTTAAGTGCATAAAATATATGTGAGACGCGTCGTCACCGCGACTCTATGATATGTCCACATGCATGCCATGAAGTGAATGCCTTAGATACCTGAGATAAAACATGCTAAAAGTGTCAACACAATGGTTGAGTGAGTTCATAGAGTTTAGTTAACAAGTAAAGCTTTTAAAAAGCGTTCATGCAACAAAGGCAAAGTTTTGGTCATTTAGAATAGTCCACAAAGCAAAGGCATTGTAAATCCACTCAGTTCCAAGTTCCGCCCATACAAAAGTTGCAACCTGTGTGTTCACAACCCACTGCCAAAATATGTCTAGTTTATGTTCAAGCACACGAGGTCAAATGAGTTCCCAAAGCAAAGGCATTGTAAATCCACTCAGTTCCAAGTTCCGCCCATACAAAACTTGCAACCTGTGTGTTCACAACCCACTGCTAAAAATAGTACGTCAATTATGTATGCATGTATCATAGTAGTTAAAAGTATAAATGTTTTAAGTATGTAACTAGTATATTGATCACGTAAACGTGCATCAAAACTTATGCACTTAGCCATGAGTCTCCACTCCATCTCCAGAAACCTCAGGTGGGTATGATGCTCACAAGGAAAGTAATATCATTGGTTCTACTTCATCTCCGAAACCCAATGCATGTGTTATCCAAGGAGACTTTGTGTTGCTCATAAGGAAAGTAATAGCATTAGTTTTACTTCATCTCCGAAACCCAATGCATGTGTTATCCAAAGAGACTTATCATGCGAACGAGGGATGCTCCATGTATGTTGGGAGACTTTATATTGATACTCCGATCATAGGAGACTTTATAGTGATGCTCCGACCATAGGAGACTTTATAGTGATGCTCCGACCATAGGAGACTTTATAGTGATGCTTCGACCATAGGAGACTTTAGGTCAAGGTCATAACACGTACGGTTCAATAAGTTCAAACAAGTGATTAGTTTGTATTTAAGTTCAAGGGTTCCGTTCAAAAGTTCGTAATTAAGTTCAAAGATTTAAGTCGAGTTCAAAAGTTCAGAACAGTCAAAGAGCTCGAATAATATCAAAAGGTTCAAGATAGTCGAAGCGTTCAAAATCACGTCAACCAAGTTTAAAATATATCAAAAGGGTCCTTTACGGGTTAAAAGAGTTCAACTATATGTCAAAAAGTTCAAATCAAGTCCAAAGTGTTCACTTATATGTTAAAGGGTCCGAATCAATTTAAAAGAGTTCAATAATACATGTCGAAGGGTTCAAAATCAAGGAAAGTGCTTCAACTAATAGCGTTCATAACATAATGATCAATTTAGTTCGGGCACAATCTACTTACTAGCATAAGTAGTGAAACAAAAGAGTACAAGTTCATGATAGTTCAAACAATATTGTTTAAGTTCATATAAGTGTAAAGTAAAAGCATGAAGTTGAGCATGTATCTCCCCCGAAGAGTTTATAAAACAATTAAACGAGTAAAAGTGGGGCTACGAACTCACCTGGTGCAATGATTATGATGACAAAAGTAGATACACTGAAATGAGGTGCGATCTCTATCCGCAACCTAATATGAATGATGTGCTCTAATATAAGTCATGAAACGATGTCGTGCATGCAAACTCATATGATATCCATACTACTTGTACACTTTTGAAAATAAAGTTTATCGTCGAGAAATAATCTTATAAAGTCTTGTCAATTTATAAATTACTTTACAAGTATTTACATTGAAACGATATCCTACGATAGTCATTTAGTGATTTATTATGAAACTATAACTTTTCGTCGTAAAATAATGTCATTTGACAATTTCATGAAAGTGACTAAACGGCCTCGAAAAGCTAGTCGTAAAATGGTGCACATCGAGTGTTAGGAAACAAACTCAACGGTTTTGGGAAGCTCGTATCATTATCTCAAAGTTTTAGCATTTAAGTTTTCATCCTAGAGGTCTCGATCACGGAGAAAAATATAGGTAAAGTATGGTACTTGTATCCGAAATAATGTTTAAGGGTGGTTTTCGGCAAAGTTTAAGTGATCGTATTTTATTCATTACAACTCCGCTTGACGAACGGTTGGACATTTTGGAAAATATGCTTGGCGAACTTACTTTTACTAGAAGACATCACGTTATAAAAAGTACTACATCCTTGTTAAAAACGACCCTCAACATGGTCACTTGTTGCCGTAAGGTTTGTCTAATAGAAATATATTAGTTTTTCTTATATAATAAAGTTACGGCAACTTTGTGTAAACGTGTATAATTTAATCGTTACAAGTCCGTTTTCTACGTTTTCTACATCCTTAGATTCGTATTAAAGTATACTAATATATTTTTGATAAGTCGACACATTTAATAACGCTTAAGCCTCATTTTTGACTCGTAAAAAGTGACATTTACATGCTGAAAATTCTGAAATTATTAGTTTTCGTCGTCAAACTTCAAAATAGCATAACTTCTTCGTTATAACTCCGTTTTAACCCATTCAAGCGGCCACGTTTTCGTTTTAAAGTGTATTTTCCAAATGTCTAGCCCAAAAATTTTTATAAACTGTCGAAAATTCCAGAATTAACAAATATGATCAGACCCTTAATTAGAGTTGTCGAAATGAGTTTTTCTCGCCAAACCTATTCTAAGCAATTCAAACCAACTCCGAAGCTATTCTAATCCTACCATACACCTTCTTAGGGTGTCATGGGTTCCTAGACATCACCAAAAATGATATGTTTTAAGGAGTAATTATAGGATAACTTATATAAACTTATAGTGCTTAAAAAAACAATTTAAGTGGTATAAACATCCATATAAATTGCATGTTTTACTCAAACATGATAAAATGAACATAGCATGAATATGAAAGATGATGATGAGTATGAAATGCTTACTAGTAACTTGATGAGGTGAAATGAACAAAGGTCAATCCTAACACCCTAGGTTCTTATTTCAAAACCTTAAAAGAGAGTAAACTAGTGTAAATAATTTCACTTGTTCTTGCAAAAACTCCAAGTTTCTTCTTGTTTTTGGTCTTGGCCGAAAATGATGAAGAGTTTGGAGAGGTTCTCTTTTTTTTCACCTTGGATAAATGAATATCTATGTGTTTGTTTGTAAAAAAAATCATTATAAGGAAAATATCTTCCTAAATATGCATATGTGTTAAGCTAGCAAAAGATTTTTGTATACAACTAAGGTGAGTCATCTTATTTGGTCGACTAGATGAAAAGCAAAAGATAGGTAATGTATTTTTTTATTAGTAATTGTAATATAGTGTATGTAGTATAGATAAATTGTTTGTATATATAAGTATTTAGGGTAGCGTTAGCTAGAAATAAATTTTAACGGAACAAAATAAAATATATTGATGTCATAAAAATTATAAAAATACATTTCTTACAAAAATTTAGTGAAGTAATAATTATCGTGTAGTTTTTAAGAAAACCGTCGTAATTATATAAATATAACAATTTATATACAAAATAAATTTAAAACACCGGGTAAACTAATAATATTATTTTTATAATCTTAATATGAGTATAAAAAAATATATCGGGATAATTTTTGGAAGTATCGGATCAATTGCTCAAAATAATTAATTACGCGATAGCGTTTATTTAATATAAAATTATACGTTTAACGTAAAATGCAAAACCATGCATGAACTAATGTGATGATAATGATGCTAATGATATGTAGACTAAACCTAGTCTATATGAAATGCCCTTGATGATTGCTTATGAATTCGCAGCTAAACCCCTAAGGTTACGCGAATTTAATACTTGTAAACCTAGTTTATGATAAAAGATGAAATAGTAAATGTGAGAAATGACCGGAAATTGAGAATTGTGACAACTTTCACCCCTAACAGACTGACCACCCCTAACACTTGCTTCCCCAACACTTTCACCTTTTTTCCTTGTTGGACAACCTCTCACATTATGTCCTTCTCCTTTACATAAGTTACAATGCATTATTACCCCTTTTCTTCCTAATCTAGTTCTATTCCCATCATATTTCTCACATGAATCCCTCTTCCTCTTATGGGTTGGTCTTCCAGGCATCTTTTTAATTATTGGAGGGAATGGTTTTTGATAATTTGTGGTTGGCCATTGATCCATGCCATTCATTCCCTCTAAGTAAGGAGTATAAGCAGAAACAAACCTATCCTTACCATACCAATCAGAAACATAATCTTCTAGTTTCTTATGAAGAAAGTAAATAGCTGCACACCCATGCTCACATGGTATACCACATAACTGCCAAGACCTACAGCTACAAGTTTGTAACCTCTCATCCACTGTAAATCCCTCATAACCATTTATGACATCAAACTTACTTTGACCACTTGGTATGACTTTCCAATTCCTACATTCACAAAATATACAATTAAGTGTTAATATCTAATGTAAATGATGAAAATAGTTATAGGGTTATGAACAAATACCTGTGCTTATCCTTGATAATTTCAAGTTTCTTTATGATGTTTGGACAAACACCACCAGTCCATTGCAAATGCTTTTCCCTCAACTTATGCATTCTTAACATTATCATCTGCCTTATCTCTTCCAGCATGTTAATTATTGGTTTCCTTCTTGGTTCCACAATGATTGATTGAAGCATTCACTGATCCCATTCTCAACAGCATCACATGCTTTATCTATACTGAAGAAAGCCCTACTCCATCTTTCAGGTTTCCTTTCCATCAAATGTTGGTGTGCAACACTACTAATCTTCTGAATCTCAGTCATTACTTGTTCAAATTTAGCTGGTTAAGTTGCCTTAGCTGCTTTCCAGAACAGGTTCCTATACAGAACATCATTAAACTTCTTTATGAAGTTGGCATAAATATGCCTTGCACACTGTCTGTGTTCTGCTAAAGGCATTGTTTCTTTTGCAGCTTTCATGAGTCCCTAAAACAAACAAATAAATCTAGGTACAATTACATCTACAACTACATTAATGAATAGTTTTAATAACAATTACCTTATGTTGATCTGAAATGATAGTAAGACCTGCACCAGCATCTATTCCCAGGTCTTCAGTTAAGCATTTCATAAACCAACTCCAGTTTTATTTGTTCTCTACACTGACAACTGCCCAAGCAATGGGATATATTTTATTATTTCCATCCCTTCCTACAGCTGACAACAATTCCCCTTTGCATAATGTTTTCAGAAAGCACCCATCCAGACCTATAACCCTCCTACACCCTTGTAACCATCCTTGTTTCAGACCATTAAAACAAACATAAAATTCCTTGAAGTAGTTTTTTCCATCAGGCATGTGTTCAACAGCTATCTTACAAGAGCTTCCAGGATTAGAGTTCAAAATCTCTGCTGCATATGACCATAACATTCCATAATGGTCCTCTAAGCATGTCTGATATTGGGATAAAGCTTTCACCTTTCCTCTCCTAGCCTGAATAAGAATCACTCTGCATTTGTATTTCTTCATAATCATTTCTACAATTTCCCTTATCTTAATATTTGGATTCATCATGATCTTTTTAGCATAGTCCCTAGAAATCCAATTACTTGTAATCAAAGTCCCATACTCATATGTCCTAGAACATGTATGCTTATCAACCAGTGTTTTAATTTGAAAGGAATGTTCCTTCTTCATCCATGATGCCCATAACCTAAAAGGACATTGGTTTTCTCCTGCATCTCTACTACATTTAGCATGTAGTTTCCTAGTATTATTAACCTCATAATATAACTTTAATCCATTCCTTAAAGCATAAAAGGTCAACGCTCTTTTCAACTGATCAGGACTTTCATACCTTTCACCTAACAGTGGTGTCATCATGTTTCATTTTGTAGAAGGATCATGGATTGGGTACTGATCACCTTCCATATCATGATCATCTATTGTTTTGTCAATATCCTTATCAACAAATTCCTCCCTCTCCAAGGCATTGTAAATCCTAGTCAAAAAAGTTGTATCAAACATTTTAGAGGATTTCTTCCTAGGTTTAGGGGCCGCCTTTTGAGTCCTAATTTCAAATATCTCTTCCTCATGGTCAGACAAATGATCAACAGATGCTGTATCACTATCATCATCACTAAAATAATCATAAAGATCATCTTCTTTCACTATCACTACCATCTACTTGAGCAGTTACCTCATTTAACTCAAACACAGAACTTGATAGATAAATATCCAAAACACAGTCATTTTTTGTACCACATTCTACACAATCCTTTAAATCACAATCAAACTTTAAAGATCTTAAACCACTATCCAAATCTTTACCAGGAAGCAAATAAAACAAACTTTTAACATCACCTGAAATTTCATCTCCTATGAATCTAACTAATCTAGCAAAGTCCATGGAAGAGAGATCCACATTTTCTACCTTTGAGAGGATTTCAAAGTCATATGTAAGCGGGTTTCTTGGAAATGAACCACCACGATGGAAGTTTCTCACAAAACTTAAAGGTTGAGATGACGATGCCATCTGTGACAAATATCAAACAAGATTAATGTTAATTGAAAGTTCCAAAATTCTGAGATAAAAACCCTAATTTTTAATCAAAAGCCCTAATATTTCAAAACAAAAACAGACTAATTGTACTTCAACAATCAATTATAGGGAATGAGTTCATACCTCTTTGTGAAGATGGCAACTTGATTCAACCAACTTGATACTTTTAGATTTTTAGGGTTGATATAAAGCGTAGATGGAAGTGAGTGTGTGTGTGTGTGGAAAGATGATTAGGGTTTTTTTTTATAAAGTATTAGTTTTTAGATATTGGGATTAATACTTGTGATATAAAAATGTCGTCAGCTGCCATCGTGGATGCAAACCGGGTATCAGAAGTCAAAAAATGTTGGGTAACCTTTATGCCCGGTAAGGATAGCCCAGTAACCTAATTAAATAAAAAATTAGTTGGGTAACTTAGGCAAACAAAATTGCAAAGTTGGGTAACCTATCTGTAATAAAACCCAATAAAAATAAATGCTTGCGAATGATAATGCATCATCTACATTACAAAGAAATTAAATTATTAAAAAATAAGCATCAAAATACAAACCATGTTACCACTTCTACTATTAATTTTACAAAATACATTATGTATCCAAGCATCTAGTAACTTCATTGCAAGTAAGGGCCCGTTTGGTTTGTAGTTGGGTTTAAAATATGGATTAGGATTTGGATTTGTATTTGGATTTAAATTTGGATTTGAATTGTGTTAAAAGTTGTTTGTTTTGTATGCTAAGATATAAAATGGGGTTAGGATTTATATTTATTTTAGTATTAAAATATCGGTGAAAGCTAAAGATACGCAACATATTTTTTCAAATACAGGTCTACACAATGTGCTTTGTAAATTGTCAAAGATACGCAACATATTTTCAAATAATCTTCGATCTAGCTAATAAGACGGTTACTAGCAAGTTAATAGGTCACCACTTGATTAAAGTTATACTGTTGGTCCCTAAACTTGAACAAATTCGTGCATTTAATCCTTTTTTGGTAACGCTTGTTATTTTATTTTTTTAACTTTTAAATTTTTTTAATAAAAAATCTAGATAATTTTTTTTAATTTATTTTTTTTTAAATAAAATTGGATAGATTTTTTTATACATTTTTTTTCTTTTAATTTTTTTTTTTTTAAATCTAGATAAATTTTTTTATACTTTTTTTTAAAAAATCTTGAAAATTGTAATTAGTTTAAAAAAATTATCCAGATTTTTCAAAAAAATTTAAAAAGAAAATCAGATTAAAAAAAAAAACATTTTCCAGATTTTTAAATCTTTTTAAAAAAACTGTAAGCTTTTCGAATTTATATTTACTTTTAAAAAATTATAATTTTCCATATTTTTTAAAAAATATATAAATTTATCCATTAGAAAAAAAATGTAAAATAAAATCTAACCAATATTTGTTTTTTAAAATAAATTTTTTTTTAAAGTTATTTAGATTTTAAGAAAAAAAATTAACGAGCGTTATCAAAAAAGGATTAAATGCGCGAATTTGTTTGAGTTTGGGGACCAACGGTGTAACTTTTAATCAAGTAGTAACCTGCTAGTAACCTGCTAGTAACCGGTCATATTAGATAGATCGAAGATTATTTAAAAATATGTTGCGTATTTTTGACAATTTACAATGTACATTGCGTAGACATGTTTATTTGAAAAAATATATTGTATATCTTTTAGCTTTCACCCTTAAAATAATGAATGACTAAATATTTATGTGGATACAATCGATTGAAATAAAAAAGTAAAAAAAGAAAGAGATGAAAGTACATGTGTCACTCACATTTATGCGGTTATTACTGTTTGAAATAAATAAATAAATAAAGGGTCATACTATTAATACCCCCTATGATGTCAAATCATAGGGGAATATTCCTTTTGACCCTCACTTTTTCAAGATCAGATTTTTGTCGGTTTACGTTCGTATTTCGACAGTTTTCGCTTTGACATATTAAACTTTATATATACAGTTCCGCATTTTCAGGTTTATAGCTTTTTGATATAAACAAAATTATAAAAATAAAAAAAAATAAAAACAAAAAAACAAAAAATATAGCCACCGTATGAATAAATACATAGCCATCGTATGAATAACTCATGCCTAAAAAAATAGTTAAACAGTGCATTTGTCAAAAAATCAAAGCTCTTTCACCTCAATGGATTTGAGTATCCCTTTAATATGGGGTTGACTCCCACTTTAAAACCTCGTCCATTTCAACCAAATAAAGAATTTTATCATCAATCTCAAATTCAAATCCAAAACCCATCAATCAAACAAGCCCTAAATTCTCAAAGAATTAAATATATGGAATTATTTTTTTTTTTTGAAAGGAAATAAAATATATGGAATTATTGTTTAAAAATTTCAAATCACATGTTCTTCTGCATGACATATTTGCTGTAATGTGTCAATAACAACATCTTGTTTTGTTTTTATGCTCTTTTCAATACACATTGACAGCTATATATTTATACTCATTGAGTACATGCAATTTTTCTTCAATTAGTCGGATTCTTCAATCCCGTACGTATGTTTAACAGAAAAAACGGTATAAGTCGTTGTCCTCTCAAATTAAGAAATGACAAATAATATTCTTGATATATAAAGGTCATAATCTGTTTGTTTAGACCATTCAAAACATTAAAATGAGGATGATATACTAATATGGTTCACATGCATAAAAGTTCCTCCTAATACAGCCTATATTTATTTGCATAAACTTTTTTATGATTTTGGGGAGCCAATGAGGGGGTATAAACGGATATTCCCCGATTGTCATTGAATTGAAGAGTTCAAGTTGCATTTCTAATTTATGAAATATAGAATGATTAATAAACAATAGTTCATATACTTTAATGTTAAGTGGATACAATTTAAGCACGTATGTCTCTATCCTTTAATGTATTATAAACTGTTTGTTATAAATAATTGGCAAAAGAATATAAGCAAAAAGCGTTAAAAAGCCATTGATGAGGTCACCTCCACAAGTACATTGCGTATCTTTTAAAGGTAAAAAAAAAATCATTAGTTTCATACACACTTTGACTTTAAGATACACACTTTAACTACTTTAATAGCTATAGGATACTACTAAATGCACAAAATTAATTTAACATTGAAAATTGTGTACTTCCTTTTACTTGTAATTTGCAAGAGAGTAATTATTAAGTAGGACTAGTCTCTTAAATATGGTGAGAGGCTTACCTCATTTTAATTATATTCATCACTTTTTTCTTCATTAATTTAAAAAAAAAAAACTTTTTTAGTCGATTGCTTTTTACTCTTAACTTTTAAAATTATTATTTTATTATCATCTCTCGTAACGATAAAATAATAGAATTTTCATTCTGTGTTACTAAATATAAGATATGCATGTATTTAATTGAGGTTGCATCCGCATAGAAAACTAGTGCACCAATCATAGCCATTCATTTTCCTAATTAAAAAATAAATAAACTTTTACCATTTTTTTAAAAATTAAATATCTCGCAAACCGTTAATTATTACGCGAAAAAAGCATATCATCGCGACGAGAATTAAATTATCTCTATAGATATGCACTTTTATATATTTTTAACGATTTTTTTTTTTTAATTTCGGCCCAGAAAAATCATATATGATTTGTGAAAATCACATGTGATTCGATTTTTACAAATCATATATGATTTGTGATTCGATTTTTGAAAACCATATGTGATTTTTTTGGCGGAATTTTTGAAAAAAAAAAAGTTTGTCGAAAACATAAAGAAGTGCATATCTATAGAAAGATAATTTAATTCTCATCGCGATGATGTATTTTTTTTAGTTTAAAGATTTACCGTTTGTAAAATATGTTTTAAAAAAAGAGTGAAAAATAATTTTTTTTATTAATTTTATCAAAATGGAAAGCTAAAATTGATTTATTGGATCTATTGTAAATATGAGATCTATATTGATCTCAACTCTAGGAAACTATATATTTAAGTCGATAATGCATGTATACTCAAATTATTCATAATGAAATACAAATGTACATGTTTTTATTTTTTTAATAGACAATTTTTATTGTCTCGTTAACTATTTTTATTATGATAATACACCGATTAAAATAAACTAAAAGTAAAGACAAAATTAATTATAAGATGTATTAATTACAAACCTAGAGAAAAAAATAAAAATATGTATTAATTAATATATAAAAGAAAGTTAATCATTATTTAATGATAACTGGATTGTCAAAAGGTAATCATTAGTGCTCACTTTTGACCTATAAGTGTGTATGGTTCAAGTCAAAAGTGTGTATTAATCAATAGACCCTAAAAAAAAGTAAAATGTAATATAATCTAGATCAAATAAGATCAAACTTAAAGTTGTTAAAATGAGATCAATTTAAAATTTGACAAGTGACACTCTCCTTATAACAAAAACAATTTTTTTATTAGCTACAACTAAAAATGTTAAAGTTTTGATAGATTTCTTTTTAAAATTTACGAAACCTAAATAATACACTTTGATTAGAAGTGTAATGTGTATCAGGTTTTTGTATGTGTATCGATTTTGGAATATTTTATTAGTGTAATGTGTATCAGGTGTATCACTAATTCAAACTCATGTATCATTTGGTTATTAGTTTCAAAAATGTTAATTTGTATTAAAATATTATATTTTTGTGTATTATTGCTAAAATTGTTATTTATAAATGTTTTAGTGGTTTTTTAGACTTGATCTTATTTTTACAACTTTAAGTTTGATCTCATATTAACCTTCCCCTATATATATATATATATATATATATATATATATATATATATATATATATATATATATATATATATATATATATATATATATATATAAAACTCCGTATATGATTGTGATTTTTATTTTTAAGATTTAGTAGAACAAATATATACTAAAAAGTAATTAAAAGTTAAATTAAACAATTTACAACTATAATTGATGTTACCGATATATATATATATATATATATATATATATAATGCGTTTTTTATTTTTTTATAAGTTAGTTTTTTTATTTATTTTTATTTTTATAATTTACTATCCTAACGGGCAAAGGCAAAGGCATGAGAATAAATTTTATAATGCATGCATGTTTCGAACCTGAGTCTGTTAGTCTACAAACAAACCTGATAATCACTTGACCAACTCATTTTTTGGATTATATATTGCAAGTCTAAAACTTTAAACTTATGCAACTAATGAGATAACTATCAATCAGAATCCCACAAAGTAGGTGATAATCTAGGAATCTAATTTAAACCCTGATCAAACATATACACACACGTTAAAAAAAATCAGTTTAATCATAATATACTTTTATCAAAACCCTAATATTATCTTTTCCAGCATCTCCAAAAACTCTAATATCATTTTTTGTGCTGATATGTTTGGTGGATGTTTTGTATGTGTGCAAGAATAGGTATTGTACCATGGAAGTAGAGGCATAGATTTTTGAAGTACTGCTGGAATTGATCCCGAAATCCTATTAGCATGTGAGGTAAAATTAATTTATGTTGATTGTGCATTATAGATGTTATCTTGCTTATCTCTATGCTTTTTAATCTGTTATTAAAGCATAGGTGTATGGCAGTAGGTCATTTGAATTGGATTCTTCTTTTTGCAAATAATCATATTTGAACATTTGACCTGCTTGCCAAAATTAACTCATTTGACTATTCTTCGACTAAACTAATTGGTTGAGGGGAATCATTATGTTTTTTCTTCCACAAGTGGTCTTCGTATGAAGTCTCGGGTATGTTACTGTGGAATCCTTATTAGTCTTTTTTTAAAAACAAAATTCTCCATGACTTCCGAATCGAGTGCATTGAGCGCATGAAAGGGTTACTGTGGTATCATTATTGGTCAAATATTATAGGTTGAATATCCACAAAATGTATGATGATCAATTTATCATGTAAGTTTGAGTTTGTTGTAACTAGGTTTCTTCATCTTCTTCTTCTTGGGTGTTTGGATAAAAACTTTGTATTTTAAGCACACAAGTAGTTTAAGAAAAGCAATCCCAAACACCCCTGATCAGTTTCAGTCAGACACTTAAACTGCTTATATCCTTACAAAAGAAGCAGGTTAGCACTTAAATAAATAATTTCTAACACCTCCTTCTTGTGATTTAAATATCCATTCTAACCCTATTTTCCTTTGTGTATGAAATGTGACAGGAGAATGGATGGTATCCAAAGTGTCGAAAATGTGCCTTTGAAGGTGGGAAAGTTATCAGAAGAAGACATAATCGAGATGATATTATTTCCATTTGTGAACGAGATGTGACGCATCATGGAAGAAGGAAGTGTGGTGAAGGCTTCTTATATCGATGTTGCTTCTGTTTTATCGGTTTTAATTTGTTATTAAGAAAGAAGTTGAACAATCAAAGACACGTCTTTGTTATACTAAAATATATAGGTACTTCTATACTAAAATATATAGGTACTCTTGAGCTGATTGTAGAATTCTTATTAAGTTTCTGTTTATTAAGCCAAAACTTTGGAATTTAACTTGCTCGTATATGTAATGTGCGTTTGGATTTTATTATTTTCTATATGCGCGTGTAAGATATGTGTCTATAACGGTGGTCATTGTAGGAATTCTTGGATAGGATTATGCCAATGCGAAAAGGATGATTGACATTCTCTTTTGTAGTTAACACTTTAAATAGCAGGTATGTTATGTTGGGTCATCTTTTAAATTTTTTTTTAAATCTTTGGTACAATACTTAAATTCAACTTAAGGTTTTATTTCTTAGGGGCGAGAGAATGTTAGCAAATTAAGTGGGAAAATTCATCACCTAAAGGCCTATATTAGGTGTGAATTTGAATTGTTAGCCCATCATAACCATTTGTAGTGGGCTGCTAATAACTTCTTACCATGGGTTAAGCCGTTTGGTGGCATGGGATCTGTAACTACCTGTAGTGGACCATAGATATCGTAATTACTGAAGTTGTTTTGTAGTGTTCATTTATCATTTTTGGTCTACAAGAGTTTGTTGATAATCAGTAACACTGTATCGAACAAGTTAACATATTTCTTTGTTTAGTTGCAACTTGCAAGAACTCAAGATCTTATAATATAATATTCTAAATTTGACTTAACTTTCCATTAACTTTATGCATTAATGTGTAGCTAATTTGTGGTTTGGTCATCAATTAAGAAGTAAATGTAACATCTGATACATTCAGAACAGCTGGTAGGGGTGTTTGTCTAATGCTTCTGTGGTACTGCAGCAGTAGCCAAACAATCCTGGTGCAGCCGAAAGCATTATCAGACATTGGGTTATGTTTGGATTTAGAAAAGTGCAGCGTTAAACAAGAACCATTGATAGCACCACGATCAAGCCTTTGGTTTCGTTTGGTTCGTTTGATATATAATACAACCGAATTGACCCCGATATGTCTTCAATTTTTTTATTCATCTGCCATTCAATATGATTTTTTCATTGTGTGTGTTAACAAATGATGGTGCATGTGGGTCAGATGGAAAAGTATGGTGACAATTGCCTGGCTTCAAGAGCTGCGTCTGCCATGTGCTTTAGGTGTAATCAATTGGGCCTTTGGACACGAGACTCAGTCCAAGTGGTAAAATTTCTCGATTAAGAGGTCAGTCCAAGTGGTAAAATTTATGATCGTCCGCCTGCTTAGATGTTGGGGGTGTGTCATAGAGGGTTTTGAAACTCTCCAAAGTTGACTTGCCTACTCACATGTCTTTTTTATAATTCTATCTTTAATTGTAACTTTACGATACACCAATTTATATCTCGAAACCGGTTTTAGTAATGTTCATTCATATACCATTAACATAACATGAACTATATACACCTTTTAACTATTTGTACATTTTAGTTATCAACTAATAACTTATTGTGTTTAGTTCACTTTTTAAATCAACTTCTGTTAGCTATTGCATTATTATGCTTCATCATAAATATTATATGTGGGGCCTTATGATGCTTCTAGCTTGATTGAAATCGTTTTTTATATATTGTCGAAATAGCATGTGAAGCGTGTAGTTTGCAGCTACACTCTGTATTTTTTTTTATAGAAAGAGACACATTTTAGAACAAAGTACAAAAATAGTCGCGCCAGATTAGGACGTGATCATACAAATAGTTTTTGTAGAATGACGAAAGCGTTTAGTAATTATAAAGTGTACGATCAATATTAATAGTCCATTCCCCTTTACAACAACCATCTTATCACCCCCTGACAGCTACCAAACACCCCCTTATGGCAGACATCCAAACAACCCTTGACAACAACAAAACAACCTCTTTAGCAGCCATCAAAATACCTCCTTACAACCATCTAAACACCCCTTGAAAGCAAGAAAGTATCCCCTTACAACAGGAAACTTTTACTATTGTTTTTCTGGCCTAAAATAAATGCTTAACTAAAATAAAAGTTTGACTAGAGTGGACTGATTTTCGGTATGCGTTTACTCATTTTTAGATTCCTTTTTTATGTTTCTTGAAGCTAATTTTGGTGTTACTGTTTTTGTTGTTGTTTTAGATGTATCAGGAAAGGTGGTTTAGAGACAAGGATCCCGATGAAAAGTCTGCATTGTATATTGAGAAGTTAGAAAGAGAGGTACATGCTTTTATCATGTCACTAATTAAATATGTTCTGATCGCTAAATACTCTTTTATTGGTGAGTTGTTTCTACTCAATTTTACTCTCTAAAATCATTGTGTTTTATATGTGGTGGATCATCTAAGAAATGGAATATGCCCATGCTTTAGCCTTGGAAAAATAGTATACATGATTTATTCATTCTAAAAGGTTAATATTTAGTTACTTCCATTTGTGAGACCTACTTCTATGTATGGAGAAACCTACATATATTCTTTTTGTGTTGAAGCTTAAATGTTTACCCAAACACCCTCTCAGAGTATCATGCTGCTGATATGGAATATGTTAAGATTCACAAAGGCTTGCACAAGTTCCCTGTCGAGCTATTTACTAAACCAATATTTAATCACCGTATACCAATGGAATCAAAGGCTATGGTTAAAATTAGATAACTAAAGGCTATGGTGAACTGAGGTGTATTCAGTTCATGTGCAATGTCATTGTCGCATTTTTTTACTCATATAATTATAAGATGAACAGATGCATGTGTATGTATATAGATATAACTAAATCCTCTGAATTTCAGTGACTTTTTGGTGGGAAGTTGATACCCTACACCACCATTACAGCGAATTAGTTCATTTATGGTGTTGCAAAAACATAACCGTTCTTATATTTCACTTTCTGTATGTCACAGTGTGTCGACATAAGATAGTATCAAAGATTATGCTACAAGAAAGAAAACCGCAAAGCAGAGATGATTGGAATCTAACAATTTCAAGGTTAACTCTCGAATCCGAATACCACATCTCCTTTTAATCGATTTAAACTTGATATGTTTAGTTACTCCAATGGGCAAATTGATGAAATCACATGCCAAAATATAACAACCTTCATATGAGTGATATGAAGGTTAGTAAGTTGAACACGTAAAAGATATTTTAAGTTATACCAACATTTTGCTACGTCCTGCTATTTGTCAGCCTTTTTAGGTGGATGCAGTAGCAGATGTCTTTGCAGTTTTTTCATCGAGGCCTTCTTAAAACACTTATGTTATCAATTTCGCCCATGGAGGTGAGTCAACAGGTAAGCACATTACTTTTTGGTTACATTCTTTTCGAATATTATTTAAGTTGTGTTAATCCTTACTCTCTTTTCATGACTGTTAATAGCGTTACAGAGGGGGAAAAAGTTTTAAACCAATATGAGATGCTTTACTCAACAAGCCCAAACACCTATAATTTTCCTCATTGCAATTCCTTTTAAACATTTCAGGTTGGTTCCCGTTGCACATAATGATTGATATTGAAGTTTTGTTCTAACTTGGGGGGAGGGGGGGTGGTTGGATTGCATTTTGTTGAAGTAAACTGAGTTTACCAAAGTTGTGGCAAAGATATTTACACGAGAATTTAAACGTGCAATAGGTATGCACATGCATAGTCTAAAATCTTTATTCGTAGATATAGATTCATCCTAATGATGTTCTTAATCCTAAAACACCATATCTAGAGCTGGATTGGAAAAGTAAAGAAGTTTGTGCCTCCATTAGAGGTGGTTCACCTTTTTGAAAGATAACAAATGGACATGTATTAAACATTCCCAAATAGCCCTTCTGAAAGTTCATTTATCAAAATTGACCAATAAAAGGGCATCTAAATATACTGCATTTCGATAATTGATATGGTTGCTTTCTCAGTCTTACGTGCTTTAGCAAACTCTCTTTCCAAGTAAGTTCTTAAAATCACATATGAATCTACTTATTTAAGCCATCAAATGTTTGTATGCTTATAGTTGGTGTACATAAGCACTTGGCACCTACTTATTTCTAAAGTAGTTATAAGTACTTAAAAAGGAGCAGTGCCAAACAGTATTGGATCTTGAAACATGTAAGATTTTGTGTCCACTTGCTGAATATATAAACAACTAATGATGGTCGTACTTATTAACAAGTTGAATTGAAATCACATTTTGGCTTATCTAACAAGCATAGCAGATAGCAAGTTTAAGGTGTTAGAATTTAAAAAATCCGTAAGTTAAAGACTCGGTCACCTCAAGTATGTGTAAGCATTAGAAAAATCGTAGTCGTAGTCATTTAGTTATTGTTAGTAGTTAGTTTAGTAACACCGTGGAGGACGAACGGGTCTTTACCCACTGTATACCTGATCCACAGCCCGTATGTGGCGTATTTTGTAAGACACTATAAATACCCTTTGCCTCCCAAGGCAAAGGGTGGAGCTTCATAATATTACTTACACTTTCTCTCACTAGAAGTTCCCATTCTCTCCATCTTTCTCTCTCTAGACTTACCATAGTTTGAACCTTGTGATTGTTGTTTGTGTGCTTATGATAACCAATATGTTACAAATGGTAACAAGAGCCATAGTTTGATAATCTACTTTGTGTGTTCTTTGATTCTTTATTGGTTATTCATAATTTTTGGTTTGAATGAGTTTAGAGACTTTTTCACTCTTTTGATCTTATTTAGTATTAAAGTTTGGATTTTGATTGTACTTTTGTGTTTAGGATCATCATTTTAGTTTAGTTTTTGATTTGGAAGGATTGATTCATCTTGGTTGTGGTGTTAGGTGCGACTTGACTCACGTATTGTTGTTCTTGACTGCGATTTGTGATTTATTGGCTGCAACTTGATCAGTTTTAGGTGCGATTTAGACTTGTACTCGCTGCGGTTTGTTATTTATCGCTATGATTTGATAGGTTTTAGGCTGCGATTTGTTGTATTGGTTGCGTTTTAAGTTAGAAAGGACAAAAGGACAAGTAGTGGTTGTACTATTGATAGTGACTTGTGCTCTGCGTTTTGACAGGTTGCGATTTGATTAAGCATTGCATTTTTTTCTTTGTGTTTAGACATGTTTTGCGTTTTGTCGCTGTGATTTGTCAAGTTCTGCATTTTGTTCCTGCGATTTGTCATTTTCTGCGTTTTGTTCCTGCGACTTGTCAAAGACTGTGATTCGTTCCTGCGATTTGTCAAATCTGATGATAACATCAAATTATCCTGAATATTAAGTGTCAATTTCCCCCGATAATGCTTGTAATTTATATCATTTATATGGATTTACGCTTGTTTTCCACTATTTTCCACTTTCAGGTAAATTACGAGCATTGGAGCTAAAGAGACGCGGAATTGGAGAATTACCAAAGATTTATAATAGTATGCTCACTTTGAAGAAGTTACGGCGTAACTCGTCTCTCACATTACGCCGTAACTAAAGCGTGACTCAGAAAGCCAATTCATCAGAAGATTACGGCGTAACTCTCCCAAAAGATTACGACGTAACTATATTAGGTCAAATGAGGTTCCGCGCCACTGATAACTACGCCGTAACTCTTGATTAAACTACGGCGTAACTACTTCTAAGGTTACGCCGTAACCAGCAGATCTAGTGCAATTTACGAAGAAATAGAGGATTACGGTGTAACTATTTTATTGGTTACGCCGTAACCCAAATCTAGCCTATAAATACCCGATGATTTCCAGCATTTCAAAGCATCCCATTTCACACACCACAACTAAAGAACGTGGGAAGAAGCCAGAGCCAGGTCTAGAGGAGCATACGGAGCTATCTCCAAGGGAGAAATCACTCCCCTAGGATAAGCATTAGCATTTTATCTTTTATTTACTTTCGGTTCATGTATTTCGTAACATTAAATATTGAATTGATTTATATGGTTAATATGAGCGGCTAAGCACCTCTTGGTGCTGACCTAGTTATGATTCCTTAAATGTTTTGTTTGCGTTTATATTACTTCCGTATAATTATTTCTAAGGGTATGCATGCATAGTTTATTGGTAGTTACCATTGTTTCTGTAGTTTTGAATGGCGGTAGAGGCTAGTTTCTTAGGATATATAACCAACTGACCCTAAGTGAGTAGACTGAGATGGGAAGGGTAAGATATGACCAACTGACGACCCTTTTTACTTGTGCGATTTGACCAACTGATCACCTACAGTTTGGATGAACTTAAGAATTAGGGGGTAAGTGTTTAAGTTGCTAACGCCCGGGCACTCCCTATTATAAGTCTAGCATGTAGCGGTACTTAATGACTTGGCTTAGGAGACCAGGAACAACTGGACTTATGAGGGGACACCTGACTTCTCCAGTGGTGGCATCTTTGCTGATAGGTTAGGGCGAATTGACCAAATGTTGTCCTCTCGAATTTGACCCCACCTGAAGTAATTGGAAGTAATTAGACGTAGACATTACTAGCTAGGATGAATAACTAGGTTAGCATCACTCTCCTTTATTGATCACAACCTTTGCCTTTAACCTGTTTTAGTAGGGTAGACCATAGGTATAACGAGACATTATAAATATTAAAACCTGGTCAGTAAAACCTGCATCAAGTTTTTGGCGCCGCTGTCGGGGAGTTATATTAGGATTGCTATTAAGTCTTTCATTTTTGTTTTGTTTTAAAATTTATAAAATTCTCACGATCACTATTCAAGATTTCAGGTACCATGGAAGTTGTTAACATTGATGACCTCACTCTTGAGGAATATTTGGCGTTGACAAGAGCAGAACAAGGGTCGGGTCTCGTAAGACCGACAATTGGAGCTGATGCCCGTTTCGAAATTAAAGACCAATTTATGAGGGAGCTTCATGCTAACCCTTTTTCTGGAAACAGGGACGAGGATGCGTATGAGCACGTTGAAAATGTCCTATACATCGCAAGCCTTTTCAATATTCCAGGCGTGTCTCATGACACTGTTATGCTAAGGGTATTCCCCATGACTCTTGCTGGGGCTGCCGGAAGATGGATTGAAAGATTGCCCGCCACGGCGGTTAATACTTGGGTTCTTCTAAAAAAGCACTTCATTCAGAGGTATTGTCCTCCGTCAAAGATTTCTAACTAGCTTTTGGAGATCCATAATTTCAAGCAAGAAAACGATGAAACGTTGTATCAGGCCTGGGATAGATACAACGATCTCCTTTACAAATGTCCTACACATGATCTGAACAACCAGCAAAAGGTCAACATCTTCTACAAAGGAATCAACGTGACTACAAGACAGATTTTGGACTATCAAGGACCAATCCCGAACATGACGCCTACTCTAGCAATTGAAGCCATTCAAAAAATGGCTGATCATTCTCAAAAATGGCACGATGGAAGAAGCAAAAGAAACCAAGGTGGAAGTTTTGATGGAATTGCGGCCATAACTAACAAACTAGAGAATCTAGGGCGAGATATGCTAAAAATCAAAGAAACTGTTCATGCCATCCAAGTTGGTTGCGAAAACTGTGGGGGAGGACATCTAACTAAGAACTGTCCTAACATTGACGTAGAAAATACGATCGAAGAAGCTAAATATGGAGAAAATCGACCATTCTACGGGGATAATCGTAATGGGTATTGTGGAGGACCCCCACCATATTATGAGCGTAGTGAGAGAAGAACTAACTTGGAGGAAATGATTAACAAGTGTTGGGATATGAAAGTGCTGAAGATATCAAAGTACTGAAGATATCAAAGTACTGTAAGTTGCAAAGTACTGGAAGAAGTTAAAGACTCAAAGTACTGTTAAAGACAAAGTCAAAGTACTGCAATATGAAGTCAAAGTACTGCAAGAACAAAAGAACTGTTATATTCGTTTATGGAAAGAATTGTATTCTATGTTTAGATTACTTGTCGTACAAGGTTATCAATTGTAAACCGACTAGGATATCCTTGAGCCTATAAAAGGACTCCTAGATTGGCATTAGAGATATGACTTACGATTTTAGAATTAGAGTTTTAGAGAAAAGTTCGATTATCTTAGAGTTGTATTAGAGTATCTGCATAATAAGCAGATTTAGAGTTTATAATAAAAGGTTATTCTTCTTAGCTTTGTTAAGTAAATTCCGCGTACTTAATAAAGATTACTCAGTGTTTCTTTGTTAATAACTTAGGATTTATCCGAGGTTATTAAACCTTAACAAGCTAGTTAAGATAGTTTGATTAAAGTATATCGATCCAACAAGTGGTATCAGAGCTTGTGTGGAAACTCTGACTAGGAAGAAACCCTACTTCAACTATATTCAAGATGTCGACTGAAGCTGTTCCACCACCCTCAATCACCTCACTCAGAATTCCAATAATCAAGAAGGGAGAATATGATCTCTGGTGTATGAAGATGAGGCAGTACATTGCCATCACAGACCATGCTCTTTGGAATGTTATTGTGAATGGGAATGAAGTTGTAGCAGACCCCATTGATATTCCTGGACAACCAAAGGCACCTAAACCAGTATTACCAGCAGCAACCTTAAGGAATCAAGAGAAGGCACTCAATATTCTCTTATCTGCCATTCCAGATGGTCATCTTCTCAAATTTCATGATGCTAAAGATGCTAAGCAGCTCTGGGCTGCTCTCAAGACCAGATTTGGAGGGAATGAAGCCTCTAAAAAGATGCACAGAAATTTGCTAAAGCAACAGTTTGAAACTTTCACAGTTGGTGAAAGAGAGAGTCTTGATGCTGCATATGATAGGTTTCAGAATCTTCTCAACATGTTGGAGCTATACAAGGCAGAAGTATCAGTTGAAGATGCTAATTTGAAGTTTCTAAGGAGTTTGCCATCTTCATGGCATGTGATTGCTACAATGATCAGAGGACAACAAGGTTTGGATGTCATGGACTTTGATGATCTATATCATCAACTTAAGGTGTATGAGCATGAGATGAGTGGTCAAACAAGTTCTAAGTCTCACAGTATTGCTTTTCTATCATCTGAGAAGAAGGCCAGTACTTCCAAAAGTACTGCTTCTCCTCAAAGTACTGTTTCTCAAAGTACTGCTGTCTATACACCCCCCTCATATGTTCAAAAGGTCCCACCAACTACCACTATGGCCTCAGATGAAGTTATGTGCTCCTTCTTTGCACAACAAGCTAGTTTACCTGTCACTTATGAAGAAGATCTAGCACAGATTGAAGAAGATGCACTTGAAGAAATTGATATCAGGTGGCAAGTTGCTATGATCACTGCAAGAATCAAAAAGTACATGAAGAAGACAGGCAAAAGCATTGATTTCAAACCAAAACAGGGCATAACTTTTGACAAATCTAAAATTGAATGCTTCAATTGTCAAAAGACTGGTCACTTTGCAAGAGAGTGCAGGTTTGCTAAGTATCAAGCAAACAGGACATCTGAGAAGCCAAAACTTGAGCTTAAGGAAATTCCCATTACTGAAACAAAGGCTTTGGTTGCTCAAGAGAAGTTATCAGAAGTTGACTGGAGTGAAGAGTTTGATGATGAACCCGTGACTTACTGTATGGTAGCAGTGGAAGATGCAGTTGAAGACACAGTGGAAGCATTGGACTGGAGTACTGCTTTTGATGAAGTATCTGAACATGCTGCTTTGGAATCTGATGATGGCTTTGGAGGATTTGACTGGAGCAAGGAAAGTGAAGATGATCCTGTTCAACTCGCATTGGTGGCTACTTCACCAAATCAATCTCCTATCTCTGAGGTATGCTCAAATTGCTATGATTTTTATCATAAATTGCTTAGCAGTTATGTGATTGAGAGAGATAATTGTGTTAAGGCTAGGGCTGAGGTAGCAGGTTATCAAATAACCTTAGAATCTATGGAAGCCAAAATTTTAGCACATGAAACTAATGAAGTAGCTTGGGCTGAAAAATATGCACAACAGGATTACCAGTTAAAGCTTAGTGAATGGAAATTAAACTGTAAAATTGCTGAAATTGAGAAATTAACTAAGGAAAGAGATGATTTGTTAGCTAAGTTTGCTGCTTGGGGTGAAGCTGGTCTGTCACATGTTTCTTATGTTCAAAAACAGCAAAGAGCTTATCTTAAAACTGGATTAGGTTTTGGTATGGATTTTAGTAAGATAGAAGAAAACCAATCTAGTAATCAGGATGAAGGTGAGTATGAGGATATAACCACTAGTGATGAAGAACTCATTAATTATGTAGATACATCTAGTAATGATGGTTCATTAAGTGACTCACCTCCTGCATATAAGAAAGCTAATGATTATCATGCTGTTCCACATCCTACTGGCATTCATCAACCCCTTAGGCCTGATGTTTCTCGTTTTGGAATAGACAGTCTAGAGTTTAGGAAAAAGCTAGTTGCTAAATCTAGGTCTGAAACACCCAAAGAAACTGTTGAAAACGGTGTTCAAAACCAAGCAGTACCTTTAAATCAAAGTACTGCTTCACAAGCAGTACCTTCTTCAAAACCTTTTCAAAACAGTACTGCTAAACCTTTTTGGGATAATTTTGGTCAAAACAAGTTTAATCACTCACCAAGAAGGCAAAATAATTTTGGGCATAGACATAGAAAATGTCACTTTGACAGTATGGGTCAGAAACTGTGTTTTGTGTGTTTCAGTCCTACTCATCTAATTAAGGATTGTGAACATCACTCAAAATACCTTAGAAAATTTCCAAAGAACAGGACTGCCAACCAGAAACCTAGAGAGTACAAACCAGTATGGACTAATTCAAATAGGGTTAATCACAGAAACTTCACATCAGATCATAGATACCCACAACAGAGAAGACCTTCAGTATCTCACAGTACTTTCCAAAGTACTGTTAACTCTGGCCCAGTACTTTCACAAAGTACTGCTCAGACAAAACAAGGTACTGATCACAATACTTGGTATAGAAATTCTAGCCAATCTCACTATCAACCTAGAAGGTTTTCCAATTCACATAGGAGATTTAGATCAGAGGAACCAAGTGTTAAAACAGAATGGGTTAAAAGGGAAAGTACTGCAGAGAGACAAACAGTACGTTCAACAAAAAGTGAATCAGATGTTTGTGCGACACAAGAAAATGCTAAAAATCTGGTGAAAGAGATTTATGTTGAAAAACCAGAAAGTTTTGAAAATCCACATGCTAAAAATCAAAAGATAATTTTGGATCATCATTTGAAAGATAGTGGGAATTACATTCTCAAAGAATTTGAGTTTGTAACTCCACAAGGGGAACACAAGTCAGTAATGGCTTGGGTTCCTAAAAGTTTCTAACTCTTTTCTTTATGTGCAGGGCAACCCGGAAGAGGAGCTTAAAGATCATCTTATTGTGGATAGTGGTTGCTCTGGAAGTATGACAGGAGACAAAGAGATCCTGTCTGATTTTAGGAAGATTAGTGGAGGAAAAGTTGCATTTGGGAATGATCCCAATGGAGGAAGGATTACTGGGAAAGGAACAATTAAAGCTGGAAGAATCGATTTTGAGAATGTCAGATATGTGAAGGAGCTTAAGTTCAACTTGTTGTCAGTCTCTCAAATTTGTGATAAAAAGCATCCTGTGTTATTCACTGACACAGAATGTCTCATCCTTTCCTCTGACTTTAAACCTGTTGATGATGACTTGGTAGTACTTAGAGTACCAAGGACAAATGATGTGTATAGTTTAGACATGAAGAGTCTACATTCTTATGGCAGAGCCACATGTTTGGTGGCTAAAGCAACATCTGAAGAGGCACATCAATGGCATAGAAGATTGGGCCATGTTAATTTCAAGAATATCAACAAACTGGTCAAAGGCAATTTAGTTAGAGGTCTACCTTCAAAGACTTACAAGAATGATCAATCATGTTTGGCATGCAAGAAGGGTAAACAACACAAAGCTTCCTGCAAGAAGCTTGAGGAAAGAACTATTAGAGAACCATTGGAGCTGTTACATATGGATTTATTTGGACCTGTCTCTGTGGCAAGTTTAAATAAGAAAAAGTACTGTTTGGTTGTTACTGATGATTGTAGTAGATTCAGTTGGGTTTTCTTTTGGGGTTTTAAAGATGATACTTTTGATGCTATCCAGACACTGATTATTGCTCTTGAAAACCAATTGAGACTCAAGGTTAGAGGTATTAGATGTGACAATGGGACTGAATTCAAGAACAAACTTATGGATGAATTTTGTGCAAACAAAGGCATAAAAGGGAGTTTAGTATTGCAAGAACACCACAACAGAATGGTGTTGCAGAAAGGAAGAATAGGACTTTGATTGAAGCAGCAAGAACAATGTTAGCAGATTCTCACCTACCTATTCAGTTCTGGGCAGAAGCTGTAAGTACTGCTTGTTATGTACTTAACAGAGTCTCAGTCACTAAACCACAGATGAAGACACCCTATGAATTGCTGATGGGCACTAAACCCAACATTCGTTTTATGAAACCTTTTGGATGCCCTCTTACTATTTTAAACACTATTGATAATCTAGGGAAGTTTGATGGCAAGTCAGAAGAAGGATTATTATTGGGTTATTGCACTAACAGTAAGGGCTTTAGAGTATACAACAAAGTTACTAAGAAGGTTCAAGATTGTCTTCATGTTGAGTTTTTAGAAGATCAAGACAATGAGAAAGGTAAAGGTCCTGATTGGATGTTTGATCTTGAGATTTTATCTCCTTCAATGAATTATGTTCCTGTGAGAGAAGAAAATCAACCTATGCACAATGAAGAAGATATCCAATATGTTGTTCATGATGTTCATATTAGACCTGATGCTGTTCCTGATAAAGATCTTGTAAGTTCAAACCAAAGTACTGCTGTTCCTAAGCAAAGTACTGTTTCTTCAAAACAAAGTACTGTTGCACCACAATCCTCATTATCTGCTGAGGATCAATCTATTCAAGAGGAACTTAATCAGATGCTTCTTCAAGATGTTTTAGCACATTCTTACACTGATGAACAAAGGAGAGCTTATGAAGAGGCAAAGAAGAAGAACAAGACTGCAGAGTACTCTCACAGTACTTTGGACAGTACTTTTGAACAAAGTACTGCTGCAACAGTTGACAGTACTTTAGCTGATCTGAATGATCCTACCATGCCTGGATTAGAAGATACTGATGATGAATTTGAAGATGAAGGTATTTTTCCAAATTCCAATGAAGGTGCTGATGTTACTAATTTAGATGATAATTATGAAGTTCCACAGTCTCCAAACTTAAGAACTCATAAGGATCATCCTTCTGATCAAATCATTGGTCCTTCTACTTCTGGAGTGCTGACTAGACACAAAGCTAAGGGTTTCACAAAACCTCACAATGCTTTACTTAGCTTTGTGTATAAACAAAACAGGCTGAATCATAAGGACCATCAAAACTGTTTATTTACTTGTTTCATCTCTCAAGAGGAACCCAAGAATATTGCTCAAGCTTTGACTAAAGAAAGCTGGGTTGAAGCTATGCAGGAAGAACTTCTTCAATTTAAACTTCAAGAAGTTTGGGTTTTATGTGATCTTCCAGATGGGAAGAGAGTTATTGGAACCAGGTGGGTTTTTAGAGTTAAAAGAGATGAAAGAGGCAATGTTATCAAAAACAAGGCAAGGTTAGTTGCTCAGGTTATAGACAGGAGGAAGGGGTAGATTATGATGAGGTATTTGCTCCTGTAGCAAGAATAGAAGCTATTAGAATATTTCTTGCCTTTGCTTCTTATATGGGCTTTCAAGTTTACCAGATGGATGTTAAAAGTGCCTTTTTATATGGCAAGATTACAGAGGAAGTTTATGTCAAACAACCTCCTGGTTTTGAAGATCCTAAACATCCAAACAAAGTCTACAAGGTTGTTAAGGCTCTTTATGGCCTTCATCAGGCACCTAGAGCTTGGTATGAGAGACTCTCCACATTCTTATTGCAACATGGATATAGAAGGGGAGCTATTGACAAGACTTTGTTTATCAAGAGAGACAAGAAAGATATCATGTTAGTTCAAGTTTATGTTGATGATATCATCTTTGGGGCTACCAAACAGTCCATGGTTAAGGAGTTTGAGCAGCTGATGCAGAAAGAATTTCAAATGAGTTCAATGGGAGAGTTGACTTTCTTTTTAGGACTTCAGGTTAAGCAGTCAAAGGAAGGTATTTTTATCAGTCAAGACAAGTATGTTACTGACATACTTAAGAAATTCAATTTTGATGATATGAAGGCTGTTACTACACCTATTAAATCTATCAATTCATTGGGTAAAGATGAAGATGGACACCCTGTTGAAGTCAAGCTTTATAGATCAATGATTGGCTCTCTTATGTATCTTACTGCATCCAGGCCTGATATCATGTTTGCAGTTTGTCTATGTGCAAGATATCAAGTCTCACCGAAGATCTCTCACATGAATGCAGTTAAAAGAGTTTTCTGTTATTTGAAACAACAACCTAAGTTGGGGTTGTGGTATCCTAAAGAGTCACCTTTTCACTTGGAAGCTTTTTCAGATAGTGACTATGCTGGTGATAATTATGATAGAAGATCCACAACTGGTGGATGCCAATATCTTGGAAGAAGGCTAGTCTCCTGGCAATGCAAAAAGCAGACAATTGCAGCAACATCATCTACTGAAGCTGAATATGTAGCTGCTGCAAGTTGTTGTGGTCAAGTTTTGTGGATGCAGAATCAACTCTTGGACTATGGGTTCAATTTCAAAAATACTCCTATCAATATTGATAATGAGAGTACAATTTGTATTGTTAAGAATCCTGTGTATCATTCCAAGACAAAGCATATTCAGATTAGGCATCACTTTATCAGAGATTGTTATGAGCATAGGCTCATCAATGTAGTTAAGGTTCACACGGATGACAATGTAGCTGATTTACTCACAAAAGGTTTTGATGTGTCACGATTCAATCACTTGGTCGTGAGCATTGGAATGATTAACTACTAAGCTATGTTTGAGGGGAGGACTATAAGGTGTTAGTATAGTCCTGTGTATTGCTTGAGGGGAGGATGTTTGTTGATACTTAGTTTATATGAAGATATTTTGGCAAAGTACTGTTTTTCCTGAAAGTACTGCTTGGAAAGTACTGCTTGGGAAAGTACTGCTTATGTGGAAAGTACTGTTTGTCGTATTAAAGTACTGTTCCAACGGTAATATTGATGGGTAATTGATAATAACGGTAACTTTGTTATTATAGGCTGTGATTTTTCAAATCCTACCTATAAATAACTACTTTCCGATTTTCCCTCTCATATTATTACTTTACATCTTTTCCATACTTATCTCCCAATCACCATCTCTTTATTCTTCGATAAATTCATTATTGTGCTCACTTATTCAACAATGGCGAATCGTTTAACTGTTTCAAAGCACAATATGGTGGCTAATTTGGACAAGACTGAGGCGAATATGGCTTTTTATGATATTGTTGATTATCTTACTGGGTCGCCTATTAGTTATGCTCTTTTAGTTGAACCGGATGTTATTGAACCATGGATTCAAGAATTTTGGGCTAATGCTAGAGATAACATGGAGGAGGATGAATATTATATTAGATCTACAGTTGCTGGACGGACTATCAAGATTACAGAAGCCTCTATTCGAGAAGATTTATTATTTGGAGATGAAGATGGGGCTATTCGATTTGACAAGCAACTGATTTGGGATACTTTTAGGAATCTTGGTTATGAAGGATCTTTAACAGAACAAACATTCAAGAAAGCATTATTCTGTCCTCAATGGAAGTTTTTGATTCATGTACTGCTTCATTGCATAAGTTCTAAAAGTACTTCTTGGGAGCAGTTTGGGTCTAATATAGCATCTGCAGTGGTTGGACTAGCTACTGACAGAGTGTTTAATTTTTCAAAGCTTATTTTGGATGGGATGCTATCACATATATCCTCTGGGTCAAAATGGCTAATGTACCCAAGGTTTGTACAGGTTTTCTTAAACAAGCAATTGGCTGATGTTCCAAAACCTGCTGCTTTGTTACCTGTTATTGTGCAACAAGCCAAAATCTTTACATTTATGGCTAGGCGAAGTGCTTTGTTCAGAGGTGGAGATATTCCATTAACTTCTACAATGATGGAAGTTGTTCAAGCTGTACGTAATGAAGCTGGAGAGGATGAAGAAAGTGAAGGTCCTGATTCTGTTTCTCCAAGATCTGCTTCAAAAAGTGCTGCCTCACAAGGTACTGCATCTGAAAGTACTGCTTCTATTGAAGGTACTGCATCTTTACAGGGTACTGTTTCTCCAAGCCCTGAGGTTCAAGCAGAGATTGAAAGAACACCTACTCCATCTCCACAACATTTTGTTCCTGTTTCAGAAGAACATTCACATCTTCAAGGTGATGATCATACTATTCCTCGTGAAGGTTTGACTTTAGATAATTATGCTTTGAAAAGGGAGCTAGTTAGGTTGAATAAGACTGTTGAGTCTCAAGCTAAAGCGCTTAGGAAGTTGAGACGTAGGTATATATGGTTGAGGAATTTTATTAAACCCTATATTCAAGGTTTCAATTTATGGGTTAAAGAGGAAAACAAACGTCGTAAACAACTTCGAAAGGAATTCAAACGAAAGAAGGTTCCTAAATCATCTTCTGTCAACTTGGGGAGGAATTTAGAAAAGGAAAATTTGAAAGAAGATGTTACAAAGAAGAAAGAATCTGTAAGTACTGCAGAAAAGATTATTTCAGATTCTGAGGAAGTGCAAGTTCAAAGTACTGATATTCAAAGTACTGATATTCAAAGTACTGAACATCAAGGTACTGATGTTCAAGGTACTGATGTTCAAGGTACTGAACATCAAAGTACTGATTTTCATGAAACATCTAGGCAAGAAGTAATAACTCCAAGGGTATTGAATTTTGAAAAAGAAGCTGGTCCTTCTACATTTGTTATAGAAGAAGAGGAGGAAGCCACATTCATACCTATTCATTCTGCTAGTGATGATGAAGTAATTGCTACAATATTAGATTTATCACAACCAAGAGGAGGGGTTACTATTAGAGATGTACAAGAAGAAGAACAACCAAGAGCTTCTCAACCAGCCATTGATCCTAAAGACAAAGGGAAAGGTATTCTGGTTGAAACAAAGAAAAAGAAACTCACTTTGGCAGAACTTAGAGCAATTGAAGTTGCTAGGAATGAAGCTGCAGCTAGAAAAGTTCAAGAAGAGTTAGATGCTCAAGATAGAAAAGAACAAGAAGCTCAAGAAGCTCTGAATAGAAAAGCAGCTCAAAAGGTGCAAGATGAATTAGATGCTGAAACTACTGAACCTTTACAGTCTCCTACACCTGTTAGATATATGCCAAGAAGACCTAATTTAGCTAAGGACAGGAATGCTATGATGGCTTATCTGAAAAGTCAAGGGTATAAAGGATTACAGAAGTTTAATTATCTTGAGATGAAAAGATTATATGATGCTGCTAGGGAGGATTATAAGAAGAATGTTGCAGGCATCAAAGATTTTAGAGAAGAAGCTCATTGGACTGAAACTGAAAGGAAGAAGAGTTTAAAGAGAAAAAGAAAAACTGAAGTTACAGATGTTCAGTTTTCAAAGAAAGAAAAGGTAGAATTAAGATCTGAGACTAGTGATGAATTGAAGAATTATCTCAGAGTGGTAGATTTTGATTATACAAAGGAAGATGATAACATGAAGATGAACAGATCAAAGATCAGTGTTTTTAAAGTTGTGAAATCCAAGAATGAAGAATACATGATTTTTCATAAAGAAGATGAAAGCTTCAAAGTTTTCAAAAGGCTATGGGATTTACTGCATATTATAGATAGAGTAGACTTATTCTACTTATATCATGTTGTGAAGGCTTACTTTGAAAATAATCCATTGGAAGGGATTGGTTTGGTTTTACATGGTGATCTCATAACTATATGGGAAACTGATGAAGAGAGCACTGATGATATCTGGAAGAATCAAGAAAGCTGGGAAATAGTTTGCTGGAGATTCTTTGAAGAATCTGGAGTTCATGTTTTGGAGCTGGAAAATGGAACAATGATACACATGTTTGCAGAAAGAAGATACCCTCTCACAGTTGAGCTCATGAGAAGAATGCTAGAGCATGGATTGGAAGTAGAAGAGGATAATGAAACTGCTTGCATGGTTATCAACTTGTTTATAAACTGGACTACCATTGCTGAGAATGATTAATAACTGGTATGAATTTTATTTGAATAAATACTTTTTGATATATCAGTACTTTTATTCAAAGTACTGCTGATCAGACAGTACTTTTATCAAAGTACTGTTTGCTGAACTAAACCAGTTAAATAAATTTTAGAAGAAACCTTTTTGCTAAGTAATAAATATTTTGAACTAAAGGTTGAATAAATGGTTTTTGTGATGATAACATCAATAGGTTATCAATCCACCATGGTTACAAAAGGATTGACTAATCCATGAGCAAACGGCTCTGGTAAAGATATATCAAATCCGTTTTTAGTTGACAACTTGCTAATAAGTTGGATGGTATTCAACTCACCATATCAGTAATGTGAAGAGTTGGCTAGCCCACAAGAAAATGGCTTGTGGTAAAGGCTGTGGAAAAACCATTATTGGTAATTAGTTCACCATTAGATAGAAGAACTAACTAGTCCAGAAGGGTACAGCTTTTGGTAAAGACAAAACAAATCTGTTGATAGCTGGTGGTTTGCTAAAAATCATATGGTTATCAATGTACCATGGTCTTACACACCAAAACATTTGGCTACTCCAGAGATAATGGCTTTGGTAAAGAGTTCTAAATCCATTAATTTTCAATGATTCACTTGAAAGTGATGAGAATAGTATGCAACTTAAACTAAATTAAATGTACAAATTGTCATATGTTGCTGTGTTGCTGAAAAGATGGAGCTTGCTGGATGCTGCTGTAAAGAGAACAATTCTAAGAGATACTTTGACAAGAACAGATGTTACAGAGATAAAAGCTTAAAGACTAAGAAACAATCCGTCTTTAAAAGATGAAGCTGTTAAAGATATATTCACAAAGGAACTTGAAGTCAAGCAAGTAGAATTCAAGTTAGGGGAGGATTGTTGGGATATGAAAGTGCTGAAGATATCAAAGTACTGAAGATATCAAAGTACTGTAAGTTGCAAAGTACTGGAAGAAGTTAAAGACTCAAAGTACTGTTAAAGACAAAGTCAAAGTACTGCAATATGAAGTCAAAGTACTGCAAGAACAAAAGAACTGTTATATTCGTTTATGGAAAGAATTGTATTCTATGTTTAGATTACTTGTCGTACAAGGTTATCAATTGTAAACCGACTAGGATATCCTTGAGCCTATAAAAGGACTCCTAGATTGGCATTAGAGATATGACTTACGATTTCAGAATTAGAGTTTTAGAGAAAAGTTCGATTATCTTAGAGTTGTATTAGAGTATCTGCATAATAAGCAGATTTAGAGTTTATAATAAAAGGTTATTCTTCTTAGCTTTGTTAAGTAAATTCCGCGTACTTAATAAAGATTACTCAGTGTTTCTTTGTTAATAACTTAGGATTTATCCGAGGTTATTAAACCTTAACAAGCTAGTTAAGATAGTTTGATTAAAGTATATCGATCCAACAACAAGTACCTTGTGGACTCGACCAAGAGGCAAAAAGAGCACGAAGAATGGCTAAAAAACTTCCAAGATAATACAAACAAAAGCCTGTCTAACCACGACGCATCACTAAAGAACTTGGAAACTATGATTGGGAAGCTTGGCGATGAGGTGCAAAAGAGAAACGAGGCACAAAAGAACAAATCTATAGCATGTAAAGCAGTGTTTTCTGAAAATGACAAGTCCTCCGATGAGCCTAATAAAAACAATGATACTGAAGATAGAAGAGAGCTACGCCGTAACCAAACCTCAGAGTTACAACATAACCAGGATGCGAGCAATGACAAGTCTACCAAAGTTGACAACTCTAAAAGGAAGAATCATTGGTGTAAGGCTATTGCAATTGACGATGGAGAATGTTACAGCTTATGGGCCTCTTGTGACCCTCGGAAGACCTGCGATGGAGTTGTTGATAAAGAGAGGGTTGATGATGACAGATACATGTGGACTACACTTAACGATGAAGAAAGATTAGCCAAGTTCTCGATTAACGAAGTGGAAGGACCACCGATCAAGCATTACTACAGACCCTTACTCATCACGGAAGATGAGTTCACACATGCATGGCCGACTTGCAACCCCTTCCGTGAGTATTGAAACGGAGGGGGCAATATGAAGAACAAAGTTTAGATATGCCCACATGAATCGGGAAGACATGACGTTTATTTTGGGGACCTATCATTCAGAGATTGGTACTCGGTAAGGTTCGGTGACGCAATAATTAATTCGGTCTTATTAAGAAATCTAGAACTCAAACACGAAAAACATATTCTTCAAGGAAAGACCATTAAGCCTCTCAACGATATTCCTTCTGGCAATAACGATGACGAAGGAACTCAAAATCATTGGTGTGAGCAAATTAAAACCACTGACAGAAATTTTTGGGCTTCCTGCAACCCTTTTGATTATAAATGTAACGGGGGAAGCAGCATTGAGAGAGCAGGGGAAGACGAGTTCCTTTGGACCTCAAATAATGACTCGGAAAGAACAGAATTGCCTTGGCCAGATGATCTAGGATTCGACGATTGGGTCAGAATCAAATACGGAAAAATTGACGCGCTAACTATGGAGAAAATCTGGAATGGGTGTATGAGTAAAGATCAACCTAACAATGAAGTTCCAAATGGAGAATCAGATAATGACACCAAAGATTCCTCGAGGAAGGAAAAAGAGGAATGCAAGCAAATGCTCGTGGAAAATTTACTCGACGATAACCATCTTAAAGGTACCGATTCCACGATGATGATTTTGATTACCTCAAGCTATAAGGTGAAGATGGGTTCATTGACCCCGATGATGAAGTACACGAGAAAAGAAGATGCAAACTTCTTGGCATCCCGTTTAAGAGGCCGCCACCGATTATAGCCGAAAAATATGAGTTCACTTGATATCATTTAGGACCAGAGGAAAATTTTTGCAAAATTCGAAAGATCGAGACTAAAGAATACCTCCGCACTGCCACAAATGTCGCTTGGGTCAGGCATAACTTGATGAAGGACATGGAGGAGGTTGGCCAAGTCCAAAGGCCACCATAAAGCCAGAGGCTCTGATTCTAACTTAAAGACTCGTAAATAAAGAAAAGTGCTCTTTCAGGAGACATCCCGAATTATCCCTTTCTTTTGTTTTATTTCCATTTCTGTAGGGTTTTGTGTTTTTAACCATTTTTGCAGGAAACGATGAATGATTGCTGCTGCAGCATGCTGATCTGACTATAGTTACGGCGTAACTCATCTCAGTGGTTATGCCGTAACCAACCCCTAGCAGCATAATTTCGGATGCATTAACAATTACGGCAGAATTCCATCTCAGTGGTTACTCCGTAGCTACACTTTTGTAGTGTATGCCAGGTTTTTCCTAGTTACGATGTAACTCCCTCTAAGAGTTACGATGTAACTATCCTATGCTTTACTTCTTTCATTTTAAAACGAAATAACCTTGTATTTGTATTTTAAATGAACTTTGTGGGTGTGTTCCCTGTAAACCCTCATGAGACTTCATTCATCCACTTCGGACACTAAGTGGTTTAAAAGGCTTGTTTCATATGCTAAATGCAACCGCGATTCCTACGAAAGTGAGTTAGGTTTGTTTTTCATTTTTCATTTTTTCTTTTTTGAATTATGCTTGTCGGTAGTGTGATTTCAGGGATTGAAGTTTGCTCATGGATGCTTATACGAAGGCACGACTCTTTTTCGTGTTCCTTCTTTCTTTTTGGAGCAAATTTCAGGGAAGTTCTCACACTAATTCTACTTTTCTCTTCACCTTTATTTAACGCTTAGTACAAAAGGGACTTTGTATAATTCAAGTGGGGGGACGGGAGTAGAATTATCTCTTGAACGTTATTTTGCCCTCGTTTTTCTAGTTTATTTTGAAAAATTATGCCATTTTTAAAATTTTGACATGTTTTTCTTAACCTAACTAGATTAGACCTTAGCCGAGCACATACAACCCTTGATATTATATGGTGAGATTAGCCTTATCCGTTTCCAATATTTTACCCCAAATCTACCAAATTATGAGTGTGCCGGTAGTTTGTAAACTTTAGAACTTGGCCTTTGCATCATTTCGAAACCATAGACGAGGTATGTTGAGTTAGCTCGATGTATTTGAAATTTTCAGTTTAAGAAGGCAGTATTATAGGATTATCACCCAAATAGCCTACCATTGTGTGTCTATCGATTAGTCACCTCGACCCCCATGTAATACCCTTTTGTTGCACTCACCTTTAGTGCAAGATACCCCTAGATACACCCATTTGAGTCATTCCTTTCATTTTATTAACCCAATATATTGTTTCGATACACCTATACACCTTAGCCTACCCTATAGTGTTTATTCGTGATTGGGAAGTCATCATTTGCCTAAGTTCAAGGTTTAAGTGGAAAGGTTCGGAAATCACGCTTTCGTCAAAGACATATTCTTGAAGATCATTGAAGACCCCCCGAATTCCCATAGGTCACATTCGAAGATTAGAGTTCGTTAGTGTGCCAACAGTTGAAGAAAAGGTAGTGTGCCCATCATGACGTCCTCTAATGACACATCTACCTAGTATTTCATGATCCGGTTTCTTAACTTCAAAGCTTGAACTTTGGGTGGACGGTAAGTGGTGATGACTTGGTTATAGATTTAGACTATCTGCTTGATTTTTATTTTACACCATTTATATATCCCATGTCTTATCCTACCATTTAGTAACGAAGCGTGTCTAGGTGATGCAGCGATCAATCTTTGGTGTCTTGGCCATGGATTTGGTCATGTATCATTGATTTTGTCCACTTCGCCGTGACATGTTAGTAATGACGAGTCACCCTTAACCTTTGTCGTGTCTACCCATATTGCCTTCGAAAATTGTTTAGCCCTTAACTCTAGTGGTGGAGAGTTGTGTAACCGCCAAGCTTATGATAGAATACATGCTATGACTGTGCGATTGAGCGATCACTCCAAAATTGACACTTAGAATAGTTGAGAGATTTGAGTATTTTGTTCCCATTTTGTGAGGTGTTCGGCTTCGTTTTATTCTAGCATAAGGGATTTGTAAACTTATATTTTCCAGGTTATGGGAGATATCTTTTTAGGAATCTTTCTAATAAGGTCTACTTGATGGAAAGTAGAGTTCAAGTGGGGGGATATTTGATAACATCAAATTATCCTGAATATTAAGTGTCAATTTCCCCTGATAATGCTTGTAATTTATATCATTTATATAGATTTACGCTTGTTTTCCATTATTTTCCACTTTCAGGTAAATTACGAGCATTTGAGCTAAAGAGACGTGGAATTGGAGAATTACCAAAGATTTATCATAGTATGCTCACTTTGAAGAAGTTACGGCGTAACTCATCTCTCACATTACGCCGTAACTAAAGCGTGACTCAGAAAGCCAATTCATCAGGTGATTACGGCGTAACTCTCCCAAAAGATTACGACGTAACTATATTAGGTCAAATGAGGTTCCGCGCCGCGGATAACTACGCCGTAACTTTTGATTAAACTACGGCGTAACCAAGAATAATTGAAGATACGGCGTAACTACTTCTAAGGTTACGCCGTAACCAGCAGATCTAGTGCAATTTACGAAGAAATAGAGGATTACGGCATAACTATTTTATTGGTTACACCGTAACCCGGATCTAGCCTATAAATACCCCACGATTTCCAGCATTTCAAAGCATCCCATTTCACACACCACAACCAAAGAACATGGGAAGACGCCAGAGGCAGGTCTAGAGGAGCATATGGAGCTATCTCTAAGGGAGAAATCACTCCCTACGATAAGCATTAGCATTTTATCTTTTCTTTACTTTCGACTCATGTATTTCGTATCATTAAATATTGAATTGATTTGTATGGTTAATATGAGCGGCTAAGCACTTCTTGGTGCTGGCCTAGTTATGATTCCTTAATTGTTTTGTTTGCGTTTATATTACTTCCGTATAATTATTTCTAAGTGTATGCATGCATAGTTTATTGGTAGCTACCCTTGTTTCGGTAGTTTTGAATGGCGGTAGAGGCTAGTTGCTTAGGAGATATGACCAACTGACCCTAAGTGAGTAGACTGAGACGGGAAGGGTAAGAGATGACCAACTGATGACCCTTTCTACTTGTGCGATTTGACCAACTGATCACCTACCGTTTGGATGAACTTAAGAATTAGGGGGTGAGTGTTTAAGTTCCTAACGCCCGGGCACTCACTATTATAAGTCTAGCATGTACCGGTACTTAATGACTTGGCTTAGGGGACCAGGAACAGCTGGACTTATGAGGGGACACCTGACTTCTCCAGTGGTGGCATCTTTGCTGATAGGTTAGGGCGAATTGACCAAATGTTGCCCTCTCGACTTTGACCCCACCTGAAGTAATTGGAAGTAATTAGAAGTAGACATTACTAGCTAGGATGAATAACTAGGTTAGCACCACTCTCCTTTATTGATCTCAACCTTTGCCTTTAATCTGTTTTAGTAGTTAATTAATTCCTCATCATAATCATACTAAAATCTGTGACACCTAGACTTAGTAATAATCCAACACACATAGCTCTTGGGACGACCTTGGTTTTACCAAATATTACACTACACACGACCGGATACACTGTCCGTTAGTGCATTAGGGTAGACCATAGGTATAACGAGACATTATAAATATTAAAACCTGGTCAGTAAAACCTGCATCATCTGCGTTTTGTCTCTTGCGACTTAGTTCACTGCATTTTGTCCCACTGCGTTTTGACCTAGTGCGTTTGTCAAAACTGCGTTTTGTCACTTGAGATTTGACATTTTTTAGTTAAGTTCTACGGTTTCCTTTTGATTTAGTAAAATCCCGTGAAAGATTCTATTTCTTGGTTTAATCAAAGAGTAGTAAAATCTCGTGTACTTAGGAATCATGCCTACAATCATGTATTCTGTTGCTGATGATGTTCAACCTGCTGGGTCCGATACTCGTCCTCCTATGCTGGATAGAATTGATTATGACTCTTGAGCACAGATAATCAGATTTTACTAATTGGGTAAAGAGAATGGTCTTAACATCATTTAGTCAATTGATGAAGGACATTTCCAAATAGGAACAACCAGGGATCAACTTGAAACTGGAGCTGATGGAACTGTCACTTTGGGTATGGATAGACCAAGGACGTATGATGACCTTAATGAGAAGGAGAAGAAGAGATACGATGCTGACATTAGAGCTTCAAACATCGTACTTCAAGGTCTACCAAAGGACATTTAGAAGATGATCAATCACAATACTGAGGCCAAGACAGTCTGAGATAATGTCAAGATGCTTCTCTCTAGTTCAGAGCTGACTAAGGAAGATAGAGAGTCACAGCTTTATGATGACTTTGAGAATTTCAAGTTGAACCCAGGGGAAAGTACCATAGAGTATCATGTGATGTTTCGCAAACTTGTGAATGATATGAGGAACATCAACATGACAATGCCAAATATCCAACTCAATTCCAAGTTCGTAAACAACATGAACCCTGAATGGCACAGATTTGTTACTGCTATCAAGTTAAACAAAGGATTGAGGAATACTAACTATGAGCAGTTGTATGCCTACTTACTTCAACATGAGAAGCATGCTACATTTGAGCTTTTGATCTTGGAGAAATTCCACTCTATCACTGCTGCTGCAAACTCTTCAAATGACTCAACTGCATTTCTTTCAAATGTGAGGATAAGTACTCAAGCATCACAAGTCATACCATCATCTCAGAATCAGAAACAAATTACCATACCAGACTCAGGATTTACCCCAACTGACATGTTAATTGAAAACCTTGCAAATCAAGTGGCTCTACTAGTTCAACAGAACATAAACTCACTTCCCCAAACCAACAACAACTCAGAACCTCATCTAATCTACAAAATCAAGCCGCAGTGGAAGATGGAAGGGTTGTGGTTCAGAATGTGCAAGGAAGGCAGAATGTGAATCCACGGTATATTGCACGGGGGAATGTTGGAGCTGGAGTTGAATATGTGGGTGTTCAAAACCGAGGAAGGATCATGGTTCAAGGTCAAGGGAAACCTATTAAGTGTTACAATTATGGTGGAGAAGGACATATTTCTAGGAACTGCACTCAACCAAAACATCTATAGAATGTTGAGTATTTCAGGGATAAGATGCTGTTGATGCAAGCTCAAGATAGTGGAGCAGTTTTGGATGAGGAATAGTTGTTGTTTCTTGCTGATGGGAATGCCAAAATATATAATGCAGATGTGGATGAACAACCGGTATATGATTTGGCATAGAACAATCCCAATGTCTTCCAAGTTTCAGATTGTGATGCTTTTAACACTGATGTTGATGATAAACCAACGGCACAGACCATCTTTAAGGCTAATATTTCTCCAATGGTCTCATCACCTCTACAAGCCGGTCCCTCCAAGGATTCTATCATATCGGAGGTACTAAAACTATATGATACGGTTGATGAGCAAAACATTCCCAACAAAGTACAATCAATATAATTCGTTGAATCAGATATTAAAAATATGGGTAATAGCAATGTTGTCCCATATGATCAATATGTGAAGCACGATGAAAGTCTTTTTGTACCTAGTTGTGCATCTTCTGCCATTAATGATGAATATGTGTTTGATGAGTACACTGATTATGTTCCTGATGACTCCATGACCACTAAACTAAATATTTATAAGGATCAAGTTGCCATCTATGAACAGCGCGCTAAATTTGAGCTGACCACCCGTGAGCAGGAAATGGATAGCCAAATGCGTACATTAATCACTAAAAGTAATTTAAGAGAAGAAACATTAAAACAAGAGTTAAATTTCTTACAATAGAAACTTAATAAAACTGTTAAGCAAAAACAAGAACTTCAAGAAAATGTAAAAGTGCTTAAACAGGAATTCAAGGAAAAGGAATCAAAACTTTTAAATGATTTTTCCAACCTTAAAACTTTGAAGAACAAACTTGAAAACAAGTTGTACGTACAAGATAACACCATTCAGACTGCTCACATGATCACTAAGCATAGAGTATTGAGTGATAAACCAGTATTGCCCTCGTAGAAGACAAAAATCCTGCGTATCTTAAGAAAACAAAAAGAGCTCATGGTGTGATTTATGATGATAGTGAGATTCTTAAACCTAAACAAAAGCCAACTTTTGTAGAGAACACTGAAGAGGACATAGAGATAGGAAATGCCTCTAGAGAGAAAATGGAAAAGAAGTTGAAAGAACCTTTGTGTGTGAGCCATAATTTAAATTTCAAAACTCCCAATTACACTAAAGATAACTGGCTTGCCACATTTAGACCTCAGACTCAATTAAACCCTGGACAAGTATTTTGGAAGTTAGATATGGATAAAAGTGTTGGAATCACTTGTAACTAGTATTATCAAGTGTTAGTCATTTACTTGTAATAGGTTGCTTAATTATGGATCTTATGTTTGTAATTAGAGCTAGGATTATGTAGAAAACCCATGAGCCTATGCAAAGGCCCAAAAGGCCAAGGGAAGGGACTAGACTTGTTGCCCTAGTTCCCTTGCCTATAAATACAATGTAACCTCTCATTTGAGAGGTGTTGGTTTCTTTCATAATACACTTATTCTTCCATATTGTCATTCGTGTGATTGAATCAACCATCCCTCCTTTATCTATTGTTCTATCATACATCTATACACTTGTGTTCATATTATAGTGACCTAACAGTGGCTTCTGAGCAAAACATCTTGGAACCTGGACATAACCGTCTCAACTTCCCTCAATCATCAGCTAATCAAACCTTTCAACTCACTCGTCGTCAAATGGAAACATTGTTTGCTCCTTTGTTCAATGAAGATTTTGATCAACGTGCTCCAGATGTATCAAATGTTTCCGCTGCTCAACCTGATAATACTCCAATACCTGATACACCTGACACAACAACAATTGTTGCTGATTCACCTCCGATTGAATCTCCAACAACAGCTGAACAAACTGCTTCTAATGACACTGACCCAGCTGATGATCCTCTTAACCAAGATGTACTTGCACCTGCCGATTATGATGGAAATGCGTTCTTCAACCCTTTCGCAACTAAAATGGCAAATCCAGATGTTGCTGAATCTTCTACCAGCCATCTGAATCCACCTAATCTGCACAATGTATACCAACATCAACCTTCCACACACCGATGGACTAAAGACCATCCTCTTTGTTAGGATTTAGTAAATCCAGTTATTAAAGAGTCGGTCACCTCAAGTATATGTAATCGTTAGAAAGCTCGTAGTCGTAGATTATTACAAGTTAAGTAACACCGTGGAGGACGGACTGGTCTTTACCCACTGTATGCCTGATCCACAGCCCGTAGGTGGCGATTTATGTAAGTACTATAAATACTCTCTACCTTCCAAGGTAGAGAGTTGGAGCTCATAATAAGATTTTTATTTCTCTCACTAAAGTTCCCAAAACCTCTAACACTTTCTCTCTCTAGAAACTCATCTTGTACGCCTCTTGTGTTAATGGTTTGATGTGTATGTGAAATCCAATATGTTACAAATGGTATCAAGAGCCATGGTTTGATCATCTCTTACATATCCTTGGATTTCTAGTGGTTTTTAGATGGTTTTTGAGTTTGAAAAGGTTTAGTGGTTTTTGCATCATTTGATTCATTTCTAGTGTTAAAGCTTGAATTTTGGGTGTACTTTTGTGTTTAGGATTATTGTATGTGCTTGGGTTTTGATTTGGTAAGCTTGAATCATTGTGGTTGAGCTTGTTTTGGATTGAAAAGTGTGTTTTTGAAGTTTTTTCTTGGTAGCGACTTGGTTCTCGTAGTGAATTTCATCTTAGCGACTTGCTTCAGTAAAAGGTAGCGAGTTGTAGTGTTTTTTTGGTAGCGACTTGGTCCTAGCGACTTGTCTTTTGAGACAAGCCGACAAACAGTACACTTAGTGGATTATCCACTACGGGTAGCAACTTGGTGAAGGTAGCGACTTGCTTTCAATTTTGTTAGCGACTTGTACTTAAGTTTCTTAGCGACTTGTGTTAGCGACTTGGACATTAGCGAGTTGCTATTTAGCGACTTGACGACTTAGCGACTTGGTGCTTAGCGACTTGTTGTCATAATTCTCAGCGACTTGGTGTTAGCGACCTGGATCTTAGCGAGTTGTTCTTTAGCAACTTGACTGTGTCTTAGCGACTTGGCATTATAGCGACTTGATTTCATAATACTTAGCAACTTGGTGCTTAGCGACTTGGTTCAAGGCTTCTTAGCGACTTGGTTGAATTTTTGTTTGTAATACGGTTTTCTCTTGATTTAGTAAAATCCCGTGAAAGAATCTATTTCCTGGTTTAATCATTGAGTTATAAAATCCCGTGTAATCTTTAAACATGTCTACCAACGTACCTACAATTATCTCCACTGTTGCCGAGGATGTTCAAGCAGCTGGTTCAGATACTCGTCCACCCATGCTTGACAGAACTGACTACGACTCTTGGGCACAACGAATCAGATTGTACTGTCTTGGAAAGTAAAATGGAGTCAACATTCTCAAGTCTATTGATGAAGGTCCTTATCAGATTGAGACTACAAGAGACTTAATTGATACAGCTGCAGATGGAACAATGATCTATGGAATAGATAGACCAAAGACGTATGATGAGCTCAATGATAAGGAGAAAAAGAGGTTCGATGCTGATATCAGGGCTTCTAACATTATACTTTAGGGTCTTCCAAAAGATATCTACAAGCTTATCAATCACAACACTGAAGCCAAGGCAGTTTGGGATAATGTCAAGATGCTTCTCTCAGGTTCTGAATTAACCAAGGAAGACAGAGAATCACAACTGTATGATGAATTTGAGCACTTCAAGATGAAACCTGATGAGAGTATCTATGAATACTGCGTGAGATTCTACAAGCTTGTGAATGACATGAGGAACATCAGAATGACTATGCCAAACATTCAGCTGAACTCGAAGTTTGTGAACAACATGAATCCCGAATGGCACAAGTTTGTCACCTCTGTGAAGCTAACCAAAGGATTGAAGGACACAAACTATGAGCAACTATATGCCTTCCTTCTTCAGAATGAGAGACATGCAATGTTTGAAAAAAGGATTCTTGAGCAGTTCAAATCTAAGCAGGGAGAAACCAGTTCGTCAAATGACTCAACTGCCTTCTACACCAATGTTGGTATTACTACCAAAGCATCTCAAGTCATACCCACGGGTAATGGTAATCACAAACTCATTCCTGATCCGAGGTTCAAGCAAGCTGATGCTGATGCAGTCATGGGACACTTCATTAATCAACTGGCTCTTATGGTTAAACAAAACCTGACCCTCAGTCCACATACCAACAGTCTTCACACTAACAATGAGATCAGAACTGCATCCAATCTACACAATCATGCTGTTGTCAGAGATGGAAAGATTATGGGACAACCACTTCAAGAAAGGCAGCATGAACAAGGAAGAAGTGGAGTTGGTAGAGGATATGGGGTAAATCAGAATAGGGGAAGGAATGGGAATCAAGGTCAAGCAAAGCCAATTAAGTGCTACAACTGTGGTGGTGAGGGACATATTGCTAGAAACTGCACATTTCCAAAACGTCCACAGAATGCAGAATACTTCAGAGACAAGATGCTGCTTGTGCAAGCTCAGGATAATGGAGCAGCTTTGGATGAAGAGGAGTTGTTGTTCCTTGCTGAGGGAAATGCCCGAACCTATGATGCTGATGTTGATGAACAACCAATTCTGGAGATAGGTAATATCATCAAAATGCATTTCAAGTAGCTGACTGTGATGCATTTGACTCTGATGTCGATGATGAACCTACTACCCAAACAATCTTTATGGCTAGCATCTCACCTATGGTCTCTCCACCTCAACAGGCTAATCCATCCAAAGACAATCATTTTAGAGGTATTAAAACTATATGATGATGTTGATGAGCAAAAGATGCATAATAAAGTACAAAATCTTGAAACTTATGAATCAGATATTGATGATGAGGGTAATAGCAATATTGTCTCATATGATCAATATGTGAAGCAAAGTGAAAGTGAGGTTGTACCCAAGTAATGCATCTTCCATAGTAAATGAGGACTATGTCTTTGATGAATACACTGCATGTGCCCCTGATGATTCTGTTATCTTTGAACTGAATGCCTATAAAGAACAAGTTGCTATTTATGAACAACGTGCTAAGTTTGAGTTGACCACCCGTGAGCAGGAAATGGATGACCAAATGCGTACAATTATTAGAAAAAGTAACTTTAGAGAAGAAGTCTTAAAACAAGAGTTAAACTCCTTACAAGAAAAGCTTTCTAAAACTGCTAAGCAAAAACAAGAACTTCAAGAAAATGTTAAAATGCTTAAGCAAGAATTCAATTCTAAGGAATCAAAACTTTTGAATGATTTTTCCATTCTAAAAACTTTGAAAAACAAGCTTGAAAATAGGTTGTACGTACAAGGGAATACCATTCAGACTGCTCACTTGATCACTAAGCATAGAGTTTTAAGCGATAAGCATAGCATTCCCTTATTGTGGAACCTAATCCTGAGGTTGTTAAAAAGGCTAGAGCTGCCCATAATGTAATCTATGATGGTAATGAGATTCTTAAACCTAGACAGAAACCTAGTTGCGTTGAGTGCACTGAGGAAGATAGAAAATTAGATGATGCATCTAGGGAGAAAATGAATAAGAAGCTAGATGATCCTGAATGTAAAGAGAATAACATAACGATCAAACCCCATGATTACAAAAAGGAAAATTGGATCTCCTTGAACAAGTTTAAGCCTCAAATGTTGTTAACACCCGAACAAGTGTTCTGGAAAAAGGATTTAGATAAGCAAAAAGCAGAGAATCTTGTTGTAACAAACCCTCCCCTTAGGAAAATGCCTTCAGCGACTGTGTATCCTCCAAATACACCAATGCATTTAGTTCCTAGAACTATTGCCACTAAAAGCAAGACCTTAATCAGTCAATATGTTATCTTTCACATATTTGTTGATATTGAGAAAACTTGTAAGAAAAGGATCACACCCACTGGGATAACTGAAGGGGAAAGGGGTTTTGAGCAAACTAAAGAATGCTATTTAACTGAGATCATGCCTTTCTTTAAACAATTAAAAGGTCAATTTGAGAGTCTTAAAAAGGGGATGGACTTAGATATTAAAGAAATGGAAAAGGAATTTGATGCGATGATTGTTGAGGTTAGTGACTATGAGCGAGAATTAAAATATAATGAGATTGAGAGGAAGAACTTGCATACCTTGAATGAGAATCTTATTTCTGAATGTATTGCTCAAGATGTGTTTTACACTGCTACAAATTGTTCCATTAATGCTTCTCAATTTCATGAATTATCTGTTGCTCTAAAAGTCTCCCATGATCGTGTCATTGAGCTTGAAAAAACTAACTCTAAACTGCATGATAAAGTTGAACAGGATGCTCATGATAACTTGGTAAAACAGTTTTCTAAATTAGAAGTTGAGCATCTTGCTTTGCAATTAAAAATCAACATCTGAAAGAAAATGTTAAAACCTCAAATATCAAGACATCCTTGGATGTTCCTGAATTTGATGCAGTTTTTGAAATTAGCAAACGTGATGAACAGATTCGAGCTCATTGTAACACGATCAGAAAGTTGAAATCCCAAATCTCTCAATTAAAGGGTGAAAAGAACAATGTAACTGGATCCCAAATGCCTCCTCCTTTAGATTCTCAGTATTCTCAAACTTTTCATCTTCAAAACTTAGTTAATGCCTTACAAAAGGAAAACGAGAGTTTTCTAGAAGAAAATGAAAAAGTTAAACGACACTTTAAAGAGTTATATGATTCAATGAAAGTCACTCGTGACCAAAACAACGAAAAAAAAACGTCTTTACAAAAAGAAATTGAGAATCTGAGGAGTCAGGAAGATGGGAAACTGCCACTTGTTTTTAATGAGAATATTGCATCAAAGTCATCCTCAGACTGTAAATACACTGTGACTGTTAAATACATTCCTCCTCATCTTAGGAATAATGAACCTGTGTTTCATGACTATTGTGCTCACCTTAAGGATAGTCTAGAATGTCTCTGTGAGATTGTAGAAGAGGATTTCATTAACAAACCTCTTGATAGAGAAATTAGGTTTGCTTGCATTCAGGCCAAACGATCTCAAGAGCTGCTAGAATGTTTAATTGCAATATGTCCTAAATCCTTAGGTGCGAAAGGTAAAGCTGTGATGCCTTATTCCATGCCTAGTGCCAAGCATTCAAATCATTCTATGCCCAGTTTTAAGAAAGTGAACACTAATGTACCTTCAAGTAGTTCAGATCCCTGCACAACTAGTTCAGGAATGCAAAAAGTAGATCAATCAACTAATGTTCCAATAATTCCCTCTACAGGAGTTATCAGTGACATTAAAGCAAGCAGGTCAAAGACTTCAGGCAATACCAAGCAAGATAGGACCTCGCAAGCTAAGAATGTGCATTGGAAGAGAGTAGAAGATCACCCTAGGAATATTAAGTTTGAGTTGAATAAAACGAATCATGTTGATTCTAGTGTTAGCTTTAAGCGTACTGTAATTAATGCGAATTCTGCTACTTTTGGCAAAACATGTAATGATGATAGCGTGGTTTCTGTTACTAATCTTGAATGTGGTATGAATGATTTGTCTAATGCTGTTAAACGCCCTGATAAAACTGTTAATGTTAAAATTCAAGCTAAGAAGGCTAAAAGGCAAAGGCGAAAGAAAGTTAGAAAACAGTGGAAACCCACAGGAAGGAAATTTAGTAATATAGGTTATCAATGGATACCTACTGGCCGTAAGATTAATGAGCTTTGCCCTAAAGTTGCTAAATCAATGCCCACTAGAAAATGGATGCCTACTGGTAGAACTATTCCTTTAAGAAGTGAACATACTTTGAATAGGTCAAATATGGACACTAGCACTGCATCTATTTCTAATGATTCCATTGTTTCTACTTCTGATGTGGGTGTTCCAATCACTGTTACTAACCAAGTGGAACCCATTCTTGCATGGGGATCCCAATTATCCAGTTATCCATTCTTGTCTGTGTTCAACTGCAGATCGTTCAAATCGTTCTGTGGTACCTGGACTCAGGTTGTTCCAAGCATATGACTGGAGACCGGTCGCGGCTCATGAACTTCGTGAGTAAATTCATCGGGACTGTTAGATTCAGGAACGACCATTTTGGAGTAATTATGGGTTATGGTGATTATGTAGTTGGCAAAAGTGTAATCTCCAGGGTATATTATGTGGAAGGTCTTGGTCATAATTTGTTCTCTGTTGGTCAATTCTGTGATTCTGATCTAGAAGTGGCCTTTAGAAAACATACTTGCTTCGTTAGAGAACTTGATGGTGTGGAATTATTAAGAGGTACTCGTGTTTCTAACCTATACACCATCTCTATCGAAGACATGATGAAGTCTTCTCTAATCTGCTTGCTGTCTAAGGCTTCAAAAACAAAGTCATAGTTATGGCATCATCGTCTCAATCATTTGAACTTCGGCACCATTAATAACCTTTCCAGAAAGGATCTTGTCAGAGGCTTACCTAGATTAAAATATGAAAACGATCATCTTTGTTCAGCTTGCCAATTGGGTAAAAGCACGAAATATGCCCACAAACCAAAACCCACAAACTCAGTAATGGAAGTTCTTCATACCCTTCATATGGATCTGTGCGGACCAATGAGAGTAGAAACGATAAATGGGAAGAAATACATTTTAGTCGTTGTGGATGACTACTCTCGATTTACTTGGGTAAAGTTTTTGAGGACAAAGGATGAAACTCCAGATGTCATCATCAAACTTATCAAACAGCTACAAGTTCGACTCAACAATACTGTTAGAATAGTTCGAATAGACAATGGCACAGAGTTTGTTAACAAAGATTTAATTCAGTTTTATGAAAGTGTTGGAATCAGTCATCAAAGAAGTGTTCCACAACTCCTCAACAGTAATGTAGTTGAAAGATGAATTCGAACTCTTGTGGAAGCCGCAAGAACAATGCTAATTTATTCAAAGGTTCCAATGTTTCTATGGTCAAGCCATTGCCACCGCTTACTACACCCAAAATCGTTCCCTTATTCATACCTCTCATGGAAAACCCTATATGAACTTGTTCATAAACGAAAACTGATCTCTCCTACCTTCGTGTGTTTGGTGCTTTGTGCTATCCAACTAATGACGGTCAAGACTTAGGTAAATTAAGAGCAAAGGCAGATATTGGAGTTTTGTTGGTTATGCACCAAACAAGAAGGGTTACCGAATCTACAACAAGAGAACCCGAAATATCATGGAAACAATTCACGCATACGATGAGTTGACCGGTCAAATGGCTCCGGACAAACCAGCCTGACCAGAACTCAATTTTCATCAAGTAGTCCTATCGGTTCTACTCTTGTTTCTAATCCCTCTCCGAACTCCTTATGTACCTCCATCTGAAGATGATTTAAAGAAATTGTTTGATCCAATGTTTGATGAACACTATGAACCAAATGCTAATGAAATGTCAATTCCATCAACAGAGGCTGCTCCTATCCCTATGAATGAAGTCAATCCTTCAGTCTCAATATCATTAAGTCAAGATGCCCTGCTTGATCACTCTGTCTCATCAACAAATCATCAATCATCGAATGTACATCATGGAATTGTCTCTCGCATCAATGATGAAGTTAACCCTTTGCTACTCCTAAGGATGCTCCATTTGAAAACATATTTGCTCCTGAATCATCATCAGAACCATCTTCATCAGAGATATCGACTCCGCTACATCGTTCCTCAACAATGACCACATGAACACCTTAGAAAGTGGACACATGATCACCCATTGGACAAACATCATTGGAAACCCTCTCTCCCGATCCACACGGAAACAACTTGCAACCGATGCCTTATGGTGCTTCTTCAACTCAGACTCTCTGTCGAACCAAAAGATATTAAAACTGCCATGAATGAAGACAGCTGGTTCAATGCCATGCAAGAAGAAATTCATGAGTTTGATCGACTTGATGTATGGGAATTAGTACCTACTCTAGATTGTGCTATGATCATTGCTCTAAAGTGGATCTTCAAAGTGAAACTTGATGAGCATGGTGATGTTTTAAAGAACAAGGCTCGATTGGTTGCAAAAGGATATCGTCAAGAGGAGGGTATTGACTTTGAAGAATCATTTGCTCTGTTGCTCGTATCGGCAATCGTGAATCTTCTGGCTAATGCCGCAGTAAGAACATGGTAGTCTATCAAATGGATGTAAAGACGGCGATTCTTAACGGAGATCTTAAAGAAGTCGTATACCAACCCAAAGCTTTGTGAATCCGAGCATCCTACCACGTCTATCATTGAAGAAGGCTCTTTACGGTTTAAAGCAAGCTCTAAGGGCATGGTATGATACGCTATCAAAGTTTCTTCTATCCAACCGGTTTCAAAGGAGCGTTGATCCGACATTGTTCACCAGGAAGTCAGGCAAACATTTAATTCACGCTCAAATATATGTTGATGATATTATCTTTTGCCTCGACCGACCCCAATTAGTGTGACCGTTTTTCTATTGAAATGGGTTTTAAATTTCAAATGTCAATGATGGTACAAATGTCATTTTTCTTAGGATTACAAATTTCACAAAGTCCCGGAGGCATTTTTATAAATCAATCTAAATATAAAAATGAGATTTTAAAGAAATTTGGATTTGATTCTAGTGACTCCTTGACACTCCCATGATAGAACGTACTAAACTAGATGAGGACCACTCAAGGATCATGGTAGATCAAACGAAATATCGTAGTATGATGGATCCCGAATACCTCACAGCTAAGAATACATCTTGTTCGCCGTTTTATATGTGCTAGATATCAGGCTAAGCCTACCAAAAGCACCCAGCAAAGTTAAACGGGTCTTCGCATCTCCAAGGAACCATCAATATGGGACTTTGGTACCGAAGGACACCGGTATGTCACTAACGTACCTATGCATGCTGATCATGCAGATGTCAAGATACTCGTCGGCATGCCCGAGGTGCTCTCAGTTGGGTGATAAGCTTATGAGATGGTCTTCAAAGAAGCAAATGAGTACTTCTATTTCCTCTACAGAGGCTGAATACATAGCCATGTCATCTTGTTGTGCTCAAATCCTTTGGATGAGGTCCCAACTATCTTACTATAGCTTTGAATTCAACAAAATCCCTCTGTACTGTGATAATAAAGTGCTATTGCTCTCTCATGCAACAACGTACAACACTCAAGAGCAAAGCACATCGACATACGCACATCATTTCATCGGGAGCAAATAGAAACGGTGTGGTGGAACTTTATTTTGAGGACTGAATACCGTTAGCGACATCTTCACCAAAGCTCTTCTAAGAGAACGCTGAGTTTATCCTTCCACGACTTGGTCTTAAGAGCCTACAACCAGAAATACTCAAACGCCTTCAAGAGAGAAGAGAGTAAAAGGTTTTTACTTCATCTATCTCTTGTAAATATCTATTCGAAAAGCAAAATACAAAATTGCAAAATCTTCAAAAAGCAAAGAGAAAAATATAAAACTTTCAAAAACCCATAAAAATTAGAAAATCTTGAAAAATTCCAAAATATTGTTATTTTGTCATGTTTTTCCTTGTACGATATCATCTACGGACTTTATGTTGACTTTCAAAGAATGTCACGGGTCTTTAGATGTTCTTCAAATGTACATAAGATCGTTTCTTAAAAAAAATAAAAATAAAAAATAAAATAAAATAAATAAAATTTTGGGAGAAACTGAAACAAATGGTTTATTGTCATTACAGGCAGTAACCCGTTTTTCAAAGAAAGAACAGAGCCATGCTTTATCTTGGTTTTCAAATCTCATGCTCGATTCTATAAACATTATTTACTATCTTATGAAAACTAATTGCTTTGAAAAATATCTATCTCTCAATCAACAACTAATGTTATTGATTGAGGGGGAGAATGATTTCAATTAAATCAAAAGGTTATTTGTCATACAATTGTTTTTCAAAAGATAATTATGCATGTTTAATCAATGGAGTTTAAAGTCTCAAAATCCAATCCTTATCGTTAAAACGTTTTCATAATCAAGTCACAATTCCCTTAAAAGCTTTCAAAATCAATTTAAATCTACAGAGATCACAAATCTCAAATGATTTGATAATTGTGATCGGGGAGAATTTGTGATTTAAATTGATTTAATCTGATAATTCGGTAAATGGTTTTATAAGGATGTACAAGCTCTCCTTCCCACATGTGCCAAACGATTTCAAATTTTCCATGCACATGTTGAGGGGAGCATCTATCTTAAACCACTAAGATTTGAAACGTGATCAATTTATTTCAATATGCAGTCTTTTCCTAATATGTGCAAAACCTTTTCAAATTTCCATGCACATATTGAGGGGGAGCAACTATTTTTTTTTATTAACCTGGGTTCCGACTCGACATTGCGAGCCGACTAATCCCAGGGCGACTACCCTTTGAAAACCACATTCTTCATATAACTACTCTAGATGCCAACCCCAAAGATGAAAAATTATTTCTATTACAAAATGATGCATGATGCACATGTGAGGGGAGCTCGTTTCTAAAATTATCAAAACAATTCGTTACAAAATGTTTTGATAACATATCACAAGTACCTGGATTGATTTTCAAATGGTTTTCAATTGGTTCCAATGGCGGATGAACAATACCAAATAGACCGACCAACTTGACGTTATGTATGGTGATATAAGGAAGATAAGGTTAGGTATTAGTTCCCATGATCCGCCAAAACCGGAGGGATCTACCCAGGGACAATCCACTAGATAGTAAAGAAGTTTGATGAAAAAAGGAGAAAAGTGATAAATGGGAAGAGTGCGACCGAGATGAGCTAGAACGGAATAAACCCAACAAGGTTCTGGTTTGAAGTCTTGGTGGCACCGAATGGTTGAAGAATGAAAAAAAAATGAAATAAGAAAAGGGTGAAAAGAAATAGCCCTCCATTTATTCAACCTTAGGGCAGAAACCGGGTTCAATTCACCCAGTGACGCACTGCACTACAACTTCCCAAGCTACTCAAGTTCGTCTTAAAAGGACTTGTTTCATTCACGGGAACCCACATTATCTATCGACTCTCTCTTAGAGACTGTTGATATTGAAGAAGGAGACCCTCTCCCTAGTCTCCGGCATAGGAACCAAATGTGCACTATGAGTCTAGAGCCACGAGATCATCAAATAAATCTCCTTAGACACGTTAATGAAGACTCTGTTTCACACAATGGAAAGAGAGATTATATCTTATGAGTCCTACGATTATCCTTGTGGTATTGCAGAACATTCAGTGATATGCAAACATATTCACAATGAAGATGGAAAGCCTTCTAGAACCAACATCAAACAAGCTCCTGGTAGGTGGCATGTGAGATCTAGCCAATAGATCAACCATGTGACAACTAAAGCAAAACAATGGGGTGATTCAATCATTTCAATCAATCCGTTCAAGTTATGGATGACGGATACCTTTGAAAACCGTTGTGCTTAAAAACTCTTTACTTTAGCACATCGACGCGGTACTGATATTTCAAATTAAAAGGTGTTTATGATTGATAATTAATTTTCATTAAAACCTTCATTGTATTGCAAAAACAATTTCTATTGAGCAATACTCGATTTTTTTTCAAATCTCTTTTTATCAATCATTGAATCTCAATTACTGGTTCACTCACCGTGTTGTCTTCATTGAGACATTCGGTTTGAGAACACCTAGAGACCGCTAAACCCACAAGGAAATTCTTTGGAATTTTACCGTCACATGCGCGACTTGACTCGATCAACGGGAACCGGGCCGTGTACCTCAATTCAACGAAAGTGATTAAAGACACTTTCGCGCTTATTGCTAACTGTTGTATGCGTAATACCACGCTTGCGCCTAATCGAATGATGCGTCAATCCATAGCCGCATGCTCACATAACACATTCATTTCTAAAAGAAATCATGATAAGTGCATCAATGACTCGATATTTTCACTTCATGCTTCGCTACGTTGCTACCAATATCATGAATCAACGAAGCTTCCCGCTACTCTGAAGAAATCATGATCCAGAATGTGAGCATGTGGGTCCAAAAGTCACAACATCACATAATACCAACACCACAATGGATGAGTCAGAGATTTATGATTGCCGATGATCTCAAAGTCGGCTCAAAACTCATTATCACGTGGATCAGATAAAGACCTCTAGTTGGATTAACCAAACATGCAATAATGAAGAATCGATGACTACGAAGCCAGAGCAAAGTCCTACATCAAGAATGCAAGAACAATTTATAATGTAATATGTGTTTGTATTCAATGTAATTTTTAATGTGTGTTTGAGGTGACCTCCCTTAGGGGAAGATTGTTAGGATTTAGTAAATCTAGTTATTAAGAGCTCACACCTCAAGTATATAATCGCGAAAGCTCGTAGTCGTAGATTATTACAAGTTAAGTAGTATTTAGTTGAACACCGAGGACGGACGGTCTTTACCCACTCAGTATGCCCGATCCACCCATAGGCGATTTATGTAAGTACTATAAATACTCTCTACCTCCCAAGGTAGAGTTGGAGCTCATAATAAGATTTTTCTTTCTCTCACTAAAGTTCCCAAAACCTCTAACCCTTTCTCTCTCTAGAAACTCATCTTGTACGCCTCTTGTGTTAATGGTTTGATGTGTATGTGAAATCCAATATGTTACACTCTTTTTAACATTATTGGCAACCCAAACCAACCAGTCGTAACTAGACAACGCCTTCAGAATGACAGAGAACATTGCATTTATGCACTCACTGTTAGTCAACCAACCCAAAACATTAAAGATGCAATGACCACGAAAACTTGATTGAATCCATGCAAGAAGAGTGAAATTTTAAACGTTTAGAAGTATGGGAATTTGGTTGAAAGACCGATTGGGTCTGTCATTGGTCTCAAATGGATTTGGAAGAATAAGTTAGATGTGAAGGTACGGTTATTCGAACAAGTCATGTCGGTAGCTGGGTTATAGACGCGGAAGAGGTATGATTTCAAGAATCATTCTCAACCGTTGTTGACTTGAGGTTGTACGGATTTTTCTAGCGTTCATGTCTACTTGAACATCACCGTCTACCAAATGGATGTCAAAATGGCTTTTCTAAATGGTCGTAATAAGGAGACAGTAGTATGTTAGCCACCGAAGGATTCGTTGATCCAGAGTTCCCTAATAACGTCTACAAACTGAACAAGGCTCTCTACGATCTCAAACAAGCCCCTCAGGCGTGGTATGATAAGTTGTCATCCTTTCTCCTTGCTAATAACTTTATCAAAGGATCGGTCGACCCGACACCGTTTATTCAATATCATGGGGCACACATTTTAATTGTTTAGATTTATGTGGATTATATCATCTTTGGATCTACCCACAAAAGTACTCAAATGCTTTTTCAAGACTAATGAAAACAAATTTTGAAATGTCAATGATGGGTGAACTTACATTCTTCTTAGGACTACAAGTTCATCAATTACCCCGTGGTATTTTCTTAATTCAGTCCAAATATGCTCTTGAAATATTGAATAAACATGGAATGCAAAGTTGTGACACTTACAATACACATACCAACAAGCGGATTTGATTTACATGGGAAATTGTTGACCCTACCAAATCGTAGTATATTGGTCTCTCATGTATCTAATGAACCCAGTAGACCCGATATAGTATACTGTATATTCTCCTCCGTTATCACGAGACCAACTGAAAAACACCTCTCTGAGGCTAAAAGAATCCTCTGATACGTCAAGGGAACCATTAACTTAGGGATCTAGTATCCGAAGGATTTTGGTTTTGAACTAATAACTTTTTTAGACGCTGATCACGCAGGATGCTTAGATTCACGGAAAAGCACTTCAGGAGGTTTACAATTCCTTGGTGATAAATTGGTGTCATTGCAATCGAAGAAGCAGGATTACACATCACTGTCATCAATCAGTTGAATATGGTGCCGTCTGCGTGTTGTGCTCAAGTCATTTGGATGAGAACACAACTCAAAGATTATGGTTATGTATTCGACAAGATTCCAGTGTACTGCGACAACCAAAGTGCTATTACGATATCGTGCAACACCGTTCAACACTCAAAGTCAAAGTACATCGATCTTCGATATCATTTCATCAAAGAGCATGTGGAAAAAGGGTACATTTGAATTATACTTTGTAGGCACAAAACACCAATTGGCAGATCTTCTCACTAAAGCCTTGCCTCCCGCAAGATTTACTGACTTGATTCACCGAATTGGTATAAGGTGTTTGAGTCCAGAAGAAATGGATGAACTTTTAAAACTCACTTGAAAAGTCAAACACCAAAACCTCTTTTGTAAATATTATGGAAAACTAGAAGGGGGTTGAATAGTTTTACCGATGAAAACTTCATTTTAAACTATTTAGATCGACTTATGTCAATCTATTTAATGTGTGTATTGGATGTTGATAGATAAGCATATAAATAAGTAATGCAAAGATAAAGAGTAAGAAACACAAAACCACGACGCAAGTATTTATAGTGGTTCGGCTACAAGGACACTTTCCTTGCCCTACTCCACTCCCCGAGTCACCAACTCGAGAGTTCATACTACACAACACAAGCTCCTTGTGGCGGAGAAGCCTTCACAATGTCGCCTACTCTTTATCCGGTACAAGGCTAGACACCGGGTTCTTCCACGAGGTAGAACCAACACTATCACAACGTCGCCTACACTTTATCCGGTACAAGGCTAGATACCGAGTTCCATTACAAAGGAGGAACTACTACCCAACATTACACAACACCTATCCCAAAGAAGACATACTCCTTATAATAACATCATAAGGATCTCACTATCCTTTGACCCAAACTAATCTATCTTGTACATCGATGCACCATATCGAATGTACACCCTAGGCACCTTTCACTAATGCCTTTGACATGACCCTTAGGCACCTTTCACTAATGCCTTTGTCTTGAGCCTTCGACACCTTTCACTAATGCCTTCGACACAGACCTTTGGCACCTTTCACTAATGCCTTTGACACGGACCTTTGGCACCTTTCACTAATGCCTTCGACTTGACCCGTTTGACATCTTTCACCTATGCGTTCAAAACAACAGTTCTACAGAGGGAGAAAAGAACTATCAACAAGATAACTTTAGTAGTCTTAATGATGACGAAGCTTGGCAACCCATGGACTTGAGCTTGCTCGACTTCAAGAAGTGGTGATCTCGCCTTTAAGAGGAACCTAGAGAATCACACAAACACAAAACTACATAGAAAGATCCTTTGGATCTGAGGTTAGAGATTTTACAATACTAAAAGAAAGTATGTGTAAAAAGGGTGAGTTATAATGAGGAAATGGCTCACTATTTATAGGCAAAAACCTCTATTGTTCCCTGGATCCCTCGGATCCCTTACTTGAGGGATCCGTCCAGTGTAATCCTAGGGATCCGTGGACGCTCCTCACTATTTGGGTTATGGGTCATGGATCATGGGTTATGGACTTTGGGTCATGGGTACCCAAATAGATACAATGTATCTAGACATTGGATCATGGGTATGGTTTAGGTCCATGGATCATGGATAATACCCAACATGACTTCATGCATGATGTCATGCAATGGGTCATGGGTTATGGGTCAAGCTCCATGGGTATGGGTCATGACTTTGGGTTTTACCCAACTACATTCAATGTATCTAGTCAATTGGTCAAGTACTTAGATTTTTACTCATTACAATATATACTAAGTATATATAAGTACATATCCATATTATGTAAACACTAGTTGTTATACATATGCATTTCTATAAGTTGTAAACAATTTTACTTGTTTAGTGTTTTATATGAAAATGTAAGTGTGTTAGTAAACTATTGGCTCAAACTATTTACGTATTTTATTTGTTTCATTAAAATGATTTTACGTTTGTTATCGAAAAAGCATTAGAAGATCGTAAAATATAAATAAATGTTTTTACGGCTTATTTGTATTAACAAATATATTTCAAAAACAAAATACAAAATATAAAATCTTATAAAAACCAAAAACATTTTTTTTCATTAAAATTTTATTTGAAAAACTAACATTGCAAGTACAAAACTTCCATCAACAGAGTGTTCTATCAAACATTTCACCATTTCTCCCGAACAAGTGTTGAGGGGGAGAAAGTAAATATTTTTCTGTTTCATAAAACCTTGTACTTGCATGTTACCAAAAATACGTTGTTTTCTATTAAGTGGTGGATATTTTATCTTGAAATATACCCTCTCAGACTCAAATGTTTTCAAAATACATTATTTCAAAAGTCGAGGGGGAGTATCGTTAAGTTTCTTGCCAAAATGTGTTTTGTCTAACCAAAACGGGAGTTAAAGGATCTTGGTTGGAACCTCTTTGAGGTTAAGGGACTGAATGTGCCAATTTTGCAAAGTAATTTCAAACAAAATCAGTCACCGAACACATTCAATGCTCTTACATTTACATTTACTTCTAATAAAAACCAAGATCCAATGACCCACAATCAATCTGCAAATCCGTTCATCAAAATCAAAATTTGTAAGTTGTAAAATGATTTGATTATGTTTTGTAACAATGGTTTCAAAAATCTTTCAAATCCAATGGTTAAATTTTTCTATAAATGATTTTGAATAATTGTTCATGCGTTCGATTTAGTTTTTTACGCCTAAATGTGTTTGAGTTGTAATGGGTTGTGTTAAAATGTTTCTTAATGTGTATTAAACCTATTTCAATCGTTCAAACCAACCCAGAAACACCAATTGTTCGAATTTGAAATTTAGGGTTCATATGCTCAAATTGGGGGTTTTCTATTTTGTGTTTTCTGCTGTGTTTAGATGGTCAAGAAAGTGTTTTAATGAGGTTAGAAACATGTTAGGAACACTTAATTTACCCAGAAATAACTAATTCAAAAAAAATTAAGTTTAAGGGTTCTAGGGATTTGAATCTTCCGATTCTGTGGTGAAAACGTGTTAAAACTTGTTGCATATCACTCCTATGACATCTAGGATAGTCCAAAAACACTTCTTTATTTATTTGTGTGGATTAATTGGTTAAGCGTAGAATAAGGGTTTAGGGTTTAAGTGATTTTACGCCTAAGCTTTTCTATGAGTAACTGATATGTTCTAATGGTTGCTTTATGACCTAAAGAATGTTTGGAATACACTGTAATCAAGTTTATGTGTTTGTGTTTAACAGGTTAATTACTCATAAAAGACTGATCAAATTTGTTCTGATGTTACGCATAAGGAATACTCTTATGCGTAAAGGTTACGCCTAAGAGAAATCTTACGCGTAACACTTACGCATAAGAGGTCTACAGTATTTTACGCGTATCTTGGAAAGATATGCGTAAAAAAGGCTTGTTACGCATAAGCTTTACTCTTACGAGTAAACCTTACGCGTAACATTCAGCTTATCCTTAAGCGTAAGCTTAAAGCCTTTGAACTAGCTTTAAGCGTAAGAAATTCTTATGCATAAGACTTGGTCTTACGCTTTAGCTTACGCCTACGCATCAAGGTCAAAAGACAAGACGAACAAGAGTATGATTTCACTGAAGCTGACTTCCCGGAATTGTCGTTCAACGACATCGAAGACATGTATCTCCTAAAGGTACAAGGAAGGATCCGACAGTTCTCAACAGAAATTCAACTCAAGTACATCAATGCGCTTCTAATCTTCATCCGCAGCAAGGCTATTCAGGAACGTGTAGAAGACTTGCAACTCGGTGTTGAATCATACCAGAAGCAGGTCAATCTCACCAAACCGCTCTTACACTTTAACGAGCTCAACCAACAACCTCAGTACATAATTCTGCGAAAACCGAAGTTTTTCGTCTACAGAAGTGAGCATCATCATACATTCTTCATGGCGTTTGACGAAATTCATAAGTTCTGTGACGCAACGTTAAGGATGGTTCGTGATAGGTTGGCATATCGTATAAAGGACATTGAGACCGATATTGTTAAGACGAAGAGATGGAACTCCACGGATTGCAAGGATGTTCGTAGGTTTATCAAGAGGCTGGATGAAAGGTTGATACACAGGGATCAGATGAGACGTTTGGAAAGCCAAGGAAGACAAAGCTTCTCTATTGTGACGTACCAACGTCCAGATAAAGTTCCTGGTCGTGTGTAAAACATTTAGGTACTCTTAACTTGATTTACTCTTAACTTGATTGTGATTTTGATTATTTGATTTATATATTGATTATGGTTTGTGCATAAATAGCATTGTACAACCTGATATTGTATAGAAAGGACCATGTGATACGCTTCAGTGCCACAATCCTTATAAAAAGAGCGAAAGCTTCTTACTTTTGATTAAAATTAATCAAGCCTTTCAATATTTTCATAATTTTGCTCAAAAGGACAGGTATTCCCTCTCGTGTTTTCCAAAACCTCAAAAGTTAATATCACTTGTTGAGGGGCATTATTTGCAAACAATTTGTTCTAATCTAAGTTCTTTGTGGAAATCTTCCTGCAAAACTCGAAATGGTCACATTTTAAGTCAAAATTTCATCAAAAATAACATCAATATGCCATTTTTGAGGGGGAGAAAAATTATGTGACCAAAATATGTTGGATTGTGAATAAGAATCTCAGTGTGCTACGACTTAACTCTTGAATTGACGAGCTCTAAAATGTCATAAATTGAAAAGATTTATCTTCTAAGACTTATCTTAGTAGAGTGTACCAATTCGAGAAACTCTTGATAGACATGAACTTTGACGGGTTTGACAACCTTTTCAAGGTTTGTTCACATCTTCAAGGTAGTTATTAGAACTAGTTGTCACCTAAAAGCTGACAATGTACCTCTTTAACTATACAACGTAATAGTGTATCGCGAGGAATTGTCTATCTTGAGTCGATCAATTCAAAAGTGCGCGCTCTTCTTCTCCTCTTGTCGTGATTTTCAGTCAAAACTCATAAGCACATGTGGAGGGGGAGTATTTCGGAAAAGTACAAAACTCTTGAAGTGTTACAAATATGTTTTTCATTCATAAACACTTTGAGAGATTTTCATGCAAATGGTTTTATGGCAACGTAGGATAGTCATGGAGTTATAAGGTGACTAAGTTTAGGAATAAAAGTCCTATGATCCGCCAGAGCCAGAGGGATCTACCCAAGGACATCACCAATAGTTAGTATTTGTAAGTCCTTAGGTATGATTGAAAAAGGAGAAAATGAGAATTGGAGAAAGAAGGAGTTGAAGAATTAAAAAGAAAAGTTAAAGAAAAGGGTGAAAAGAAATAGCCCTCCAAATTACTAAACTTAAGGAGCACAGGGTTCAATTCATGTACCTTGGATGTCACAAGATGACATCGATTGAAGACAAAGTCATCATGGACCCAGTGGCTAATGCACTAAACCTTCTTAGCCACTCAAGTTCTCTAAAAAGAGCTTGTTTCATTCTCACGAGGGACCTTACATAATCTATCGACTTTCTCTTAAAGATTGTTGGAAGAAGGAGACCCTCTCCCAGTCTCGCTTAGGAAACCAAAATGCACTATTGAGTCTAGAGCCACGAGATTCATCAAAAGATCTCTTAGGAACACTTGATTTTTCATCACTTGTCGTTCAACAATAAGAACGCAAGTGACACATTCTAGAGTCCTTCACAGATTTTAGCAATCTGCCGAGAATATTTATGAGGGGATTCACACTTGTGATCCTCAGTGATTGAATGGAAACTCTGCCGGTCAACATCAAACAAACACGAAGTAGGTCACGGTAACTCCTTGTGCTTATGTGTCTTAAGTGTGTCTATAGTCTCGTGAGATGATGCTTCGGTGTAAGATATAACTTTTCACTTACACATCATAACATTAACACAATGAGCACATAGATGGTTTTAGAGAGAGAAAGAGTGGGACATTCTAGTGAGAGAAACTTGTAGAATATTAGATTACCAAAGAACATCCAACCCTCTACCTTGCAAGGTAGAGGGTATTTATAGGTTACAAACTAAGCGACCTCCCACTGCACCTGGATCGGGGATACGAAGGGTAAAGACCCGTCCTTCTCCACGGTGTTGCACTAAACTATTTTACTACTGATTAACTAAACAACTACATAAACAATTAACTAACGATAAGTCTACGAGCTAACTTATGCCGATAACGGTTGGGGGTGACCGACTCTTCAATAATGGAATTTTCTATTCCTAACAATCTTCCCCTAAGGGAGGTCACCCCATGTTTTACATTTCAAATCCTAGCATTCTATACTTGACTTTGTCCTTGAGCTCGTAGACAAAACAACTTCAACGACGCAATCTTTGTGCATAAGTAGTGCAACTTCAAAGTCTGCACAGATTTGTACTTTAAGTGGAGGTTTAATGAATCATGAAATAAAAATTTTGAGCCATCATTTGAAATCATCAGCAATCATAAATCTCTGTGACATCCTTTGTGGTGTAGGTATTATGTGATGTTGTGACATTTGGACCGACATGCTCACATACTGGATCATGATATCTTCACATCAGGTGTATGCGGAAGCTTTGTTGAATCATGATATTAGCGCGGCGTAGTAGAAGCTTGGGTGAAAATATCGAGTCATTGATGCAATAATCATGATTGAGTTGAATGTGTTAGATGAGCATGCGGCTATGGATTGACCGCTTCATTCGATCATCGCAAGCGTCGGGGTGTACCGCATAAGGCAAGCAAAAAAGCGCCGCGAAAGTGTCTTTGAACACTTTCGATGAATTGAGGTACACGCCCACGGTTCCCGTTGATCGGTACAGTAATGCTTGCTGTGACGGTATAATTCAGGAATTTCCTTGGCAGGGTTTCGCGTAATGCTCTAGCTGTTCCCAAACCGGAACGTCTCAAAGAAGACAACACAGAGTGAGTGAACCAGCGAATTTTCGTCCAAGCGATTGATGAAAAGATAATTGAAAAACAATCGTGTATTGCTCAATAGAAATTGTTTTTGCAATATAACGAAGGTTTTGATGAAAATCAATTATCAATCATAAAACACCTTTTGATTTGAAAAATTAGTACGGTCGGCGTGCTTAATGAAAAGAGTTTTTAAAGCACAAAGACCGGTTTTTCAAAGGTATCCATCAATCCATAACCAACCAGATTGATCAAAAGAATGAATCGCCCCATTGTTTCTGTTCAGTTGTCACATGGTTGATCTGTATAATAGATCTCACATGCCACCTACCAGGAGCTTGTTAGATGTTGGCTCGAGAAGGCTTTCCATCTTCATTGTGAGTATGTTGGCATATCACTGAGATGTTACGGCAATACCACAAGGATAATGCGTAGGACTCAAGATATAATCTCTCTTTCCACATTGTGTGAAACAGAGTCTTCATTGAAAGTGTCCTAATGAGATTTATTGATGATCTCATGGCTCTAGACTCAATTTGTGCATATTTGGATCTGCTTGGGAGACTAGGGAGAGGTTCTCCTTCTTCAATATCGACCATCTCTAAGAGAAAGTCGATAGATAATGTCGGTTCCCAGTGAGAATGAAACAAGTCCTTTTAAGAGGAACTTGAGGTTTGAAAATGCCACTGGGTCCATGACGTCTTTGTCTTCAATACCGATGTTACCATCAGAGCATATGAATTGAACCCGGTTTCTGACCTAAGGTTGAATAAATGGAGGGCTATTTGTTTTCACCCTTTTCTCATTCAATTCTTTTTAATTCTTCAACCCTTCATTACCTGAGACTTCATAGCTAGAACCTTGTTGGGTTTATTCTACTAGCTCAGTCTCATCGCACTCTTCCCATATCTCATTTTCTCCTTTTATCATCATACCTAAGAACTCTACACTAACTAGTGGATAGTCCCAGGTAGATCCTCGATTCTGGCGGATCATGGAAACACATACCTAACCTTATCGTCCTTATATCACCATACATAATGGAAAGTTGGTCGGTCTTTTTGGTATTGTTCATCTGCCATTGGAACCAATTGAAAACCATTATAAAATCAATCCAGATACTTGTGATATATTATCAAAAACATTTTGTACCTGAATTGTTTTTGATATTTTAAGAATAAGTGCTCCCCCTCAACATGTGCATCAAATGTTTGAAATCGTTTTGCACACCAGGAAGAAAGAGATTACTTCTTTGATTATCATTTTCCAAAAAAACATCACCATCACTTCTTTGATCAAATCAAGTAGATAAAGCATTTCCAGGAAGGATGAGGTTTTCATAAGATTGCTCCCCCTCAATATGTGCCTCGAGATTTGAAAAGAGTGTTTTGCACATATTGGAGGGAACCCTTTAAGAAGAGCATACATGATCACCAAAGGATTAGAAGCCATACAATCAAGGTACCTTAGAAAGATTTGAAGTTGTGTACACGATGACTCTGAATTTGCAAAAGAACTCTCCCTAATATATGCTTGAGATTCGAAAATTGTTTAGCACATATTAGAGAGAAGTATGCACAAAAAAATTGGTCATCTTTTAATATCTTTCATATTTATATCACATTTCTCCCCGATCAAAATCTTAAATCCTTTGAGATTTTGGAATCTCAAATGATTTAAATATGTATGAGGCAAAATATTTGTAGGAGAAAAATGTGTCGTTTTATATGATCGAAGTGGACACCATGGATGTTTTTCTTTTCAAGGAAACCACAGTACAAATCCTAGCACTATTACATGTTTTCTGGTTGTTCATAATTATTACACCACATATTAAAAACAAAGCGCTTCCGAAGATGTCTTCATTCATCCTCGAAGAAGTTTGTAGTGACCATCCACGGAGCCTTCCACCAACAAAACTTTCAAATGCGGAAGATCCTTCTGGTCTTGAGTCTTCGTCTGATTGCGGCAATGAAATGTTCACATCTCTTCACATCATTCAGTCCAAAAATGGTTTTAATCAAGATTTCATATCAAGTTTGGCTTCTTTCACTCGGTGTCAAGTTCTTCTTCGACCATTTTGATGCACCATCACTAAACTTGTAGAGTTAACATAGACGCATAAGCATACGCGATCCATATCTGTCGGTGAAGATGGCGGCTCTAGGGTGTCAAGAACTTTGAATTCTCGATGAAATTCATGCCCAGCTGCATTCCATTGAGGACTTGTGAGGTTGACCCTGGTTTGGTAGCTTTCAATGCCAGGTAAAGTCCTCAACTCGTTTCGAATGACTAGGCCCGATCCAAAGAGTGACAGTAGAGAGGGCCTTTTCACGTGGACAGTAAGTGCTCCGGTGTCCTTGAAGATTTAAGAGATAGAGATCTTGAAATCATTTGGCGAAGATGTTTGAAGTCATTCTCTTCAATGGTATACACTTTGAGGTCAGCTCTTTTAAGGACAATCTTCTTCAAGTACTCATATCCATAGATCGGAAAGATCTCTACACTAACAAGCTTAAGATTTTGCGCTTTGATCGACATTATTGCGTCTTTTATCAGCACCATGTCTCTTTCTATGTAGAACTTTTTTTTTGAACCACCGTGGGAAATACCATGAAGTTGCAATATCATACTTTTGTTCTTCATTCGCCAGAGATTGATCGGGAACCATCTGCTCAAGCCCCATCGTGAGTAGGTTACCTTCATCTTTGATATTGATAGAAGGTCTTCTTTCCTCGGAGCGAGCACACGAAAGTCCAAGTCGATTGAAGAAATGCCTGAATAGTCTTCGACCAGTTCACCACCAAGAGGAAGAGATTTGTTGACATTAAAGCGACTGATTTGATCACTGACTTGGTCATTTAGCATCTTATGGCATTCTTCCATCCGATATTGAAGATGATTTGCATCAGAGTGGAAGACTTTGACAATTTCGTAAGCTTGACCTTCAAGATCTCTTGGTGTTATGGATGAGATGCTCTTTCGTTCACAAAACCATCTAATGAAACTTCCCATATCACCAGTGTAGTGTAGAAGAGATTCTTCAACTGGAGTTACGTAATTATTGGTGATAAGCGATGCCCCAATTGTTGTCGAATCATAGAGTCGACTCGGATGGTCCATGTGGTTACGAGAAGGAGGTCTATCTTCCACAATGCGCTGAATTGTGTCTTTTGAAGGGCGACTCGGATGTGGTAGTGCGATTCCCCACCATGTAAGAATCAAACATCTTCGAGGCTTAGGAATATGCTTTGTTGATGCATCATCTTCATCCGGTTCTCGAAGCCATGACTTGAGACACTTCGTGAACCACTTGATCATCAGGAATAGAAGTGGATGTGGAGGTGAACCTTGAATCAATCGTCGTCCAGGCAGCGATTTCTTCGAGTACTCGTTTGTTTGTAGAGTCGATTGATTGGAAGGTTTTGGAGGAGATGATGGTGTTGATGGAGGTGAATTGATTGTTGAAGAAGGATTACCGCTCAGATGTTCCAGCCTCCGTTGGTGGAGGATCTTCGCGATCTTTGCAATCCTTCATCAATGCTTCCATCACAACCGTTCCTCCTTTCTTTTAGCTTTTTTCCCCGATGTCAACCTTAACCGCTCATAATTATCGAACTTAATAGATTCTTCAAGAGCTTCAAAGAGTTTCTTTGTGAACCCCATGTTTGTCATCTTCAACCTCATACATCCTTTCACGCAGGCTGCTCTCATATCGGAGATGGGGAGGTCCTTGAAACGTCTAAGCAGGAGCCTTCATAGCCCATTCCACGGCATCCTGACTTCTCCTTCAATAGCGCAGTAATGCCTTCATTGAAGTTGAGGTGCTCCAATCCATGACTCGATCCACCGAGATTCAACAGATTTAGGAAGTTGCCTTTCCATAGCTTCTATCCTTTTAATGGCTTTATCCAGTAGTTGATCAGAGTTGAGAATCTTGGATTGGAAGGCGGTGGAGCATCCACATCAAGCAACCATAATGAGGATCGAATTGGCGGCGATGTTGGTGGGTGTCTGTCAGATGATTGAGTTGGTGGAGGTGGAAGTGCAGTTGCTAGTGAAGATGCCGACATGGAGGAATGGTCGAAGTGTCTTCTTTGGATGTCGACAGGTACATGGATTGTGAGAATCTAAAGTTTTGTCATTAATGAATTGATCGCCAAAAGAGAAATCTTCATCAAGATTCTTAAGTGAGGATAGAGAGTTAGTGGACAGATTTGGTTCATCCATCTTCAAGGTCTCATCAGATCTTGTCTCAAGGTTCTCCTGAGTCCTTTTGTAACAGAGTGTCAACCTTTAGTCCACATTGAGTCTCTCCAAGTGTAAGAGATTCCTTAAACGTTTCAGGAACCTTGACCACTCTAGATAGTTCCTTAGCATGTGATGATTCTCGTTCTCTTGACTCATAATGATTTGTGGTGCTAGATGGAGATGATGAGATAGTTAAGAGCATGTGGCTGACTTGTTCGTTTCAACACTTGCCACTCCTTTACCCTTGTCATGTGTTATTGGGGTTGGTTGTCGAGGTAGTTGAGCGGGTTCTCTTAACACAACTCCACCTACTGGAGCTTTAGCATTCTGACTTTCTAGACTTTGTTGAATTCCAAGTCTGCAGATTAGCATCGTCTTCATCGATTAGCCCGATAACATTCCTTGGAATCTTAGTTTTCTCACCAATCTCCTTTTCCACATTCTTTCTCTCTTTACTTCTTGGATACTTGGTCGACTGTGGAGACCTTTCAAGTCTCTTTTTAGAAGAGAGGCATAGGATGCTTGTGAGGACTTGGTCACGGGAGCATTTGGTTGTAAAAGGAGAGGGTGTGACATCAAAGAGAGTTTGGTGCTCTTTTCATGTATTGCTTGAAGTAGTCCTTCTTCTTGATATCTTTTGTGAGAAGACGATCATGAATTGGCAATCCAAATACTTCTTTATCCGAACCTCTAGGAACATATTTCAGGTTTCCTAAAACAAATTCATCTTACGCTTTGTGTAAAGTTGATTCGACCTAGGAGTGAATTTATGAGTTTGTAAGTCTTGGATAACAAGCTTAGAGAATCTGATGTGGGAATTGCTTGTTCTGCTTCTTTGCCTTGAGCATTGTTCGAAAAAGGTTCTATCGGATATGAATGTGTTCATTGATAATGAGAATTCTTCCCAAATACGATCGTAGACATTCACATCAACCCTATTAACGATTCCCAATAGGATTTGCAAGATAGGTATTCTCACTTTATCGAACCACAAGTTTTCCCAGATAAGCATAAGTTCAGAATGGTCGTAATAGCTCTCCAAGGTTGATACATGTGTCCGGTGGCGATGTCGGATGCTCTTGAAATGCTCTCTACGATAGCCCAACCCAATTAGAAATACTATCGATCGTCGCCACCGGTGGAGATTCGAACGAGCGTCGGGGTTACTTGGTGTGATTCCAAGAGCCTTGCTCGTAATATCGAGAATCAATTGTGAACTCCCTATTATCCAAAGCAAGTATCTTTGTGATTTTGTTCCATTGAGCGGTGTTCCGAATTGTTGTATGTAGGTGGTAGGAATTGAGCATTGCTTTGTAATAGCTCCGAAGAAGTTAGTGTTTTTGAGGATGTCAATTGAAACTTTGAGTATCGGATTTTGTTGGAGCCTTTGTAGGTCCACATAACAGTTGCTTTTACCTATAGCAGCGTTCATTGACGGGAAGGATTTCTTCTTAGAGAATTGGATGATCCTCGGACGGGTAGCTTTTCAGGATTGAACTTGCCATTGATGTTCTGAGTAATCATACAATCAACAATAATGAATGGGAGCGGTTAGATGATAAATGGTAGAGTGAGACAACATTGAGAGCACCCTTATGACATAGAGGTAGTAACCGAAGGAGTCCCCAAAACACACATACAGAGAAAGATAGAGTGGCATAGATTACAAATATATGACAACTTTCAAATATATGATAACATTCATAATTGAGATATATCAATGAAGTAAGTCACATAGATAAATAATTATATGACGAGCTTATAAGTGATTTAAAGGGCAAAAGAGTGCATTTCAAAGTGATCATAACATGAGCCAAGATACACATGTAAAAGTGATATAACATATGTATGAGGCAAAAGTAACATTTAGCGTCGCGTGAGAGAGACCAAGTACCTTTGCCTAAGCGAGATGTCATAACAGATTACATAGAGTATGTTGATTCAACAAGTCGAATTAGGAGATTGGTTGATGTGATGAGATCATCTTTAGCACAAAAACCTTTGAACATTTAAATAATCCTTGATCCTAAGACTAATTCACAACATGAAAGTGAACATCGCTGCGACTTGTAAAGATAAGTCGTCATCTAGAGCCACGACAAATTAAGCTAAAGGTTTAGCACTCTAAGTCGCTAAGCTGATTCGCTAGCATGTAAAGCCAAGTCGCCATGAACGCACCTAAACCAAGTCGCTACAAAAGCAACTAATTAAGCTAGGTTACTAATTAAGCTAACTTGTAAATACAAGTCGCTAACTACTAACTCGCTAACCAAGTCGCTAGAATATAGTGAACTAATTCGCTATAGAAACGTAGTCGCTAAGTTGAACTCGCTATAAGAACATTCAGACTAAGTAAGCTACCAAGAACAATTTAAATCGCCACCAAGAATACTTCTAACATCAACCCATCAGTCCAATCCACTTAATCATACATCAATGTATTCCAAACACTATATACCAAACAATATATTCCAAACATTTTGAACCCGTTCAATCATTATACAAGCAATAAACATACTTTTTCATGAAAAGTCGAACCTAAACGAGAGACAAACAATCACAACTCACGAAGCTCGAAAGGATCGGATATAAAGTACATGTTAAAAGCGGACACAAAAGCTTCAGAACAAAAGATGGGGATCGAGGCAAACCTTTTGCTATGTCGCTAAAGTGAGCACAATGACGAGGAAGATAAAACGAGAGAGAAAAAAAACTTTTGAAGAAAAGAGGGTAACTCTAAGGGTAATTCGCTAGGGTTATCCCAACTAACTATGACGGTATGACACAATTGGTCCTTGTGGTTTTAACATGAGGTGAGGTAAGTCGCTAGTGCAACATAACTTTCACTATATGGCAACTTTGGTCCCTATGGTATTGATGACGAGTGGTAGTTTGCAAACACAGATAGACTAAGCTCTAGCAAAGATAATCACACTGATCACCATGAATCAATTAAACATTTAGACACATAAGCATTAAAATCTAAGCAAGGCACTAATAACGTAGGTACACACTGATAATCACATGAGCAAGATATGACCACAACCTACGACACCATAACCGGATAGTTAAAGAGGCAAACCACGACCTCAACATACAAATGAGCAAGCATTATAACCAACACGAAGCCAATGGCATGATAGTCAAGAAAAACATATACATCTCCCCTCAATCAAGTTCATCAAAGAACATTGATTGACATAAGTACTCTGCGATAAGATGGAAACAGAATATTTCAATTGTTAGAACTTCATCTATGATCACGTGCCATTATTGAATGACATTTCTAGGACCGTAGATGTTATCGATAACAGTGAAAATATTCTTTATTAGATAGGAAAAACGTGATAAAATTGTACATTTAAAGAATTTAAACATGATATATTTTATTTTATTTTTTATTTTTTTATTTTTTATTTTTTTTTTAAAGTAACTTGATTTATACAAAGATATGGATGAACGAGTCCTGATTCAATGATGAATAGGAGTCAAAGTAAGTAGTGCATCAATGCATTTGCCTTATAGCTCTGAATGAGCTATGTTCATTTCGATGGGAACCAAGTCATGAAGTTCGATTGAGTTGAGCATTGTACACGAAAAATTGTGAGCACATTGTACTTGAGGCACATGTAGATTTGTACATAGAAGAGTTAGTGACATGATTAGTCTCACATTTGGATGCATCACACGGTATATCTGGGACTTATCATTAATGGGGATCCTATTAGCTTCTACATTCTTGAAAAGTTTACTTGTGGGAATCCACTTGAGGCATGATCTAGGAATGTAAGTTCGTTTAAGTCCTGTAAACTTAAATAATCTACGGTGGGAATCCATTTGAAGCCACTGATGAGTTGAACTAAATGAGTGCCGCGGCCTTGAATTGACTAATTGTCCTTTTGTGATCGAGAATTTCTTGGGGGTTGATGCGTGGGATGATTTTTGCATGAGACCTAGTTAAACTTATTGCATTTCGATGCGTGAGTGATGACCATTAGTCCTATGCTTAGGATTCATCATATCCGAACTAGGCAATGAAGTGAATGGTTTTGACAAAACAAACTGATTATCAACTTGGGATGTAGGCTTAGATTTTAATGGTTTAGCTCTTTCAGACCTATAGGCATTAGGTTGTTTAATAACTGTTCATTTCAAGTTGTTCTGAACATTTGACTTTCCCAAAGTTGAAGGTTTTGCAAACTTAGTGTTCATCCTATTTCCAACATGCTTCCTGAGCTCATTTTTTAGTGCAACAATATTGAAGCTCTTATCTTGAATTTGTGCTTTGAGGTTATCAATATCTTTCATCAAGAGATTAGATTGATTGACTAACTTAGAGTTTGTTTCCTCAAGGTTCTTTCTTAAATGCTCATTTTCTCTTAGAAGGTTGGACACACATAGAGCTAGTTCAGAATTCCTAGATTCTAGTGTATCACTCATCTCATGTGATCATATTTACGGGCTTCCGAAAAGCGATTTCAATTTCTAATGGTGAATCTTTGTCTGAATGCGGGATTTTAAGCGATTAATTTCAAAAATTCTAAATTACGGAAGTTCCGATTACTACTACTTTTTTTGCATAAAACATTTCATTCTTATGTTGTATTTCAATTTGCAAAGAATCTGATGTTTTTCAAATTGAAAATTTGTTTGAAAGCTCATCATATACCCTCTTTTCAATCATGTTACTTGCATTAGATTCAGACAAAACAAAGATTGATTCCACATTGTTATGTTGGGGTAAGAGTCATGTACCTTTTGTGAGAATTAGTGTGATCGGATAAGTGTACCTTGTTGATTGATACCTTTTAGACTCACGAGAATTTGAGATCGTGTTGTTTTCTTCATCCTTTTCCATCTCAACCTGATTACGCTTGTCGGTGTCTTCTGGCGGTTCAACTGGAATGAAGCATGACACGTCATCATTGTTCCATGGACACTCTTGACACTCATTTAATTCCTTCGACTTGTTATTCTCTTTTCTGACTTCCTCGTGTATGTTTCCATATTACTCATGAGTTGAATAAATGAGTTTAGACTCATGAATTTCCATTCCGTGTTCTTGAAAGACATTCCATCATGGTATTATCAAAATCGAGGAGTATTCTTCCGGGTAAGTGGTCGAAATTGGTTGAAGATGGTTTGGAGAGCGACGAGAATCATCGGTTGAGAGCTTTCTTTGGTAATTTGAATCCTCGATGGTTTCTAGGTTAAGTAAAACGTCTTGTTAAAGTGGGAAAATCACATGAAGGATGGCACAACTTGTTCGATCCATGGTTGTTGATAAGAGTAATTTGAGAAGTGACGAGTTGTTGAAACGGCTCCGCAGTGCATTCCACACTCTTAGTATCATCGATGATATTAAGAATGACTTATTTGAGTTGTTCCGATTGATCGATCTTGAGTTATTAAGTGTGAGGCCTTCGGATGGGCATTGTTTCACTATTACGTCTTTGTGTCATAGAAACAAGTACTTTGGTGATTAAAGAATCTGTGATGACTGACATTGTGTTATTAAGAATTACTCCCCAAGTCTCTAGAGAATTTAGAATCAATTCGCTACCAACTAAATAGTACTAATCCCAAGTCGCCAGAAAATACTACACAAGTCAACACCTAATTCGCACCACGCTAAGTCGCTAGCTTTCCAATTAGCTAGCCGATGTAAATCGCTAAGTGGTAACTCGCTAACACTCAAGTCAAGCTAACAAAAATTCGCGATAATTAAGCTACTCAGTCGCCAACAATGCAAGTCGCTAAAGAACAACTAACTAGGACAAATTAAGCTACCGTAGTGGAGAGTCCACTACTTGTACTTTAACTTCGCTAGATCTAACTCGCTAGTTCCAACAACCGTAAGTCGCTATAAAAATGTGAAGTAAGTAAGCTACCAAGAAAATATTCCGTGAGCTAAGTTAGCTAGCTTGAAAACCATATAAACATCACTTTTCAATCCAAAACAACCCAACCAAGATGATTCAAGCTTACCAAATGAAAACCTAAACACTTTTGATGATTCTAAACATAAAAGTACCAACAAAATTCAAACTTTAACACAAGAAATCAACCAAATGATGCAAAACCACTAAACTTTTTCAAACTCAAAAACCACCTAAAACCACTATAAATCCAAAGATGTGCAAGATATGATCTAACCATGGCTCTTGATACCAATTGTAAGATATAACTTTTCACTTACACATCATAACATTAACACAATGAGCACATAGATGGTTTTAGAGAGAGAAAGAATGGGACATTCTAGTGAGAGAAACTTGTAGAATATTAGATTACCAAAGACATCCAACCCTACCTTGCAAGGTAGAGGGTATTTATAGGTTACAAACTAAGCGACCTCGGCTGTGGATCAGGGGATACGGTGGGTAAAGACCGTCCTTTTTCCACGGTGTTGCACTAAACTATTTTACGCTCTGATTAACTAAACAACTACATAAACAATTAACTAACGATAAGTCTACGAGCTAACTTATGCCAGATAACAGTTGGGGTGACTGACTCTTCAATAATGGAATTTTCTAATTCCTAACATTCGGTGTACCTCAGCGACTCACTTGAACTGTAGATATACTTCGGTATATCGTGTTAGCCTACTTGAGGGCCTCCGTTCAGGAACAACCTTTGTAAGAATTAGAGATGTGTTTTCACACTATGATGTTAACACCCTCGAAGTTCGAACTTGTAATTCTTTGAAATCCGCTAAGGAGATTCCTTTCAAGAATCGAGTCATGAAGATGTGGGTCATTACTTGAACTTGTTCAAAGTAATGCCAACTGTCCCTCCACGGGATTCGGACGACTGATTCGCCCGACTAAGGTGAATGGAATCAAGACATTCATTAGTAAAACAATCGTAGTGGTTAATTCTTTAAGAAAAGTCCACAATGATCGATTGGTGTTTTTCACTAACCCATTTATGCAGCTACTGATAGATGTTCCTGGGAGAAAAGATCGTGACATTCTCCACATGCTCATACCAACAACAACACACATTAAGTTCTTCATAATCAAAGGCAACTCTAAAGTCAAAATGATTCTTCTTCAAAGCCAAAGAATCTACAAAGTTTAAAGAATCGAGAACTACACCACAAATGGAATCAAAGTCAAAATAAGTGTGAGCGTGGTGGAGAAATACGAGGAGACACTTGATCAACGAAGCTGACAAATGGCAGACAACAACATACTATCACAACATCCACAAAAGAACAAAGAACAATGAATACAACGACATCATATCTGAAAAAGTCAAAAGATTCAAAGCATCTCTACTCACAAGAAATAAGAATGCTAGAAGACGTCAAGCATCCATTTACTTGTAATAGGTTGCTTAATTATGGCTCTTATGTTTGTAACTAGAGCTAGGCTTATGTAGAAAGCCCATGAGCCTATGGAAAGGCCCAAAAGGCCAAGGGTAGGGACTAGACTTGTTGCCCTAGCTCTCTTGCCTATAAATATAATGTAACATCTCATTTGAAAGGTGTTGATCTCTTTCATAATTGTTGGAATCGCTCCTAACTCGTAAATGGAACGACATTGACGGGATTACATTTTCTATCTTTGTTAGCTAAAACACATGGGCTTGTTATGTCATATAGCCATAGTTTTATGTGTTTAGCTATAAATACCCTCCTAGACTTTCCTAGGAGGGTGAGACTCTTAGTGTAATGCTTTCATTTTCCTTTAATAAAACACACGCAAGTTTCCATTCTCTCTAGTTTCACCCTCTAACTTAAAGATGGTGTTCTTCCATCTTCCAATACCTCCCGATTCACGAAATCATCCATAAATACGATCCTACAGTTGGTATCAAGAGCAAGGCCGGTTTAGTTTTGGTGGATTTGTGTGATGTTCTTGTCAAAAATTCGTTATTTTTAAAACTGTTTTACTATCTTTCTGAATCTAAAATATTCACTATTCTTACTTTGGTAACAGTTTTCTTATTTATCATGTATGGTCTAAAATAAAAGTTACTTGCTTTATGTCAAAGGTTACATTTATCTGGTTATTTGTGGTCATTGTCCAAAGTCATCAGTTTTATGCCAACCTTTTTCATATTGTGACTGTTTCTTTTGTACTATCTCGTGAAATAAGTGGTCAATCTGGTCATCAAAATGGGTCAAAAGGTTTAATCTTTTTTGTCATCTTTCTAGGTTATATGAAGCTGAACAGTTTCTTTGGTCGGAAAACTCGCGGGAGCAAAAAGTCAACAAGTCAAAACCCTTGTTTTTTACGCCTAAGGATCTTCAGATTGGTTACGAGTAACTTGGAAAGTTACTCGTAAGGTCTTACGCCTAAGACATTTACGTATAACATTTTTTGGTTTACGCCTAAGAACCCTACGTGTAAGGTCTTATGCGTAAGAATTATTATGCCTAAACCTTTATGTTTACCCATAACTTGAATATGTTACGCATATGAATGGTTTTTACGCCTAAGAACAGTTATGCGTAAGAATGGTTACGCATAAGGTTCTTTATTTACGCCTAAGAACAGAAAAGGAGATGAAGCATAAATAACTTTGACCGTGACCAACAACATCATGACCTCAGATGCCATATCCTCACTGGTTCATAACAGTTAAAAATAACAAAAAAAAAGGTAAAGAACGAGTGAAGATTGACCAGACTCAACAAACAACACCATAAGCCAAAAATCCTATCCTAATCCCATACTTCATTTTCAGCAAACACAATCATCAACTACAACAACTTCCATCATCTACCTACACATTTCATCTCCTCATTACACAATCAAGACTCAGACTGAAAATTAAAACAATTACTAGATCTTAGTTTTTGTTTATATTCTCTCATAAATCGTTATCAAATATTAAAGAGTTTAAACAATAACATCATTGATCTATTTTGAAGCCAAGCCTCATTCGTTTAATATCCGACACAAAAAAGGAGAATAACTATAACAATTACGTTATGTTACTCTCCTTGGTTCTTTTATAACGAGAAAACACATGTTCACCTACCCGAGACCACAATGGATCTTGAAGATGTAAGATCATTTCTTGAAGCCAATGGCGCAGCAAACGTAGTAATTAGGTTTAGATTGTGTTGTTAAGAGGTATTTTGTGCTTCGAATTAATATCAGGAAGATGTCTTTGAGATGAGATGAGATCTGATATGAAAAGGGATGTGACTGGGATTCGTTGAAGCTGGTGAGAGGAGAAAAAGGAGCAGCGTTATATTTGATGATTCGCATTTAAGCTTTAGGTCATATGACTTATGTAAGTGTGAGTTACTGGTTATATCAAGATTATCACACGTGATGGGCTGGATTGGACCTTGGAACGGGCCTTTATTATTGGATCCGGATTGTTATATGATCTCGTTTGGGCCAGGTGTCACAATTAAGAGAATGGGCCACTTTAATCTTACTTTTATCTTGGGCTGAAATATTACCTATTCTTTTGGAATGAGATAAACAAATGGATTGGGATTGGGATTGGAATTTTTTAAGATCCGAAAATGATACACATTGGGCTGAAAATTTATTCAGTATTATCATATGTATTTTTTAATACATGGTATACATTTTTCGGTAGAAGCTTTGGCTAAAAAAGGTGGTATTTTGGTATTATCAATTTGCACGGGGATTCATTTTTGACAAGATCAGGAAACCATTATCAAAGTTCATTTAAACCGTTAATGAAGGCTAGTTTTGGGCATTTAACCGCAAGATGTGATTACGGCCGTTAATTCACTGTTATTTATTTGAGGTTGAAATGGGATCTCACGGATGCGTGTACTTAGTATCTAAAGATATCGGGGTTGGTTGGATGCATGATTCTTCAAGATCCTTGTTCGAGCTTTAACCGTTATGAATGACAAAGACTTGAGTTGTCTAGTTATACCTGATGTAAGGAGTTACGTTGTTGTGCTCCACGGTATAACTATCACTTTTAGGAGTTATGTTGTTGTGCTCAAGTGTCACAAAAGGCGTGGATAATTAGAAACTTTAAGTTTACCCTTTTCGATCCGATTAATCAGCGGTGGGGAAAAGGGTTCTTCGATCGACAATAGTGCAAGTTTAAGTCACAAGTTTGGGTTATTTTACTTGATCTCAAGTTAGTCATATTGGTTTTCTCCATCATTAGTCACTACAAAGAACCGTCGGAAATGATAATGGGATCGGTAAAGAGTTAGGCTGAGAAGATAATAAGCGGCGAGAGAAGTCTTATCGGCTGATTGATTCTCGAGATATTTATGGTACTTCACACTTATTCGATTAATTGAACATACATGGTTTCGTTGTCTCCAATTCATCATCAACATATGTGGTGTATGATTCTGATTCACTGAAAACATCGGGGGGAAGAGAGTGTAGGTGGTGTTTGCGTCCTTGATGTTTTTTGTATTTTTTTTGCGAAAACCTTCTCCTTTCATGAATTTCTTGTCCGGGGAAGAAATGAGACGATCTGTGGTTTAAATTTCTCAAGTTGGTGTTATCGTCTCACTTTCACAGAGTTATCGTGTGTGAAGTTACCTAAATAGGATGTTGTGATGCCTTAAACACGGCCATTTTTATTGAAGAATTGCATACTCATAGGTAAATATTATTCCGATAGACCGCAACATTCAGGGGGAAGTCGTTTCATTTCGTCTTTGGTGGTTTGTTTGGTGTGAAGCATCTACATACGTGAGAAGATCTTGTTGATTTCTTGCATGTGCCCCGAACGGATTTTCGCAATAAGTCGATTTACCTTGTGTGGTTTCTTGCTTATCTACAAATTCCACTGCGTACTAAAAATTTCAAAAGTTAGAGGAAATGTTCACTACATCAAAGTTTTGAATCTGTGAAGGCGGTTGTCGGTTTGGGGAAGTTTGATTCGAAACATAAAAAAGAGTGTACGGAGAAGTCGCTAAAGACATGCAACATGAATTGGGGGAAGTTAATCCAATTCATGCATATTACATCATTTGCCTACAAGTGAAGAAAGCGGTTCTCAAGTCGAGGTACAAGAAGAAGACAAAGAGCGTAAACTTTCATCATCCTCAGCATTTGAAGAGCTTATGAAGAACTTTCTTTATTTGTTTTTTATACTTGTAGGAAATGTTGTAAGTAATCCATTATGTCGTCCCATTGGGGTAAGATTGTTGGAATCGCTCCTAACTCGTAAATGGAACGACATTGACGGGATTACATTTTCTATCTTTGATAGCTAAAACATATGGGCTTGTTATATCATATAGTCATAGTTGTATGTGTTTAGCTATAAATACCCTCCTAGACTTTCCTATGAGGGTGATACTCTTAGTGTAATCCTTTCATTTTCCTTTAATAAAACACACACTAGTTTCCCTTCTCTCTAGTTTCTCCCTCTAACTTGAAGATGGTGTTCTTCCATCTTCCAAGACCTCCTGATTCACGAAATCATCCATAAATACGATCCTACAATAATACACTTATCCTTTCCTTATTATCTTACGTGTGATTGAATCAACCATCCTTCTTCATCTATTGTTCTATCATACATCTATACACTTGTGTTCATATTAAGGTGACCTAACAAAAAGAAAAGCTGAATAATTTGTTGAAAGTAATCCTCCCCTTAGAAAATTGCCTCCAGCGACCGTGTATCCTCCCAATACACCGATGATTTTAGAGCCCATAAATCTTCCCACTTAAATTAAAACCTTAATCAGCATATACGTAGTCTATCAACTATTTGTTGATTTCGATAAAACATGTAAGAAGAGAATCACATCAACAGGAATTACTGAAGGGGAAAGGGTTTGAACAATCAAAAGCATGTTATCCTACAAAGGTCATTGCATTCTTTAAACAATTAAAAGAACAATTCGAGGGTATTCAAAAAGCCTTAGATACAGAAGTTAATGAAATGAAAAAGATGTTTAATGAAATGGAAAACGAGGTGAGAGTTAATGCAGGTGAGCCTAAAAGTAATGAGATTGAGAGGAAGAATATTCACATCCTTAATGAGAACTTGATTTCTATATGTATTGCTCAAGATGTGTTTTATACTGTCAAAAATTATTCAATTACTGCTTCCTAGTTCCATGATTTATCAATTGCATTTAAAGTTTCCCAAGATCGTGTCATTTAAAGTTCTCGGCTTCATCCCAACGCAACCCAAACCGGACCTCTTGGTCCCGGTGGGTTTTCCAACACATCAATCATCCATTTTCACTTACAAACCCACTAAAAATACATCAAAACAACAAATAAAAATGCACACATGAGACACGACACGACACACACGATACCAACTTGTTTTATTACATGTTTATCCTTTTTAAAACTAGTTTTTAGATTGTTTGTCCATCTTAACACAAACCAAACAGACGAACGAGACTTGTGGGTCTCGAATGAGTGTACAACTCATGCTACTTTACCTTCTTTTTTCCCGATCTACACTTGGAACAATAAAACACGAACAAGGGTTGTGTTTTGGGCATGTTTGGGTGGCGATAAGGTGGAGATAGGGCGAGTGGTATACACCAAATAAAAGAGGAGGACGAGAGGAGTCTTTTGGTGGTGGTGGTGGCGGCTCACGCGCGGCGTGGCGACGGTGGAGAGGCGGGGCAGTGGCGGCGGTGGTATTGGGGTAGAGAGAGAAAGTGAGGCTAGGGTTTTGGAGGTAGGAGATGAAGTGTGTGTGTGTGTGTGGTGGGGTTTATATATTTTTTAGTGGGGGAGTGATTTATAATTATTTTTGAATGGGGGGGGGGGGGCGCCGACTAGGACTAAACATCGGGGGACCCAAGTCGTCATTTTTATTAACTTTCCTGAACTACTACTTAACGGCTCATATATTTTATAATTAGTGACCGACGAATTTTATTAATAGCGCCATTGTTTTTAATTGTCTCTTTCCACAAGTTTTGATTATTAACACGTCTTATTTCCACATAGCGAGTTAAATGTTACTATTTCTCTTTTTTTTAGGTTTTTACTGTGCCTACTCAAGTTGTGCCTAACATTACAGGTCATAATTCATATCGTAACTCATTCAATATTATAATCATTCATAAAATCAAATTAACGATAATTAGTCAAGTCATCATAATTCCAAAATAGCTCCTACAGGCAATCTACTCGTTCTAACTAGCGTAATGCGGTACCTAAAAGGGCTCCCTAAATTGCCAGTTGTCACAGCCTCAGAAGAAACTCGTCCCGGGTTTCATTCCAAGTTGCCCGATGACATAAAGAGTTGAGGATACATCCTCCAAAACTCATCCTCACGTTCCCATGTGAACTATGGTCCATGACGGGAATTCCAATGAAATTTGACGATCAGGATGCTGCTATACTTCAGTCGTTTCACTTCACGATCCATGATCTCAACCGGCTTCTCAATGAAATTCAGACACTCGTCGATTCTGATATCTTTCATAGGCATGACAGGGGTTTCTTCGGAAAGACATTTCTTCAGAATACTCACATGAAAGACATCGTGTACCTTTGCTCAACTCACGAGGTATCTCAAGTCGTAAAGCTCTTGGTGCGACTCTTTCGAGATTAGAAAGGGTCTATTTTATCAGGGGTTGAGTTTTCCACGTTTGCCGAAGCCTATTACCCTTTCCAAATGGAAACCTTCAGCATGACTCGGTCTCTCACTTGAAACTCTAGGGGCTTACGTCTCTTATCGGCGTAACTCTTTTGTCTATCACGTGTGGCTTGCAAACGATTGCGAATCTGGACTACTTTCTCAATAGTTTCCAGCACGATTTTGGGATTGGTAAGTTGGTTGTGCAACTTCATTGCTGAATCGAGAAACGGCATTTTGGCCATACAGCGCCTCAAATAGTGCGGCCTTAATCTTTGGTATGATAGCTATTGTTGTAGGAGAATTCGGCCAAAGGTAGGTACTTCTCCCAGCCTTTGCTAAAATCGATGCTGCAGACACGAGCATATCTTCTACCGTCTGGATGGTCGTTTCGCTCTGACCATCAGTTTGAGGATGATAGGCAGTGCTCAAATCAAGCTTCGTTCCTAAATCCATCTATAGTGACCGCCAAAAATTTGACGTGAAACAGCTGTCTCGGTCGGAAATGATAGATATGGGCACGCCATGACAAGATACTATATCTTTGACGTACAGTAGAGCAAGCTTGTCGATACTATCGACTTCGCTGATGGCCAGGAAGTGAGCGGACTTAGTCAGTCGATCCACAATTACCCAGATAACGTCACAGCCGCTAATTATTCTTGGTGATTTGGTGATAAATTCCATGGTGATTCGCTCACATTTTCAAACAGGGAGTTCAGGTTGTACTAGCAACCCTGACGGCTTCTGGTGTTCGGCCTTTACCTTGGAACAGGTCAAGAACTTACTGACATATAGAGCTATGTCGGCTTTCATGTTCGGCTACCAGTAGAGTTTCTTCAGGTTGTGATACATCTTGTCAGCTCCGGGATGAATAGAGTATTTTTATTTATGCAACTCGTGCATAATCAACTCGCGGATTCCTCCATAAGATGGTATCCGACTTGTCTCGAAGCATAAGGTTCGTGAGGCGCCGAAGCCTTTTCACTCTCCACCACTCCATAAATGTTCTTAGTCAGACGGTTCTCTTCCTTCAACGCCTCAGCTTGGGCAGCTAATATCTGAGATGGTAGTGGCGAACTAATCATCATTCCTAAGGATCGAACTCGTAAAGGCGGTATTCTCTCCTTCCGGCTAAGGGCGTCTGCAAGAACATTTGCCTTACCCAGATGATATGAATCTTACAATCGTAATCACTGAGTAATTCCAACCAGTGTCGTTGTCTCATGTTCAGCTCCTTTTGGTCTAAGATGTGTTGCAGACTCTTGTGGTCGTTATACCTTATACACTTAGTAATGCATGCAGTGTGTCTCCATATCCTAAGAGCAAACACCACAGCACCCAACTCCAAATCATGGGTGGTGTAGTTTTTCTCATGCTTTTTAAGCTGTCGGGAGGCATACGCTATCACCTTCTCTCGTTGCATCAGGACAACTCCCAAGCCTTTATGCAAAGCGTCACAGTACACGACGAAATCTTTGCTTCCTTCAAGCATGGCTAGGATGGACACACTACACAACTTCTCCTTCAGTAGTTGGAACGCCTCTTCTTCCTTCTCTCCCCATTCGTACTTAATGTTCTTTTGTGTCAGTTTGGTCAGTGACTTAACTATTTTAGAGAATCCCTCACTGAACCTCCAGTAATAGCCTGCTAGACCTAAAAACTGACGAACTTCCGATGGGGTTTTAGGAGCGGCCCATTCCTTGATGGCCTCAATTTTGGCTGGATCCACGTAAACTCCTCGACTATCGATCACGTGGCCAAAGAATTGTATGGTCGGGATCCAAAATTCACACTTAGAGAATTTGACATACAGTTGTTCTTGCCTCAATAACTCCAAGATGAGCCTCAAATGCTCTTCGTGCTCCTCTCTACTCTTGGAGTATATCAGGATGTCGTCTATGAATACTATCACAAACTTATCCAGGTAGGGCTTACACCCTCGATTCATGAGGTCCATGAATATCGCGAGCGCGTTGGTCAAACCAAACGACATCACTTGGAATTTATAGTGCCCATAACGAGTCCTGAACACCGTCTTCGGGATATCTTCTTCTCGAACTCTGAGCTGGTGATAACCGGATCGCAAGTCGATCTCAGAATAGATACTAGATCCTTGGAGTTGGCCGAATAGGTCATATATCCTAGGCAGAGGGTATCAATTCTTCACCGTCAACTTATTCAACTCTCGGTAATCAATGCTCATACGGAACGATCCATCCTTCTTCTTAACGAACAGTGCGGGTGCTACCCACGGCGACGAACTTGGTCGTATGAATCCCTTCTCTGACAAATCTGTCAAATGCTTTGACAGTTCCTCCAACTCACTTGGAGCGATTCGATAGGGAGCCCGGGCTACGGGTGCAGCATTAGGTATCAACTCGATTTGGAACTCCACTTGTCGGATAGGTGGAATTTCTAGCAAGTTTTTGGGAAATACGTCCGGAAAGTCTCGAACGATGGGTACATCTTCTAGGCGTCTTTCACTCTTCTCATCGCCTTTCTTTTCAAAAATTCGAGCCAAGAAAAGACAACCTCCTTTGTCTATGTACTTTTGTGCCTTTATACAAAAGATGATGTTCAAGTTGGAGGGACCTCCACAGTCACTTCGATCTCCTTGTATACTCAGGACTTCCCTACCATACGACACACACACGATCTTCTTATCGCATATGATGTGCGCACCATTCTTTGACAACTAATCCATACCGATGATGGCATCGATGCTTACTAAAGTTACGGGCAAGAGCTCTATCTTTGAACGGGTGTTCTAAGAAACTTAACGTGCAACCTTGAATAATAGTATCTATCCTCTCCTTATTTCCATTAGCTAACTCCACATCATAACCTAATCCTAAAGGTGTCGAGGAGATTCCTAGTAATAACATAAAGGCAATAGATACGAAACTCATATTGGCACCGGTATCAAACAGTATGGAAGCATAGCGGTTATTGAGAAGGAACGTACCCGTAACTACGTTCGGATCCTCTTTGATCTCCTTCCCAATGACGTACACTCGCGCTACTCTCATGTCTCTCTGTTGATTTCCAACACCCTGGTTTCCTCGGTTCCCATCAGTCTCTCGATTTTTCGAGGTTATGCCCATTACCTCCCGCACCTCGGTTCACCTGAATTCCTCCATTCCCATGATTTCCTCTGATCCAGGGCTCTCGGCACTCAGTCTTGTAGTGCCCTTTCTTCCCACATCCAAAACAGGTGACATTGGCCTTCCATGCATTCCCTATGTGGTTTGTGCCACAACAAGGGGTCGAGACCTACAGTCTCTGGCCATATGTCCTACCTTAGAGAAATTTCTACACACCATGGCACATTGCCAATGGTGGTGTCGATTTCAACGTCCACACAAGGGCTTACTTCATTCATAACCCTTCTTCTCCCCATTACCGATAGCATACACCCTGGCAGTCTCTTGTCATTTGTTGGAGTTTCTATTACCCTTAAGGTACTCATTCCTCTTCCTCTTATCATTCCTTCCCTTGTCTGTTCCTTCCAGCACAAGGAAATCCATCAGACGTTGGGCTATGGTAATTGCCTCATACAGGTTTGCCGGTTTCGCAGCGATTACGTCGTTCCTAGTAGCTAGTGGCAATCCATCAGTGTACCGCTCAATCTTGAGAGCCTCGATATGAACCATCTCTGGGCAAAGCAACGACAATTCCTGAAAGTGACGGTTGTAAACCGTCATGTCGTTTCCCTTCACCTTATGGTTCTAAAACTTGATTTCTAACTTCTTAACTTCATTCCTAGGGCAGTAAGTCTTGATCAGCAAGGCCTTAAACTGGTTCCAAGTCATCGCGTAGGCTACCTTACTTCCTACCAATTTGTGATAGTTTTTCCACCAAGTAAATGCTTCGTCCTTCAAGGTAAACGTCACGTACTTCACCTTAGCGTCCTCATCACGATTCTTGCTGACAGTGAACACCGATTCGGTTTTCTCCATCCACCTCATTAGGTAAACCACTCACTCAGTTCCTCCGAACTCGATGGGACCATAGAATAGGAACTCCTTATAGGTACAACCTCGAGTTCGGTTAAGCGGTGGGGTTCCAGTAGAGGTGTTTGAGTGATTCGAATTAGCTAGCAGCTCGGTGACGCATTGCTTTACGAGCTGATCAATGTGGGCTTGATTCATAGTCCGAGGGATTGGCGGCACATGACCATTTTCACCTTGAACATTGACGTTCTGATTCTCACGGCGGGGTTATCGGCATTCTGATTCTTAACAGTCAGTCGAGTGGGTCGGACCTCGGCGGCCAGATTGACCACGGCGGTAGCTTTCGGGTGGTCTCGGCGGGTTTCGTCTTGGTGCCATTGATCTGAATGATAACACAAGAGTTCCATAAGTTCCACATATCACTTATCATTAGTCGGGGATGGGTTCTAAAGACGTCGAATACCGCACGAATATTGAATCAAGATAACAAGGATAATGCCACATTATATTGAAATAACGAAGGCTCAAAACGAGAAATCAAAGGATGAACTTCTATTAGCCATAACACATAGTTTTCGAAGTACAATAACATGTAAAGATAGAGAGTAGTCGTAGACGCTCCTACTAACGAAGCTAACATGACAACTAAGATAAGTTGACATCTCAAACTCGGGACTCCTCAGTTTCAAGATGGTACAACACTATAAACCTAAAGGTAATCTAGCCACGATATGCACGGGCACCTGTCGCTGCTCTCCGAACATCCTCCATCACTCTCCACACTAAGAAAATCTCAAGACGTTGGGTGTCGCGATCTCTCCTCAGATCCGCAACCTCTCTCTTGCTCGCTGACCTTGTGCCAGAGCGCTCGGTCTGCCTCTCGGGCTGTCATGAACCCTCTCTGCAGGTATCCTACCTGCTCATAGAGCTCTGGCATACCCTCTCAAGGCCATAGTCCGCCTAACAATTGCCCCATATCTCCCCTCAACTCCTCTAGACTAGCCGTCGATACACCCACTAGTCGGTCCGCTAAATGACTAAGCCTAACTCCCTGGGAAATAAGTAGCTCCCAAATCAGACCCGTCTTTCCATACTCCGCGGGCTCTGAATCTACCTCTGATGGGAGATTTGAACCTAGTGGGCTGCCTAACTCAGGTGAGTGAGGAGGCAAGACTAAGTAGAACGGCTGCTCTGGCGAATCAGGCTCAGGCAAGGGTAAAGGAGAGCCTGGTCCTGGAGAATGCGCTGAATGTGCGCGACTCTGAATCGGCGAAATGTCCTCATCTAGGATGTCCTCCTCCTCCTCCTTTGGAGGGTCCACATCCTCATCCTCATAATCCTCCTCATCCTCATCTACTAAGTAGGAGTTCATGAGTCGACGTCTCTGCGAAGGTGAATCATGTGGTGGTAAAGTAGGGGATCTAGGTCTTCGGTGGGATGGCGATAATAGCGGTGATGACAGGAGAGAGTGAGCTGATAGGTGCACAGGTGATGATGGGGGTCGTACTGACATAAGAGCAGTAGTATGATGGGTAAGTCGGAGAATCTGGGCTCGTGCTAAATCCTGATGTAATGTAAGCTATCGCGAAGAACTAGGGCGATCAGATGGTGATGGTAACTGAGAAGTGAGTGAAGTCTATGGATCTCGAATGGCTGATGATGATGAAGCAAGAGTAGGATGTCAGAGAATCACGTAAGGATCGTCCTGCGCGGGAGTCATCAGAGTCCGTGCTGGGCAGGATGCGGCAGCAAGGATCTCCTCTAACCCGTCATAAGCTAACAAAGGCATGCTCTGTGACAATGGCGTAGGGTAGGTATAAGTGTATGAAAATGACTAAATCTTATAGCACAACATCATATCAAAACATCATACAATTCATCACATAATGGCAAGCATTTAAAATGGTAGATACCACATTACTCAAAACATTCTTTAAACAAAACTGCATAAGTTCTAATTTGTCCTTCTATCATATAATCCACACCTCATATAATTTCCAAGACATACCAATCATATAGCAATATCATAATATTCCAAGCTCAATAATCATATAGCAATTCATAGCATTTCAATAATCATGTTGCAGTTCATTCCATACTCAATTCAAGAGGCTTCAGCTTGCCAGGCTGGCATGCGTCAGTCAAGGATCAAGTTTTATAAAAGTGGTTATAGTTTAGGTTTTAGTAAGTACCTAGTTCTCTATAACCTTGGCTCTGATACCAATCTGTAACACCCCCAAAATTTGGTACAGCGGAAGACTTAATCAAGCTTTCGGGGTGCTACTGGATTGGTACACAACACAAGTATAGGAACACAAGATAGCATAAAACATTCACAAACCAATCCCATATTTAGTTATCCAGTTACATTTATTTCAAAACATTTAAAAGTAAGGCCCAAAAGAAATCATAAGGTAGGTCCACAATTATTATCAGAGTCTAAAGTAATCCTCCAACCATGCCCCTTCTGCCAAGCCTCCAAGAAACAAGCAATCCAAGTATCATCTTAGTTACCTGAGAAAACATGCTAAAAAGGCCAGCTAACGATGGTGAGTTCATAGGTTTAATCATATATTCAGTAGTTGACCTAATAGAGTTTATTTGCTATGTGAGACTAAGAAAAATATACAATAAACATTCTAATCACATTCCATCAACAATTCTTCCAATAACACAATCGAGGATCTCGTAGGGCTGGCGACTCTAGCCAGTACCCGCGGTTGTAAAGCAAGACATCAATGCTAACCTGGTCTAGGTCGGAGTAGACATCTATTCTTAGCTAGGTTACATAGTTATAGCAAGGGATTGATATCCTAGTCTAAGTCACTATCTACCACATATATATCCCTTACTACTTAACACATAAGCAAATCAAAAGCGTAAAAGTAGGTCCATGAAAATAGTAGCATGCTTCCTCACCCCAATTTAAATAAAATGTAGTTAAAAATGAGGCTATGAAACTCACATCGATCAAGCAAAGCACAAATAACCAATAGCAAAAGCAGATAAGCAGCTACACATCTCGGCAACTACTGACTCGGCACAACCTATTAATATAAATCCATCCTTAATACATTTTCCAATTCCAATATTTTCTATCCCGAACATATTCCATTTCTTATTTCTAAAAATATCTTGTTTCTCAATTTAGTTACAAGTGTTTGGTAACATTGTGTGAGATGTCGACTCGATAAGACTCCATGAATGCACTATATTTCTAGAAATGCAACTCATGACAATACAATGCAACTTCTAAGTATAAAAATTTCTATAGTTTAATAAGTTTCAAAATAAATCGTTAGAACTTATCGAATTCGTCTACTCGATAAACTCAACTATTTGTTTATTTCACTTATTATACCAAAAAACTAGTCACAACCTAATGAGTCGAAAGGATAATTTGTTCATTAATAAATTTGTCCTACGTACATAACGGGCTCTTATTGGATTCGTCAATCCAATAAGTCCATTATCTACGCGGGTTACATCTATTAATGGCAAGTCATCCGTAACCCATGTTACCAAATATTTAATACAAGAACTTGCAATTTCTATTTTCTAGTTTATTTTTATGTTTATATATAAATTACGTCAAGTTCTCAGTTTACATTTCGAGTTATTATCCGTCTCGAGTTCACAAGTCCGAGTCATGACTCTTGGCTTTTTATATGTCATATTGTCCAATAAATAATATAAGTTCATGTTACGGCGTTGTCAGGGTCAACCGAGACTAAAAAGTCACGGTAACACTGACGTTGCGCAAAGCTCACATATATATAATTTCAAGTCCATATAAACATTTCCACTCGTTACCGGCCCTAAACCTACGGCTCGACAACGTATCAAACAACTTCCATTTCAACTCACCATCATCCCCGTCATCCAACAAATATCAAACCGCACCCGAAACCAATGCCGAGACCCAAATGGTCTCGGCTTGGCCACCGAAAACCAACGCGAACCAAACAAACCCTAATGGTTCTTTGGCTCCCTCGCGGCTCAACCAAACGCGACCCAAATGGACCGTCTTGGTCCCGATTACTCCCAATATCAACAACAACCTCCAAAAAAATTTCACGACAACCAAACCCAGACCTTATGGTCCCTTGGGGTTCTCGGCTACAACCCAACGCAACACCAACTCGAACCTTGTGGTCTTTGTGGTTCTCGACTTCATCCCAACGCAACCCAAACTGGACCTCTAGGTCCCGGAAGGGTTTTCCAACACATCAATCCTCCATTTTCACTAACAAACCCACAACAAATACATCAAAACAACAAATAAAAATGCACACACGAGACACGACACGACACACACGATACCAACTCGTTTTATTACATGTTTATTCTTTTTAAAACTAGTTTTTAGATTGTTTGTCCATCTTAACCCAAATGGACGAACGAGACTTGTGGGTCTCGAACGAGTGTACAACTCGTGCTACTTTACCTTCTTTCTTCCTGATCTACACTTGGAACAATAAAACACGAACAAGAGTGGTGTTTTAGGCGTGTTTGGGTGGCGATAAGGTGGAGATAGGGCGAGTGGTATGCACCAAATGAAAGAGGAGGACGAGAGTAGTCTTTTGGTGGTGGTGGCGGTGGCTCACGCGTGGCGTGGCGACGGTGGAGAGGCGGACATTGACGGCGGTGGTTATGGGGTAGAGAGAGAAAGTGAGGCGGGGTTTAGAGGCGGGAGATGAAGTGTGTGTATGTGGGGGGGGGGGCTTTATATATTTTTGAGTGGAGGAGTGATTTATAATAATTTTTGAATTGAGGGGGGGGGGGGCGCCGGCTAGGACTAAACATCGGGGGACCAAAGTCGTCATTTTTATTAACTTTCTCGAACTACTACTTAACGGCTCATATAATTTATAGTTAGTGACCGACGAATTTTATTAATAGCGCCATTGTTCTTAATTTTCTCTTTCCAGAAGTTTTAATTATTAACACGTCTTATTTCCACGTAGCGAGTTAAATGTTACTATTTCTCTTGTTTTTAGGTTTTTAATGTGCCGACTCGAGTAGTGCCTAACATTACGGGTCATAATTCATATAGTAACTCATTCAATATCATAATCGTTCATAAAATCAAATTAACGATAATTAGTCAAGTCATCATAATTCCAAAATAGCTCCTACAGGCAATCTACTCGTTCTAACTAGCGTAATGCGGTACCTAAAAGGGCTCCCTAAATTGCCAGTTGTCACAGTTGGTTGCCACCCCAACCGAGCACACGACCGTAAGTTGCCACTAGCCCAACCGAGTGTGACCGATCAAAACCCCACTCTTTTCATTGTTTCAGTTTGTCAGCCAACCGAAACAATTGCACATCTCCCCATTTATTTCTAGCCGTTGGGTGCAAATTCACAATTACCCATCATTGATCTTTAAAAGAATTAGCAAAATCACAAAAAACCTATCTGATACCTATCTAATGAGATATTGGCTACATGCTAAGATTATGTAATCTGGAAACAAAATCACACATATGAAGCGTTCGACATCTTTGATATATTGGTTATGCATTTGGTTCTAAATTTCATATCAAGAAGGATATGTTTTATCTTGTGACTGTGTTGTATAGTAGTTGTGATAAAGTTTGGATGTGAATAACAAGAAAGTAACTTCATATGTGGTATTTTTTGAACAAGAAACGTGGCTTCATATTGGGTGATAAGGTTTATGTGCATATGGTTTGTGTGAAAGAAATACTAGTTTGTATATAAAAGTTTGTGCAGGTTCCTTTATTTATTTATTTATTTTTAATGTGGTGATTTTTTAACATTTGACCTGAAAAGCACTAGGGAGGTGTTTAGCCATGAAGCAAAAAATCAAGGAGCGCTACAATATAGACTATTAGTTTAAGTTTTTATCGTAATGTTTTTTTAGTTGCACTGCTAATGTAATGTTTTTTTATTTTAGTTGAATTGTTATTGTAATATTTTTAATTAAGAATGAAATTTTAATTTTCAAAAATAAAAAATTATTGCTGCCATTGTGGTCACCACTAGCAAATTATGGTTGGGTTTAGTCTTGAAGAGATAAAGCTAATGTGGCGCTTATGTGGTAGGGACTGACCACAATATTTGTGGTTGCCATTAACATTGACCTAAACATTGCACAAGTATGTAATGCACATAATAGAGTGTCTCAATAAAAAATATGAGCGTGCAAATCAATTCCCTTTTTATAAATATTTTTTAATATTAAACTTATGACATGCTCAAAATTTAGATGGTTGTCCCGTTTAACTAAAACTTGCATACTCATGAAATATTGATTTGGTATGTAATAGTTACATATATTAAACATAATTACAACTAGCTCATAACTTTTAGATTAATTTCATATAACCTTCTACATTCACGATTAATTTCATATATAACTAAAGTGCAATTATTGAATACATAATGTATAATATTTGTAAAATATTTTTGCGTATATATGAAATTTGGAGATATGAAATTGCCCCACAACTTTTTATGCATTCATTATCATTATCTTTATAGAGTTATACAAGTTATTAGAGTTAAGTATATCGATATGCGAAGTTACAAGATAAGTATCAAAGGCACCAAATATTGTTATGAGCATCTCGTTTGTTTGAGATTACGAAGTACATTATACTATTTTACATTTGTTGGGATCCTTAGCTACAGGACCTCTTGCTACCGTGCAAAATAAAGAGTGCAAAAATACGTGGCCTTTTTACGCGTCCTTTTGGTTGGAGCCCCATTTGGTAAACCCGCCCGTTCTATTCATCCCTACTCACATCCCTCATTTTCATCTTAGATCCGCCTGGGTATATTTCCGGGGGAAAAACCCCGCGTGCCTTGATTCAGCTAATCACTTTTGCGTGTTCGTATCTTTGGTTGGTGAGATGGGTACAGTGATTAGTACTATGAAAACAATATTTTTATGCATTTTGTGGATCTCCGTTGGCCACATGGTTTTGCCTACAGTGGTAACTTACTTTTGGTCCATATATTTTGTGTGTTTGGTAAATCTAAAGGTAAGGTTACCAATTTAAATACTTGATTATCAAAAAACCTAATCGCATATTTCCTGATTTGGGAGAAACGATTAAAGGTTTGATTTTTTTTTCTTTCTTTAGGGCTTTTTTTAGTTGGTCTTTATGGTGGTTATGGTATGTTGTGTTTAGGTTGGTTTGTGCGTTATTTTAGGTTTATTTATTGTGCCTTTCTTATATTTAGGTCTTAGAGTAGTTGCGTGTTGCTTATCTTTGGTTGAAATGCTATTTATGGTTAGATTTTGGGTTCAGTAAACGAGTTTCGTAGTTTGGTTTGGGGTATATTGTTAAAGCCAGGTGCAGTTAGAGTGGTTAGATGTTGCTTATGGCTGTTGAAATGTTACTTATGGTTAGTTGTTGGGGTGAGTAAATGAGTTTGATGGTTTGGTTTGGGTTTACTATTAGAGCCAGATGCAATTGAATGTGCCCCATATTAAATGATGTGCAGTATTTTTTTTGGGGTTTCTTGGTTTCTATTTCATTTTTTTATTTTATTTTTAGATGATGGTCACTGACTTTTTTTGATTTTTTTGTTTGCCTTTTTTTTCGCGCCTTCTCTCTTTGCAAACCCTCACTTGATAATGCTTTTGTTGTTCGCATTAACTATTTCGAATATGTTAGTCGTTTTTCTTTGTTTGCTATTTATTGCTTTGATAATTGGACTGTCTATTATTGTTTATAATTATGACTTCAAACCGATGCGGCTCAAAAGTATTCACGCCCTTCAAAACCTGATACAAAACAATGTTCCAAATACGCATGGTGGTTCTGGGTGCCAAATGTGTAACACCATCCGCCCGGCCGTGTGTGCACATCAACCATATGTGTCATCATTGTTTGCTCGCTGAGGCTCATGATGCTATAGGTTAGTTGTTCTTTTTTTGTTGCTCATTTTCCCTATGCCCACACTTATTGTCATTTTTTCCTTTGAAACATGTTCGTGCTAATGTTGATTTTTTTGGGGTAGATGTTGTTGGAAAGGAGAGTGTGCAGAGTACAGCGTAGCAACTTGATCCAGACTTGCCTATGTGTGATGATGCGTGTTCGCAGCAGGTTGGAGGTCAGCCAATGGCTCCTGATATTATGGAAGGTGAGTTGCGCTATTCTATTTTCAGCTGTGGTTTGTTAAATTTTGTTGCTTTGTTTTTGTATGCCACTTTGTCATGCACAAATCACATCTTCATAGTTCTTTTTTTTTGGAACAGGGTTGCATTTGGATCATAGCCCATTTCCTTTGTAGTGCAGAAAAAGGCGGTAAGCGGGCGTAACAACCCGTCTAACCCATATGATTATCCGCACACCGTTAATCAGCCAATGGTTCATAATGTCATGGAAGGTGAGTGTCGCTCATCTCTTTTCGGATGCGGTTTGTTAAATTTCTTGGGTTTCTTTTTATATTCCAATTTGTCATCGCTTCATGGTATAATTTTATTTTTATTGGAACAGGGTTGCATTTGGATCATAGCCCACCTCCTTTGCAGTGTAGAAAAAGAGGGAGGCCGAGAAAACAGACGCCCAACAACCCGTCTGACCCATATGATCATGTGCACACCGTCAATCAGCCAATGGTTAAAAGAGGGAGGCCGAGAAAACAGACGCCCAACAACCCGTCTGACCCATATGATCATGTGCACACCGTCAATCAGCCAATGGTTCCTAATGTCATGGAAGGTGAGTGTCGGTCTTTTCTTTTCAGTTACGGTTTGTTAAATTTCTTGGGTTTGTTTTCAGATTAAAATTTGTCATCGCTTCATGGTATTTTCTTTTTTTTATTGGAACAGGGTTGCATTTGGATCATAGGCCACCTCCTTTGCAGTGTAGAAAAAGAGGGAGGCCGAGAAAACAGCCGCCCAACAACCCACCTGACCCATATGATTATGTGCGCACCGTTAATCAGCCAGTGGTTCATAATGTCATGGAAGGTGAGCGTTGCTCTTTTCTATTCGGATGCGGTTTGTTAAATTTCTTGGGTTTGTTTTCATATTCGAATCTGTCATTGCTTCATGGTATTTTTTTTATTGGAACAGGCCTGCATTTGGATCATAGCCCGCCTCCTTTGCAGTGTAGAAAAAGAGGGAGGCCGAGAAAACAGCCACCCAACAACCCGCCTGACCCATATGATTATGTGCACACCGTTAATCAGCCAATGGTTCCTAATGTCATGGAAGGTGAGTGCCGCTCTTTTCTATTCAAATGCGGTTTGTTAAATTTCTTGGGTTTGTTTTCGTATTCCAATTTGTCATAGGTCAACCACATTGACATGGTATCTTTTTTTATTGGAATAGGATTACGCGTTGATGATACCCCATCTCCGCACAACCTTATAAAAATAGCCATGCCATCTAAACGGGAGCACTGGAGCCCAGCTAACCTATGTCAGTCATCTGCTTATGTGCATCTTGGTGGTGAGCCAATGACTCCTAATACAATGGAAGGTGGGTTTACCTATCCTCTCTTCGGATGCAGTGTGTCAGCTTTTATTGTTTCTTATAGAATCTTTGAGTTAGTCTTTTGCGCTGTTCTTTATTATCAATAAGGTTTCCTACACGCAATGTCGCTGCTTCAAAACAAAGTAGAAAAAGGAAAGAAATTTCGGGTGATGTCGTTAGACCCCATGTGCAGGACCCTGACACATATGATCTTTGTGCAGGAAGGTGTTTCCCGGCTACCTTTGCATGTGCGCGAAGGTCAGTGGTGTTATCTTCATTTGTGCCAATTTTTTTAAAAACGGGCTGTCTGCATGCCGTTTTCGTTTTGAATTTCATCCATTCATTTTCCAGCACCTGGAACCACTGTTGATGGTGATGTTGCCACTGATGTTGCATCTGATACTTTTTATTTGCGGAACAGTTTTCGAAGAAAAAGACAACCATGTCAGGCCTCCACAGCATCTATGCATCAATTGAGTTCACAGAGCGGTGGTCACAACACTGGTGAACCGTCTACTCCTAATGCAACTGAAAGTAAGGTTTTTTTTTTGTTTTTTAGTTTTTGAGGCACATGCTCTGCATCCAACATTGCCTTTAATTTTTTGTGGTGCTTTCTTTTCTTACCAACAGCCAGGGTATATGCTGATAGTCAACCAGGTGTTACGGAAAATGTTGGCCGTCAATCACAGCACCGGAAAAGAAATAGGTGTGTGGGACAGCCTCATAAAAGGGCTTTCTTGGCGTACTCTCATCGGCAGTCTCCGTTCTGGCTCGGATAATAGTGCATGCGGCATTGATGAAGAGTCATTTCCTTCTACGATGCAAGGTGGCCGCTGTTTTTTTTTACCCTTTTTCTGTGCCTCATCTTTTTCCCAAACATATATTTTCAGGTCTTTAAGTTGATTATGGTTTCTCAATTAATGCAGGCATTGACCCTGAGTATGATGATCTAGGAGATTATGCTTGGCGATCTTTGTTATTGTAATCTTTGTTTTGGTAGGCGGCTTGCAAGCCATCGTCTTGCAGATGCTTCAGCTAAATACCATACATGTTGCGAAGGTGGTAAAGTTTTATGCAACACGACGCGAAACGCCTCGGTATATCAAAGACTTGCTTGCCAAGCGTCCCCTTTATGGAAAATATCTGAACATACAACCAAATGTTTGCAATGACGTCGTTCGGTGCCGATTGACAACGCAATCAACAATGGTGGAGGGCCATATGTTTTTAAAGTCTCTGGCCAAATATACCATCGGATTGGCTCGCTTTGCCCGGTTAACGATGATCCAAAGTTTTAACAGCTCTACATCTATGACACGCAATTCAACCTCAGATGGGCATGAATTGAATCCAGATATAGTGCAAGGGCTCATTCACTTCTTAGATGCTCACAACGAACTGGTACAGATATTCAGGACCGTGCATGAAAATGTGTCGACCATGATGTCCCAGAATTTAAGGTGAAGCTTTACAGCGGTGAAGCTCCACGCGGTTATGAAGCTCTATTATCAAATACCCTCGGTGCTATTGTCTTTGGTGTGGGCACGAAAGTGAATCGAATTACGGTGTTATATTGGATACGAAATGGCGCTAAAAGAATCGACAATTCATAAGTCGGTACATGTCATTGCGGTTTCCGCGATATTCATATATGGTCGGCCGGGTATCATACAAAGAAGTTAAGAACGGCGGATCCAACATCGAGCCAAAAGCGGGTGTCGATGAATGCATTCTATGCATACCAACTACGAGGCATGATAGTTATAACCTGGCTTTACGCCTTTGGAAGGCTTTTCAACAATACGTTGTTGGCGTATACTATTGTATAGAACATAATTGGATAGATTTTTATAGAACGCAGGCGATATTAGGGGATTTTTTGTGGGCCTTTATGATGCAATTTCAAGGGAGAACATATGATAGGTCCAGCGGTTCTCGCATTATATTGCCTTCATATCTTGGAGTGCGAGGTATATGCAGTCATTTGGAGGCATTGGCGATTTGCTTGGTAATCCACGATTTTTAACGTTCACATGCAATGTAAAGTGGCACGAGATACAAAGATACATGGCCCAGTTTCCTCATTTGACAACAGCGGATAGGGCGGATATAGTGTGCAGAGTTTTTGAGCAAAAAGTCAAATCGTTTGTCAAGTTTATGAAGGAAAGGCAGACATTTGGTTGTGTCACAGGAGGTATGGCTATTTTCTTTTAAAAATAAACCTTTGTGTTTGATTTTTCAGTCTCAGTTTTCCTATAGATGCTTGCATAATGTGGTGTTCCAATGTGTTATTCTAATTTTATTTGGTCAATTTTTTGCCTGCAGTGTTGTACACCATCGAGTTTCAGAAGCGTGGCCTCCCACATTGTCACACACTGCTTTGGATTTCTTCATCAACCAAAATAGAAAATGCTCAAGATGTTGACCAGTACATTTCTGCAGAGTTACGATCACGTGATCCACGCACTTATAAAATTGTTTCAGAATGATGATGCATGGGCCGTGTGGCAAGGCCAGCCCGAATGCACCATGTATGAAAGGCTATATGTGCAACAAAAAATTTCCAAAACAATACAATAATGAAACTTTCTTTGATGACAAAGGTTATCCACATTATCGAAGAAAGAGAATACTTTTGTAGCAAAAGGTCAGATAAAGCTTGACAATGGGTATGTCGTACCGTATAACCATGATTTGTGCCTCGCATTTGAAGCTCATATCAATGTGGAATACAGTGGGTGGAGCATGCTAATAAAATATCTGTTTAAGTATATATCAAAAGGAACTGACATAATCTTTGCCAAAGTAACGAGATCTATTGGTGAAGCATCCTCTTCTTCAGCGCAATCGCAGGCATCGATTGATGAAATACATAATTACCTTGATGGCCGGTTCATATGTCCTCACGAAGCATGTTGGAGAATCCTCAAATTCGAAATACATATCAGAGAGCCAGCGGTTCAGATCCTTTCAGTCCATCTAGAAAACATGCAGCATGTAAATTTTAGAGACAGTGATAACTTAGACGCGGTTTTCAATCGTCGTGATCGTAAGCTGACAACACTCACAGAATGGTTTACTTACAACATTGAAAACGAAGATGGACGTCGTTTGACTTACTTGCAGTTTACATCAGAGTTTGTATGGTATGGAGATCGGAAATGTTGGTCACGCAGAAAGACCAACAAATGTTCTATTGGACGCCTTGCATATATACACCCGACTTCGGGTGAGCTATTCTACTTAAGAATATTATTGTGTAATAAAAAAGGATGTAGAGACTTCGCAGAGGTTAGGTCAGTAAACGAAATTGTATATCCAACATATCGTGATGCATGTGATGCGCTTGGCTTGCTTGGCGATGACAAAGAATGGGACATAGCTCTTGAAGAAGCCTGCGGGTCAGCTTCATCTGCAGAACTAAGGTTTCTTTTCGCGAGGCTGCTTACTCATTGTGAGGTTGCAAACCCTTTGTACTTATGGGATAAATATTGGCGAGAAATGGGCCATGATATTCCGTATTGTCTCGAGAACAAGTCGCATATACCCAACTACCATGTAAATGATGCAGAATTGGAAGGGTACATATTATACGAATTGGAAATATTACTAGCGGTTGTGGAAAATCGGTCAAAATTATGGTTTGGAGCCACCTCCAAAACAACTTCTAGATCAATTAAACAACCGCCTATTAATGGAAGAAAAGAATTACAACAGGGAGATGCTGGCGCGAGAAAGAGATGAATCAATTCCAAGGCTCAACACTAAACAAAAAATTATATATGATCTTTATAAGCGCTTTTAAGCAGGTAAGCAAAATTAATATTCGTTATATGGTCATGGAGGAACTGGGAAAACTTTTCTTTGGAAAGCAATAATTAGCACTGTACGGGCTGAAGGTAAGATCGTGTTAGCGGTTGCTTCTTCTGGTATTGCTTCACTCCTTCTTCCAGCAGGCCGAACCGCACATTCAAGATTTAAACTTCCACTCGAGCTCACGGATGAGTCCCTACATTTAGTAAAAACACTCTCATAGGAAACCTTTTAAAAGAAACTGATCTCATTATCTGGGATGAAGTGCCAATGAATGACCGCCGATCCTTTAAAGCATTGGATAGGACTCTTAGAGACATATTGGATGCGCCAGATGTTTTGTTTGGTGGAAAGACAGTGGTTTTAGGCGGTGATTTCCGGCAAACACTGCCAATCAAAAAAGGCACTCCCAAAATGGAGATAGTAGCATCGTCAGTTGTAGAATCACACCTCTGGCATTATTTTCATGTCATGACACTTAAAGAAAACATGAGGCTATTCCGCTCAGATTTGACTCTAGAAGAGCAGAGCACAACGCGGTCCTTTGCATCATGGCTCGATATGGAGATGGTCAAATTGGTGAACTCATGAAGAAGACCCTAGAGATTCAAAGATGGGTCGAAATTCCTTCTAGATTTTGCATACAAGATGATGAACAAGGCCTTCTAAATCTCATAGATTTCATCTATGATCAGCCTACACTCCAAGCCCTTTCAGCAATCACTCTACAAGAGAAGGCAATCGTGTGTCCAAAGAATGAAACAGTGGATACTATTAATTCAAAAGTTTTAGACATGGTTGATGGCGAAATAACAACTTATGAAAGCTATGATATAGCCACACCGGTGGGGAATAATGGGGTAAAATGAGATGTTATACCCTCCCCGTATATAAACACATTTAAGCTGCCAGGTTTCCACGCATGAATGCAAAGACAAAGTTGGATCACCGGTGATGCTTTTAAGGAATGTTAACTTGGCAGCGGTTTATGCAACGGACACGCATGATAGTGACACAACCGATGTCAAAGCTTATTGAAAAGTGATCATCACGGCACAAGAGTCAGCGAGAAAGTTTTCATTCATAGGATACCGCTGATTCATAAAGATCCAAACCTCCCTTTTATTTTCAAACGCACTCAGTTCCCAATAAAGCTCTGTTACGCTATGACAATCAATAAAAGCCAAGGCCAATCTTTAAACAAAATTGGTGTTTACCTTCCTGAGCTAGTATTTGGTCATGGGCAATTGTATGTGGCTCTTTCTAGAGCAACATCTGCTCATGGATTAAAAGTCCTTATGAAACAACAGGAAAACCAAAGACCAAATGTCACAAAAATATCGTTTACAAAGGTTTTTAAAAAAAATAAAAGAAACAAGTTTTGTTTTGCCAGTGCAAACATAGCGATTTGTGTTTGTCTTTTTTACAACAAGTTCTTCGTTTCTTATTCTATACACAATGCCATCATAATTACATGTTACTATCTTTTGCTTTTATAAAAGTATCGTTAAAGCCTCTGCCCACAGTTAGATTTGCTGCCCGCCGATTTTATATGCTGTGTCTCATCAATTTAATGCTCCGATTCCTATTCCCTATATCATTGTCTATTCAGCTGTTTATCTGTATCTAACTTTCTTTTTTATGACTTACCAGCACAATGGAAGAAACTCAGAATGCTATGGTGCAGCATACCTTTGAAGAGAAGAGCCTTGAAATCAGTGCTTCACCAGAAATTGTAACGATCCAGCAGTTAAAACCAACATCTCACAGCAAAGTGCTCGAAGCGAGGGTCTACAGGAAATGGACTTTAGTGACTTTTGGCAAAAAGGATGCGGCTGGAGTTCCTGGAAAAAAAAACAGGATTTTGCTGTATCCTCATAGATCGAGAGGTATGTATTAATTCAGCCAACACACATAAAACATGCTGCCATTTCAGATTTGTCTAATAGCAGATAATTATGAACGTGGCAATGCTATACAAGGTAACATGAATATCAAAGAATTTGACTATTTCAACCCAAAAATCAAGCTTGGGGAGGTTTACAGGATTTCGGAGTTCATGTGTGAACCAACCAATCCTTACCAACAAATGATTGACAACAAAACAAGCCTGAAATTTGGAAAAGCCACAAAGTTTGATGTTATACAAGCACCGAACATTCCTCAGCACTACTTTGAGTTTGTTTGCATTAAACCAACTTCAACAGTGGTTCCCACGAAGATGCAATGGGCGTAATGCGCATTACCCCACAGTAAACTTTCTACCATCGGTTTTTTGGCAACAAACGCAAGAGTGACATCCTAACACCTGACTGGTGATAGATTACATACGATGTTTACGGTCGGTGGGAGAGTTTGTACGCAAAACACACAGCAAGAAACCGTTTACAGAAAAGTGGATATCGAAAATTTGAGGTGCATTGATTTAATTTTTTTTTTTTTTTTTTTTGCTAAAAAATAAACTGCAAAGGTTTGTCACATCTCCGATGACTTGGTGATCTTTTCAGTGGTAATGTTGTTGAGTTCACTATGTGGGACAACATGGTCACAAATTTGAAGAGGCTCAGCTTCAAGCAACACAACACCCGGTTATAATTGCTGTCAGCTCTTGCCGAGTTGCAAAATTCAGAGGTATTGCATTAACAGATTATAAAAACTTAAACGTCAAATTCTTACCAAATTGTCAACCAATGCCATCACAGATTACCAGCTAACAGCGACATCTGCAACGCGTTACTACTTGAATCCACAAATACCTGAGGCTGATGAGGCACGAGCAAGGTAAAATCTTTGATTTTGAAAATTTTAAGGTCACACGATGGTCACGTACAAATTTGGTGATTCTAATTTTACGACACAAAACAGGCACAAAGAAAAGCAGCAAAAAACACCACTCCTCCGTATTACAAAGACTCCATATGAAGCCAGTGAAAAGAAAGTACGTAAATAGATTTCCCTTGAAGACACGCTAAACCAAGATCCTAAAACCTCGTTTGAGTTTTTTTCAGAACACAAAATTTAACAAACCAACATTCAATTACACCCCCGAAAGAAAGTTAAATGAAAAAAAATATGCCGCTTAACTGTTTGCACAAACATTTACAGGGGGTGTATTTCACAGCTGAGGCAACAGTAACCAGCATCAACATCAAGAGAGATTGATTCTACATGTCTTGCAACGAATGTGCTTCGAAAGTGAAAGAAGATGGAGGAATATTTCGCTGTCTGAACCATGGAAAACAAGCAAAACCATCCTATAAGTACATAATTTTCTGCCTCAGCTTCGTATAATATTAAAAAACAGAATATGCCGCAAAAATTAAATCCTTATCGTTTCACTTAATGAAACACGCAGGTTTAATTTCAAAGCCTTCATCACAGACCCATCCGCAACAGTTGAGGTTACTTTCTTCAACCCGACAGCGGAAGATGTTACAGGGTATTCATGCTCGAATGTTGGCAAAGCATAAGCGGAAGACCCGCAAGAAATACTCAAGATATTTTTGCCATTGAAGGCGAAAAATGTCTTCCGTCCATTTCAGCACATCAGGTAGGCCAGGAGATTTTATTGTTGGAAAAGTTTTTAACAAAAACAAAAGACAAGAGGGAACCATGAAGATGATAGAAGCATCCCCAGGTAGCGCCATTTAAATCAACAAACTATCTTAGTTAGAACAAACACTCCTACCTACAAATATTTAATGTTTGGTTGTGCATTCATAGGAGCACCAGCAACAGGTCTAACACCAACAAACCAACAAGATCTTAACCAACAACAAGCTGAGCAAAGTGCCGTTGCAGAGGCAAAGGAACGGGAAGGTGACTGCCACAAATTTAATACAAAAATTTATTAAATAAAAGATGTCATGCCTGTCTCATTTGCAAATGCAAATAATGAATATTGGTTTATGACTCACTAGAAACACCAACTACACCTGTGACGATGACACCCATGGAGGATTTGGAAGAGCAAAAACATAAACCAACCAACTCAAAAAGTGTGAGAAGAGCATTATTTCAGGATGAGCATGAAGATGCGAAGAAACAAAAAGGTTAGACCTACAAATTTAACAACCCATTTTATTCAATGCAATATCTTACAATCAATTTTCATGGGTCACACACAAACACTACAACAGCACTCATAATAAGATCACTAGCACACACAACTGCAAACACAACCGACAACAGAAAGCACGCTTAGCAGGCACACACTTAGAGATCCATCAAGCCCCTAAGTTTCTGGATAAAAATGTCATTGTTGCGAGCATTCAGCTCCAGTTCCCGTGCCAAAATGCGCATTTGCATGATCTTTTGATCATCTTTACCTTGAACCCCCCTTAAATATTCTGCTATTTTTTAGCATGCATGTTCCCAACACTCTCCAATTCTTGAATGAAGCTGAGCCTTTCTTGAGTGATTCCAACCAGTCTTCCTGCAAGTGCATTCATTTGTTGTTCCATGCCAATATCTTCGCCAGAAGCTTGGTAGCAATAGAACACTAGCATATCAGGCCAGTTGTTAGAGTTGGCGTCGGCTCTAAGCTTATCACACCTAGGATATCTAGACATTTCGTTATCCTACTTCTTTATCACAACTTAAAAAATAAAGTGGTTCACTAACAAGGTGGGCTGGCCATCTTAAATAGGCAAGCAGCAAATAAAAACAAAACACACATAGATACATTACTATTTATTGCATTTTTTTTATTTAATTTATACATGCTTAAATTACAAATTTTATTATTACTTTTATTCATCACACCAATTTACACATGCATGTTTCGCAAACATAAAAAAAAACTTTATTAAACACATACATATTATATCACACTGCACATTAACATTTAAAAATCAGTTAGTCCCTTAAGCTTCATGGCATATCACGAGCACCATGGACGAAGCTACGTATAATCTTGGGTTGGCCAAAGTCCACCCCAAAATGCTAGAAGTTATCACTGTTGGAATTATTAGTGAGCTTGGTAAGGTTTATCATTCAAGATGCAAAAGGTACAAGTGGGTGATGCAACAACTACTTGTACATGTAACTAAATGTGTGGTACAAGCTGATGATGCAACATGGGAATCAGTTAGTGTAGTATTGACTTGGTAAAAGAACATGGTGGTTTAATTTGGAAGGCAACCAATAGTTTGCAACCATTATCCCCATGATCCCATATTTTATGGCAACTAACATAATCATGCTTGATCACCATGATGTTAGTTTACTAGCTATATATATTTGGAGTCAATACACAACTAAAGAATCTTATGATAGTTGTGACGTGAGTACAACAAATAAAAACCACACATGCTATACATGTTAGAGACATGAACATCTTGTTATCTAGTTTTTCTGCTTCGCCATTTACATTACGTTGAAATTGTTCGCTGACAATATGCAACGTGGTGCAGATCAATCACCGGGTCGTTATTTACGTGAGGCTTGCAGCCACGCACGCGTAAATACCTTTTAAGGACAGGGAACTTCTTCCCGTGCTAGACTCTTAACAGGTGTTTCGATCTTGTTGTTTAATGAAGACAGCATACTGATGAAGAATTGTTGTTACTTTGCTACTTGAGGTCGGTTTCATCTCGACATGACAGGTTTATTTATCTTTTATTTAATGTTCTTTATCGTTTCGTAGTCGATAAAGGTTTACCATATTGATAGGTGTCCACAAAGATTCTTAAACAACATGAACATGAAATGAGGAAGTATCTATATTTTCCAACAATCACTATATGTATAATATTTTTTTTTAAATTGGTTTGTTAATAGACAAATTGGCCCACCCAATTGAGATATGAGGATAAAAACAAAAGACAAATGTATAATTTAGTTTTGATTATAGCACACATTTATTATACCCCTTCGTTTATTTAAACTTGAATGTGTCTATTTTACAGGTTTCTCATGTCTTTACTTTTGTTTTTCATGTTGTATATGAAGATACTATTACTTGTTAGACACTTCAAATTAATTTGAAAGCATATTTCGTTGCATTTAGCCCAATTTTTAAGATCAAAATCTTATTACATATAAGATTCTAGTTTTATTGTGCAAATCATGTATAAAAACCATAATTATATTATTTTATCACAACGACATTCTATTGGTTAATTGCTACGGTGATATTTGGCCCACCCGTATAAAGAATGTTGGCTTCGTCCCTGACGAGCACTTAGATCCAATGCATTTACCATTGTTATCATTTCATCAACTTTTTTACCATCTTTTTGTTGAAGTTCCTTTAAGTACTCGACAGTTTTGCACGCAAAAAGGTTGCCTACGTTTTCCAGCTCTTGAATGAAACGGGCCCTTTCACTAATAACACTACCTAATCTTACAGACAATGCATTTATTTCTCGCGCTATTTGAATCTCCTCTGTTGAGGCTTGCCAAAGATAAAAAGCCAACATGTCTGTCCAATTTGTAGAGTTAGCATAGTTGGTTAGCTTAGCACACTTAGGATGCATTGCCATTCTGTTTTGTTGCTTACTTTGAACAGCCAAACAATTAGTTTATGAAAAAAATAACATGCACGTCTCATATTTTAAATAGCCCCTGTAAGCATAGCCTCCTTTTTCACATGCCTATTCCGCATCTGCAATCCCTGCCTTCATAATTCAATCCCTCGCATGATGCATAGTTTCTCCAGTATTATTGAATAACACCAAAAAAATGACATGATATTATTAGTGCCTGCATTCCACATTTAAAAAAATTGGCTTTATCGTTCAGCCTTTGCAATGATGCATGCATAGTCTACTGCCACTCACTAGCAGCAGCACAAGATTGCAAATTGCTTTACTATTTATGCAGCTACTTTAAAGTCCAGCCACAGATTGGCACTCAATTTGTTTTTTTCACTTACACATGCTCACAAGATCTACTATTTCTGAACACACATTCAAAACAGGACAACCAATTACTGATTTCGCATTCCACTTTGCTCTTCTCACATTCTGCACACCTATCAAAGCCTAACATAGCAATTTTTTAGACAACCACTTTATCTTGGAACCACACATCAGCACTCAACCATAAACAATGCTATTTAGCTTTAGCCAACCACACACTAAAAACATAAAAAATCAAAATTATTGTGCATGTACTTTCACACTTCTTAAATTCTTTACATTTATTAACCTTTAATATAAAACATAAATAAGCATTCATGCACAAAAACAAGTTTTTATTCATAACAGAATTCAAATGCTTGACTGAAGAAATTACATTAAAATACAGGAAACTTAAAATTCACGCAGCCTTGCTACCAATATAGTCACTAACACTAGTCACCAGACCAACCAACACTAACCCTTTAGATCCATCAAACCTACATGACGTTGCTTTTCAGTCCTCCCTTCACGAGCTAAATCCAAAACACCAACCAACACAGCTAAGATATCTCGGTCTCTCTGCTGCGTCTCCAACATACACTCTCTCTTGATCGAGCAACATCATCAAATGGACCAAAAGACTCGCCCTCTTCGACTAGTTGTTCTCTTCTCTCAATTTTGGCCTCAAGATCAGTACATTTCTGTGAAATGTACATGATCATACTCTCATTCTCTCTCCATTCTTGCACAAACAGATATTTAAAGCAGTGCTGGAGCTTATTAGAACCACAACACTCTTTTAAATGGTCAATGTTTGGTCTTGCACCCATGGTGGTTAGATGTGAGGTGAATGCAAAATGGCTCAGCAAAGTCATCCTTATATAGCCAACAAAAACAGACAGGCTATAAAACAATTAATTTAAAAAATAAAATGGTACCCAAAAAAAGGAAAATAAAAACGCATTCATGTTGCTTAACTCATAGACTATAACAACCCGTAAAATTTTGGATTATTATAATAATATTTATCACATCAGAAAATTCAAATCAATTATTTTCTGACAAAATTCCAATATCTAAAATTTAAAACTGAGAGGTCATCTCGTTTCCTTAGAAATAAGACTCCGCTTGTCCGCTAAGTATCCGTATAATAAATGTGAAATTTATTATTATCCCAGTCAAAATTTAAACATACATAAGCTTAATCCATTAGTTATTCCGATAATGTCGTGCGTAGCATACAAGACTAAAAATAAATACTTAGATAAGAGAAAAATACACATTTTATAAATCACTAATGATTTATTTAAAGAAAACGAGAAGTTATCTCGTTAATTTAAAAACTCACGACACACGCATCTGATACCGACACCAAATTAATATCGAAAAACACTTATAATCAAATTTCTACATAATAAGAATGGCATATTATTACGGTTAAGAAATCGTTTCCGAAAATATAATTTATATATTTTCCAGAGTACCGAAGGTACGTTTACTTAGGATTCGACAAAACACGAGGTACAAATAATACGCCAAGCAAGTAATAAAACAAATTAAAACCTAAGCTACTCCTATTACAACCACCCTATCCTCCTTCTCTCTCTTTTCTTCTGCTTTCTTGATTCACCCTAAAACCAGGAAACCAAAAGCTTCTCTTTTATTCCTCCAAAAATAGACCAAGGTATTGTCATTATCACCACCTACACCTCTTCTCTAGCATGACAAGTGGGACACTAGCGGCTATGAATGGAGATGGAAGCCAAGTAGAGTGCCTCGTTTCAATCTAGAAGAGAAAGTGGATTCAAGACCATCCCTTTGTACATCTATAAAAGGTTGGTTTTTCGACCAAGTCTCCATCCATTCTCAAAATAAAATCCGAAATTAGGGTTCCAAGAATTAGGGTTCATATCAAAACAAAGGGGTTTTTGAAATTAGTTTGGGGGTTTTGATATTCGGTGCATAAGGAAGCTATCCCAAGAGACTAATTGTCCTAATCCGTCCCGAAACTCCTCCAGCTGAGCTCGTTGCTTTTAGTATTCACCTATTTTGTAAGAACATGATTATTGTTATTTAATTCTTTTGAATCCGTTAAGTTTGTAATATCATTGGTCTAATTCGAAATTAAAATTTTCTGTTCATATCGATTGTTATAAATTGGAAGTAATAATGGTTTGGTTATGTTAATTTGGTTAAGTTAAAATGGTATGACATAGTGTTGTTGTTGTTGTTAAGGAGTGGCAAACTAAAAAGAAATCATACTTTTTAAAAATTTGTATTGGCTTATCTCGACTACTTATCGCTTTAACCATTTTCTTGTTTACTTGTTTTCGTCATTTTGGTTTCGACTCTTCATGGCTTAATTTTGGTTTTATTAAATTTGAGAAAGACAACCCATCGAGGGTTCCTCGCTTTCTTCCCATACGAGTCATACCATTCCCGTAATGGTGTGATTCGAGTCACTTAAGACGGGTTGTACCCAATGACGAGGTCATAATATAGTCACCGCCTTCATGTTTCTCATGTACTAGTTAGTTTTAGTTGGATTAGATGCTAGCCAAACTTGTTGTGATCATTTTAGTCTATTGCTCGAAATAGTACACCAAGGTAGGTTCGTGTTCCCCCTAAGTCACGAGAGTAACACCCACATAGGGTGTTTAGTTTTGTGGTATCGCGAGGCACCTCAGGTAGGGTACTCGCTTTTACTTGTTATCAACCCATAAGGGTGCGTAGACCCGCTTCAGCCCCTAAAAGGCACGCTTTAGAGTCGATTTGACTCTAAATGGTGCGTGTTCCCTTAAAAAGGAGCGTTTGGTTGCTAAAATCGCACCAAAAGGTGCGTTTGCATCTAATTTCACCCCAAAGGGTCCTTGCCCGTGAAATTGCGACTCATTAAGGGGCTTTGCCCGTCCGATTTTCAGTCATAAAGGTTCGTTGCGCTGATTTGCGGCTCAAAAGGGTGTTTGTTTTGCTCCAATTCAGCATAATTAAGAGGTGTTGATTGGGCTTGTTTCCAGCCCGGTGGACTGTTCATTCTTGCTTGTTTTCAGCCCCTCATGGGCGTTTGTTCCAGCTTATTTCGGAGGGTGTTTAATGTTGGTCGACTCAAGCTATCCTTCATCTTATTTCATCTTACTTCGACCCGTCACTCACGACGCCGTCCCTTGTCACATACATCGTCATTTTCGGCAAAGCAATAAACCCACGACATAACCATTTTCAACCGACCTATTCAATTACAACGTGACATCGTCTTTAACCTTAATGTTGAAATCTAATAGATGAAGAGATAAGATACTTAGACATCACTTTGGAAAACAAGTTACTACTACTATTTATAACTCACCGAGAAGTTTTACACTTCTAATTATTCAAAATAAACTCGTAAACATATATTTTCAACTATTAATTCAGGTTATAAAATTGATAAAACTAATTATGGGAGCTTTTGACATTAGTCACCACAACCAAATATGGATATACATTCGGTCACATGATTTTCTACAAATATAATATGTATTTTTTTGAAATAAATATACCGACACTTACTTCATTTTGTAAATACAAGCTTGATCATTTTGTTAACCATTCATTTTAAAGTGTGTTCATTTATATAAATAACACATGAAATGTAATTGGAAATTACTAATGTATACAAGTTATATCGTACATAAATCTTTTAGTAGCAATATAAATATAGATATAAAGATATATACTTTCTTCATGATATCCACTTAGTCCGTGGTTGTCCTAATAAATGTACATACTTTCCGTACATCGTCATCCGGTTATCATCAAACCGAAGTCTTGTTCCTCCTTGTTATCTTTCTGCTTGTACCCTTCCAAGTATTTTCTCATTTGGTCACCATTAACCAAGGTTGTAATTCCTTCTTCAAGACTTCCTTCCATGTCATCCCTCATGAGCCGAGATCCATCCTAATCTTTGTAAAATTGTTCTAAAATAAATGATGCCACAACAAAGAACACCAACAACAAAGACATTTAAAATTTATAAAGTTAGTTAAACTTTATCGAGTCTTAAACATAAAGACTAAATTGCAGATAATTAGGTTATGCGTGTGTCGGAGCCGTGCACTTTCACTCCTTGATTTAATTCCCTTTAGACTTCATATTGCACATTGCCAAGGTGAGTTTCATAGCCCTACTTCTACTTGTTTTATAACCGTTTTGGGGAAGATACATGCTCATTTTTACTTAAATGGTTTAATTACTAAAATTCTGCATTCGATGCATACTATGCCCTTTGATTGATATGTTTCAAGATACATCATACCTAGATGCTTTAAGGACCACACCAAAACCTTTGACCTAGAATATTACGCAGCTTAGCCTAAGACTTTAGATCCCAAATTGCCCTTTTTCATGAACCGTCAATTCCTGCTGGGAAGAGCGAATGTTATAAATAGATCTATTGGGGGTGACTCCCCTGTTCGGTTGACCCCGCTTGGGTCAAGGCGTAACATATAGCATGTCGAGACCGAGTGTATTGGGATAAACACTCGCCATGGGCTCCATATTGTATGACTTCTTGTGCATACGGAAACTGTCGTAGCTTCGGTTGCATGAACTTAGTGCTAGCGTAATAGATTCTATATATATGACATTATATTCGTTGTAATGTACATATACCCTACTTATGGTCCACTAATGAAATATCTTTTATGAAATCCTTTTTATGAACTGGAACCATAAACTTTATGACATTATGCAAGACGTAATGATCATCAAAAACTAAAATTGAAATAGTATATTGAAGTCCTCTTTTTAAATAAACCTATAAACTCACCAGCGTAAGCTGACCCCTTTTAGCATGTATCTTCAGGTTTCGAAGTGATAGCCTATCTTTGGAGGCGCAAGGCGAAGGCATAGCATGGTCATAGACGACTCTGATTTATGTATTGGGACCACCTTTTTATAATGGGCCATTTTCCGCATCAAATCAAAAATGTAAACATTGTTTTTAAGAAATGAATAAAAGTTTATTTATGAAAATCCGTTGTTCTATGCTTATAGTGTGATATCAATTTAGTAGCACCCCAAATACTTGTATGCTTCCGCTGAGCCATTTTTGGGGGTGTTACATAGACAAACTCCTGAGGTTTATTGATACAAACAATATTTTACAACATGAAATACAAACATGACCTCACCATAACATTGCTTCCACTCAGAAGCAAGCCAACACCTAAAACCACGGAAAGCCTCGCTAATCATATTGCTCCATAGTAAGCACGTGACGACGCTTCTCACTACATGCTTCATGCGCTACATCAACAAGAACAACCATTGCAGCCAACAACTGATAGTCTTTGTTTTGTGCTTCCTGCAAACACGCGAGGCCATTAATGTTTACAGGATCGCTTGAGTGAAACCTTCGCCTCTTTCAGCCTCCCTTTTTTCACAATTCTTGCACGCACATCATCACATTTTTCATTCAATACCATAATCAGGCCTTCGATATCACACTCTTCATGCAAAAACAACAAACGGAAAGCACTGCGTGTTATCGTAACCACATGCTTCTTTCAGTTCATCAAAATTAGGAGTTGTTCCCATTTTTTCGCGCACAGTTGTTACCAAATGATTGCTCAGGTGTAGCCTGATGAGTGTCTAAATACTCATCATTTTTGTTCCTTCTACACTGCAAAAACAGTCAAAAACACTTTGAAAAGTCTCAAAAGACGTAAAAAATATTTAGACTGTATTTTATGCAATAATTGTCAAAATCTAGTCCCCGGTTATTCAAAACATGTAATTTTTCATAAAAGGCCCTCGTGAATTTTAAGTTGTCAAAAATTAGCCTTATAAAGCTCAGTTTTGCAAAATGGCAACTTTAGTCCCTGAAATTTCAAAGATTGACAGAATTTACCCTGGACATTTTAAATTGGAAAATTAACATTTTTAGTCCTTTGGTAATTGTACCTTGTCAAAATTAGTCCTTATGATAATTTTTGGAAAAGTGCGCTTTCCCATGGTTTTTGTGGAAATGGCAAATATGATCCTTGTGTATTACTTCTAAATCAAAACCATAAAAAAATAAATATATAAACCACCTTATACCCATGACCCAATTACAAATATCCAACCCATGTTTATAATAAAACCGCCCACCCGACCACCCTTTTCCCTCCATTTTTCCACCATCTCCACCCACTCTCTGCAACCAACCCGCCACACTCAACCCCATGGTCGGCCGATTGATGCAAAGATTGTACCTAACTAATTGATGGCTTGGATGATCACATAAGAAGCACAAGTTGGGTCTTTGCTTGTTTACCACTCAAAAAAAAAGAAACCCAAAACAGAGAAGAAAGAGAGAAGTGAAGACCAAGAGCCGGAATATAAAAGAGAAAGCTGGTAGCCATGGAGAGTAGTTAGTTAGTTTTTTTTTAGTTAGTTAATTTTTAGTTTCAATTTAGTTCCTAGTTTCACTCTAGAATCAGCTTTTTCTAGCTCAGCTTTTAATTTTCATTGTCATTTTAAGTTCATGTAATCTTTAATTTTCAAGTAATGCAATTCTCAGTCTTTTAATTATTTGCAAGTCTATGCGGTTTTCATTTTTCTTTTGTTTCACTATATTCTCGTCTTCTAAAATCTTATTAGAAAGTGTTTTACAAAGTGTTTAAATTCATTTTGAGGTTTTTGTTATTGATGCAAACAAGTTTTCAAAATTTCCAAATCATCACAGTTTCAAAAATATCTTTTCTTCCCATTAAAGTGTGTTTGAAATGCACTATTTTGGGTCAAAATCAAACTTGACCCATTTTGATTCTCAAAACAGTTTTAGCTAGTCGTAAGTTAGTATATGTAGCCTCACTTTAATCATGTCCAAGTAATAATAGTGGTTGGTATTATTTTTTTTTATGTCACAAAATTGTTAATCGTCCCGTCTCTCACAAGAATGGTACCCAACGGCCACCTTTGGCGTACCATTATTTAGCTTGTAAAAGCTCGTTGTAAGTTGGGTAAGTGGGGCAAAAGTTAGATGGGTTGGTGGACTAAAAGTGCTGAAGCTCGAAGCCACCTGCACACTCTAGCTTATCCAAAAATAGCTTCAAAGTTCCCCTTGGGCTGTTTTGGGACTGCATAACAACAAAGATTCATCGCAGCAGCCTTAGCACTCTTTTTTTGCTTATTAGTATTACATTTCAGCGTGTTTATGTTTAATTGTGTGGTCCTTAGTGAATTAGAATAGGTTCATTAGGATTAGCTTATTCCCTAAGCTTCTTGTAGCTTTTATTTGCCCTTAAATGTTCCCCCTCGTTGGGATCAAGTTTAGACGCACCTCACTGGTCTTGATGTCAATTTAGACCATTTAGCTTCTTAATTTAGCTTATTTAGGATTTTCTTTACTCGTTTAGTATAATTAGTTTAGGATCAGTTTCATTTTAACTTATCTATGCTTATTAGGACTTTATTTTAGAGCTTATTTCCATATTTTTTTAGCCTAAGGTTTCCCCCTAGAATAGCTTTTGCCAACTGTTTTTTCCCTTCTACTATTGCTTTTTATAGCTTAGTACCAGATTGTTTAGGATTGCATCTTGCTTATTTTGTGACTTAGATAGCTTATGCATGATTAGTGTTACCCCCAACCGCTGTATCTCATTGCTACTTGTGCTTAAAATTCGCAGTAAAGGGGTGTTTGTTTGGGGTCTATTCACAAACTTAGGTAGAACAAATGCTTGGTGTTTGTGTGGATCTGTTCATAAGTTTGAAGTAGAATAAGCAAATTACAACCGCATAGTTTTTGTAAGCTTAATTTTTTTTTGTTAAAAAGTTCCATCTTAGTCCTTATTTCAGTTTCCAACAACAAAAACCAAAAAGAAAAATAAGTGAAAACGTGATTTTTGCCAAACTTTGTGGAATTTTCACGGATTCATTATAAATCCATTTGAGCTCAAATTTGGGATACAAGATCTTTGGTTGGTTGTGAACATCATGGCCATTTTAGTTTATTTTTAGGAATTTTTCTAGCTAGCTTAATTAGTGCTTAAAGTAGGGCTATAAGTCCGCTTTGGGCGATTGAGACTTGAAATCGGTCTCGAAGTTTTTTTTCTCAGTAGCTTGTGCTTTTTAGGTTCCCATCAGTTGCATTAGCTCATTTTAGGTTAGATTTAGGCTTTAGTAGCTTATGGTAGCTTATAGTTAGCTTTTAGCTTATTTCAAGTGCTTATTCAAACTGCTTATTTGCCCAATTCAGCTTATTAGTGGGCTTATCTAACTTTTTATATTTTTCCTAGGCTTAGAATAATATTTTAGATTTTCCTGTAAAGTCTCATAATTTTTACTGTTCATTTGTTATTTTTCTTAATTTTAATTAGTTTAAATTAGTTTTAATTAATAATAATTATTTAAAAAGTCTAAAAATATATTTTCAGTTTTAAAATAACTTTTATAATATTTTAGATTTTTCTAAGTCATAATTTTATTTTTCTAGCTTTATTTCATATTTTCTTGTATTTTAGGCTATTATTAAATAGTTAAAAATAGTTTTTAATTAATAATAATTAGATAATTAGTTATAAAAAAAATTTTCTTTTTCTAAAAATTTTCTTTTATCATTAGGTTTGTAAAAATATTATTTTCATATTTTTAGGGTTAATATTGTGTAAGTTTCACGTTTTTATTTGTACGTCGCGTAGTTTTTAATTCAGTTTTATAAAAACATAAAAACAAAAACATCATTTTAAATATAGTGATAGCGTTTATTTAATAGTTTTTATCTTTTTAATTTTCTTTAATTTGCATTTAAGCCCTTGTAGTTTATGTCCTTTTTCCTGTAGTTATAATAATCCAAATTCTCCTTTCCCGTTCAAATCTCTCGATCACTATACGTTTGATAATCCATTGCATAGCTCGCTGGGACATAACGACCCGGGGAAACACTATACTCCCCAGATCTTCATTGAGTTCGCTCGAGCCGCTTTTAAGCTTTTACGGCCCCGCCATTCACAAGTGGCGGCTTGTGTGATAAAGCTTGACCGCTCGAGCGCATCAAAATTTTGGCGCCACGCCGGGAGTCAGTCTGATTATCTTACGTCTAGCAGATTAGTGATTTGGATATTCACTCTTTGTTCATACCATCCATCTGTATATGTTTATATTTTCTTATTCAAAAATACAAAAATACTCTTCTCATTCCTCTTATCCGTATGATTCTATTTCTCTTACCCTCGCATCCTTGATTCTACTCGTCTTTATCCTCATAACCGTTTAATTCTCTTCTTTTCCCTCTTATGTTTAATTCTAATGGCGGACACGCTGTTTGATGTTAGAAATGCTCCAAGTACCCATCGAGGGTTACGAAGATGCTATCGTTGTACCGAGATTCTTTCCAGAATTTCGAGATAAATACCGGTTTAATTCAACTAATTATGTCAAATCCATTCTATGGTCTCGAGAGGAACGATCCCTATGCTCACATCCGATGGTTTGATAAGCTAATTTCGACTATAAAATATAAGGATGTTCCCCGTGACACAATTAAGTTGATGTTATTCTCATTTTCTCTCGAGGGTAGCCCGAATTGGCTCGATAAAGAACCCTCGACGATCACTACTTGGGAAGATCTCGTTTCAAAATTTGTAAATCGTTTCTTTCCTTATTCTAAGACGGAAAATCTTAAGAACGAGATTATAAACTTCCAACATGCATTTTGATGAAAGTTTCGGTGAGGCATGGGAAAGATTCAAAGATCTCCTACGAAAATGCCCACATCATGGTTTCTCGGAAATACTTCAGATCGATATATTCTACAACGCTTTAACGCAAACCGATCAAGATTCACTCAATACAGCCACCGGTGGCAATATCTTGTATCGTACCCCAAGGGATATATTGACGATCATCGAGAACAAATCGAAAGTTCCGACATCAAGAAACAAACCGGTTAAGATGGCTGAGCTTACCAATGATATTCGATCGTGAAGCAAAACTAGAGCCCGTTGATACCGTTTCCAAAAGATGTGATTATTGTGGTGGTCCCCATCCTTTTTACGATTGTCAAGCCACCGATGACAAGGTTTATAATGCTACATCAACCCAATATCACAAGACTTTCGTTTTCGATGATGATGAGGATTCCATTCAAATGAAAGAATATTATGTGAGTTTGTTGGCTACAACCAATCCCGCTTCGAGCCTTTCATTACCGAATCTTCCCCTTCACTCACACCGGTTGAGGGAAGTGACGTCCTTTTGGAAGAGGTCGATGATTCTATTTCTTCAAACATTGTTGAACCCGTTGACTCTCTCATAATGGGGACGAGCCTCTTAGCACTATTCCGAAATGGAATCGCCTCGTTGAGAACCTTGTCCTAACCCCAAGTGAGTCCGAGGTTATCTCCGGCAATATGTGTGATAAGCCTCTTGATGATGATTCTTACCCTCCTCTTGACATTCCAAATGATCATGTTGATATGTTCTCCGATTCTGACAACGATTGTACTTCATTTAACGATTCTTTATCTTGTGGAGACATCGATTATGTCGAGAACTTACCTTCTAAGCTAGAGGAAGTGAGAGATTCTGATGATCCGAAATTGAGGATGAGATACTTCGTGAAAAATTGTTCAATGTAAATCTCCTCATTTCTAAGATCAAATCATTTTGTGCTAAGCCAGCTTCAACTCCTATCCCCGTAGAGGATAGTAACTCTATCTTGGAAAAGCCCGAAACATCTCTTGAGTTTGAGGCTTTTTCCAATGATTCTCTCCGAATTTGAAATATTCCGCTTTGATGACGATTATACTGAAAAGGAGAGTAGTGGCAATCCCACCTTTCATCTTTCTCTTCCCGAGTATGATTCGTTTCTCTTTGATCTAGATCCTGAGGAGTTCTCCGGTGAACTCTCTCACATCATATCTCCTACGGAGTATGATCATTTCTATTTTGATCTTGATCTTGACACGGGGAGACATGCTTATTGAGGACACCACCCCGCCTCTCCCTCCCGAGGTAATTGTTGAAAATAACCAAAAGAGCTTTAATGATGAAATACACATTAAGGAAACTATAAAATTTGATTTTGAGGATGAAGAATGGATCCTAATTGTTATAAACATCTTTCTTCCATTCCTCACATATGATGTGATTTCTCCATTCTTCACTCCTTCTGAGTGAAGATACCATCTTTGACCCCGGCATTTCCATGTACCATTATCTTGAGCCGGTAATATATCTCATCGGTGTGGAACTTTCACGTGCTTCAAATGTTTGTCCAAACATCTTGAATGAAAGTCCGATGGAGATTGTTTCTTCCACTTTGCTTCCCATGAACCAATGAATACGGGTCGAAGTCAAGCTAGCGACTTCGGAATCAAAAACAAGTAGCACACTATATAGGTTTTCACCCATATTTCTGACTTCTTTCTATTTTCTACCACCCTAGTGTGGGGGTTTGCCCCACATGTTGTGTATATAAGCCTAAAAAAAAACTCTTTCATAATAATATGGCCGTAGTATTTCCCTTTTACGTTCTTTGTTTCGGCATAACAAATGCAGTACTTTGAATATTGAGGGCAATATTCATTTCTAGTGTGGGGGGGAATTCTCACGAATTTTGTCATGTAATTATACGCCTAATTCCCCGTTTTTGGCAAAAAAATTTTGAGTAAGTGTTTTACACTTACTCATTTGGTTATCATCCGCCTTGTCTAAAAACAAAAAGGATTGGCTAATCCAGGAGCAAACGGCTCTTGGTAAAGATTTCTCAAATCCGTTTATATGGCTTGCAATTTGCCCAAAATTGTATGGTATTCAACTCACCATATCCTAAAAAGTGAAGAGTTGGCTAGCCCGCAAGATTATGGCTTGTGGTAAAGGCGGTGGAAAATCCATAATTGGTAATCAGCTCACCAAAGATAATATTGATAATTTATCTAAGAGTTGGCTAGTCCGAAGCAAACTACGGTAAAGACAAATCAAATCCGTTGGAAGCCGGTGGTTTGCTCAAAATCACATGGTTATCGGTGTACCATGGTTCTTACTTGAACTAAAACATTTGGCTACTCCGGAAGTAATGGCTTTTGGTAAAGAGATTCAAATCCATTAAGTTTTCTCAAAAGATTGCTAGGGACTAGCAATAGTTTAGTGTGGGGATTGATGAGTGTCTAAATACTCATCATTTTGTTCCTTCTATTAATGCAAAAACAAAAAAAACACTTTGAAAGTCTCAAAAAGACAGAAAAAATATTTAGACTGTATTTTATGCAATAATTGTCAAAATCTAGTCCCCGGTTATTCAAAACATGTAATTTTTCATAAAAGGCCCTCGTGAATTTTAAGTTGTCAAAAATTAGCCTTATAAAGCTCAGTTTTGCAAAATGGCAACTTTAGTCCCCGAAATTTCAAAGATTGACAGAATTTACCCCTGGACATTTTAAATTGGAAAATTAACATTTTTAGTCCTTTGGTAATTGTACCTTGTCAAAATTAGTCCTTATGATAATTTTTGAAAAGTGCGTTTGGTCCCATGGTTTTTGTGGAAATGGCAAATATGATCCTTGTGTATTACTTCTAAATCAAAACCATAAAAAAATAAATATATAAACCACCTTATACCCATGACCCAATTACCAAATATCCAACCCATTGTTTATAATAAAACCGCCCACCCAGCCACCCTTTTCCCTCCATTTTTTCCACCATCTCCACCCACTCTCTGCAACCAACCCTGCCACACTCAACCCCATGGTCGGCTCAGATTGATGCAAAGATTGTACCTAACTAATTGATGGCTTGGATGATCACAGAAGAAGCACAAGTTGGGTCTTTGCTTGTTTACCACTCAAAAAAAAAAAGAAACCCAAAACAGAGAAGAAAGAGAGAAGTGAAGACCAAGAGCTGGGAATATAAAAGAGAAAGCTGGTAGCCATGGAGAGTAGTTAGTTAGTTTTTTTTTAGTTAGTTAATTTTTAGTTTCAATTTAGTTCCTAGTTTCACTCTAGAATCAGTTTTCTAGCTCGTTTTAATTTTCATTGTCATTCTAAGTTCATGTAATCTTTAATTTTCAAGTAATGCAATTCTCAGTCTTTTAATTATTTGCAAGTCTATGCGGTTTTCATTTTTCTTTTGTTTCACTATATTCTCTTCGCCTAAAATCTTATTAGAAAGTGTTTTACAAAGTGTTTAAATTCATTTTGAGGTTTTTGTTATTGATGCAAACAAGTTTTCAAAATTTCCAAATCATCACAGTTTCAAAAATATCTTTTCTTCCCATTAAAGTGTGTTTGGAAATGCACTATTTTTGGGTCAAAAATCAAACTTGACCCATTTTGATTCTCAAAACAGTTTTAGCTAGTCGTAAGTTAGTATATGTAGCCTCACTTTAATCATGTCCAAGTAATAATAGTGGTTGGTATTATTTTTTTGATGTCACAAAATTGTTAATGTCTCCGTCTCACAAAGAATGGTAGCCTAACGGCCACCTTTGGCGACCATTATTTAGCTTGTAAAAGCTCGTTGTAAGTTGGGTAAGTGGGGCAAAAGTTAGATGGGTTGGTGGACTAAAAGTGCCCGAAGCTCGAAGCCACCGCACACTCTAGCTTATCCAAAAATAGCTTCAAAGTTCCCTTGCTGTTTGGGACTGCACAACAAAGACCACTGCAGCTTTAGCACTCTTTTTTTTTTTTGCTTATTAGTATTACATTTCAGCGTGTTTATGTTTAATTGTGTGGTCCTTAGTGAATTAGAATAGGTTCATTAGGATTAGCTTATTCCCTAAGCTTCTTGTAGCTTTTATTTGCCCTTAAATGTTCCCCTCGTTGGATCAAGTTTAGGACAATAGACCTCTGGTCTTGATGTCAATTTAGACCATTTAGCTTCTTAATTTAGCTTATTTAGGATTTTCTTTACTCGTTTAGTATAATTAGTTTAGGATCAGTTTCATTTTAACTTATCTATGCTTATTAGGACTTTATTTTAGAGCTTATTTCCATATTTTTTTTAGCCTAAGGTTTCCCCCTAGAATAGCTTTTGCCAACTGTTTTTCCCTTCTACTATTGCCTTTTATAGCTTAGTACCAGATTGTTTAGGATTGCATCTTGCTTATTTTGTGACTTAGATAGCTTATGCATGATTAGTGTTACCCCCCCAACTGCGTATCTCATTGCTACTTGTGCTTAAAATTCTGCGTAAAGGGGTGTTTGTTTGGGGTCTATTCACAAACTTAGGTAGAACAACAGTTGGTGTTTGTGTGGATCTGTTCATAAGCTGAAGTAGAATAAGCAGTTGCAACTGCATAGTTTTTGTAAGCTTAATTTTTTTTTTGTTAAAAAGTTCCATCTTAGTCCTTATTTCAGTTTCCAACAACAAAAACAAAAAGAAAAATAAGTGAAAACGTGATTTTTGCCAAACTTTGTGGAATTTTCACGGATTCATTATAAATCCATTTGAGCTCAAATTTGGGATACAAGATCTTTGGTTGGTTGTGAACATCATGGCCATTTTAGTTTATTTTTAGGAATTTTTCTAGCTAGCTTAATTAGTGCTTAAAGTAGGGCTATAAGTGCCGTTTGGCGTATTGAGACTTGAAATCTGGTCTCGAGTTTTTTTTCTGTAGCTTGTGCTTTTTAGGTTCCCATCAGTTGCATTAGCTCATTTTAGGTTAGATTTAGGCTTTAGTAGCTTATGGTAGCTTATAGTTAGCTTTTAGCTTATTTCAAGTGCTTATTCAAACTGCTTATTTGCCCAATTCAGCTTATTAGTGGGCTTATCTAACTTTTTATATTTTTCCTAGGCTTAGAATAATATTTTAGATTTTCCTGTAAAGTCTCATAATTTTTACTGTTCATTTGTTATTTTTCTTAATTTTAATTAGTTTAAATTAGTTTTAATTAATAATAATTATTTAAAAAGTCTAAAAATATATTTTCAGTTTTAAAATAACTTTTATAATATTTTAGATTTTTCTAAGTCATAATTTTATTTTTCTAGCTTTATTTCATATTTTCTTGTATTTTAGGCTATTATTAAATAGTTAAAAATAGTTTTTAATTAATAATAATTAGATAATTAGTTATAAAAATAATTTTCTTTTTCTAAAAATTTTCTTTTATCATTAGGTTTGTAAAAATATTATTTTCATATTTTTAGGGTTAATATTGTGTAAGTTTCACGTTTTTATTTGTACGTCGCGTAGTTTTTAATTCAGTTTTATAAAAACATAAAAAAAAAAACATCATTTTAAATATAGTGATAGCTTTTATTTAATAGTTTTTATCTTTTTAATTTTCTTTAATTTGCATTTAAGCCCTTGTAGTTTATGTCCTTTTTCCTGTAGTTATAATAATCCAAATTCTCCTTTCCCGTTCAAATCTCTCGATCACTATACGTTTGATAATCCATTGCATAGCTCACGGGACATAACGACCGGGAAACACTATACTCCCCAGATCTTCATTGAGTTCGCTTCTGAGCCGTTTTAAGCTTTTACGACCCGCCATTCACAAGTGGCGTGCTTGTGTGATAAAGCTTGACCGCTGAGCGCATCAAAATTTTGGCGCCACGCCGGAGCTGGCTGATTATCTTACGTCTAGCAGATTAGTGTTTTGGATATTCACTCTTTGTTCATACCATCCATCTGTATATGTTTATATTTTCTTATTCAAAAATACAAAAATACTCTTCTCATTCCTCTTATCCGTATGATTCTATTTCTCTTACCCCTCGTACCGTTTGATTCTACTCGTCTTTATCCTCATAACCGTTTAATTCTCTTCTTTTCCCTCTTATGTTTAATTCTAATGGCGACACGCGTGCATTGATGTTAGAAATGCTCCAAATACCCATCGAGGGTTACGAAGATGCTATCGTTGTACCGGAGATTCTTTCCGAGAATTTCGAGATAAACACCGGTTTAATTCAACTAATTATGTCAAATCCATTCTATGGTCTCGAGAAGAACGATCCCTATGCTCACATCCGATGGTTTGATAAGCTAATTTCGACTATAAAATATAAGGATGTTCCCCGTGACACAATTAAGTTGATGTTATTCTCATTTTCTCTCGAGGGGATAGCCCGGAATTGGCTCGATAAAGAACCCCCTCGATCGATCACTACTTGGGAGGATCTCGTTTCAAAATTTGTAAATCGTTTCTTTCCTTATTCTAAGACGGAAAATCTTAAGAACGAGATTATAAACTTCCAATTTTGATGAAAGTTTCGGTGAGGCATGGGAAAGATTCAAAGATCTCCTACTTAAAATGCCCACATCATGGTTTCTGAAATACTTCGATCGATATATTCTACAACGCTTTAACGCAAACCGATCAAGATTCACTCAATCACAGCCGCGGTGGCAATATCTTTTATCGTACCCCAAGGGATATATTGACGATCATCGAGAACAAATCGAAAGTTCCGACATCAAGAAACAAACCGTTAAGATGGTGAGCTTACCAATGATATTCGATGCGTGAAGCAAAAACTAGAGCCCGTTGATACCGTTTCCAAAAGATGTGATTATTGTGGTGGTCCCCATCCTTTTTACGATTGTCAAGCCACCGATGACAAGGTTTATAATGCTACATCAACCCAATATCACAAGACTTTCGTTTTCGATGATGATGAGGATTCCATTCAAATGAAAGAATATTATGTGAGTTTGTCGGCTACAACCAATCCCGCTTCGAGCCTTTCATTCGACTCTTCCCCTTCATTCACACCGGTTGAGAGAAGTGACGTCCTTTTGGAAGAGGTCGATGATTCTATTTTTTCAAACATTGTTGAACCCGTTGACTCTCTCATAATGGGGGACGAGCCTCTTAGCACTATTCCAGAAATGGAATCGTCTCGTGTTGAGAACCTTGTCCTAACCCCAAGTGAGTCCGAGGTTATCTCCGGCAATATGTGTGATAAGCCTCTTGATGATGATTCTTACCCTCCTCTTGACATTCCAAATGATCATGTTGATATGTTCTCCGATTCTGACAACGATTGTACTTCATTTAACGATTCTTTATCTTGTGGAGACATCGATTATGTCGAGAACTTACCTTCTAAGCTAGAGGAAGTGAGAGATTCGATGATCCGGAAATTGAGGATGAGATACTTCGTGAAAAATTGTTCAATGTAAATCTCCTCATTTCTAAGATCAAATCATTTTGTGCTAAGCCAACTTCAACTCCTATCCCCGTAGAGGATAGTAACTCTATCTTGGAAAAGCCCGAAACATCTCTTGAGTTTGAGGCTTTTTCCATGATTCTCTTCCGAATTTGAAATATTCCGCTTTGATGACGATTATACTGAAAAGGAGAGTAGTGGCAATCCCACCTTTCATCTTTCTCTTCCCGAGTATGATTCGTTTCTCTTTGATCTAGATCCTGAGGAGTTCTCCGGTGAACTCTCTCACATCATATCTCCTCCGGAGTATGATCATTTCTATTTTGATCTTGATCTTGACTCGGGGAGACATGCTTATTGAAGACACCACCCCTCCCGAGGTAATTGTTGAAAATAACCAAAAGAGCTTTAATGATGAAATACACATTAAGGAAACTATAAAATTTGATTTTGAGGATGAAGAATGGATCCTAATTGTTATAAACATCTTTCTTCCATTCCTCACATATGATGTGATTTCTCCTGTTCTTCACTCCTTCGGGAGTGAAGATACCATCTTTGACCCCGGCATTTCCATGTACCATTATCTTGAGCCGGTAATATATCTCATCGGTGTGGAACTTTCACGTGCTTCAAATGTTTGTCCAAACATCTTGAATGAAAGTCCGATGGAGATTGTTTCTTCCACTTTGCTTCCCCATGAACCAATGAATACGGGGTCGAGTCAAGCTAGCGACTCGGGAATCAAAAACAGTAGCACACTATATGGGTTTTCACCCATATTTCTGACTTCTTTCTATTTTCTACCACCCTAGTGTGGGGGTTGCCCACATGTTGTGTATATAAGCCTAAAAAAAACTCTTTCTAAATAATGGCCGTAATATTTCCCTTTTACGTTCTTTGTTTTGGCATAACAAGGTACTTTGAATATTGAGGGCAATATTCATTTCTAGTGTGGGGGGGAATTCTCACGAATTTTGTCATGTAATTATACCCCTAATTCCCCGTTTTGGCAAAAAAAATTTTTTGGAGTAAGTGTTTTACACTTACTCATTTGGTTATCAGTCCGCCTTGTCTAAAAAACAAAAGGATTGGCTAATCCAGGAGCAAACGGCTCTTGGTAAAGATTTCTCAAATCCGTTTATATGGCTTGCAATTTGCCCAAAATTGTATGGTATTCAACTCACCATATCCTAAAAAGTGAAGAGTTGGCTAGCCCGCAAGATTATGGCTTGTGGTAAAGGCGGTGGAAAATCCATAATTGGTAATCAGCCCACCAAAGATAATATTGATAATTTATCTAAGAGTTGGCTAGTCCAGAAGCAAACGGCTTCGGGTAAAGACAAATCAAATCCGTTGGAAGTCGGTGGTTTGCTCAAAATCACATGGTTATCGTTGTACCATGGTTCTTACTTGAACTAAAACATTTGGCTACTCCAGAAGTAATGGCTTTTGGTAAAGAGATTCAAATCCATTAAGTTTTCTCAAAAGATTGCTAGGGACTAGCAATAGTTTAGTGTGGATTGATGAGTGTCCTAAATACTCATCATTATTGTTCCTTCTACACTGCAAAAACAGTCAAAAACACTTTGAAAAGTCTCAAAAACACAGAAAAAATATTTAGACTGTATTTTATGCAATAATTGTCAAAATCTAGTCCCGATTATTCAAAACATGTAATTTTTCATAAAAGGCCCTCAGGAAATTTTAAGTTGTCAAAATTAGCCTTATAAAGCTCAGTTTTGCAAAATGGCAACTTTAGTCCCTGAAATTTCAAAGATTGACAGAATTTACCCCTGGACATTTTAAATTGGAAAATTAACATTTTAGTCCTTTGGTAATTCTAACTTGTCAAAATTAGTCCTTATGATAATTTTTGGAAAAGTGCAGTTTCGGTCCCATGGTTTTTGTGGAAATGGCAAATATGATCCTTGTGTATTACTTCTAAATCAAAACCATAAAAAAATAAATATATAAACCACCTTATACCCATGACCCAATTACCAAATATCCAACCCATTGTTTATAATAAAACCGCCCACCCAGCCACCCTTTTCCCTCCATTTTTTCCACCATCTCCACCCACTCTCGCAACCAACCCCGCCACACTCAACCCCATGGATGGCTCAGATTGATGCAAAGATTGTACCTAACTAATTGATGGCTTGGATGATCACAGAAGAAGCACAAGTTGGGTCTTTGCTTGTTTACCACTCAAAAAAAAAAGAAACCCAAAACAGAGAAGAAAGAGAGAAGTGAAGACCAAGAGCTGGGAATATAAAAGAGAAAGCTGGTAGCCATGGAGAGTAGTTAGTTAGTTTTTTTTTAGTTAGTTAATTTTTAGTTTCAATTTAGTTCCTAGTTTCACTCTAGAATCAGTTTTTCTAGCTCAGTTTTAATTTTCATTGTCATTCTAAGTTCATGTAATCTTTAATTTTCAAGTAATGCAATTCTCAGTCTTTTAATTATTTGCAAGTCTATGCGGTTTTCATTTTTCTTTTGTTTCACTATATTCTGTCTCGCCTAAAATCTTATTAGAAAGTGTTTTACAAAGTGTTTAAATTCATTTTGAGGTTTTTGTTATTGATGCAAACAAGTTTTCAAAATTTCCAAATCATCACAGTTTCAAAAATATCTTTTCTTCCCATTAAAGTGTGTTTGGAAATGCACTATTTTTGGGTCAAAAATCAAACTTGACCCATTTTGATTCTCAAAACAGTTTTAGCTAGTCGTAAGTTAGTATATGTAGCCTCACTTTAATCATGTCCAAGTAATAATAGTGGTTGGTATTATTTTTTTTTATGTCACAAAATTGTTAATCTGTCTGTCTCACGCAATGGTACCTAACGGCCACCTTTGGCAGCCATTATTTAGCTTGTAAAAGCTCGTTGTAAGTTGGGTAAGTGGGGCAAAAGTTAGATGGGTTGGTGGACTAAAAGTGCCCGAAGCTCGAAGCCACTGCACACTCTAGCTTATCCAAAATAGCTTCAAAGTTCCCCTTGGCCTGTTTTGGGACTCGCATTGCAACAAAGCTACTCAGCAGCTATGCACTCTTTTTTTTTTTTGCTTATTAGTATTACATTTCAGCGTGTTTATGTTTAATTGTGTGGTCCTTAGTGAATTAGAATAGGTTCATTAGGATTAGCTTATTCCCTAAGCTTCTTGTAGCTTTTATTTGCCCTTAAATGTTCCCTCGTTGGACTTGTTTAGGACAGGACCTCATGGTCTTGATGTCAATTTAGACCATTTAGCTTCTTAATTTAGCTTATTTAGGATTTTCTTTACTCGTTTAGTATAATTAGTTTAGGATCAGTTTCATTTTAACTTATCTATGCTTATTAGGACTTTATTTTAGAGCTTATTTCCATATTTTTTTTAGCCTAAGGTTTCCCCCTAGAATAGCTTTTGCCAACTGTTTTTTCCCTTCTACTATTGCTTTTTATAGCTTAGTACCAGATTGTTTAGGATTGCATCTTGCTTATTTTGTGACTTAGATAGCTTATGCATGATTAGTGTTACCCCCCCAACTGCGTATCTCATTGCTACTTGTGCTTAAAATTCTGCGTAAAGGGGTGTTTGTTTGGGGTCTATTCACAAACTTAGGTAGAACAACAGTTGGTGTTTGTGTGGATCTGTTCATAAGCTGAAGTAGAATAAGCAGTTGCAACTGCATAGTTTTTGTAAGCTTAATTTTTTTTTGTTAAAAATTTCCATCTTAGTCCTTATTTCAGTTTCCAACAACAAAAACCAAAAAGAAAAATAAGTGAAAACGTGATTTTTGCCAAACTTTGTGGAATTTTCACGGATTCATTATAAATCCATTTGAGCTCAAATTTGGGATACAAGATCTTTGGTTGGTTGTGAACATCATGGCCATTTTAGTTTATTTTTAGGAATTTTTCTAGCTAGCTTAATTAGTGCTTAAAGTAGGGCTATAAGTGCCGTTTGGCGTATTGAGACTTGAAATCTGGTCTCGAGTTTTTTTTCTGTAGCTTGTGCTTTTTAGGTTCCCATCAGTTGCATTAGCTCATTTTAGGTTAGATTTAGGCTTTAGTAGCTTATGGTAGCTTATAGTTAGCTTTTAGCTTATTTCAAGTGCTTATTCAAACTGCTTATTTGCCCAATTCAGCTTATTAGTGGGCTTATCTAACTTTTATATTTTTCCCAAGCTTAGAATAATATTTTAGATTTTCCTGTAAAGTCTCATAATTTTTACTGTTCATTTGTTATTTTTCTTAATTTTAATTAGTTTAAATTAGTTTTAAATTAATAATAATTATTTAAAAAGTCTAAAAAATATATTTTCAGTTTTAAAATAACTTTTATAATATTTTAGATTTTTCTAAGTCATAATTTTATTTTTCTAGCTTTATTTCATATTTTCTTGTATTTTAGGCTATTATTAAATAGTTAAAAATAGTTTTTAATTAATAATAATTAGATAATTAGTTATAAAAATAATTTTCTTTTTCTAAAAATTTTCTTTTATCATTAGGTTTGTAAAAATATTATTTTCATATTTTTAGGGTTAATATTGTGTAAGTTTCACGTTTTTATTTGTACGTCGCGTAGTTTTTAATTCAGTTTTATAAAAACATAAAAAAAAAAACATCATTTTAAATATAGTGATAGCTTTTATTTAATAGTTTTTATCTTTTTAATTTTCTTTAATTTGCATTTAAGCCCTTGTAGTTTATGTCCTTTTTCCTGTAGTTATAATAATCCAAATTCTCCTTTCCCGTTCAAATCTCTCGATCACTATACGTTTGATAATCCATTGCATAGCTCGCTGGGACATAACGACCCGGGGAAACACTATACTCCCAGATCTTCATTGAGTTCGTTCCTGAGCCGTTTTAAGCTTTTTACGGTCTGCCATTCACAAGTGGCAGGCTTGTGTGATAAAGCTTGACTGTTCTGGAGCGCATCATAGCCCCCAATGACACACACATGTCCGCTGCTTATATAGACAAGAGGTGTACCGGTGTAACTGTGAACAGTCCACCTAACCAAACTAAAATAGTAGCATTTTCATTGCATTTAGTTTTAGCAGTTTATACCTAACCATCACAATGCCAATTTGTTTTTGCTTACAATGTTTTTTCATGTGTTTATGAGAAGTAATAGTCGGAGTCATCTATTTCCTTTTGCCTTCTCTCACTAACGCTATTATTTTTATTATGTTTATACAGTGACAGTGGAGCCTGCAGCTGCAGAGAAAAGAAAGACAATGAACACTGAAAAAAAGAAGGAAATGTAACCATTAGCTTACCAATCTGGATATTTAAACTAGCAGCCTTAAAACTTGATATGTTTTGAAACATATTCCTGCTCTAGCTGCAAAAATATGTTCCGAAACATTGCATTCTTTTGTGTGAAAGTTAGACAAACGGCATGGCATGTTAGCATGCGAAGATACTCCTATTTTGTGCCACGCTTACAGCCTGGCAACAAAAGTATGCAATGGCGTACGAAACTGCTCCTCTTATGTGACAATGTTGCACTATAACTGTAAAAGTATGCAAAGACTGGATGCAACATATTTTGCGCATCATTCCAGCACTTAGTACATATGAATCTAATGTGTGTTTTAAAACGTTTGCCAAGTTTTGTATGCTGCGCATTCTTGCAGCAGCTATTGTTGCAATCCTGTGGATTTCTAGCAACAGAAACATGTGATGACATATTGTATTCTTTTGTGTAGAACTTGGACAAAGGTATGACATGTTTGCATGGCTAGGTATTCCTTTTTTATGCTGTGCAAAGACATGCAATTGCACCAACTATCCTTGCAATATTATGATTTTTAACATCACTATCTTTGACAATTTGGTTGATACATATTTAACGAAAACACTCGAGGCAATGCGCGGGCTCGAAACCTCGTGTATATCTAAGTATGTATATGTTGATTTATATGCAACGCATGAAACTATTATGCGGGTCATAAGCTAGTTATTATTTAAAATATAAACAAAGTATGCAAACGGGAATAAACCGATCCAAAGGTAGACTGGTAAAACTAATAAAAAAAGTGAATAGAGCAAGAAACAAGATAAGCATTAAACTAGTACTACTCATTCGAATCCGAATCAGCAAAGGGCCCACCCACGACACATTAACAAAACCCAGCCTCCCTCCTTCCTTCCGTCCGTCCGTCATATACTACCACCCCTACCTCTCCTGTACGGTTTAATTTCTTACAACAAACAAACAAACTTTTCCCTCTCACACACTAAAAAAAAATCGGTTAATTGTCATATGGCGATGGAAGATAACGAAAGCTGTGGTAGCCGAGCTACTGAATCCCCGAAGAAAAGCCGACAACGGCGTCAAAAACTTGAAGTTTTTAACGATGTATTGACTCGGCTATACGATATGAATCATGAAGATACTTCTCTACCTGATTTCGAAGATCAGTTGTGGATTCACTTTAACCGTCTTCCCCCTAGGTATGCAGCCTATATATCTATATTTTTTTAAATTTGATATGATGATGACGTCATGATGATTGAATTGTGAATTAGATATGCGTTGGATGTGAATGTGGAGAGAGCTGAAGATGTGATTACGCATAAGCGAGTGTTGCGGATGGCGGAGGATCCTGCTAATAGACCTGCATTTGAAGTTCGTTTAGTTCAGGTATTTTATATATACATATAATTGTGACCTAATTTTGGGGCTTTATGATTTCTGTGGCTTTATATTTGACGAGGTTTATGTGAATTCACTGATTGTTGCATTCCTATTGTGATTATTAACTTTACACGTGACTGTAAATTCAGATATCGTACTTAAGTTTGGCGTAACTAGCAGCATTTGTTTGTTTTATAAAAGTGTAGCTGTAATTAAATTATAATGTGTAAAATGAAGTAAAAGTAGGGTTAGGATTTTAATGGTCGTTTTTATCCTAACTGCTACAAAATGCTCCGCGTCAAACATTTAATTATGCTTTGTCTTCTTTCTGTAGATTAGATTGGATGCAGTGTGTTAAAGTTAGTGATTATGTTAAAATTAAGATTATGATTTGAATGTTTTTTGGTGGAATTTCTTATTGATTATGTTATTTATGTTATGGAAACAGATTAATTAGGATGAGTGGTTGGTAATGTTTCTTGAGAAAGGAATAGAAGCTTAACACCCCCAAACAATCATATTTGTCTTTTTTGCTAAAAGTTCATAAGGATTAGGAAATGCCTTGGTTTCAGATCTTCGAGTGCACGGTGTTCGGCGAGTTATAGCTCGTCATAGTCGCCAAATGGTGCCTATGGCGCCGCCATACGACACCGCCACTTGCGCCACAGGTCCCCACAATGCCCATAAGGAGCGTTATCGACTTTTTTCTGTTCTTTATTTTTTTGAAAGTAAAATATATATAAACTGAAGTGACTCTGTGTTTTTTGGCTCTGTGTTATAGGAATGTTATAGGCCAAAAGCTAATGTGGCTGGTGCTATAATTCGCCTATAACGCTACCAATACCTAGCACTCTAATCAGATAAGACTTCATGGCTTTAGTTTTAGTCAGCTGGCTTATTATCATCTGTGAATGATGTAACTTTAATATTCTGTCCTTGGTCTTTTCTCTTATTTATGAGCATCCACAAGCTAACAAGTTAGTGAGCATAAAGTAACTTTAATATTCTGTCCTTGGTCTTTTCTCTTATTTATGAGCATCCACAAGCTAACAAGTTAGTGAGCATAAAACAAGCCAAGGATATTAAGAGTGGACTCGAAGTTATTGCCCAATTGTTCAACAGTTATTACTTATTAGAGCTGAAAAGATCGACTAACTTTTGCATGAATTTTATCATTTGGGTGTGCTTTTTTGATGATAATTATCCCCTTCTTGTTCTTCTTCATCTAGTTTCCTCTCTCTGTTGCTTTCATGGTCCTGGATGGTAAAGTTTACTTTGATCAAAATGCCACAAAACAAACAGTCTATGAAAAGCTAATGCATGTCATAATCACATGTCTGCATGATTCTTAATATCATGTTCACATGTACGGAACATACATAGCTTTGCTGCCTTTTTTGAGTAAGTTTTAGTCCACAGATACCTCCTTTATACAGGAATGCAGTTTCTTAAAGTTACAATTGGCCTTGAGATATTCTTTAAGCAATAGATTTGTTTTACTGTGATAGTAATTATGTTAGTTTTGCTGAATCGAGGGTTCTGTATGTCAACCTTGTTTGGTCTTAGGATATTCTTTGGCACACTAGCTTGATAGCTTCCCGTTGTCTTCTAACAATTATAAATGACCTTGTTTATCCTTTTTATGGGTTCCTTGCGGTGTTTGCTGTTTTATGCTCTTTTGTTGGTTTTCTGCCTTTTTGTCTGCCTGTTTGCTTGTTTCTTTCCTTGACTCTTGCATGCTTATCCTTGTTTTTTGTACGCACTTTCTATGCTCGCTCTCACACTTGCACTTCTTTTTAGCACTCCCTTTACACACTCTTGCCGGAGGTCTTTCCTGGAAACAGTCTCCTTATTCTCGGGTTTATCCTGAGGTAGGGGTAGGGGGGTAGGATCTGTCTACATTCTACCTCCCCCATACCCCGCCCCGGCGGGATTGGGTATGTTGTTGTTGTACAGTTGATGGCACATGGTTACTTTTTTACACTCTGGTCTATCTGTTAAAAATTAGTTGATAGTGCCTTATATTTGTTATATTTTCCTCTTACGGATGTGAATTCAAATATACTTCCAACCCTTCTTTTTCTCGTTCCCCCTGTTCTCTTAGTTTCTATCTAACTGAGCTTGCATCACTAATGGCGGCTCTTAATTCCGTTGACTTTAATTTCAATTATTTTTTCTTTGGACCACACGGTTTCATCTAATCTCCTGTAAATCTGTATATTTAGATCATCTTTTTCATAACTCCGAGCATGCAGCTGCATCTAGTTTGCATTTCAGAATTGAAAATGCATGACATACATGGTTCAAAGCATGGTTTTGAAAACCGGACCGGACCGGCCGGTTCAACCGGGAACCAAGGTCGAGGCCGGTTTTTTAAGTCTGGCTGAACCGCTGATGAACGAGCCAGAGAGACCCGGTCAAAACCGGGAACAGGTAAAAAATCCCGTAAAAACCGGTCAAAAATTTGGCTAGAAAACCATGATCTGTCCTTTCCGTTTTTCATTTCTAATGAAGCAGAAAGCTTATTTCGGCCGTTTGTCAGTCGTCTGAACTTCAAAGATCGTTTGTGTGTTGTGTTGTATACTTGTATGTGTGGCGTGTGACAGGGAAGAAATAAAGAAGAAAACAAGAACTCGGGTGTGTGTTGTGTGTTTAACTAAATGTTTGGTGTATATTGCCTTTGAGTGTGAAAGAGTGAAAATAAGATAAAGTGAAAGCCTTAACATGTCTTGTACTATCACCTTTTGTGCGTAGTGTTTAATATTTTATTGAAGTGTTTGTCATATAATTCCGGTGGGTAGCATTGTAGTTGACCGGTTCTTAAAACCGGTTGAACCGGTGGGACCAGTGAAACGATTAGTAAGCCGGTTCTATCTCCGGTTCGGCTTTAAAAACATTGGTTCAAAGTCTACTTCTTCTGGCTTCTGCACAAACTTTTTTATTGTATCAAAGTCTCGCAGTGGGTTTCTTGTTTTCTACCGACTGATGAAATGATGGTCACTTGCTGAAAGGATTCTGAGCAATCTACTTTGATAATATGTATGCCATGTCCAGTTATATTAGTTCCAATGTGATCAAAGCTTCTATGCTGAACACTGAAAATATGATAGAATGCAGATATGGAAACTAAGTCATGTCATTCATAAATAGAGGCTTTGACAGTCAATTATGAGTATTCAAGTATGTTGGTCAACCAACGGCATACATTTATGCTTGTGGGCATGGGAGGTCACTAGGTCAGTATGTTAATGATATTCTCGTTAACAAGTGAAGAATGTTGGAGCACGACACATGTTGTAGTCTTTGTGAATCTGTCACTGTGCTATGTTATTTGTATTATATCCCTTTTCTCGAAAAACTAGCACCTGATAGATCCACAAGTTAAACAATACCATTTCCTTAATTCACTGTCAATATGAATTTGTTGAAGGGACACATAGAGTGCGCATTTATTGGATGTTTACATGTAGCTTTCTTGATTATCTGTTGGTGGTACTTCTGTCTTATGCAAGATTTTTTTTATATAGGTTCATTCTACCTCAGATGGGAACACACCTGATTTGGATAACATGGAGTTTTCATTGAAAGAAGATGCTCAGAGTCCTTCAACTTACAGCAGCAGAAACGGGTATTGACATAGTATGATTATCTGTGTTTCTTTCTGCTTTATTTCTGCATGCTTAACTATTCATTTCTATATCTGTTACTTTTCTTACTAATGATGTTTGAATGTCTGGAAACATAAGGGGGTGTGTCTTTTCTAGTTTTCTATCTCTGAGAAATTCTTGAAAATTTAGAAAACGCGTCTAGTTGATTTTGTATATTAAATTTTGAAGAAGGGAAGGGGGCTTTTAAGTAACAAAGGAAACAAGAAAACATAAAAATATGTTTAGTAATTTTCTTTAATATGTCAGAGAATGCAAATTTTCAGTTTTGTGGAGAATTTTTGGAAAAACCTAAGTTGAATGCGATTTCCGTTTTTCTTATTTTATACAAATTTTTATGAAGAAAACATGGGTTTTTTTTTTCCTCCAATAAAATGCGTACTATATGTCTGTTATTTTATATTAACTAGATTTCTATTGTTTTCAAACTTATTGTTCTATTCTCCATCTCTCCATTTACGCTCTCTTTAGATTGCATCCCCCACCTTCTTTTGGTTCAGCACAAAATCTTGAAGCGCTTGCACTTAAAGCCAACAGACATCATGACAGTTATGGCGACAATGATGTGAATTCAACTTCAGTATCTTCTAGGTAATCTGTCAACCAAAAAAAACATCTATAAGTTGTTAAAGCTGAATGCAGCAGTCAAGAAAGCTTGTAACATCGTATAATCTGATTGCTTATACTGTAAATAACTTTAACATAACCTGCAAGAATTGGCGTCTTTCATATCTGCCGTTAATTAGACTTAACTATATGATACATGATAGCTTAAAAAAGTTATTAAAATTCATGTTCTGTTAATTTGCTCTGAATTTATTAAAGGGGCAATTGCATATATACCCACTAAAACTTGCATATTTGCATATATACCCAAAACATGCTTAAGTTGCATTGTACATCATGCATTAAAAACTTGTGTTATGGGGAAATATAGTTTTAGTGGGTATATATGCAATTCCCCCTTTATTAAATCCATAGATAAAGTGATTTTGGGAAATTTTAATGACTGGTAATACATCAAACTCTTCTGGAACATATGGTAAAGGTTAACCAGGCTCAAGTAAATAAAGAATTGTGATGTTTAACTACCTTGCATTACCCTCCATGTGATAGAAAAAACCTAAGTTTTTTAAACGCGATTTCCGTTTTTTTTATTTCAACCATTGTCATTGTTCTTATAGTTATGACTCACAGACATGCACTCACACATGACCTTCCATGTGATAGAAAGTTTATCTTTCCTGCCATTCATACTAATTTGTATTCATTTTTTTTTCCCAAAAACATAAATGCGTTAAGCCGTTAACTAACTGATTGTCAGTTTTTGTACAAATATTGTAAGGAGTCTTTCAAGTTCTGAATATTAACTAGTGTTCCACTAAATGTACTCTCTAAACCGGGGTTGTGCAGGCCAATGCATGAGATCACATTTTCGACAATTGACAGACCGAAGCTTCTGAGTCAGGTATCAAGCATCCCTCTTTTTACCCCTGATTTGGCATACTGAGCTTATTCTTCTGTCTGAAACTGCATTAGATAAGAAAAGAAGATCTTACAGGACCCCCTTACTGCAATATCACTATTTTGTGCCCACACGTAGTGGATTAGACTAAAAAATTTGACCAAAACAAACATATCGAATATAAGCTTTTAGAGGCATTGGGTTCCACATACCAAAGATTTGGCGATCTTTTGTTTTATCTCTTTAGAGACTGACTGCTATCAGCCGGAATTACTTGTTAGAGATATCAATTATGTAGAACAAATCGACAGAACATTTTAATTACATGACTACTTTTATAAAATTTCTGGGTCAGTCTTTTCTGATTTGCGATTCTACCAAGAGATTTAGATTAACCTCACACATTCTTTAATTCTGCAGTTGACTTCCTTACTTTCTGAAGCGGGATTAAACATTCAAGAGGCACATGCTTTCTCCACAGCTGATGGCTTTTCTTTGGATGTCTTTGTAGTTGATGGATGGCCTCATGAGGTATGATCGTAATGTCTCTAGATGTACGAGTTAAATATTAATAAGACATAACATTATTTTTTATCAATAGTGAATCTTCTCATTGTCATGATGTATATCTCCCATTGCAAACACTCTCTTTTAGTCACCTACACTATATATGTGGCCCATAATGAGACACAAACCAGGGATTTGGGGAGGATGAGAGTTACAGGTGCTTCAACTTAACTAAATTGCTGAGTATATAACATTTCGGTGAAGTTATGCTAAAGATGCTATGTAATATTAACACGCTTTCAAGCAGCTACTATTAGTTTTGGAATTCATTATAATCTGGGAAAACATTTGTGGGTTTGCATTCATGAATAGAAACTTGTTTAAGAACAGTTTCAGGCAACAGTTACGAGCTATTAGATCTGGAACCTCTCTTATGTTTGTACTTTGTGGTTTTTCTGATTGATTGCCGGCTCTTTTTGTAACTTCATTCTTCATTGTTTTTCTTAGACTCCTAATATTGCTATAAAGCTCTTTTGAAACTTCAAATTAACACTATAGTGATGGTGTTAAATTTATATCTGGACTTGTATATAAGCTAAATCAAATATCGAACTATAAGTAATTCCATTTTATATCCTCTTATGTCTCTTCTTATATGACACTGGCTTTCTTATGCCACACCATTATAACTAATGTGCACCGGTTGGTTTTGACAACTTCTAGGAAACTGAACAGCTCAGAAATGCAATAGCAAAGGAGATAATGAAGGCTAAGGTATTTGTGATTGGTGTTCTTTTGTTCTCACAGATTAAATATAAAATTTGGTTATAAGTATATGTGATAGTCTACAAATTCTTTGCAGGGGCAATCTCATGTTGAAGCACATTCTTCGTCCATTAATAGCAAATCTGTTCCATCACCAAGCAATCCCGCTCCTTCAAACGATCATGTAAAAATACCTTCCGATGGAACTGATGTATGGGAAATTGATGCCAGTCTGCTCAAATTTGAAAATAAGGTTGCATCTGGTACTTTTGGTGATCTGTAAGTGTTTAACTCTATACCTTCTCCATAATCGCAAACATCTTGTATCTAATTGCTAAAGATCTTGGATCTAACATCTGTGATTTCCTCAGATATAAAGGCACATATTGTAGTCAGGAAGTGGCTATTAAAGTTCTTAAGCCAGAACGCATCGATGCAGATATGCTAAAAGAATTCTCTCAGGAAGTTTTTATCATGAGGTCTGTATTTATTTTTTACTCTCTTTCTAACTTCAATTGTATTTTTTGGGTTTGTTCTTCACCTTTCTTGTAGTCCATCAGTTACTAATTGTTTATTCTATATAATGGTTATAATATTTGGATTTTCTTTGCTTAAATTCCCTTTTGGGTGGCATATAAGTAGTCGAGCGCTAGTTTTTAAAGTTTTATCTGGTCATAAATTCAGTTTTTTTTATTTATGACAAAAGTATGTTTGTCACATTCTTTCGTCTTCTAGAGTTCTGCTACCTAGAAACAGTCTTTTGGGCTGTCAATTGCTTCTTATCAAAGCACAATATGTATTTAGCTTTCATGTTGAGTTTCTTGGACACTATGTGTTATACATGTTATCTATTAATCTAAAGATTTTATCCTCCATTCACTCTTTTTAGTTTCATTGCCATTGTTACCAAGTCAACAAGATCTTTGCTATTGGAGTAATTGCCAGATTGTGATAAAGTGGTCGCATATTATTCAGTTCTTTGACGGCTGATATGTTTTCCTCTATTTTCCATTTCTTGGCAGGAAGATTAGACACAAGAATGTTGTTCAATTCATTGGAGCATGTACAGAACCTAGCAAACTGTGCATTGTGACTGGTAACTTGATTACTCAAAGGATTATATGTATTGAGTTATGTTTGATTTTGTTCTTAATTTTATAGCATGTTGTACATTGACCATTGAAAGATGTGTAGTGTAGCATATAAGTATACAAAAATGAATGTGAGAGGGTATGGCTATTGTCATAGGGACTCGATCACTTGCATTTTGGCATCATTACAGTGAGTTCATAGATATTTATTTTGTGAAAGGTCATCATCCATTTTAATTTATTTTTTATAGGAGTTGCATCTCATTTATAGTCTCCTGATCACGTATTTACCGGCTCTACATAATAAAACTTCAGATCTTAAAAATACACATAAATGGGTAAACAAATGAGGTTTTTTCTGCTCAGGTTACCCGCGGAGGGCAAGCCATTTTGACTCAGATTTACATGGCCTCACCGGGTTAATCCTTGGACCGTTTTCGACACTTCCCTTGCCACCCCCAAATGTACACACCTTGCGAGGTTTGAACCCTTGACCTCTTGTGAGGAAACCAAGGACCTTACCACTAGGCCATTTGGTGGTGGTTAAAAGTGAAATCTTAAAAACACACATATAACATGGAATTTTGAATTCACAAATTTTTAATATTGTATTATTTTATCTCCTTACTTTTATATAATTCATCTACGATATACGGAACTTAAAAGAGAATTATATAATAAATGCTTAAGCGTAGAGAATATATGCACATCTTTTTAATATATATTGGCACAAGTATACTGTTGGTTAGCATGTAGATTTAAGGCATCATATTAAGAATCAATTTTTAATGTTAATGTTCCTTTCTCTCAGAGTTCATGGCACGTGGAAGCATATATAATTTTTTGCACAAGCAGAATGGTTCATTCAAGCTTCCTTTGTTACTGAAAATAGCGATTGATATATCCAAGGGCATGAGCTATCTGCACCAAAATAATATTATCCACAGGGACTTAAAAACTGCGAATCTTCTTATGGATGAACACGAAGTAAGAGTTACCTCTAAATCTATGTTATATATTCTGTTTATTATTATTATGGACTGTTTTATGTGTTCTTTTGTATTTTATTGGTATACCATTTCTTTTTTCTTTGGTACTATACCAAAGAAAAATACGATATATTCTGTTTATTATTATTATTATGATTTGTAGATGTAACATGTTTGTGAATTATCGTATTTTTCACATAAATAGCGAAATATAATGTCTTTGAACATTCCGAGGGTGTTTGTTTTAGCTTATTATATGGGTTTATGAGCTAATTGCAAATTTAAATGAAAATAAGCTCAATTTTAGTGGCTTGTGATCTTATCAAGGCTTATAGCTTATATAAGCTCAAAGTTGATAAGCTCACAAGCCATTAAAGTTGAGCATATTGGCTTTTAAAAGTTTCACTAAGCTAATCAGCCTACCAAATAAGCTAGATAAACACCCCCTCAGTTGGTTCTATTGTCTCTATTGTCATTGTCCATACCACGACACATAGTAATAAAACATTTTTATTGTTTTATGGCATCTAAAACTAACTTTCATTGGTAGGTTGTGAAGGTTGCTGATTTTGGAGTGGCCAGGGTGCAAACTCAATCTGGGGTAATGACTGCAGAAACTGGAACATACCGTTGGATGGCACCAGAGGTATGGCTATGTTTTAGTTTCTAGACAATATAAGTAGGGTTTCTTGTAAGTTACATGTTCAGTTAGTATATTCGTGTGTTTCTTTAATCTTTTAAGGCCTTTTGTATACCTTTTTTGGCATCATAGTAATGGTCAGAGTAATTTACAAAACTATCTGTAACTATTGCTTAATCTCCAAGGTCGCTTCTCATTTTACACATCTAGTTGATGCCAATTCCATGTGCATTTTTACTTTTTTAGAGTATAAAATGTCAAATGCAGTTGTTGGTTCCATTTACGACTCAACCATTAAACCACTTCTCATCTAAAATGAGGCTTAAGACTTCATAATTTGCATTGAATTTAAATTTTTAGATCTGGGAGATTATTAATGAACATAGTCATTCATATAGGGTTATGAAGCTGGTCTTTTGTTTGTTGTCTGGAATCATCTGAGTATGTGTTTTATAATGTGGAAAAAGATATTATTATAGTAAATATTTCCATAAAAGCTTGTCTTGTATAAGACACATTTGTAACTTGGTAATTATAATAATGTCATTGCTGACGTAAAATTACGATATTGCGCTCAGTGTAAAATTAGATATTGAGCAACTGAATTTGGAGATTGAGCTTTGTTAATTGTTAGTAAAAGTCGTGATAGAAACTATATCGATACTTATATGGTTCTCGTTTTTCTATTGACACAAGTCATGGAGAAGTAACGAGACTACAATAGTATTGTATTTGTATTAGTAATAATTCATATGATCGAGATGCAAGATAATTTTTGAGCAATCATCATATGCTCGATCCATTGACACTGGCAAAAAGCTGCCAGTTTGTTTCTTTTATCAATTCTTACACTTTTATTCCACGGCTGTGGGCTTTGTCTTAGTAACAGTCATTATGAATTGAAGGTTATTGAGCACAAACCGTATGATCATAAGGCTGATGTCTTCAGTTTCGCGATAGTGTTATGGGAGCTTTTAACTGGTGAAGTAAGTGATCATTTGAATAAAGCAAGGGTTTTGATACACTTTCTTTTATTATTTTTCTTATGTTGTTTCTTTTCACAGGTTCCCTACTCATACTTAACCCCATTACAAGCAGCGGTTGGTGTAGTACAACAAGTAATTTTCCCTTTTATTCTTGTGACTCATTAGTTGATTTATCAACTTTGAAAAAGAAAGCCTTATAGGGAGAATCTTGTTTATTGAGAAAATGTTACTTTTTAGTGGTGTTTTTACCTGAACTTGGTTTAATACTAACAAAAAAACTAGTGGAAATGGGGAAAGGATCAAATTAGTAGGTTGAAATTTGCTCAAACTGTATTTTGAAATGCATCAACCGTGTAAATTGTCTTATTCAACGATAACCTTGTATATTGTGTCTTAATAAACTAGGTAGGGAACTACCCACTCTGACCTGACCTATTGTGATCCGTGCTAAAAAGAATGACCCCGTTTTAGGCTCAATCTGCTCTGAATGCTTACCCAACCTGCTAAATACATCCATCATGCTACCACTGTTATTGATAACAAAACAGTTACAATTCTTGAAAATGAATTAAATTATCATGTTCTTCTGGTTTGCAATTTTTGTGTTGCATAGGATAACCAGTAACTGGCTTAACTTTGTTTACCAGGGGTTACGGCCTACAATCCCTAAACAGACCCATCCAAAGCTCACAGAGTTGCTCGAGAGTTGCTGGCAACATAACCCAACTTTAAGACCTAATTTTACCGAAATTCTAGACAAACTCAAGCATTTAGCAAAAGAGGTATGTCTTGAAAACCAAACTACATTTGCTTATAAATATTCAGTCCAATTTCAACATGCTTTTTATTCCTGTGACTTCCTTCTGGGACTGAAGCAGCTTTTCACTATTATTAAGTGTATTGGTGAAGGATCCAATGATTCTAATGTACCGTAATGATGTAAATAGGTTGGGAATGCGGGAGAGGGGCAAAAGGACAAATCGATTAGCGGATTTTTCTCAGGTTTCAAGAAGGGGCATCACTGAAGTAGCAGCAGGTACTTACTATGGAGATGTAATTTGTTTAATCATCCTATTTTTCATTCACAAATTCCGCTCATACAGTAGAGTGTTCTTTTGTTTGTGTTGTTCCAAGAACTCATATTCTCGTCATCAATGTTGCTTATTCACGGTATGCCTTATTATCCTGATCTTTTTAGTCGGAAATAGACTAGAATGCTATTGCTGTCAAAAGAGGAACTGATTCAAGACGAATTAAACTCCATTGGTCTTTTGTTTAGCTGAGTTTTAGAAACAAGTCTTGGTTTGCGTTTGCTTATATGATTTTTGTTTTTTTGGGATCAAATGTGAAACTTATGCATAACTGCTTGCGCCGTCTCGCATCTTTGGCAATCTGTGGCAATTCGATTGTATCTGTACTGGTTTTAGCTCTCTTTGTTGTATGTATGATTTAATGAGCCTTCTGGGATATCAGAGCTCGACGTATATAGGTGATGCATAATTTGATTCCGCTAATAGCCTTTTCGGATAAGACTTGTATTTTGGAGTTGCTCAATTTGTAAGATATAACTCATACTTATTTGATTATATAGGTTACTAGGTATAAGAGTTGAGATCCCTATAAATCCACAATTAACCATAGAACCAATCAATGCATCTCAACCATCAAATCCAATTTGATTCAAAGGCTGAGATTAAATCATTTATTTATAATAGGACAAAAAAGTCAAATATATAAACTAAAAAAAAAGGGAAGTGATTTAGTCACGGACAAAATTGAGTTATCCACATAATATGAAAAGAAAATTACATATCTACCCTTAACATTTGTTTACCATTAATTTTTAATATTAATCATTTTCATACATTAAAAGTAACAAATTTGCTTTTGCTTTTGCTTTTGTGGATCACTTTCAGCTGTTGTTACTTCTACCATCGCCACTTATACCGATTATTACTAGCCATGGTACAAGTGATTATTTTGCATTATTAATGTTAAACTTTAAAGTATATCAAGAACGTTTTGTTATCTTTTGTTTAACAATTTTGATAAAATAAGCATTCATAACTATAATTGAATAACATAATCATTATCATTCGCTTTAAAAAACAAGAATACAATTTGATCTTTGACATAGTTAAAACTACACTGAATAAGATTTTAACATATACAATTCTTGCTTCGAAAAATATAGATAACCATTATCATTTGCTTTGTAAAACAATATTGTAGTTGCGCAGTACTATAAAATGATGTTTTATACCTTTGTGCTTAAAATTTACGTAGTACAATAAAAACAATAAAGTATATGAATAAATTACTATCAAAATATGTTACTTACATATAAATCATTTGATCCCGCTCCCAAATTCAAAAGCATAAGAAAGAAACCTATTTAAGAAATAAACTACTGTTTGACAACCTTGTTTGCGTAAAGTTGTGAAAATAAAAATAAAAAGTATGTTAAAGTTGACAATGAAAGTAAAAATCTAACAGTTAATACAAGATAAATAAATGCACTAATGTTGAAGGCAAACATAAAAAGACAAGAGTAATTAACTAATTAATAACATATTGAGGGTGAATATGTAATTTCATTTATATTAGTTGTGGATGAATCAATTTGATTCTGTGGATAAATCACCCCCCAAAAAAATATATATGCCTTCATTCTTTTCCCTAAAACTTTAAGGCAAAAACACACACACACACACACATACACACAAAAACAGACTACATAGATCCACAAACAAAAAACCGGCCACCACCATCATCGATCGACCACCATCACTGATCCACCACCATCACCGATCCACCACCATCACCTATCTACCATCTTCACCGATCCGTCATCATCACCGATCCACCATCATCACCGATCCACCATCATCACTATCAAATTCGTCGCCGCCGTTATACACCCGATTACATTCCGATTTAACGTCGCCGTGTGATGGATTTACTCTTTGTTTAAGTTATGGATGTATATAACATGTGGTGGATATATATAACGTGTTGTGGATCTAAAACTCGTGTTGTGGATCTGAAAATCGTGTTGTGGATCTGAAAATCGTGATGAAGATGTTGATGATTTAGATGCACACCATGTGTTTGATGAAATGCGTCTGTGAAGAATCACATATGATTCTTATGATTCTGATTGAAGAATCATATGTGATTCTGAAGAATCATATATGATTCTAGTAGCAAAATCACATATTTTAGTTTTTATGTTATATCGACCTGTTTATGTAATAAAGAAGAAAACAATCATATATGATTCTAGTAGAATCATATATGATTGTAGTAGAATATTTTAGTTTTTCTGTTTTATCTGTTTCTGTAATAAAGAAGAAAAGAATCACATATGATTCTTGTAGAATCATATATGATTGTAGTATAATCATATGTGATTCTTATGAAATCATATGTGATTCTGTTATAAAATAAATATTGTTTGATCCTTACAATGTAAATTATATTGTTTGATAGTTGTAGTAGTGAACGTATTTTTACATGACATTTTGCTGAATGTTTTAACATTTGCATTCTTTTTTTTTTGTCTCATATGATTGTAGTATAAAATCATATATGATTGTAGTAGAATCATATATGATTTCAGTAATAATCATATATGATTTTACCAGAATCATATATGATTCTACAAGAATCAATAATTGTTGTTCAACTGTTCACAAAATGTACAAAACGCAGAAGAGATAAGAGCATGACCAACTAGTTCCTCGCCTTTGACAATGCTGCTTTTGCACCATTATTATTTTCAAAGCAACTTCTTACATATATAATTGCAACCTTATCTCCAAGATAAGAAACATTGGTTAATGAATGCAATGCCCACTAGAAAGAAAGTTCTTAGCACTCTTAGTGGTATACATAGAATATCGTAGCCAAATCATCACATAAGAAGATTAAAACACAAATATCTATTATCATATACATAGAATGCAGATTAATAATCCTATCCAAATCATCACTATTAATAATCGTAGCCAAATCATCACATACCCTCTCTTCTTCTCACTCATCGTTTCAAATGACATGTAAATCGATCCAGCTTCTCGAACTCCGATTTGGTCCAAATGACAAACCTACCCAAATGACTACCAAGTGCCAGTTTCAACAAATTCAATAAGAACTTCATCCACTTCCTTGACTGTGACTCCAACATCCTTCACGCAGTTCTTGCACGGGGTTCTGGTCCTCTCGATCAGGTTATTTACTAGAGCCTCAAATTTGGACCTTGTCAAAGTGATGTTCACATGCTTAGCACCGGATGCATCTGCTGTGATGAAAGGCAAGTTGATATAAATTGGATGGTGGATGAAAGCTCGATTTTAGCTTTCTCAGCAGCTTCCCTAAGTCTCTGAAGGGCAAGCCTGTCCTTTGTCAAGTCAATTCCCTCTGTTCTCTTGAACTCACTAACCAAAAAGTCAAACATAGCATTATCAAAGTCCTCTCCTCCAAGGAAGGTATCACCATTTGTCCCTTTCACCTATAAAAACAAATAAAAAAAAGAATTATCACATATCCACAACTTCACAAAATCACCATCAAGAGGTCTAATAGGATCATATATGATTTTAGTAAGAATCATATGTGATTCTACTAGAATCATATACGATTTTACTATGTGATTCTAGTAGAATACAATACAAAAACGTCAGTATAAGCACAACTATATATATAAAAGAACATCAATATAAGCACGCGGCTACTCAAGAGGCCATTAGACCTCACAAGAGCTTCGTAGCGCTAGATGTCTGACAAGATGTTGTTTTGACAACCTATCCATCTGATAATACAACTTATAAAGAAAGCCAATAGCGTGCCGAGCAAATTCAACAACTAACACAAAATCAGTAACGCATCGACTACCGCTATCAACTAACGCATCACCTAAAACATCAACTAACACAGTGCGCCTGAAACATCAACTAACACAATAACTAACCTAAATATCAACTAATTCAAGATAAATAACCTTGATAATGTGATTCTTTTCTTCTTTATTACAGAAATAGACGCATTTCAGAATCATATATGATTCTACTAGAATCACATATGATTCTTCACAGATGCATTTCATCAAACACATGGTGTGCATCTAAATCACCACATCATCTTATCGTCATCATCACTAATAATGCACTAACTGAATAAAGTGACCAAACCTGAACCACAGCTAACACAATAATTCAACAACTAACACACTAACCGAATAAAAGTGACCAAACCTGAACCACAACTCAAACCTGATCCACAACTCAAACCATACCCTACCGGAGAAGAGAGTATGAAAATGCTGGTGGTGGTGGTGACTGTGTCGATGGTTGATCTGTAGTCATCGGTGGTTAACCATGATAATACGAATTTGGTTTTGGTCTGAGCATATGGATTGTTTGAATTGATTGAACAGTTCTATAGACTATTTTGTTTAAGTGTTTGACTTTAGTTTCAAGCTCTGAAATTTGCATAAGATCTTTGTCTTCACGACTCTTGTATTTAGCATCCAACATTTTCTTTTCTTTTTCAAGATCAAAAATTGTTGTTGAATTTTTGGAAATCCGAGTCGTGACTTTCGAAAATTTATCTTTCCGATTTTGAACGTTTTGATCATAAACAAAACGTTGGTCATCAAGATGTTTTTTCAATTTTGTTTCACTATCCAAAGTCTCATCATAAGCTTTTTCAATAGCATTTTTCCTATCATAGTCTAAGTTAAAAATTTTAACTTCATTTTTGTACCTCTCAAGCTCTTTGGTTAATACCTCATTCTCATCTTTGTGCTTTTGAATGACAGCAATAAAGTTTTGAATTTTAACATTAAATGTATCAACTAAGGAAAGAATCAAACCACGATCTTGTTCATAAACAGTCATATCCTGTAGAATTGTTTGTCCATTAGGATCCATATATGGCGTATTAGAAATGATATTACTACCATCCTGTTGCATCACATATGTGTCATTCAAGGGTTCACGGTTCACAGGATGTGTTTGTTCATGATCATACACATTATATGCAATATCAGAAGTAGATGGTACCTCTACCAACTTCTCTGAATCATAAATCGGTGGAGTGTCGTCCTCATATGTGACTTCGTGAAGATTGACCATGAAAATGCAATGTGCAGTTAATTCCTAATCTTAGTCATCTCTGTGCTTAAGTAATAAATCATTTTCCTCAGTTTTTAATGGTACTCCTGCTTCAGCTTTCTCGCAGAGCAACATCTTATCCTTGTGACACTCAAAATCCCTAGCCTTTCTTGGCACTTTGGAATCCTTTTCCATATGCCCAGTACCCTACAATATAACACTTAACACTTGCAATATTACTCCTCTGCAAAGAACTCCCAACAACTGCATTGTTCCCATTCATTCCAGAATAACTAACATTCCCTGAATACTCAACATTTCCTAAATACCCAGTATTTCCTGAATACTCATTGTTCTGTCCTAAAGACGCATAATTCCTTGCGGGTGATGGATGACATACTTAAATTGTTGTTGGTGGGGGTTATGTAGGTTCGAGTGATAGCTCGGGAAAGTAATGACATAGCAGTGTTCAGTTCTTGAACATGATCAAATTCAACAGTAGTATGTGGCACGACTCCTATTGCCTCTGGTGTGGAATACTCTAAAGGTAATGTTACATAGTCAACTAGAGAATAATTTTGCTTTGGTGCTGTGTAAACTATGGTAGGGTAAGAAGGTGCGGGTGGTACATATGTTGATGATGTGTATGATGGTGAAGGTGCTACACAAGGTTGTAAAAATCGCTAGGCGCTAGTGAGGCGGTCGGGTAGGGCCTAGCGATTAATCGGTTAGGCGGGGATTAATCGGGGATTAATCAGATTGGAATTTTCATGCGCAAAATTGTAATTTTAGATATTATATTATATTATATGTATGAGATAAGCATAGTGCATCAAATTTCAAATATTTCAAGTGTTCAAATATAAACATAGTATAGAATTCTTCAAAGTTCAAAGTCGAACATAGATATTACTCGGTTTGTTGACCATTTTTAAGCGATCTTTGACTGATTAATCGGTTTTTTGACTGATTTTAAAAGATTTTGTCCACTTTTTAAGCGATTTTGTTGACCGATTTTTAAGTGATTTTGTTCGATTAATCCGATTTGTTCGATTTTGTCCGATTAATCGGTTTGTTGACCGATTTTTAAGCGATCTTTGACCAAACCGATTAAATAGGCCGATTATGATAAATCAAGGCGCTTAGTGAGCGATCAGCGATTATGCGGAGATTAATCGGCCGCCTGGGCCTATTTTTACAACAGAGGTGCTACATAAGCAGATGATTGATATGTGGGAGCTTGTGCTATGAAAGCAGATAGTTGTTGACGATAAGTGGTAGGTGGTGGTGGTGCATATGCAGGCTGTGTATACCCCATTTCCCTCTGTATTGGTGCTTGAACTTGTGCTTGGGATAAGTAAGTTGCCAATGATGTGTCTATCATTAGTGCCTATGGATCATACTTATGTCTTTCAAGTTCAACCTTAACATCATTTGCTTCATCTTGGTTCTGCTTTAGGATATCAAATATCTGATGATATGTTAAGTCTTTAAGAGTCTTAGTTTGCTTAACTTGTATTATGAAACATTTTCATTCAGGTTGAAGACGAAGCATAAACATGAAAGTTAAGATGAGTGAAGGTATTATAATGTTGCTTTTGTTCAAGTGATTGACCAGGTCAAATATCTCTGATAATATGCTTCAGTTATCTCTTTGGAACAGACGTCGACTTCTCATACTTCCTTCTCTTTCTTTCCGACTTCGGTTCCCTGCATAAGACGCTCTACTGCTTCCCATAGTGTCTTTGCATTCGGGTAGCTGTCTACAGATTTGAAAATTTCATTTGGTAGTCCCTGAAATACAAGATGCATAACAAGTATGTATCCTTTGACTTGAACCTTTTCATCATCGTTGAGGTCAGTATTGAGTTTCTCTCTAATAATCTCAACAGTCGGAGGTGTAGCATTCGGGTTTGTAGGAACGGTGAGGAGCTTCCGTATGTAGGGACCATTCTGAATTGAGTTCCAAATAAGATCGCCATCAGGTTTGTATTTAATAAAACGTCTTATTCGATTTGCCCATTTAGTATACGAACCATGAATGAGCATCGGTGGACGATTGTCTGAACCGACTTGAGCAACATCAGTTTAAGAATACAACATTTGTAAATTGATTTGTGAAGTAGGTTGTGATGTCATGATGATTGTTTTGTGTGATAACAGTAATGAATCTTAAAGACGATAAAGAGTGATTATGATTAAAGTTGTTGTAAGTCAAACTTTGATGCAAGAAATCTTAAAAATGCTAATAACTAAAAAACTAGAGCTTTAAGTTTCGGTTCCAAAGTTTCAAGTTTCGGTGTCTAACTTTTGGCTTTAAGTTTCAGGTAATTTTCGGTTTGAACTTTCGGGTGCAAGTTTTGGTCTTGACTTTCGGCTTCTCTAAGTTTCAGACTAAAACCACCACCTAATGTACTAGAGGCCGAAATATGCAAGTTTTGGCTTTGGAGTTTCGGGTCCAAGTTTCAGCTTTAAGAACACAAAAGAGCTAAATGTTGCTGCTGTAACAGAATGCACTCGAAATGAAAAAAAACCCACCTAAAATGATTGTTTTGACTCGTTTCTTTTGAATTTTTTTATTCTAAAACGTCTATTGAACATGAAAACAACAACTTTTGATTCCAAACAGGTAAATTAATGCTTTTGAGTTAAAAAAATGCGGGGAATAAAAATGTGCTAAAATCCCTTTCAAGTCATGATCTTGGCTATGTTTGATTCGTGTTTGTTGTAGATTTGTGTTTAGGATTATAAAAAATGTTGTTTAACTACTGTCAACCAACAATTTAACATATTAAACTTCAAACAGTTGATATCACACACAATAAAGTTTGAATCAAACAGTTACAAGTTTCGGATTCAAGAACAAGTTTAAAAACACGAAAATTTTTGACACAAAATCACTCTAGATCATCATTAGGCTACTGATACCACTTGTAGGTTTCTAAAACACTTGATATCACACACAATAAAGATCAAATATAGAGTTAGATAGAGAGAGAGAGAGAGAGAGAGAGAGAGAGAGAGAGATATCTAGAGAGAGAAGTAGAGAGGAGGGTAGTGATGAGAGAATGCTTAACTCCACATACTCTCCAAATGAGAGTGTATTCGTTATTTATACATGGGAAGTCCTACTGATGGGCCTTGGTGGGCTTGTGCTTTCTTTTGGGATAGGTTATTCCATTATAACTGAACTATGCTAACATAGATTTTAACATTTTAGCTTAATTAGACCTAAAGCCCACCATTAAGTACCCAACGAGCTATTACAAACGTACAAGGTTCTCGTCATATAAATGACCATCACTTGCTATATAATATTAGTGCTAACAGAAATAGTTTAGAAATGGGTACCTAAAATTGACAATAGAGCCAAATGATAGATATTGGTTTAGTTTGTTAGGTTATTTTCGTTTTTGGATAGGTTTTTGGTCGAATAGTACAAAACTGGGTTTATCAAGAACTTTCATAGGATCAACTTTAGATATTACGAATAAAACACTCAAGTTTTGATTTTTATGGTAGTTTAGGAGGAAACCTAGTCACCTATCTTCGAAAAACCGAAAAATAAACATAAAGTAAGGATTTTTTTTAGAGTTTTCGAGCAGAATAGTACTTGCCTATTTTTCTCGATAGGTAGAATCTTTAAAAGTATTCGATACCTTCAAATTTCTCGATAGTGATGTGGCATCGAGAAAAAGTACTTGTAGTTGAGGCTCCACTATCTAGGTGACGTGACATTGAGAAAGTTACGAGAAAAAGTTTTATGAGAAATCTAGGTCTTACGACAAAAGTTATGAGAAATACTATGTGTCATCGAGAACTTTTTAGAGTAGTTGAGATTCCACTTACTGTGTGACTTGGCATCTATTTTTTTACGAGAATTTTTGTAGTTTACCGAGTAATTTCAGACTTTTTCAGCAAGGTTATTAATGTCTAAAAAAAGTCAATTATGAGAACTTTTGCATCCTTACAAAAACTTTTAACATCACGAGAACTTTGAACCTTATGAAAACTTTGCTGTTTACCAGAAATTTGAAACTTAGGAGAAACTTCGATCCTACAAGAAAGTTGGTTGTTATGAGAACTTTGAACCTTACAAGTAATTTTGAACTTTTGTGAAAAAGAAACCTAACAACTTGAAATTAAAATTATCGAGAAATTCTAATCCATCGAGAACTTTTAACTTTCACGAGAAATTTTGATTCGTCAAGAACTTGTATTTTATCGAGAACTTTCACAAACCAATATCACATCATTGATCCGAAATCACAAATTCACATATCAACTATGGCAACTCAACATGACATCTATGCAGCCTATGCTGATAACCGTTCTCCCATACTATCCAAAGGTGGATATTTCCAGTAGTCAAGTCGTATGATTCGCTATCTTAACAACAAACTAAACGGAAAGTAGTTGTATTGTCATTTTGCTTGTAGTTGTATTGTACTTCTTACCTCTTTTGTTGTTTATTATAACTGCATTCCTAAGAATGTAAAGGATAACAACGGACTTTCAAAATATATAAATATCATACGCAAACTTTAAAAACCACTAATATTGTATACTTACTTTCAAATTTTGTTTCAATATCATGCCTAACTAGTTTTTAATATACAAAAGTCTATGTCATTTGCTATGTGTTTATGCTATGCTTTATTATATAGTTAGTTAGATTAATTGCTTCATCCTCTTTTCGCGCTATTGAAAGGCGTTTCTCTCTCTTTTTTAAATGTACAGGAAGTGTATTCTTCTGATGTAGTGGAAGTTTGTTTTTATTTCAATGTATATACGTATTATTCGATAGAAGATGAATTATTTTACATACTTGACACAATCGTTCAGTATTTTCTTTAATTTGTTGACCACATTGACTTATGATGATTAGGGATATATGGTTAATGTGTATGTGTTTATAACAATGTGAAATTTATAAGAGACTAGGTGTGGGAGGGACAGATAACGCGTCATTCGTCTGCCATCTTAGCGTCACCTCATCCTCCTTCCAATAACACACCATAACTAAAACACCCTCCTTAACAAAAAACCAATAACACTTATTGGGTCCCAGAAAAAAAAAAAAAAAAAAAAACAATATCGGCATGTTGGTGGAATGGCTAAATGCTAAACAACGGACGAGCGGCGGCACCCATGGTGCATTCATAGCGTCGTTGTTAGTGATCAAAGGGACGAATGGCGTGTTGTAGGGCTCCCACACCAAGCACTCGAAGTCATACACACATACTACCTCCGTCCCAAAATTATAGTCCCCGTTTAACTTTTTCGGTCTTTCTTTTTCAACTTTGACCTTAAATATTTTTATTTGTGTTATACAATAATTGATAAAAATTATACCAATGAAAATACATTTAAAAACCCAATCAATTCATATATATTGCATCGATTATTATATAACACAAACAAAAATATTCAAGGTCAAAATTGTAATAGAAAAATCGAAAAAGTCAAATGGGGACAATAATTTTAGGACGGAAAGAGTATAATATAATAATTAAATATTTAGACTAACCTCCACATCATCAATAAAAATAATTAAAAATGCCATATTACGAATTTAGCATGTGATTAGTCATGTCATGTCATCAAACGTATGACATTAGAATGAAATCTAAAAGTACGTATACGATATTGATATTTTCTAAAGTTCGCATATAATATTTGTACATTCTTCAAAGTATGTTGCTATTTAATAGACTTAATGTAAAAAGTTGTATATTGTTTCTAGGTTCAACAACATTTTCCACTGTGAAAGAAGAAGGACAAACCGAGAGCAAAACCATATGAGAAATGCTACACCCACATAATGTTTACAAAAAGAAATCCACATATACATGTGTCAAATGACTTGCACCAATAGAATTAAATTAAGTTTTCTCTTTCTTGTTTCTACTCCCAATGATTAAGTGACTTTTCGGTCTTTCTTTTTCAATTTTAACCTTAAATATTTTTATTTGTGTTATACAATAATTGATAAAAATTATACCAATGAAAATAAATTAAAAAACCCAATCAATTCATATATATTGCATCGATTATTATATAACACAAAAAAAATATTCAAGGTCAAAATTGTAATAGAAAAACCGAAAAAGTCAAATGGGGACAATAATTTTAGAACGGAAGAAGTATAATATAATAATTAAATATTTAGACTAACCTCCACATCATCAATAAAAATAATTAAAAATGCCATATTACTTAATTTAGCATGTGATTAGTCATGTCATGTCATCAAACGTATGACATTAGAATGAAATCTAAAAGTACGTATACGATATTGATATTTTCTAAAGTTCGCGTATAATATTTGTACATTCTTCAAAGTATGTTGCTATTTAACAGACTTAATGTAAAAAGTTGTATATTGTTTCTAGGTTCAACAACATTTTCCACTGTGAAAGAAGAAGGACAAACCGAGAGCAAAACCATATGAGAAATGCTACACCCACATAATGTTTACAAAAAGAAATCCACACATACATGTGGCAAATGACTTGTACCAATAGAATTAAATTAAGTTTTCTCTTTCTTGTTTCTACTCCCAATGATTAAGTGACACATGTATGTGTGGATTTATTTTTGTAAAAATTATGTGAGTGTAGCACTTCTCAAACCATCTACAATAGCATAAGCAAACAATTTATTTGGAAATAATAAATGACATATCCATTAGATAAACCGCATAGATGTACCACATACACTATGCATTGGTTTTGCATAGTTTACAGATGGGCAAATGATAACAAAAAGTATTATACTTGACATCATTTACTCTTGTGGGTAGCGAACAATTTTTTTTGCTTTTGTGGGTTCAATACTTTCAAATTCATCCTCTATAGGGTATTTTGCGAAAATTTTGGACATTTTTGCCTCTCTTAGCTAATAGAAATTTTTTTTCCCGAAAGGCAAAAATGTCACATAGTACCCCCAAGAGGATGAATTTGAAAGTATAGTACCCACAAAAGCAAAAAAATTTGTTCGCTACCCACAAAAGCAAATGATGGCAAGTATGATTTTTTTTTTTTTATCATTTGCCCTTTACAGATCGAGTGAAATTTAAAAGTATAACGGGCAAGTTTACAGATCGAGTGAATCAGATATAATATTGATCAACGTTGGTTTTGCTGTCAAGTTCCTTAGAAAATAGGTTCCTCAAGAAATCCACAACCGTTACCCTCGCAAATCTTGGGGGTGTCTCAGGGGAGATTAGGCTCGGAGCTGGTCCAAAATCACCATCCAATTTCGGGGTTAAGAATGTACCTATAGATAGCCGTGCCTTTTCAGAGTTCACAACCGCTCTATGCTCGATGCTCTTATATTGCCCATTTGTAACAATCTGAAAAGATAATAAACTTTTAATGTACAATTAGCACTAATTAATAATCCAATCCGTTGCTATTTCTGACTTTCTGTTTTATGGAAGAGAAATATTTATATATAACAAATCTAAACATCACTTTCAAAGTTCATTTTGCTAGAACCAATCTTCAATTTCCTTAAGTTTCAAATGCTAACTATCATGCTTATCAAATTGAATGTTAATTAATCTAAAAAAAACAAATAGACAAATATGTAAACTTGAAAGACAGATGGATCACGAGTGCCGATTTAGAGAAAGAAATGACCTCCAGGACATCCCCAATATTGACAATAAACGCATTTGGGAGTGGTTTAACTGGCATCCAAATTCCATCCTTTCTAATTTGTAGACCTTCTACATCGTTAATTTGTAGGAGAAAGGTGATACTGAGAGGATCAGAATGAGGGCTTAGACCGACGACTTTTTCAGGTTCTGGACACGGTGGGTAATAATTCATCCTCATAGATTGCATTCCTTCATCAAACAATACATTCATGTCCCCAACCTCCATATTCAAAGCTTTTGCCATTAAGAAGAGAGTTTTCATGGAAATGTCCTTAACTTCTCTTGAGTAGGCCTCTATAGTATCCCTGAATTAAAAAAAATGTAAAACGTAACCATCATACATCAGATGCATAAACTTATGAGGCTTTAAAGTTCAAATAGGCCAATCCACAAAAAAAAAATACTATTCAAATTCATCAGGGCCTTTTACATTTAGAGAAATAGAGCATAATAAATTTTATTTGTCTATCCGAACTTATATTGTTAGTTCAGTTGTATCAAATTTTGTGAAATCAATTCTATTAGTTTGCCAAATAAAAATAGAAGTTGCTCAAACATGCACAAAGATGCACATGCATGTGTATATAGAAGGGGAAATAATGAATGACCTGAGTGGAAGCGGTAGTTTAGGTAACAAATGAGGCTTTCTAAGATGATATGGGAGGGTAACTACGTAAAACATGTCAGCCCAATCAAGCTTTTACTCCTCAGAAAACACATAAGCCCGGCCAAATTCCTCTAGATCTCCCGCCTCTTGCAAAAACTTGTTTTTCTCAGCCATTGGCAAATTGAAGAATTCTTGTATTTCTTCCTTCACTTTTTCAATCAACGAATAACTCACACCATGATTGATCATCTATAACATTCGACAACATTTAAATCATGTTTCTTATAAATCAGTCTCAGAGTCACTAGATAAATAGAGTTTAAATATTACAAGTTTCATTCGTATAGTTGTCAATTTTCCAGTTTTGAGTTGACCAATACCAAGGTATCATGCATATATGTTGTTTCACTTTAACTTTGATATACAAATAGATATAGTAAATTTTAAACACTTGAGGGACATCTATCTAAGTACCATATACAAGCACCTGAAAGAAGCCCCAATCTTTACATGCAAGGTGTAGTCTTTCTAATTCATAGTTAGCTGATTCCTCCGACAATAAACGTTGCATATCAATGACTGGTACTTCAGTTTGTGTAGCTGACAACACTGATACAAAGATAGGGTCTTGATTGGAACGAACATATCGTGGTGGAGCCTCAACAAGTGATTCCTTAGCGAGTTCTTGTACGCAAGGAACAAAAAGTGAACCCCCAAAACTTTTTCCATCTAGTGCCATGATAATTCTTTAGGAAATTTTATGTTTTGGCATTTTGGTGTTGTATGGTGCATATATAGATACTGTAGTGTGAATTTTATATCTAATCTTGGCACTCCCACTAGCGGAAGTGCACACACGCGTAGGTACAACATGTGAATTTTATATCTAATCTTTTAGTTTAGAAATATGTGTTCGTTGGTACTGATCTTTTAGATACAGTCATGGAATATTATTTAGCTACCAAAACGCGTAAGACAGTTATTATAATTATTGTTTTATTTTTATATAGTTTCTATCTCTTTTTTCTATGTGAATGATCTTTTGAATGTATTTTTGTGATTATAACATTTCTTTTTTTAATATATATATGTTTTATATTTCCATATTAGTTAATGCATTTGGTGGACCTCACCAAACATGCCCCGTTCACGAATTAAACAATCAATACTAATTTTAGGTTGGATCTGCGATAAAATCTGTGTCTCATGACACTAGATGCAAAATCAAAATAATAGTTATGTCGATGCTAGAGAACTTCAGAGTATGGTTAGGATGTACATATCAGACAAATCGAGGAAGGTGTGGATCAAATCAAAAAATATAATTAAGATGTGTATCTTCATCAAAAAGTCTTAGTAATGATTTTTAATAACAAATGTTATGCTAATTAGAAACAATTCCAGAGATTACCAATTTTGGGGGGATGGCTATTTCGCTCACTTTTATTATCCGTAATACTTTATTTAAGAATTGATCTAACGTGAAGAATAATTAAAATGAGAATAATGTGAAAAATAATTTAACCACATAATTTAAATAAGTAGGAAAAATTATAAAAAGATGCATTTATTTTTATTGTTGCGTCTAAAATTTATTATTGTGCTTGTTTCTCATCTTTCGCGTCTTAATTATATTTTTTGATTTGATCCACACCTTCCTCGATTTGTCTGATATGTACATTCTTTCCCTTGTACCTTTAAACATTTTACTTGAATGTAAATAGACAAAACCTTCTGGCTCAATATTAGGCATTCGTTTAAATGGTTTTCCTGATACTACTACTAGTCGTGGAGTTACTTCGCTACAACCTTTTCAATCGAAAGATGAACCCTCAAATTTAAAAAAAAATATATATAAACGTAGCCCAGTCGCCAATTTACGTTTACAATATAGCAAAAAAAATCATTTCTTAAAATAGCCTAAGGCGACTGGACGATTTGGCAATCGCCTTATATGCTTGACAAGTGTCTCATATTTTAAAACAAAAAGTACACGTATGTAAGAAAGTACTGGGTGACTTGGGTTTCTTGAGCGACTTGTACTTTAACCTGCTTGGATTTTATCTTTCAGTGAAAAAAGTGGGACATTTGTCACGCATATAAGGTGATTGCCCAGTCGCCTGATCGCCATGGGTTATTTTAAAAAATGAGCTTTTTTGGACTAAATTGTGAACGTAAGTTAGGTGACTGGGCTACTCTTGAAATCTTCTTTGAATTTTTTGCCTTCATTTGTCAAAAATATATGATTTATTTGAATTACAAGAAATAGCTTCATGTTTGAACTTGCCCAAAGTTTACCAACTTGAAAGATGAGCTCAATCATAATGATTATCAATTAGTTACTTTATTTTTTCATACAGCTAACACGCCGACATCCATTGGGATCTCGCATGAACGTTCACGAAAGTAGATCTTTTAAGACTATTATTATTTAAATATTTTACGGGCTTAACCTATTTTTGGTTATTTCTAAAATAATTTTAAGGTGATTACATATTGTATTTGATAATTAATGGAATGCAAGCCAATTATTATTCTAACATGGTATCACAACTTTAACCCTAATTTTTAATTTTTTCTTATTCAATCGTCCACCCCACCACAAAAAAAATCCCAACCAAACACGTTAGTTCACTGTTTCCATTCTTAATAATTGTTTTTGTTTTACACGTCCCATCACAAAAATAGTATACTTGTTTTTTTCTTCCTATCAATAGTGTCATGTCGCTATTTGTATCTACTGTCACTCGTCCCCACCAAATAGATAGCAAAATATTTGTATATTTTGATATGGGATAGGCTATTAAGACCCCCTTAAAACATCATGTGTACCATCTTATGTTTTTCCATTTTTTATTATTTTTTTTATTTTTATAATTCTTTTATTATAAAACTATAAAACTGAAAGTATGACATATAAAATATAAAGTTTAACAAGTCAAAAGTATTAATTTGGCAAAAAAAATACGAAATATAATGTGTTCTAATATTAACAGAAAAGTTAAAATGGAATGTTGTGTACTTTTTGTGGGTCAGGGGGTACCAATAGTAGTACCCTTTTGATATTTGTATTTATCACTTTGTAAAAGAATATTTTATTTACCACTTACAAATTGATCTAACTCTCAACATACAACATTGACAAGTCTAGCATCAACAGCTATAACGAAGGTCTGTTTTAATTTTACTAAGGTGTTCTGTCGGTTATTCATGCAAGTTTTTGCATGCTAATAATACAGCACGAGATAAAGCAACATCACATTCATCCCTCTGGTATCCCTCACGGTCGAGTAATCCATCTCCTTTCTTGAGCTCAATCGTTATTATCACTTAATACAGACGCAAATGGTGGACTTAATAAAGGTCCAGAATGATTTATTAGTTCAACTTCGGATTTCTTCAACCCTAGGCATGGTTCATGGGTCCACTTCTAAGCTTGTTTTACTGGTCCACGCTCCACCCGTATTGGGTTCGGCCCAAGTTGCTACTCCAATACCGAATGTATTTCAGGCCCAACATCAGTTTACACCAACCGTTGCATCACTTTAGGATCCTACTACAGATGCATGAAATATGGATACATGTGCTTCTTCTCACCTTAACTCATCTATTAATTCTCTTCTAATATTTTTAAAAAAATGTATGTATCCATTCTATATGATAATGATGGTAAGTCTATTCCCATTACCAACACATGCCATAGCATCTTGTCAACTCCTCATAAACCTCTTCATTTAAATACCGTCGTCAGTTTGTTTGTGATAATAAATGTACTGTTGAATTTGATGAATTTGGCTTTTCTATTAAAGATTACCTGACCCATCGGGTTCTTCTCTGATGTGATAGTACGGCTGATCTTTATCTTGTTACGAAGCCTTCCTTATCCACAAAATTTTCTTCCGAGTCAACACACGTGGAACCAGTGACTTGGACATTCAGAAAGTGAATTGTTACGTATTCTATATCTTGTAATTCCATTGTTTGTAATAAAACAAAGCCTCTCGTGACTTGTCATGCTTGTCAGCTTGGTAAACACGCGAGGCTTCCCTTTTCTAGTTCTCAAACTATTGTTATGTCTTCTTTTAATATTGTTCACTCGGACTTGTGTACTTCACCAATTCTGAGTCTTATTGGTTATTGTTAGGAATCTTCGAAGTTTTAATTATTTGGTCTTGTAATAGTTGCGTTAGTAATGGTTATATAAAAAAAGTTAAGTAATGTGTAAGCCCACTAAAGGCCCAACTCTAAGCCCATCCAGCCTCAACCTCGCTAGAACTATTGCATAAATGCCCCCTACACAAGTGTAGGGGGTGTGGCTTGATTTTGGTTTAATAAAGTTCTTAGTTTCATCTCGCTATATTTCTTTAATCTCCAGTGATTCTTGTGTGATTTGATAACACTTGTTGGAGACCTAATAGGGGTATCAGAGCTCAAAAAGGATCTAGGTGTTTTTTGTTTTCAAAAGTGTGGTTAAAGTTACGTTTTTTTAATTTGCTTTGGTCTTAGCGAGGTTACACATGGTACAACCTTTAAAAAATGTTCTTTGTTACTTTTTATTCATAAGCAGATGCTTATAAGTCATTAGTATTCGATTAGAAAATAAGCAGATGTTTACAAAACTTATTGGCTTAAAACATCAAAAACAAAAATTTTGGTGCTTTTTCATTTTTGTACCTCGCACGGTGTTCATAACATTAAATCTTGTTATTTTATGTGTTACTTTGTGAAAACATAAGTTTTTACTAAGTATTATGTGTTAGACAAATATTACAATATTTAAACTAAACAGTTTCTTTAGTTTTAATAATGACAAACATGTAACTTGTAATAGATAATGTAAAAGGCGCAAGTTACTCATAACCATAAGTCATCAAAGCATACTTACATTAACAACTCTTGATGTCTCACGTATGCTTCAAAACATGTTCGAATATGTTTGTTAGGTTGCATTATAATCATATCATTAAACACTTTTATGACAAGTTTTCATTTAACGTAAATCATTTAAGGTAAAAATAATGATACCATAAAACTTGATTTATGATCAAAGAAATATTTTTGTGTCATACACTTCACATTCTAAATGTGACATAACTACCATTTTTCCTTTTCGTACAGAATTAACAATCCTGTCAAATTGTAACATAGACAAATGGTAAAGAGAATAAAAGAGAGGAAAATAAGTCCAACATAGATCATCTTCCAGATTGTAAGATAGGTAAACGGTAGACAGAATAGGAGAGAACTCGAGGCCTACATCGGTCATCACCATTACATACTAGTACAGTGGTATATGTATATGCTCAAATTTAATGAATAAAAACTGATTATGTATGTGCAAAACATATGATATGCTGCACGACCGTAATAGACCCTAAGAGGTAAAAAGGCAGAACATTTGATATGCTGCACGGCCGTATAGGGCCTAAGAGGTGAAAAGGCGAGAACTCAGGATCCAGGATTCAGTTGCTCTATAGAACACAAAACATAGGTACTCCATTCCTTGGGTCAAGGAATCCAATCACTACTACAAAATGAGCCTAAGCCAACACTTTTGAAGCAACACTTGTAAAATGTGTTGCTTTTTTGATAATATTTATGGTATTGCAACATTCTTCAAATAAGTGTTCAATTTAAATATCTAATGCAACATTTTTTATAAAGTGTTGCAAATTTTACATGTTAATGTAACATTTTTTTTGTGTTACATATATAAAAAATTAAAGGCAACATTGAACATTAAGTGTTGCAAATATTCTAATAATATGAAACACTTTTTAAAACGTGTTGTGTTTGTTAGAGATTTAAAAGAACACATATATAGTTTATCGTATATTGTTTTTGCATGATTGTACTTATAGCAAAAGCCCGAATGACCAAAAATTTAATTTTCTTGCATTAGATAGTTGTTGTCTTGTTGATATACTTCTTAGTTCTGCCATTCAATTTATATTTTATTTTATGTTGTTTTGTGGTTTTTTCTAATGTGCTTGTAAAGTCCTATCTTAGATAAGTTCAACAACAAATGTGAAAATAATAGCGCCACATTATCTAGCAAACCCTCCAATTTTCAAATTTAATAATAAAAAACTAAACACTACCTTACGTGGTCTAACTTATTGGCGCCACATTTTGTGAATGTTCCCTCCATAACCCCAATTTATTAGAATAAAATTTTGATATAACCACATTGAGTTGAATAACTATAATTAAAAAGGGTATATTCTGTATATAGTTTATACATATTCAATACCCATGACAAAATCTTAAAGAAAAAAATAAAAAATTAATAGAAAATGTAAATCAATTTCATCAAATCCAAAAAAAAGTTTGTCAAAAAAACATAAAGAATTTATATATGTCGACCGCTAACGACTTGTTCCTGATAAGATACTCTAATTGCGTTATATGATTAAATTTAGGAGATGTTAATTGATAGAATTTCAGTCCACAAGGCTAAAGCACATACACTTGTAACAAATCCAAGACTGGCTCATAAAGGATCCCTGGCTAAATAAACACATCTAGGAAAATGCCAAATTGGAATCCTATAACAGCTACCCGACGAGTGGTAATAATGACAACTACAGTAGGTTTGACAGTATTATAACTGACAACATGTGTCACCACCTTATTCGAGTAGAGATTGCTAAGAACATCACGTAGATACGTGATATCGTGCATTGAGCAATCCATGAATCTGTCAGAGTCAAGGATGTCCACTACTTGGGCCATCATCAGCCAACATTGAATCGCATTAGTGGGTGACACAAAACCCTAAATGCATCTATGTAAAAAACCGATTCATTTCCATGAAAATGGATCAATTCGAATTCACCTCGAAGCTAATCAACATTCACACACCACAACACACACTTTATGGCATGTGAGTGTTACCCCAACTCTTGATCCTCGGTCACGTCTTAGGGTCCTTTATGAATGTGAGAAACCGAAGATACGATTATCGTCAATCACACCCCAAAACCAATGAACACGAAGCATACGTAAAACTGGCGCCATCTGTGTTATAAGCAACATAAAAAGCCTTTGCTTACATCTAAAAAACAATCACAATACTCGAAAATCCTTGTCTTCGAGTACTTCGTGATTTCGTGATTATTAGCTAGCAATTGAGCAAATAAAATGAGAATACTTGTTCAATTGCTCGCTAATAACCTTGATGTTTTTTCTTGGACACCAGTCGAGATGACAAGCGTTCCTAGATAATTCACTAAAAACAACCTTGGTCTTAATCAATACGCACCACCAGTAGTGCAAAAGAGTAGGAATATTTCTCTGGAAAGGTCAAACTCGATGACCGCTCAGGTTAGAGACTTTATCCGGGCAGGACTCTTTCGTCTTGAAAAATTACAAACTTGGGTCGCAAATCCAGCCAGGGTAAAAAAGGGTAATGGCAGTTGGCGCATGTATATTGATTTCACCGGCCTCAACAAGACATGCCATAAACACAATTATTCCCTACCTTCGATCAACTTGAAGGTAGAATCTCTATTTGGCTTCATATACAACGTCTCCTAGACTTTCTGGACAATCACCTTGAGAGAACATAAAATAACATACAATAATCTATCGTATTTGAATTGAAAGTTTTATTCATATACATGGGTTACGATCCTATAGACTTAAATCATGAAAAAGGAATATATATTAGATCTCTTGTGTATGAGTTGGGATTAAATTAGAAGAATAACTAAAATGAGCATGATGAAATAACAATAGACACAACCACACATTTTATATGCACTTATAAAAGTGGATCCATCTACCGTTGAATTTCCCTCCTAATTTAAAATGCGTGCCTAACATTAATTCTTGTCCTTTTCATTTTAATTATTATTCTCACTTGATATCTTCTCGTAATATTTGACGAATAGTTATCTAAAAAAGTTGAATTTTTCTTTAAGTAATGACATATATAATACTTAAAAGTCATTAAAAAATAGTAGTATTATTGGTACCCAGCAAATAGTGGCATCTTATACCTCACTTTTACATACTCTGTTAATAGTATAAGACAATTTCTTTTTTATTGTTTTGTGCTTCTTTATTTAGTTTTTTAAATACTTGTGATTTATCAAATTTTATATTTTCCTCTTAGTTTTATAATTTTATAATAAAGTCAAAATAAAATAAAAAAAAATAGAGAAAAGAAGGGGGGGGGGGTGTGCCTGGAGAGCATGAATAACACATCTCTAAAAGAAATTATAGTGAAAAATTGGGTGCATTTTTTTTCATCACTTTAAAAAGACTACAAGATTGAGTAACGTAAATTTGGACGAAAAATAAATATGGTTGATAAGTTTAATAATAACTTTTTATTATGAGTTATTTTATTTATTTTTGTATGATCCGTCTCCATGTATGAATGTATGAATATGTAATAAATAAATAAATAAACATTAAGAAAATGTTTTTTGGTGTTATAATTTTTTTAGCTTTTCTTAAGAAGGATACCATTATTTGTACCAAGGTTCTAGATAGCGTGAGACGTGACGTGGTGGTATGGGAAATCCTCACGCTTTAGTAGCTATGGCGAAGTTTTAACGTTTTTAAAATGTGACTTAAAACGGTAAAAAAATATGAAAATATTTATAAAATTTATATTATATATCATATTTCACATATATCGAATTTACAAAAAGTGTTATACGTACAGAAGTAAATTATTCAACTATCTTTACATCTAATTTTCTTCATTTTTTTCAAAAGATCTTCTTCATCGTAGCTGAAAAAAAGCGTCATGACTCACGCATTAGCGTGCCTTATCACACCTTTTTATGCCTTATTTCACGCCACGTCCTTAAGCCGACACCTTGGTCTATTGCGTATCATGAAGGTGACGCGTCGCGGCTTTGCGGTGCCATAACGCGCCTTTTAAAACCATGTTTGTAAGTAAATAAATACTATGTGCATAATCCAATTGTATACAAAGGAGTTTTTAATAAAACCAGATGTGAATGACATTCACAACTCATACAACGCACATAACGCGGTTCATAAGATACCAGGAATGTTGGGAAGTATTGATTGTATGAACTGGGAATGGAAAAATTGTCCGGTTGAATGGCAAGGTAATTTCACAGAGGTGATAAAAAGTATCCAACTATAATGCTTGAAGCCGTTGCGTCATACGATTTGTGGATTTGGCATGCATTTTTTTGGGGTAGCGGGTGCGAATAACGTGTAGAAAACTAGAAGGGGGGTTGAATAGTTTACTAATTAAAAACTTTGTTTTGAAACTTATTGTAAAGATCAATTGATATTGATCTTAGATATGTTAATGAAATATGCAAGCAATATGTAAGAAGTAAATAAGGAAAGAAATGATCAAACCACAACAAGTTGTTTATAGTGGTTCGGTCTACAAGGACTCTTTTTCCTTGCCCTACTCCACTCCTCGAGTCTCACACTCGAGAGTTTAACTTCACTAGTCAACAAGCTCCTTTCACCGGCGGAGAAAACCTTTACACTTCGCTAACACTATTTCCGACACTAAGCTAGATGTCGAGTTCTTTCCAAGGGTACAACCACTCCCACACACAATGTATTTTGAGGACTAAAATACTAACCACTCACACTCACAAGATTATGATGGTTTGATACAACAATGAAGTATGAATCAACACTAGATCATACAACACTAAATAAACAAGACTTCCAACTTCTCGTTGAAGCTTGAATATGACTTGATCTTCTTTGCTACAAAAGAGATCACTAATATGATATGAAACGAAGTTAGAAAGGTTAGAGAGAAGATATGTATGAGAGTATGTTAGAAAGGGATGAGAAACTACTTGACTTGGCATTGCTATTTATAGCCAAAGTGGACAGGAGCGTCCACGGACCGCGGAACCCTTAAAGGGTTCCCCTGTACCAATTTGGTACCGTTCGGCATCAATATATCAAATCTTTTCTAAAGTCAACTCTATCTAAGTGAGATTGTGTAAGACATGAAGAGTACAAATCCACACAAAATATCTTAATGAAATCTTCTAATGATTTCCATGATGCATTACATGATGTCATAAGTTGTATTTCTATTTTTAGAAATATGCAAGTACATAAGTAGTGTTTGGTTTTAAGAACCTAACACATTCTAAGAACTACTATCATACATAATGATTAGAGTCATATCAAGATGTTACTAATCATAAATGTAAATGCTTGAATGATGAATATATTGTTTGAAAAAGCTTGTTTTAATATCTATTAAACTTGACAAGCTTTAAGCTTTTATACAAATTAAATTTACTTTTGTCGTTAACAAAACTTAGGTAAATATCAAAAATATAAATAACGTTTAATGACGATATTTGTATTAACAATCTCCCCCTTTTTGTTGAGGACAAAATATAAATTTTATTTTTATAAAAGATACAAATTTTGTACAAGAGTTATAAAAATATTAGTTTTAGAACTTGAAAAGAGAATGGTAATGCAAGTGTATGATGTTTGACTATTTATGAAAGTCAAAGTATTCACTAGTTGATGCATGATGTTGACTTTTAGAAAGTCAAAGTATGCGTTTGACTTTTCGAAAAGTCAAATATAAATAATTTCAAAGTTCTATATTTTCTCCCCCTTTTTGTCTCAACAAAAGAAGAGGCTATGCGGAATGTAATGAGCCCGAGCTATTATCTCCCCTTGTTCAAAGCTCCCCCTTAATTGGGTGCTTTAATGGGAAGATTCATGGATTGTGAAAATAAAGCTACAAAAAAATGTTAGTAATAATGATCATTCACAAGCATTTCCAAACACTATGTAATGACACCAACAATATAATAAACAACATTCATTAGTTAAAATTTTTCATGAGTAAAGATCATGAAAAGAGAACACAATGATGTGTTTTAGTACAAGAAGTAAAAGTTATCCTAAGAAAGAAAAAATAAACTAAAAAGACTAGTCTAAAACCATCCTATTGTGATGGTGGATGGGAAAAAGCGTTAAGACGCTCAAGGATGTGGTTGAGGATGAACCTCATTTCTTCTTGGAAGTCATGGACCATAATCCGAGTCCTTTCCACGGTTTGGCCCGTTTGCTCACAAGTTGAGCAACCATGCCTTGGAGGGTAGTATGTTTGGGGAGGTTGTGGTGGTGGAATGGTTGATGTGTTGGTGTTGGTGGAAATGTTTGGGGTGGTCATGATGGAAGCAAGCAAAGCACTTTGCATTTGCATTGTCTCACTCAAGTGAGAGTCCACCATGCCTTTGAATTGGTGGAGGTTGTGGAGTTCGTTTTGAATCTCCTCTCTAGTGGGATTGGTATCCCACATACACTCCTCAATGTCCTCAAGATGAGGTGACATTGATGTAGGGAGTGAATGATCCCCATACAAAGGACCATGAATGTCTTTGTGGATGGGGTGGAAGAGAAGAGGTGTAGGCCCTAATGGGGCGTTTGGGTCAAGGGATGACCGAGGTGACTCATGAGCCATCCGCTCAATGGAGTCAAGTGATGGCAATGGTGGTGGATGACTTGGCCTAGGAGGCAAGTCTTCCAAGTCCTCTAGGAAAGGATTTGGTGATGTTGGTGGAGTTGAGAATAACTCCATAGGAATGAGAGTTGGAGACCTTGGTGAAGGTGGTGAGGTGTTTTGGATGTTTGGATGGGTGTCGGTGGAGGTGAAGTAGGTGTTTTCGTTGGTGGTGGAGTGGTGATCACAATGTGTGATGTATTGGGTGTAGCTAAGGTAAGGTTTGTATCATCTCTAATGGGAGATGAGATTGTGAGTGGAGAAGACTCGGATGATGAGCTAAGATGAACAAAGCAACAAGGTCTTACGCTAATTCTAGCGGTCTTCTTGCAAGTTTTTGGAGATGACTTAGTCATTTTAACTTGGGTTTTACTTTGCTAGATAGTAGTAAGAGTGAAGAGGGTGTGAGGATGATCATGGTAAAACCTCTCAATTTATAGAAGTGAAAAATTATGGAGAAATGTGTTTGATTTGATGTTAAACCATTGAAGAGATGAGGTTCCTAATGATTTGGAAGTGGGTTGAATGCTAGTCATATCACCCAAGTCAAGCCATTCAAGAGAGATGGAGTGAAGAAGAAAAGATTTGCAATAAATGTGTTCTATTGAGTGGAATTTCATAATATTCAGATCACCCACGGATTTGAAGGTACCAAAAATTTGGTTCCTTCCTTTATGCCAAAGGGCTCCTTGGGTGGATTTTTTAAATTTTTGAATTTTGGTGGGAAATGGATTTCTTATATACCTTAGTGAATTATACTAGTTCTAATAACAGTATAAACTAGTTGAGATTGATTTATAAGTGATGGAAGATAATTTGGAATCACGAAAGAGTCGAAATTCAGAAAATTACCTGGAGGATCCACGGCACCAAAACTATACACGGCGGTACCCTAAAAGGGTGCCACCGTCCGTCCTTTATCCTGCATGTACGGCGTACCAAAATACATAAATGACGGTACCAAAATTATGGTGCCGTCTGATCCGTGGAGCGCATAAATATGGACAGAGTTCGTTTTTAGGTGTCGGGGACTTTTCCGAAACCTGAAATTCTTCTCAAAACATGTTATACTAAACATTTCTAGTTAGGAAAAGCGGATAACATATATATAAACATAGTGGAATATGTATTTTGAGCAAGGCTTATTGATTTTCACATTATAGTGAAAATGGGTAAAATTTGATAGCATACTTGCGCTATCCCCTGCATGAAATTGTTAGCATTCACCATTGTTTCAGTTAATATTATCATCCTACATAATAAAAACAACGAAATTGTATCAAATATTAATGATAATGTATTGTTCCAAACGCTCCTTAAAAGTACCCTTATTTGTCCAACTTCTTGTAAATCTTGTTCATCATCCTACCAAGGCACTTGAACATTCCCTTAGTTTGCTTGAACTCCGCTGATTCATTCTCTATTTCGGGAAGAGACGCATAATACTCATGAGGCGGAAGACGAGAGCTTGGAAGACCATCCTCGGAGCTATTTGATGATGATGATGATGGAGTTGGAGGTTTTGCTCTCTTGCCTTTTGTCTTAGCAACTCGTGCATCACTCAAAGGTACAAAGATGTGAGGATGAGCTCATAGTGAAGGTGCATCCCTTTTGGTGTTGGTGGAATTGGTGCAAAGTTTCTATAGAGACGGGTGAGGAGCATCCCGTATGGAAGAGCAACCGATCCTTGAGTTGGAATATCAATCATTCTCCTAGCTATGTAGTAGGCTAAATTGAATGGTTGACGGGTGGACAAGTTGTAGAGCATATGACAAAGGCAAGCGTTAATGTGATCCCTATTTCCTATGGTGCTAATGACGTTGGCTCTAAGTAGCTCCTCCCATTTCTTAAATTCGGGCTTAAGTTCATTTAGCTCCATTCCATATGGATCTCGGTTTACTTCTTTTCCTTTTCGGGTAACTCGGGTTGTGTCACTTTTTGGGTTAAAAAGGTGTTCACGGATGACATCCTTGTCGGCCAAACGGGTTTGGTAGGGTAAAGAGCGGTCATTGATAGCATCAAGAGCGGTGAGTGACCATTTATCCGAGTAGAGACAAGTTCCTCGGTTGGGAATTCCTAGCACTTGAGCAAAGTTGGCTAAGGTGATGGTGTAGTCGTTTTGATTAATTCTAAACCTAAGACAAAATTCATCATCGTCTTCATCACTAAAGCCGGTCACACTAGCATAGAATTCTAACACAAACCTAGGACAAATTGGTTCATCGATGTCAAGAAGACAATCGAATTGAATGGCGGCTAGTTCTTCACGAAGATTGGTGTTTTCAAGGAAGGATGAGTGAATGGTTCTACCCTCATGGAAATACCTTGATTCTAGACCCTAAATATTTCTACTTGTTCTTTGGTAAGTCCTTTGGTTTTGTGGTGTTTGGGAATGTAGTTAAGGGTGTCTTTGTGATCATAGAATCTTGCGGCTACCATGGTTATTCCTAAGGACAAGAGTTAATATGTTAAATAATGAGAATAAGTTTTAACGTTTTTGGTTCTAGTGTGTGCCTATATGAAAACAATTTGGAGTTGCGGTTATCTCGACTCATTTTATGCACAAAGATGGTTTTAGTGGGGTGTTTGGCAAATACCATGAGATAACCCAAATGCTCCTAATTCAATGTGGCTTCATTTGAATATACCCGGGAATGCATATTAGTTATGCAATACCTTTAGTATTCAAGAGCATGCAAGTGATGAAAATTTAACGTTTCTATTTGTATTAGCAATGAAAAAATTGTTTTCCTACAAGTGAGAAGCTTTTCAAAACTTTTGACATGGGGTGTTTGGTTGTTTGAATAAGGCCTTATATTCATTATCTATCAATTAGTGGGAAGCATGATTTGTTTATGCAATATGATAATGTAGTACCTAATTTTAATGACTAGTTATGCAATTTGCCAATTGAATTCATATTTGGTATAAAAGCATACATAAAACCCCATGTAATGATTTGTGATAGTTTTGTGCATAAATAAGAATCCTAGACTCGGAATTAAGAGATGAAATGTAGTTAGGATACTTACAATGATGTTATCTTCATGATTAATGAGTGGGAAGATGACAATAATGAGCTTGGTTTAAGTTTTCCACGTTTTGGTAAAGTGGGTTTTGAGGAAGAGGATGATTTGTATATAGCAGCTTTGCTTCTCAGAGACACCACGGACGAGCGGCACCAAAAATTTGGTTCCGTCTTTGTTGTCGTTTGCCGTGGCTACAAGAGCAGGTACAAGACAAAATTGTTTTGTTTTGACTATTCTAATGTTTTGGGCTACGTTTATCCTACATGTTTGGTTCCATTAACCCTAAACCAAGTCTAAGAAGATTAAAAGGTTCTCGTTTAAGAGGCTTAGTTAAGATGTCGGCAATGTTGTCTTCGAAGGATACTTTCTCGATTGAAATGTTTCCTTTTTGAACATTGTCACGAAGAAAGTGATGGCGGATTTCAATATGTTTTGTACGAGCATGTTGAACGGGATTCTTGCTGAGATCGATGGCTCCTTTGTTGTCGCAAAGTATCACAATGTCGTTGAGATGAATTCCGTAATCTACGAGCGCTTGCTTCATCCAAAGAGCTTGTTGACATGCTTTTCCGGCTGAGACGTACTCGGCTTCAGTTAGTTGAAATGGCCAATGCCGTTTGCTTCTTTGCAAACCATGAGGTAAGACAATGTCCAACAAAAGTGCAAATACCACTTGTACTTTTTCTATCGACATAGTCACCGCAATGATCCGAGTCGGCATACACTATGGTTTCTACACCCGTTCCTTTGGGATACCATAATCCTAAACACGTTGTTCCCTTAATGTATCTAAAAATCCTTTTTAAGGCTTCTAAGTGTGATGCCTTTGGGTTTTCTTGAAAGCGAGCACATAGACAAACACTAAACATAATGTCGGGTCTACTAGCCGTAAGATAGAGTAGGCTACCAATCATTCCTCTATATTTAGTGTTATCTACGGATTCACCTTCCTCATCCTTGGTTAGTTTAGTGTCCGAGGACATGGGAGTTTTAGTTGGTTTGGAATCTTCAAGACCAAATTTCCTAAGCATGTCTTTTATATATTTAGATTGGTTAAAAATATGACATCTTCTAGTTGTTTTATTTGAAGTCCTAGAAAGAAATTTAACTCACCCATCATACTCATTTCAAACTCGTCGTACATGATTTTAGAGAAATCATCACATAGTTCTTGACAAGTTGATCCGAATATAATGTCATCAACGTATATTTGAACAATGATAATTTGTGATTCCTTTTTCTTGGTAAAGAGAGTATTATCTACTAATCCCATAGTATATTTGTTATCAATAAGAAAAGTCTTAAGTCGGTCGTACCAAGCTTTTGGTGCTTGCTTAAGACCATACAATGCTTTCTTGAGTTTGAAGACATGATGTGGTTTCTCAAAGTCGGTGAAACCGGGAGGTTGAGCAACATACACTTCTTCGTTAATAAACCCATTAAGGAAAGCACTTTTAACATCCATTTGAAATAATTTAAAATCATAGGCACATGCATAAGCAAGCAATATTCTAATAGACTCAAGCCTAGCTACCGGTGCATAAGTTTCATCATAATCAATCCCTCTTGTTGATTATAACCTTGCGCTACAAGCCTAGCTTTGTTTCTAGATACTATCCCATTTTCATCCATCTTATTTGGAAAAACCCATTTTGTTCCAATTATAGTTTGATCTTTAGGTCTTGGAACTAACTTCCAAACATCATTTCTAACGAATTGGTTTAATTCTTCTTGCATGGCAATAACCCATGATTCATCTTTTATTGCTTCATTAATGGTTTTGGGTTCAATGGTGGATACAAAGCAAAAGTAATTACTTTGATTTTGGGCTTGTGACCTTAAGGTTCTTTGATTGAGTAGTCCTATGACTTTTTCTAAAGGATGACTTTTAGATTCTTTGATGTTGACAATTTCTTTATTTAATGGTTCATCTTCCTTGTTATTATTAATTATTTCTTGACCTTCTATCATTTGACTTTCAACTAAGTCATCATCTACCAAAGGTGATGTCTTAGAGGGAGGTGGACTTTCGTCGAATGTTATGTTCAACGATTCCTCGACTATCATTGTTTCTTTGTTTAGGACAATGTAAGCTTTACTAGTTTGAGAGTAACCAAGAAATACACCTTCATAAGACTTTGGGTCAAACTTGGTGAGATAATCCTTAGTATTAAGAATAAAGCATTTACAACCAAAGACTCTGAAATATCCTAACATTGGCTTTTTACCTTTATAGAGTTCATATGGTGTTTTGTTTAAGAAAGGGCGTATTAAGACTCTATTCAAAATATATGTAGAAGTGTCAACGGCGTTACACCAAAACTTTTGAGGAATGTTTTGTTCATTAAGCATTGTTCTACTCATTTCTTGAATTGTTCTATTTTACGTTCTACTACTCCATTAGATTGAGGTGTTGGTGGAGCGGAAAAGTTATGTGTTATACCATTTGTATCACAAAAGTTTCCAAATTGAGTTTCGTTGTCAAATTCCCGACCATGATCCGTACGGATCGACACAATTTTGATAATGTTAGGTCACTAGTTTTACAAACACAAGTTATAGGAGAAGAGATAAGGCGATTGAACAAGCTAAACACACATGACCAAAGTGATATAAGTGTAACGGTTATGCAAAGAGAGTGAATGAGAGAAAAACTTGAACAACCAACCTTCAAATGAAGGTTATTACAATGTATTTATAGGAGGGAAGCTAGGGCAACACTCCTAGTTCCCTTCCTATCCTTATTGGGCTTGGGTTGACTTATGGGCCTTCTACATAAGCTTGACCTTAAAACAAACATAAAGGCCATAATAAAGCTACCTATTACATATGAAATATAAATACTTGAAATCCTGTTTAGGAGTGATTCCAACAATCTCCCCCTCAAGTATATATGAATGTAAAGGGTGAAGGCGTTGATGTAATAGTAGCTGTGGCGTCTTCGACATTCTTCTTTCTTGTGAGAAGAATTGCCTTGATTGAACAATCTCCCGATGTAGAGAGATAGTTATCTTTGAACAGTTATGCTTTGACGTCATTTTTAACTTTGTTCTTTGATCATTGTTCTTTGTGGTGAAAGTGATAGTATGTTGTTTATGCGCATCGATGCGCCTCAGGTCGCCCATTTGCTCGGTGTCTCCATCATTCTTCAACATGCTCACGCTCTTTGGCGTTGGAATTCAATCTTGATGAAGTTCTTTAAGTCTTTAACTTTGTAGATTCTTTGGTTTGACGAAGAATCATTATGACGGTTGTGTTGCTTTTGAATAGAACTTCCATTAGTGATGATGTTGGTGTGAGCATGAGAAGAATCAGCACGATCATCCCGCTCCGGAGCTTCCATAAGAAGAAAACATTTCAAGCGGTTAGTAATAAGCGGTTTCCGGCACTTACAAGTTTGAACCCGAGAGTGTTAACAAAGGCATAGTGTGAAAACACAACTCTAATTCTTACAAAGGCGTTCTGAATCGAGTCCCACAAGTGAGATAACGCGATGTACGAAGTACACCTACGATTCAGATGAGTCATTGAGGTACACCGAAGCATCACCTCATGACTGTAGACCGTTTGAGACACACTCCGCGTAATCCACGGGGAGTTACCAAAGTGACCTGGCGGCGTTTGATGTTGACCCTGACAGGAGTTTCCATTCAATCACTGAGGATCACGGATGTGAACCTCTCATAAATGTTCTCGACAGATGGCTAAGATCTGTGAAGGACTCGATATGAACCACTGATGATCTTATTGTTGATCATCAAGTGATTAAATGTCAAGTGTTCCTAAGAGATCTTTTGATGAATCTCGTGGCTCTAGACTCAATAGTGCGTTTTGGTTTTCTGGAGCGGAGACTAGGGAGAGGGTCTCCTTCTTCAATACCAGCAATCTCTAAGAAAGCCAATAGTTTCGCGTAGGGTTCCCTGTGAGAATGAAACAAGCTTCGTGAGAAAAACTTGAGTGGATAAGAAGGTTTAGTGCATCGTCCGGGTCCATGGCGACTTTTAATCTTCAATACCGGCGTCACTAAGTGACAACCAGTAGCATATGAATTGAACCGATTAATGCCCTAAGTTGAATAATTAGGAGGGCTATTTCTTTTCACCCTTTTCTTTGCATTTCTTTTTAATTCTTCAACTCCTTCTTTCTCCGATTCTCATTTTCTCCTTTTTACAATCATACCTAAGGACTTCTAACACTAACTAATGGTAGTGTCCTTGGGTAGATCCTTCCGACTCTGGCGGATCATAGGACGGTTATTCCTAACCTTAGTCACCTTATAACTCATGACTAACCTATGTTTGCCATTAAAACCATTTATATGAAAAAATATCTCTCAAAGGGTTTGTTAATGAAAAACATGTTTGAACCATTGTGAGATATGATGTTTTGCATAAATACTCCCCCTCCACATGTGCTTAATAGTTTTAATGGTTAAATGCACAAAGTGAGGAAAGCGCGCACTTTTTGAATTGATCCACTGAAGATAGACAATCCCCGAGAGACACGGTTCGTTGCATAGTTAAAGAGATACATTGTCGGCTTTTAGGTGACAACTAGCTCTAATAACTACCTTGAAGGTGTAGACAAACCTTGGAAGGTTGTCAAACCCGTCGGAGTTCATGTCTATCAAAAGTTTCTCGAATGGTACATTCTACTCAGACAAGTCCTTTTGCGAGACACGTTTACATCACTAGCGAACTAGCTTGAAATTATTACCCGTCGGGACAAGTCTTTTCGAGTTACTAACATTTAGTACCGTCAATTCGTTGGTTAAGTCGAGATACCAGATTCATTTGCATTTTGTACAACATATTTCTTATCACACAATTTTCTCCCCTCAAAAATGGCATATTAAAGTGTTATTTTTGAAGCGTTTGAGAATAAATATGACCATTTCGAGTGTTGCGGGAAGAATGACCATTGTGAACAATTTGTGAACAAAGTTTCAAATACTCCCCCTCAACAAGTGATATAAGCGGTTGAGGTTTTGAAAGTCTTAAGGGAAAGTACTTGTTCTTTTGAGCAAAACCTTGAAAAGTGAAAGGTTTGATAGGTTTTACTCAAAAGTAAGAAGCTTTCGCTCCTTTATAAGGATTGTGGCAATGAAGCGTACCACGGGTCCTTTCTTGACCATTACGGGTTGTATTAATCATTATGTGTGCACGCCATAGACATATTAAATCATACATCCAAAATTATGAAGAAAACAATTCAAGGGGTACCGGGAAGTGGTGATGTTCCCGAGTCTGCCGCGAGGCGTTGAAAGCGGTGATGTTTCTCACGGCGACCACCAACATAGCTCTCAATCGTCTGAGGCTGATCCTTTCTGAACAATTCATCAATCATGGTGATGATCCTTCTCACATCCCTCCTTTCACGAGAATTCCGTAGCTTACGAGACCCGACTTTCGGTATATCCTTCAACACGTATGCTAATCCGTCCTAACCGCTTCAAGTATGATCCCGAATTTTTGAAGATCACTACCGCTTAAGCGGTTTCTTTGAAGTTCACTACGGTAAACAACTCCGAAAGTTTCTTTGATGGCGTATATTGAGGTAGTGATTGAGATCGGGAAGAGTAAGCATTGGAGGAGTAAGGTTGACGCGCGTCGATAAGATTCAACACCATCTGGATATCTTCAACATTCTTTGATCACGATCGTCTAATGAAGATGAAGCCGACTTGATAAATTCACGTTGAACTTGGTCGAGAATTGTCTCATCACGACCACAATACCTTGGCAAGGTACATGTCTTCGATGTCGTTGAGGGACAAGTTCTCAAAGTCAGCCTCGAGAATCCATAGTCTGTTCATCTTGTCGTTTGACGATGATATTCTTTAAGAATGTGTAGTCCCACTTAGACTTGAGATCAATGTGTTTGATGGCCACGATGTCCTTAGAACTATATACCGCATGTTGAGACTTGGAACCATGCGTAGTAATAGATTCTTATTCGGGCCATGATGAATCCCATACAATGCATCTTGGTCGTATGCTTGCGCTTGTCGAAAACAAGTGATTTACACGTTCCTCGATAGCTATGCGGTTTGAGTAAATAGCATTGGGAATGGAAGAGTTAATGATGTAGCGTATTTCCGCGAACCATCGCTACCGTGTAAGAGAAAATCCAAGTCTCTGTTAAAGAAGTATCGGAAGGGAATCCGTGGTTCGTCTGTTTGGCCAATGGTCGGTAGGGGTTTGGTCCAATCGGTGTAGTATGGAGGGTTGTCCCTTGTTGTGAAGTCAATGTTTGCTTCCGGATTGAGCCAATCCATGTCGTTAGACATAGCTCGGTCGATGTTCTCAAGATGATATTCGACCTCGACAGCGCTTTGAGACTGTCTTTAAGAAGTTAGAATGCTTCATTCTTGATTCGCTTCAATTCAGATTTCGTCATTTTCTTCACATGGAACTTTTCTTGCAAAAGTTTTCGTGCTCCAATTTAGAACCGTCTACCAATTCTTGACCTTCATTAGGGTAGGGAGTTTGATTGACAAGTGTGGAGAACCATTCAAATTCTTCGGTTTTATCGTCATCTAGCCATGAGACAACTCAGCTGAGTTGTCTTCTTCTTCTTTTGGAAGGCCTTGATGATGATATTGGTTTCTGCACTTGTTTGGGTGAGGTGGGTTGTTGTCGGGGCTCAAGGACCTCTTCATCGTCACCACCCGTATACTCAAAGTAATCACTGTTTTATGAGTCAGGGGTGGTAACTCGGAATCGTCCTCGGGTTTATCAAGAGAAGACGAGGTGGAGGAGACTTTTGTTGAGAAGAAGTTCTTGGTGGAGGAGGTGGCATAGAGGTAGATTTACGGGACGCTTAGGCGTTTAGGTGCAGAATCCTTATCCTTATCATCGTATCTCTTGGTGCGTTTGGGTTGATCGACTGACTCCTTGCATGATGATCTGAGTTGAAAATCAAGTAGATTTTCGAAAAATTTAGCTTCATCCGAAGTAAGCGTTCGGATCGCTTTGACATTTGTATCACAAGTTTAGCGATTAACTTCAGATTCGAGAGAGATCGGCTTCTTTGGCCATTGTATTTTAACCAATGCTACGATGTTAGGGGTGAGTTATGCGGAAAATATTTCTCTAGTCACACGGGGGCAGTGTCAGAAGAAACTTGTGAGTATGATCTCTTTATTTCGTCTTCCAGTTCCTTTAGGACTTTAGGAGCGATATCCACGAAGGTACTTGTTAGTAACCTTCGATCATTTCGTTCAGTTCCTCTTTACGATGACTCTTCATGAACTTCGGAACAAATTCCCTTTCTTTCTCCATCTTGTCATGCTCGTCATACATATCTTTGTATGTGATCGACAAAGAAATTTAGCTTTTGTAGAGCACGTTTTCTTTTCGACTTGTTTGACAGCTGTGTGAATTCGTTTATGAGCTTGAGAAATCCAAGATCGAGGTGGTTTCTTCACAGATTTGGATGATGATTTTGTTGACTTCTTTGATGGTGGTGGTGATGAGTGAGATGATGAGTCTGATGATGAGGAGACATGAGGAGACTTCATGTCCTTAGGAGTTTCCGAGGTTTTCTCCTTTGAGTGTGTTGGACTATCTAGAAGAAACTTAGTATAATCATCCTCGTCATCCTTAGACTTTTCTTTCAGGTTCTGTTTTCAAAATCATACTCAATAGTGTCCTCAATAAGAGCGTTGTTGTTGCACAAGAGTGGTGGCACGGATCCTTATCGGGTTGATTAACGCATCGGATCGGGAGGAGTGGGCACACCACTTGATCCTCTGGGCCACCCATTTGATCTTTAGCAAATTCTTCGGCTTTATGAAGATGTCTAACGATTTGAAACTTCTTCTTGTATGATTGATCAATTGCTCTTCTTCTTCTTCTTGAGCTTTCATCATGAGACTCAAGGACGAGTCTTTCCTTTTCCATGTTCGGCTATTGGACTTGTAGATTTAGCTGCTGGAGGAGGGATCACGGTTGCCAGTCGAGAGAAGGTAATCTCTTCATCTGTGTCGGTACCTTGAGCTTTGGCGTCCACAAGCTTTCTTTGCGGTTGAGGATGTGGGGGATAGGTTGGCTTCCTTTAGGAACAATCCTTCCTTTATGAGGAGGATTCCTTTTGGGAACTTTCTTTAAAGATCCTGTACTTGTAACACTTCCGGCACTTCCTCTTTTGGTTCTCCTTACGGGTGTTCGTAAGATTTTTCGTCGAGATGACCAACTTTGCCTTGTCCGACATTGCTTCGGAGATACCTTTTGTATGCGTTTGAGCTTTCGACATCTTGATTAGAAGGAAATCGTGCGGCAAAGACAGGCACCTTGTTTCTTTGTAGGCGTTCCTTGATTCTACGGAGATAGAATGGGTTCGTCAACATGTGTGATTGTTGGGGTCCTTGAGCCTCTTGGGAATGTCAGGATGAAGTCCAAGTGCTCTCTGGATCAACAATTTTGTATATCGGATGTAGGGAATCTTTGAGCCAAGTTTGTTGAGAAATGACATCATGTCATCCCAAATCGAGCCGATAGCGATGTGTTTCTTGTTGACCAATGCCCGAATATTTGCGAGTTCCATGAGCTTAGGGTGCTCATAGCATTTCATCCGCACCGAAAGCAGAGACTTGGTGATGATCATGTAGAGTGTTCTCCGGGGTTGAGGAATACTCTTAAGCTCTACGTGAGAGTGCTTGGTGATTACTCCTGTAGCCTCGTCATAACCGATATTGATTAAGAATTGGAGAGTGAGCTCTTGTGTGGCATAAAGTTTGGTTGGATCGACTTCAGGAATTAGGAAACGAAACAGCCCTTAAGTCTGCAGGTGTAATGGTGACTTGTTTGTGATTGAGTCACCGTCCACGGCGGTTTGTCCTTTGACCCTTTCCATAGTGTTCGGAAGCTGTTGGATGTAGATCTCGAGAGCAGATGCGAGTGTGAAAGCATGTTACGATACGGATGAGTCCTGAGAATATCAATAGCAATTAAACATGAAGATTCTGAGCAAGTGAGGTTGTCAAAGTCAACACGGAGATTATTCTTTCCTATCTTCATTGGATAGCCATGAGGATAGATATCGGCAATGGAGAACGGTGCATCCATATTCATTTGTTCACCATGTCGTGATCGAAATAACATTAGCCATAAGAACCAACATATCGAAAGACATAATGTTAGTCAACAGAAGGTCTTATTGTCTAGTTATTGAATGTACGGTGTCAATGATTGTTACGAGTCCTAAGTCACTTGTATATTCAATAGTCAATGCGTCGTGAAATGTTTTGTGAGTTAGTTAACTTTAAGTTTTAAAGTTTATTTTATCACTTATTGTTCACAACATATCAAGCGATTTCAGTTTATTAGTGACATTTTAGGATTAGTGATGATATGATTAGTTTATTTACAAGTTTGTACACGTAACAATTCATATGAAGGTATGATCACGCTTATCGTAGGATTGGTAAAGTTATGCGTGAGCGGGAATGATATATGCGTGAGGCGTAAACTTAGCGTAGGGTCTTAACTACGCGTAAAGTGTTACAGCGTAGGAAAAGAGGACCTTATGCGTAGAGCTTATGCGTAGGCATATATTAACCTTAAGCGTAAGGCTACTCGTAAGAGTTGACCTTATGCGTAGAGGTCACGTTTCGCATATCCTTCACGGATACGGCGTAGTCCCATATGTAGAACCTTATGCGTAGACGTTACGCGTAAGACAAATCTTACGCATAACAAGCTACGCGTAAGGTGATCCTTATCGTAGATTAACAACAACCTTGATTGAATATTACGTGTTGCAAGCACGAAATAAAGCATCATATCATTAATGTTTAACACATAACATTCATTTTATGACAGATCATAACACAATTGGACAGTTTAAGGTTATGCGTAGAAATCCTTACAGCGTAGTCTAAACCCTAATTCTACGTATGAAATCTAGCCATGGATTATGCACCAAACTTTTTACTCGGTAGTTCAAAGATGTTGTGAGTATGTAATCCAAGTTGTAACACTTAATTTGTTGTGAATCAAAAATACCCAAAGTTTATGAACTTTAAACCCTAATTTCAATTGATGACCAATTAGTGTTTTACGGGTGGTTATAGACTTTGGAAATCATCAATTCAACAACAAGAGCATAACACAACAATCCTTTTGACCAAAACACTTCACATTCAAAAATGCCCAATTCGACACATAAACCCTAATTTTCAAAATTCATCAATTCGTGTTTACGGGTTTGTTTTGATGATAGAAAACATATCATTGATGTTTTAAAACATTTTGACATTAACATTTAACCACAAACACAAAACACATGATCATGTGTTCTTCGCATAGCGAAGAACACAAAATCATTCATGTCCATAGATTTGACCGTTGGATTCATTTAAAATTCAAGACCAATGTTTGAAAACATGTTAGAAACATTAATCACTTACAAATGATGATCAAATTCACGGATATGATGAACGAATTATATGCGTAGGATCTTGTTAGGTTTGGTGTATTAAATGTGAAGGATAAGAGTTAGGTGGAGAGTTTTATTAAAATAGACTTTACCATTTGGCAGTTTTAGTCTCTCCACCTTTTCCATTTTCATCCAAAGCCTTTTAACTTCCATTTTGGTTACCAAATGAAGATTTTAGGAAAGAAACTTGACGACACTCCCCTCGACTTGAGAAAATAATGAAAGGTTATAAATTAAAGTCCGAGGAGTGTCTTTGAACCAGGAAATGTACCACCATTTGTAAAAGAATCAACCGAGATGTGATAACATGCAAGTACACAATGTTTTGAAGCAGTTAAAGGATATTTTCTCCCCTCAACACTTGATCGGAAAAATCTTGAATTTTGAAAGATTAAAGTGTTGGCGGAAAAATATACTTGCAATGTTGAAAGAAAATTAGATTAGAAGAATATTTTTGTTGTTTTATCAGGTTTTATAATTTTGTATTTTGTTTTTGAAAAATTATTTACAAAAGATGTTTTGGTGTTTGATGCAGTTTTTAAGGCTTTTTAGGAGGTCATCAAATTCCTCTTGAGTCAAACACCTCATACCAATCCGGTGGACCAACTCATTAAACCTAGCGGGAGGCAAGGCTTTGGTGAGAAGATCGCCAATTGGTATTGTTACCCACAAAATATAATTCAAAGCGGTACCTTCCCGTGATCCTTGATGAAATGATAGCGAAGATCGATGTGCTTTGATTTCGAGTCTTTGGTGAATCGAGTTGCACGAGATTGCAATGGCACTCCGATTGTCATGATACATCGGATTACGTCAAATACGTAACCAAAGTCTTTGAGTTGTGTTCTCATCCATATGACTTGAGCACAACATGCGGACATGGCTACATATTACGCTTCGGTTGATGGACAGCGATGTACAATCTGCTTCTTCGATTGCCAAGACACGGTTTATCACCAGAAATTGTAAAGCTCTGAAGTGCTTTTCCGTGAGTCTAAGCATCCTGCGTGGTCGACATCACGAAAAGCGATTAGTTCAAAACCGAATCCCGGATACGGATCCCCAAGTTAATGGTTCCCTTTATGTATCGGAGGATTCTATTAGCCTCAGAGAGGTGGGTTTAGGTTGGTCGCGGCGATAGCGGGAGCATAGATAAGCGGCAAAGACAATATCAGTGCGCTAGTTTTAGATACATGAGAGCCCCAATAATACTATGGTATTTTGTAGGGTCCACCAATTTCCCATGTAAATCAGCGTCTAACTTCTTGGTATGAGCCATTGGTGTGGCATAGGTGTCCGCAGTTTTCATTCCAAACTTGTTTAACAATTCAAGGGCATATTTGGACTGACTCAAGAAAATACCACGGGTGATTGATGAACTTGCAGTCCGAGAAAGAATGTAAGTTCACCCATCATGGACATTTCAAAATTTTTCTTCATTAGTTTTGCAAAGCGATTGAAAACTTTTTATGTGTAGACCAAAAATGATGTCATCCACGTAAATTTGAACAATTAAGATATGTTCCCGTGATATTGTATAAAAAGAGTTGGGTCAACCGAACCTTTGGTGAAATTATTGGCAATGAGGAAAGATGATAGCTTATCGTACCATGCCCGAGGGGCTTGTTTGAGACCATAAAAGCTTTGTTCAGTTTGTAAACATGATTGAAACTTCGGATCAACGAATCCATCGGTTGGTGACATAAACCGTTTCTTTAAGTTGTCCATTGAGAAGCGAGTTTTGACATCCATCGATAGACCGTTATATTCATATGAGCTTGACGCTAGAAATATCGAACGACCTCAAGGCGAGCAGCGGGCAAAAGATTCTTCAAAGTCTAATCCCTCTTCACGGCGATAACCCTTAGCGACCGAGGCGTGACTTGTTTGGATGGCGTTCCCTTGACATCAATTTGTTTTCCAAATCCATTTTAGACCAATGGCGTAGACTCTGTTGGTCTTTCAACCAATTCCCATACTTCAAGGCGTTTGAATTGGTTGAGTTCTTCTTGCATGGATTCAATCCAGTTGTCTTTTGTCATTGGCGTCTTTGATGTTTTTAGGTTGATTGGCGGACGGTGAGTGCATAAATGCAATGTTCACCGTCTGTGTGAAGGCGTTGTCTCGTGCTGAGTTGATTCGGGTTGCCAATAATGTTTTCAAGAGGATGGTCTTTCGTCCATCTATGTGTGGAGGGTTGATGTTGGTATACATTGTGCGGATTCTGAGGATTCAAATGGTTTGTTGAAGATTCAGCGACATCACGGTGCGGCGATCTCATTAGCAAGCGGGTTGAAGAAGCATTTGGATCAAAATCTGCAGGTGGGGGTACTTCATTGGAATATCATCGGTTGGTTCATCATTGTTGGGCGGTGTGTTCAAGCTCATTGTGTTGGAGTCAAGCTGGTGTAGGTGCATCTTCAACGATAGTTGTTGTAGCAGTGTATCGGTATAGGAATATTATCGGGTTGTGCGGTGAAGCTTGGCGGATACACGGAGCACGTTCATCAATATCGTCCTGAGCAGTGAGCAAATAACCTTTCCATTTGTTGGCGAGTAAGTCGAGGGCTTTCTTCGGTGATGATGGGGTTTGAGGAAGTTTAAGCGGTTGTGACGGGTTCTAAGTCAGTTATACTCGAAGCCATTTCGATAAGTTCATCGAAATGAGCATGAATCGTTTCCATCACCTTTTGTACGGCGATTCCGGTTCGGAAACCTTTGGAATTATCACATTATCCGATAAAGACTCCAATGTCAGCTTTGGCTTTGAGCTTTCCAAAGTCATCACGATCATTATTAGGATAGCAAAGAGATCCAAATACATGAAAGTGTTTTAGATTCGGTTTTATGTTATGGACAAGCTCGAAAGGTGTTTTGTTGTGGCGTTTGGTGATCATAGAACGGTTTTGAGTATAGCATGCGATGGATCGAACTACGCCCATAAGTAATCTTGAAGTTTAGCATTGATTAACATTGTTCTTGCAGCTTCCACTAACGTTCGGTTTAGTCTTTCAACAACTCCGTTTTGTTCAGGTGTACGTGCAATAGATGTTTGATCTTTGAATTCCCACTTTCTCATAGAATTCACGAAGGGTTTTGTTAACAAATTCAGTTCCTTTATGCGATTCGATGATTACGGCGGTGTTGCGGTGAACACAGTATTTTTGTGAAAGGTGATGATCATATGTGGAGCTTGGTCTTTGCTACGAAGAAAGTAGACCCAAGTCCATCGAGTGTAGTCATCAACAATTACTAAGATGTAGCGTTTGCCATTGATCGCTTTACGCATCGGGCCACACAAATCCATGTGAAGAAGATGAAGCACATCTTTGAGACGTGTTCCACCTTTGAAGGAAAATGAGCGAGTGCTTTTCCCTTGTTCACAAATGAGCAAAGGTGATCTTTAAAATACCAGAATCGTGGGAGTCCTTCAACTAGTTTGTGTCGAGCAAGGTTGGTGATGGTTTGAAAGTTTAGATGTGAGAGCGGCGGTGCCAGCCGAGCGGATTTTGTTGATGTTACCTTAGAAAGTAAGCAAATGGGAGAGGAAGCAACCATGTCTTGCATAGAGATAGTGTAGAGACTAGAATTACGCGAGCGAGACATAAGGTCATTTCCTTGTAGATCACGAATGAAACAAGTTTTCTCCCTGAAAGCAACCTCCAAATCTCCATCACAAAATTGACCTCTGAAAGCAGATTGTGACCGAGGCCTTCCACATAGTAAACCCCGCTAATTTCGATGTTCCCATTGACATAATCTCCGTAGCCCATGATAGGCTGAAGTGATCATTCGAACCGGCAGTGCCAATGAACTTTGCAATAAAGTTTGATAACAGTTTAAGATTGCACGTCATGTGTCGGGAACATCCGCTATCAACAATCCGAGAGATGATCGTATCACTGTTACACCTGACAGGCGAATAATGCACGGATGGAATAGAAGTAGATGTGGAACCGAAATGTTAGAGGGTTCCATAGCGCTTATAGTAGATATACAAACATCAATAGCTTTAGGTATCCACTTAAATCCTAGTGTGTTATATATCCATTTCAGCCATCTATAACTACTCTTTGCTTTAGTCTTAGTGAATTCACTAGGTGGTACTACATTCCTAGGAGGTGAAAGCCGGAGCTACAGGAGGGGCAAATGCGTTTCTTAGAATCTAAAGATGGCGGTCTACCAGCCGCACGACTTAGAAAGATTAGTTGGCCTAGAGGTATTCCGGTTCTTAGGATTCCTTAAGCGAGAGATTATAGCTTTAGCAACACATTTATCATGGCAATCAGAATTCATACTTTTACCACAAATAACACAAGGTGCATCGGACTGAATATCAAAAGTACTTAACGGTTTAGCATTCGTTACATCACTATTTCTATTACATTTGCGGGCGCAATATCTATAGTGGAGGCAGCGTGTGTCTTATTCAGAGTCCTAGGGTGTTCTTCTACTTTAGCATTCTTGATTGATCTTTTCTTAGGTCGCAACTTCCTATTCTTGATTGAGTGCTCTTAGGTACGTGAAGTGGGGCGTTTGGAAAAGGCTCAACTATTCTGTTTAGTAGAAGGAAGCCGTTAGCTACTTGTGATTTGGCTGTAGAGATTCTAGGTGCATGAGTACTAAGTGTTACGGGGGCTAATCTCTTAATGATTGTTGGCGGAAGTTGTTCATACTTTCCTAACATTTCTCTTAACTTGATGATAGTGTGAATCGATCTTGATTTTCGAAACATTTCGGCAAAATGCATAACTTATTTAGTGTGTGCAAGATAATGATCAAGTTCATTTGATGCTTCATCACGAGTCTTTTTGAGTAAATCAAATATGACACCATATTCCTTTTTAACTTTTACAAGTTCTTGTTCATATTTTGAGATTTGACACTTAAAGACACGTTTTGATCATCCAGTTGCTCAATTTTAGAATCGAAGGTTTTTACTTGCACGCGATAGCTGGTTGATTTTGTGTTGAAAAGCAAGTTGTTGATCGTGAATATCTTTTGACACCAATTAAGACGACGTATTGCATTTGAAAGTTCGTTTGACAATCGTTTATTTTCAACTGTTAAGGACTCGATCTGAAGCACATTATCAGTGTTCTCAACATTTACCACGGAAGCAACGATGTCAGCAGAGATATTATCAAATGCATATGACAAAGAATTCAATAACACAACATTTTGAACATCATACAGAGATAACATCTTCCAAGTCGATCAACATCTTTTCTTAACATTTTCTTTTTCGTTTAGTGTTTGAAATAGATGTTTACGTTTTCAGCGTTTTTCATGACCCCAAGTTCCTTATGAAAATCCTTTTCCCAAGCAATTGCACAACTTTTCAAGTTTTTAACATTAGGTAAAAGATTTTTCTGAAAAATGTCTCTTTGTTCTCGCGCCCGAGTGATTGAAAATGTTCAACTTTGATTTCAGATCGATATTCTATCTCATGTTGTAAAATTTTGAGGTCAACCATGAAAATGTCAAAATATCGAAGAATTTTTCGATTTTCAGGTTGTGAGTTTACTTCACTAATGGAAGGTAAAGGACCATAAGTTTGTGCAAAGTCTGTTTTGGGATTAACAATAGAAGACTTCAGGTGTTGATGATAACTCTTGGTGTGTTGGAAGAATCCGTTGGTGTGCGAAAGTGACGGTTTAGAATAATTAAAAGGTTTGTTGTAAACAACAGTTTTAAATTTTGATCGACTCTCGTCTTACATCTAATTCCTCTTGAAGATGATATTCAACAACACTTATAACAGAATTATCAATTTTATATTCTGCCTTTGGAAACTTCGAGTTTGGTTTGAATGTTTTGGTTGAAAGCTTAGGTTTGTGTCGGCAAGATTCGGTCCATTTCCATTTGGATTTGGTTTTAAAGTAAACTTTTCAATGGTTGTGACCGACTCGCCATGTTTGTAAACACCAGTTTTAAACTCTTTAAGTTTGTTTTGCAAGCCGATGATTTCTTCAAGATGATCATCTATTAGTTTAGTTGAATGCTTTTGTATCAGGAAGCTGTTTTGACAATTTAACAACTTCGCCTTAGCTTTTGATTTTCCAAGGTGAGAGCGTTAATTTGCTTTTTATGTTCATGTTTCAGTTGTTCTATTTCAGACAACAAAGCATTCTTCGAAGCGGCTAGATCCGCATCTGTCGTTCTAAATATTTTAGTTTTGATAAGATTTGGCAAGGTACGCTTCAAAACCGTTTTAACATTTTTCTTGAGTTTTGAAAAAGTTGAGTTGCTTTTGTAAACATTCAAAATCCTTTGTTAACAGTGCATTTTTACTTTTCAAGTCTGTTTAATGCAACACATTCCTCCATTTTGATTTTTGGTCTTGAATTAGCGAGCAAAATCCGGATGGGGCAGTCATCTTGTTCAGCGTGAGTCTCAACATGATCATTCTTTAGATCCTCAAGTAGACCCGCGAGTCAATTTGATTATCAAAAACCATTGGTCATCTTGATGCGTCAAATATAACTCTGAGTCTAGTTGAAAATCGTCGGAATGAGATGTGGATGACTCATTTTGAACATTCGAGCCTCTTGATTCGGATGTTGGCGGAGATATTAGTTGAGATATGATTATGGTTTGTTGGGTACACGAGACAAGCCATCGGTGTCATACGGGCTGTGTCACTCATGTGGCTCATGCATATTAGCCATCAACATACGGTACATGGCACGCAAGTCCTCCATATCATCATCGAGTCGGCATTTGCCATAAAAGCTCTGTTCTTTGTGCGTGAGAGTTCCACCGGCTTCATCCTTAAGAGCCAAAGAAGAGCCTCTTTGAAATAAGCCGCGCCCCTAGTCCTTGGCTTTGGGCATGCATTAGCAGTGTCCTTCTCATTGCGGTTGTAGCATCGAAGACCATTCAACCCATCTTTGAGCATTTCCTGTTCCACACGAGCTCTTGTTGTTATTCCTACCCGGCATTAAACCCTTGACCACCGCCCATCGGCGACCATAATCCGCGATTACGAACTTCAACCGTCCATTGTTCACGGCTTGAGTCCGTGTGTTAGATGAGGAGCGAATCACGATTGTTGGATTTGTTGGTATAGCGGCTAAAAGCATTAGCAATCATAGCAAATCCTTGTTGCAATGCTTGAGCGGATCGGTTTCCTCATTAGCTTCGCGACATATGCTTGAGCAATGTTGTTGTATGGAACCAATTGATTTTGTTGAGGTTGTTGTTGTGAAGGTGTGTTTGAAGCATTTGGTTGAGTTCTTTGGTTGAGGAGAATAACGGTTTTGAGCATATAAGGCAAGTTGTTGTTGATTTTCCAGATGTGTTGGTGGAGCAATTTGAGCCGGAGAATCCTTTCCGATCAACTTCCTTTTCATGAGGCTTCAAGTAATCGTACAACAATCCGTAGGTAGAATGATGCATGTTCTTAAACGGCGGAGAAAAATGACATACTTCTCCCATTAGGGACCAAGACTACTCATGAACTTAGTATTCACTGCAATTCTTGGCATGATGATGTTGTGTTTATCCAAATCATTGATGATGTGCGAAAATCGGTGATGATAGGACTCTAGTGTCTCTCGAGGTTCAATCATGAAGTGTTCATAAGCCAAGTAAATTTTGGATTCCAAATCCTCGATTGAGTCTGAATCCTTCCATAAGAAGACGAATATGATCCCACATTTTTTGTGCGGTCTTTTGAGCATCAACACTACGAAGAATTGGGTTTGGTAATCCTAAGAGGATGTATTCCATTGCAAGTTCATCAGCTTCATAGTGTAGAAGTTCTGATTTAAATGCACCTTATTAGCAATGTTGGTTTGTTCATCTCTTGGTGGAATGGCATTTGGATCTCAGGGTACAATGATAGTAGGCATCTCAAATGGACCTTCTAAGATAACCTTCTTTAAGAACTTTCCATGTGGCTTCTTGAGATCACAAAACCTAAAGAACCTTATCACCCATTGATCATAGTTTCTGGAGTGAGCATTGGAGGTCTATCAAGTGATCCAGCTTCATGAATTGATTGTTGGTTGCTTAAAGCTTCACACATCTTTGCAAACCAAGTGGGTTCCTTCATAGTGTTCCTTGATGGATGTTGATTGAATTCATTTGTGTGCGGTTGAACTTGAGGACTTGGTGGTGGTTGAACCATTTGAGGTTGTGGATTTGCGGCAAGTTGTGGAGTATGTTGTTGATTAAATTGTTGTTGATAAATTGCTTGTTGTTGATTCCATTCTTGATGTTGTGGACTTAGTTGTTGTTGTTGTTGAGGATAAGTGTAAGGGAAATAGTTAGAGTATGGTGGTTGTGACATGTTGATAAACTTGTGTTGGTAAAAATGGATCTTTGTAGTCGAATGAACCTTTGTTGATGAAGTGTCCTGAGGCGTAGAAAAGACAAGAACCAAGTAGCACTTATCGTAAAACACCAAAAGTTACGGCGTAACAATGAGGAGTTCTGCGTAGGTTTTATACGTAGCGAGGAAAAAGCTAAAGTTATGCGTAGATAACAAAGTTAGGCGTAGAAAGTTGGCGTAGGATTACCTTATCGCGTAGAACAAGTTTAGGCGTAAGAAAAATCTTATGCGTAGGATTTCTACGGCGTAAGTTAACTTCTTATCGTAATTTTAGGGTTTTATCCCAAATGATCTTTTACACTTCCGCGGTGCAAAAGATATCCAAAGTCGGCGTATTTTGGACTTATCCAGTAAGAAAACCGGAATAAACCAGAAAAATGAAGATCAAACCAAGGAAAATCTTCGCGCGTAATTTTAGGGTTTTGATACTGCTAGGATTACTCGTAACTTTGATTTTGCCCAAATGTGTTTCTAAACCAGGTTTTTGTTATGGAATAGCTTCAATAGTACCAAAAGAACACAAAAATGTGAATTTTGATGTACCAAAAGCTGCTAAGCGGGATACGGTAGAAGCGACACCCACGAACAAAACAAGCTTAAAAACGTAAATCCACGCGTAAAGTTTGAAACTTTTGCCAAAAACAAGTATTTTAACACCTCAAAACATTGAAAGTACAAGAATCTTGGATTAAAAGTGTAAAAACGAGTTTTAAGATAACCAAAGATGCGTTATCTTCGGCGTAAGACCCAAAACCAAAACTTCAAAAACAAGCAGTACACAACTATTTGTGATTGATACCCTTGTTAGGTCACTAGTTTTACAACACAAGTTATAAGAGAAGAGATGAAGGCGATTGAACAAGCTAAACACACACACACACCATTATAGAAAATGTACGGTTATGCAAGAGAGTGAATGAGAGAAAAACTTGAACAACCAACCTTCAAATGAAGGTTATTACATGAGTATTTATAGGAGGGAAGCTAGGGCAACACTCCTAGTTCCTTCCTATCCTTATTGGGCTTGGGTCAAGCTTATGGGCCTTCTACATAAGCTTGACCTTAAACAAACATAAAGGCCATAATAAAGCTACCTATTACATATGAAATATAAATACTTGAAATACTGTTTAGGAGTGATTCCAACAGATACCTAGAAGATTTTGAATTTTCTTGCTAAGTATTTCAAATTTATCAAACGCTTCATTTTTGGTTTTCAAAAACAACGTCCAAGTAAACCTTGAATAATCATCTACTATGACCAAAGTGTATAAGTTGCCTCCATAGCTTCTTATAGCGGATGGTCCAAACAAATCCATATGTAATAATTTACTGGAACTTAACTGAATGTGGACACCATATTTTTAGTTTTGTGACTACTATGTGTTTGTTTACCAATTTTGCAAAAGCGTCATAAGAAGTGTTGGTCTATTTAAGTTTTAGTAAATTCCTAACCAATTCTTTTGAAGATAGGTTTTGTATAAGTCTCATATTAAGCGTGACCTAAGCGTCATGCCAAAGAGATGAGCTATCATCTAAAGTTGTTAGACAAAGTTTGTCATTATATGTTTTATCTATCTTCATGACATATATGTTATTTTTCCTAACTCCTTTAGCTATGGTAATACCATCTTTTAGTATTTTACTACCATTTTCATCAAATAGCACTTTATACTTTTTATCATATAGTTGGCTAATACTAAGTAGATTAAATCCTAACCTATCCACATGAGCAACATTTTCAATAGTTGGGGAGTTATGAGCGATCGTACCTTTGCCAATAATTTTTGCTTTGAGATTGCTACCAAAGGTGACATTACCTCCGTCATACTCTTGGTATGATGAGAAGAGACTTTTGTTGCCGTCATGTGTCGTGAGCAACCACTATCTTTTATCCATTCATCGGGTTCAATCAACTTTCAAGCATACCTAAGAAGCAAATAACTCAAGCATTTGGTCCCTAATATCTCATGGGTCCATTTGGGTTACACATACCATTCATTTGATTCATGTATGGAAACAATAATTAGAGTTCCATGACATGTAACGGAGTTTTGATATGGTCTAGAAAGTTTTGATTCCATCCATTGTGTTGTAGTTGGGTTGTATGCGTTAATGGTTGCTCTTAGGAAAGGGGCGTTTGGCAAAAGGAGTTTTATATTGTTGTTGAGTAGTTTTTGATCTAAATTCATTTTTGTGATCCTACTCTGAAGTAGCAGCGGGTTTTAGTTTAATACTATTATTGGTTTTCTTTGTTATTTTAACAAATTCATGCGGTCATTATTGCGAACATTACATTTCTATTTGAAGTACCACGGTACCATTTTACTCAACGGTAGGAACCCTTATTTTGGTTCGTCACGGTCGTCTTTGCTCTTTAAACAATTTTGGCCGAATGTTAGTCCTTTTAGGCCATTTTATTTGACTCTTTGGAATTAATACTTCATTAAAACCTAGCCCATTCATGTCTCATGGTGTTTTATGAATTTTAACTATTTCATCGGCTTAAGGCGATGTTCTTGTTAAACCTTTTTAATTTAGAATTGTTTTCTATTAAAACATCTTGTGTGAGCTTTAGTTTTTCTATTTCAAGTTTAGCTCTTGACATGATTTACAATCATGAAGTCATTTTGCTTTTCCTTTTCGTTTGCTTTTTTCTTTTAACTCGTAAAATTCATTTTCCAAAAATTCCCTTTTGGTTTTTAAAAATTTATTTTTAGTTATGATTTTTAGACTTAGCTCACACAATTGATTATATTGTTTTTGCAAAGTGTCATCATCAATAGAAGAATAAGAAGAGGCGGAAAGTACCTCATTTGACTCATGTGCCATTAAGGCGATTTCTTCCTTGCTTGATTCTTCATCGTCTTCACTATCCTCCAAGCACCACTTACAAAGCTTCGTTGAGTTTTGCTTTTAAGTGGCTTGGGACACTCTCCTATGAGGTGATTTGCATCACCACATCTAAAACATTTTCTTTCACCTTTTCCATAGCGTCATCCCGATCCTACGGAATGGCTTCTTTTATTCTCGAGGTTGTCTTACGAACTTTCCTCTTCTTCTAAAGAACTTCTTAAAATCTCAACTGCCATGTGCATATTCCTCATCTTACTTAGCGGGCAAGATTCGTCATCATCACTTGATTCGCTTTTGCTTTAGAGCAACGGTTTGATCTTCTCCTTCTGATGATCTCGAATCTTTCTCCATCACCATTTCGTGTACTTTGAGGTTACCGATCAACTCGTCTAGTGACATTATTGAGAGATCTTTTGATTCTCAATGGCGGTCACTTTAGCTCTCCATTTGGGATGGAGTGCTCTAAGAAATTCCCTGACAAAGTTCTTACTACGAAAAGATTCATCAAGTGCTTTAAGTGATGTAATAATAGTGTTAAAGCGAGCAAAGCCACAATCAATGGTTTCATCTTCAGGAATAACAAATTGTTCATATTTTTGAACAAGAAGATCAATTTTGTTATCCTTGACTTGTGAATTACCTTGATGTGTAACAATTAAAGATTCCCAAATATCTTTGGCGGTTTCACACATAAAAATTCTTTCATATTCTTTTCTAGGTAAAGCATTATAAAACATCATTTTAGCTTCATTATTTTTAGCAACTAGTTTCTTTTGTTCATCAACGGAAATATCTTTTGTTGTAGAACTAAAATCCACTTTAACAATAATAAACCAAAGATCTATATCTTTTGATTTTACATATGTTTCAACGGTTTTTCCAATAGATAAATCCATTGGTTTCAAAGAGTGGTGGTCTTTAGATTGCCCTTCTTTAAAGTTTTCAGAATCCATGGATCGTTTCAAGTTTATAAAATACAAGTTATTTTAGAAATTCTTGAGCAACGAGGCTCGGGTACCAATTGTAGAAAACTAGAAGGGGGTTGAATAGTTTACTAATTAAAAACTTTGTTTTGAAACTTATTGTAAGATCAATTGATATTGATCTTAGATATGTTAATGAAATATGCAAGCAATATGTAAGAAGTAAATAAGGAAAGAAATGATCAAACCACAACAAGTTGTTTATAGTGGTTCGGTTACTGCAAGGACTCTTTTTCCTTGCCCTACTCTGCTCCTCGAGTCTCACACTCGAGAGTTTAACTTCACTAGTCAACAAGCTCCTTTCAACGTGAGGAGAAAACCTTTACAGCTTACACTATTTCCGACACTAAGCTAGATGTCGGGTTCTTTTCCAAGGGTACAACCACTCCCACACACAATGTATTTTAAGGACTAAAATACTACTAACCACTCACACTAAAGATTATGATTGTTTGATACAACAATAGTATGAATCAACACAGATCATACAACACTAAATAAACAAGACTTCCAACTTCGTTGAAGCTTGAATAGCTTGATCTTCTTTGCTACAAAAGAGATCACTAATATGATAAGCAACTGAGTTAGAAAGGTTAGAGAGAAGATATGTATGAGAGTATGTTAGAAAGGGATGAGAAACTACTTGACTTGGCATTGCTATTTATAGCCAAAAGTGGGCGAGGCGTCCACGGACATGGAACCCTTAAAAGGGTTCGCCCGTGTCCACCCATTCCAATGCGTAGGTCGGCGATCAATATATCAAATCTTTTCTAAAGTCAACTCTATCTAAGTGAGATTGTGTAAGACATGAAGAGTACAAATCCACAAAATATCTTAAATGAATCTTCTAATGATTTCCATTATGCATTACATGATGTCATAAGTTGTATTTCTATTTTTAGAAATATGCAAGTACATAAGTAGTGTTTGGTTTTAGGAACCTAACACATTCTAAAAACTACTATCATACATAATGATTAGAGTCATATCAAGATGTTACTAATCATAAATGTAAATGCTTGAATGATGAATATATTGTTTGAAAAGCTTGTTTTAATATCTATTAAACTTGACAAGCTTTAAGCTTTTATACAAATTAATTTTACTTTTGTCGTTAACAAAACTTAGGTAAAGATCAAAAATATAAATAACGTTTAATGACGATATTTGTATTAATAACGATCTTACCGTTTTGAATTAAACTTATCGTACATTTTAAACAACCGTCTTGATGACGCCAGCGATGTTCCGTTTGAAATAAACATCGTACATTAAACAAGGGGTATTATCTAGGCGGGTACGAGTGGTCATCTTTTGTCAAATCATTTACGGTTGCACATAACCCCAAAAATGCCGTATTAGCCGAAACAAGAAATGCTTGAAATGATATATCGAAAAGAGCTTTGGTGCCCTCAGGGCGTTGGCATATTATTGCCCAACCGTGCGTGCATTTCGCGTGACAAGTTCACGGAGAATCATAATACCGCGTGCATCATATTGCATAACATGATTTTGAAAGATCAACAATTTTCGATATCGAAATGGCGAAATATATATATTTGTCCTTGAATAAATTTACAGGGGCATGGGTCGAAGCGTCGCGGTGCAATGAAGAAATGAAAGAACAAGTGATAAACGCACACACGTATTGCTTCAACAATGTCTCATCGAGCATGTTTAGCAACGACATCAATAGGAACAATTTCAATAACAACAACAAAATAATTAGTTTCTTTATAACTTTTGATGTATTTCTTAAGTTGCGTATTTTCGCTATTTTATGTTTCGTATGTTTTTTAATATGATATATTGTATTTTATTTTAGTGAATGTATTTTATTTTATTTTGAAGTGTGAAAAAAAAAAAATTAAATTGTAAGTGATGAGATTCAGTAAGTTATCGTTAGTTTTGATAAGGGAGTGTTGGTTGAGGTAACTCGTTTTTTTTTACCCTTTAACTCTCGCCCAATTGACCAATTCCCAAACTACTCCACCCCCAGTTCCATCAAATCCGTCAAGCAAAAACCGTAACCTCGCACTTTGTCACCGGTCGCCTCTCTCTCAACGGGCCCAATCATGGCCGCCATCACAGGTAAAACTGTTAAAAACTTTATTTTATTGCATCAACAAAAGCTACTTCAGTTTTAAATAGTTATAAATGATTCTTTATGATGATTAAGGATATGCTGATATTCTAATTTAGTAGTTTATGTGCGTGAATAATCTATACTACCTTATAATCGTTTAGAAACATTAAAATTAGAAGGCTTAAAAATTCGAACTTTTAAACTTACTTAGAATAGATAAAACATTTAAGTTGTAGAACCACAAAAATTAAGATAAGAAACGTCATTTGAGTGACATGTGTAAAACCTCTAACTAAAAAATAACAAAAGGAAGAGCATGGCCCAAAATAAGGAGATCCGATAAAAGGGTGACACGTGTGAAACTTGCAACTAATTAATCACTTTTATTTTTAAATTTAAATATCTTTTTATTCGTTTAATTTTTTATGATCTAATTTACCATATTTTCTAAAATTTTAATGTTTCTTTAATTCAACATCCATTTTATATATTTTATGACTTTTTAGTTTTACATTTTTGTATTTATTTTATTTTTGATTTTAACCTTTTTTTCAATCAATGCAAACTTGATGTATCAAAATCATTTACTTTTGGAAGAGTGTTTGGCGGGTAGAGATTGTGAAAGTATTTTTATATGCGGGAATAATGATGTCACGGGAAGATCTGAAAAACCCAAACAAACACATACAACTAACAAATATACATTTGGAGTGTTGTGAAATGAATTCACCTAAGCGGCGTAGGAATTCTTGGGGAAGTTGGGTTAGCAATTCATTTAATATATTTATTATATAACTATATTTATGGTATCCAACTAGTATGATTATTATGGATATGATGATATTCAGATTGAGTAGAAGAAAAAGAAGTGACGTGATTATTTACAAAGCATATCAAGTTATCCAACAAAAAAATTAGCCACTCAAGCCAACGATCGATAAAGATCAAACCTCGTATACAATCGAATTACATTTTTAATCTAACATTACAACATAGGGTGATAGAGACTGGATGTATATACATAGACAACTGGATTTATTGACTTCCTTAGTTCCTGCCCTTAGAGCAATTAAAAATTGGTTAGTTTATTCTATACTAGTAGTATTTGTTTATCATTTTGACCCTTGTTGTGTGTACTTTCAGTTAATGTACATACTGAAGCTTTGTGTCATCCCAATGGGTTTACGAATGTCTAAAAAATACATGCACACTGGTGGTCCAAAAAGTTCATCAGAAATGAACTTTGTAATTCTTTGCTGATGATTTACATGAAATCTGATACATATAGATTAAGGAAGCACCTAGCGTAACTTAAATGTTTGAGTGAACATGCCAAAGGAAAGAATATATGTTGCTACACATTGTGAACAACAAGGGTTAATGTAAGATATATATAATTAAATTATAGGGAAATCTTCTGTGCTGCGGACAACACAGTAAATAGCTGCAGCAGGTGCAGCAAGTGCCTGGACTATGTTTTCCCTTATTCATATACTAAAGATCATACTTGTAGATTGTAAAAATCTTCCGTGCGCAATAATGAAGGAACAAATGCATAACTACAAAGATAGAAGTGATTCTAGATTCTTTTTTACAGTATACTTAGTGGTAGAAGTGTAACTAAGTTGATAAAGAATTTGAATGCTGGCGAGACATAATTATTTATGTTTCCAGGGGAGCTAATGGGTCAATAAAGAGGCTGAAAAAAGTTGATTAAGATGCAAAAGAGATTGAAGAGGATCATGAATAGAAGAAGCTTGAGCTAGCAGAAGATCATAAAAGAAATAAGAACTAGAAGCAATGACCAAAGAAATTGACTACCAACGAAACAAGGTAGTGGAAGATGCGGTGCAAAATACTAAAGTCACCTCCTGGAGTTGCGAGACTGTTCTGAACATTTATTATGTTTGGTTAAAGGTATGAATTTATCACTCGTATTTTATTTAATACTACATTTTGAAATAGTATAAGTGAGCGTAGTATTAGTTTGACCGTTAGGATTAGATGTGGCAATTTGAATTTGTCTATGAATTTACGGAGTAGCTATTTATTGAAGTTAGTCGTATATCATGTTTTTGGGAGGGAATTAATTTAGTCTTAGTTTTCACACCGCCCCACCCCATAAACAACTCAAAACTTCATGTAAGCTGAAATAGATAGCTACTCAAATTACGACAACACAAAACTTATATCCGGTAAACTAAAATTAATTTATGTGACAAGGAGGATTAGATCAACGATTCAGTTTTAGTTTTTCCATGTAATATATTAATTGAGATTGGCAAAAACACAAACTAGTTTATAGAATATTAATGAGCATGCTACCAAACCCAAACCCAACCAATTCGACATGAACACGTTTTGACGAGTTACACACCCCGTTCGTTTCTCTGCAGCTCAACCCGTTTTTCCTGAATATGCTCCAACCTATTACATACCCAAACCTAACCTGCCCACTATCTCTAACCTTTACCAAACAAAAGGTGTCAAGTATGATATTAGACAAGCATTGGACATGTCTTCATTTTAGTGTAATATGATTTATGTTGCTGTATTTACAATATTATTTTTACGCAATAAACCTTCTTGATTTGTTTTTCACAATAAATCTTCTTGATTTGTTTTTGGAAATTTCACATATGGTGTTGCTAAAAGGTCCAGCGATTCATTTTTGTGTTGTAGATTTATAGGAGTTAATGGTAGCTAGACTTTTTATTACAAAGTATAAAGAAAAGAACTAACTGTATATCATCTTCTTTGTGTAGGAGGCAACGTTGTTTGGGCATACTTCAGGCTGTGAGTGGAGATTTGCAGAGAAGAAGTCAAAGAATTCCAGAATTGTAATTAGATAAATTTTCTTTTTTTTCTGACAATGTATGTCAGTTAGTATTTTACATTGGATATATTTGTCAAACTACTGTATATTATTATTTTTATGTTGGAAAGGAAAATATATAATACTATAGCATTCTGTTGCATGAAGAAAAGTGTTACATATTAATTGAAGACGTCTTGCACATATTGACATATACATGGTTGAAAACAACAAAAAGTGTCACACTTAATACATCAAAGTGTTGCATACTTAATGGTGACAACTGGAAAAGTGATGCATTTGAATATAGAAATATTCGGAAAATCTAAAAGTGTTAAACTTGATATAAATTATGTTGCATTTGAGTATATAAGTGTATGTTGTGTTTGAGTTTAAAAAGTGTTGCAAACTAAAGTATTGCACTTGCTAAATATGGGCAACACTTTTAAAAAGAGTCGCATAATCCAATAAAAATGTTGCATATACCTAATGCAACGTTACATAAGGTAGCACTTGCTAAATATAGGCAACACATTTTAAAGACATAATGCAACACTTTAAGTGTTACATTATCTTCATTTTGTTGTAGTGAATGTTTGAATTTCAACAAATGCCATCAACTTACTTCAACAAAGTACTGATCTTTACAAAAATTCATAGCGGCACATTTCAAGACTCGATAGTATACGAAGATGTTTTTTTCCTTTCCATTTTGTAATCCAATAGAATTTAATCAAAGTGGGAAGGGTTGTTACTATTGCCTTGTCGTTACACGGATCAAGAACCACACCACTCCCCTTAATTTGCTAGCTACATATGTGCAAATATCTGAACATGCTGTATTTACAAACTGACATTGATGCTTCATTGCTACATTAGAAACTTATTTAGTCATTCTACTACTAATTATCTTCAAGACTCAATCGGAAGTCCATTTTGATTCCACGCAGCATATCCACCAGCTATGTCTGTCACACCGGTGAAACCCTGCAGAAATGCATGAAAATTTGTTAGATACTTGTATACATTTTTGAAGTCCAACATTTGGTATCCACTCTCTAGGTAGATTTATTTGACGTGTTCGGCTTTAAATAAGTTTGTGGAATATACAATTAACAAACGAGTGGGGCAAATATAGCTCAAATGAACCCAATTTTTGGTAATAACTGAATACTTACAGCAGAAAGAAGCTCGGTAGCAGCCATGAGTGATCTTTTGCCCAATTGGCATCCCTGTTCATCACAAATATAAAGTAAGTGACTGCAAGATCAAGATCAGAACTCTTTATAGGGCAGGGAGGGTTCCCCCAAACAAATTTGCGGCACCTAGTGTAATATAGGTTTTAGGGGTAATTTAGTTGAGGTTACAAACAACTCTCCGATTCGGCCCCTCCAAAATAAATTCGGCCCCCCCAAAATAAATGGTCAAGTTCCGCCACCGTGCAAGATTCGTTACAAGTTTGCAACAATGTTTGTAGCAAAATATTTATTGCTAGAATCAAGGTTTTAGCACTTACAACTAGAATCTCATCATCTTTTCCGAAATGGGACAAGACTTCCTCTAGAAATTCAGGGTTCTTGGTCATTCCTATAACATAATACCAACAAATATCATTATAACAGAAAGTACAAATCCGCGTGCGAAATAGATAAAATGTGATTATTGATTAAATTAGTGGTGGACCCAAGTTATGTTGTATCGTAACAAAAAAAAGTTTATGAAAATCCTTATCTTCTTAAACTAAAACAAATCAAAACTTCACCTACGCTAAAATGATGTGACGGTAACAGGTAAATGCGTATGTGTTGAAATAGGCAAGGACACCATGTGTCCACGTCCACAAACACTTCTTTAATCACTGTTATAATATAACTAATGCATAAATATGATCAAAGACATAATTTCATCAAGAGGATAATCTAACATTTTCATAAAATTAATCAAGTTGGTTGCATTCATTAGATTGGGCAATGTCCAACACCTTTGGGTTCCTAGCTACATTGTTAAATGACTATGTGACACATTATACATAACTTAAATCCATGGTATGTACAAGTAAACGAATCTAAAAACCGACATTGGGGTACTAAATAACAAACCTGATCCAAGTTTAAACAAGTAAGGAACATTGATTGCACCAACAGCATGTCCAGCGGCAAATTCTTCAGCAGTCCTACACAAATCCATACTGAACCTTAGACCCCTACATTTTAATCGTTTAAAAATAAATGATCTTTTAGTTTAAGTACCTGACATCCAAATAACGATGACCTGCTTGATGAAGTTCATGTGCCACACGCACAGGCACTGATGTAGGAGTAACTGGTGTTGATGGCTTCACATTTTCTCCTACTGTAGCCATCCAACTGTTCCACAAGGCAACCCGAAATCTTAAAAAACTTAAAGCCCAATTATTATAGCGTGCACCAGTAAAATGTCATCTGCTATCTTTTAAATTTCTTCTTGATTAGTTATAGTTTAAACTTAAGTGAATAATTACGACAAACAAAAACCGCAATGGGAACACTTCCTAGGAAAATATTGTTCTATGTCAATTTCTAACACATCTCCAATGTTTTGTAAACTTTGTGTAAACCAACTTCAAACAAGAAACCAAGATGATGTATATAGCTTTTGGTGTAGTATTATATTATTTATCATATTAGTTTATACTAAGTTATAAGTTGTACATTCATTCAATACTGAAAACCTACAAGATAATAATAAAAAAATAATGTTACTAAGACATCTAAAACGGGCCAGTTTCTAGATAATAAGAAATATATAAAGGTAACTACAACAAATGTTGTGTAAACATGACAGGATGATAAAGATGTCGTCTCACCTAAAGTTCAACTTTCGGGTGCCAATGCCACTACAATTCCTACGGCCTCGTTGGTTCGACAACTGAGCCTTAACCAATTGCAATCTGAAAATACCCAATAACCATAAACACAATTGACTTAATCATGAATTATGATACAAACAAATTTGCACAAATCAAAGCAAAAAATAAATAGAACAAAACCTTTGGATCGGGACACATTGAGGAGGAGATATACTAGGAAGTGAGGAGATTGGAGAACCAACAACAATTTGTTTAATCATCATCATTATAAAACTCTAGAGATATTTCAGAAACTTTTTTTATGATTTAAGGAATGTGTTCGAAAAATTGTATGTTCGAAATGAGTTGAATGTGATCATATATCGAATAATGAAGCATGGGATGGGACATTATGAATATGACAATTTGTATTATGGGATGGACTGCATAATTCAAGATAAATGGATAAATGGAATGAGTCATCATGGTGATGGTAAGTCATGTGACAAGATAAGTTCCAAAAGTGACATCTTTGCCACTTCTCTTCTACTCATTTCCACGTGTCCATGTTTATAATCCTTTTGATGTGGATAATCTATCTACTAAACATGCAAGAAGAACGTTAATACACAATTTGATAGGATCAACACGTCTCAAACAGTTGGATAGTAACTAGGATTTGTCACTCCACGCATTGCGCTAAGATATCAAAGTTTTGACTTATATTCTTGTTTGACTCAAGGCTGTCATGATTGAGATATTACCTGAGGTTGTTTTTGTTTTTGTAAAATCAGGATTGTAAAATTAGATTAACATCTTAAAACAAATGATAAAAGAGTCGAATTATTTTACATTTCTACTCAACATCAAAAATAAATTCATATAATATTCGTTTGAAAATGTCAAAGTTCAAATTTCAAATATTAAAGTAATAGTAAAACACAAAAAATCAAGTTTTAATCATTACACTAATGATTTAGCGGAATAAGATGACACAACATCAAGGTTGTAAAAATCGCTCGGCGGTACTGTGGCGGTTGAGCCCCGCCAAGCGTCATAGCATACATCTGCATTGCGGAGACGATAAATTATAAAGGAATTTATCTAAAAAATAAATATTAGTTATAAAAACTAGCTCAAATTAAAACAAAATCAATAAAATCGAAGTATACCACCGTGAATTTGAAAGAAGAAGTTGGCCGCGCGTTGACCCGGATTGTGGGATTCACTTTAGGCGATTTTGGCCTTAAGCCGATTTTGTGATTTTTACGTTTTGACCAAAGCGATAAATGGAGCCGATAAGGTAAATGCTCGTGGCGATTGGACGACGCCAACGCCGTGGCGCCGCCATATCGGCGGCCATCTGGCCCGATTTTTACAACACTGCACAACATCAGTCATAAGCGTTTCAAAACATATGAGCCATAGTACCAAAAGTGTATAATTGTATATAATTTAGTAAGAAACTAATAGTGTGTTACTTATTGCTTCTATTTTTGAGCTTAAGAACAAAAGGATGTTTAAAAAAAAAATAGATATGGGCTTAGTTAAGCTTCGTGATCGATTGGCGATATACGAGTTTTGTCGATCTACCACATACGATACTAATGATGG